>CACRXE010000003.1:6176636-6776636 GCA_902685375.1 Neostethus bicornis
TCCTTAACTTTAAACCTGTTTTGAATACATTCTGGAAGTTGGTTATTATGGACTTTATACATTGCTATTGCTGTTGTGAAGTCGACAAATCCAGTAATTTGATTATATTTAGTTTTATGAACAAAGGGTTTGAAGGAGCAGAATAATTTGCGTTGTAAATAATTCTGATTGCCTTTTTTTGTAACTGAAAAATGGGCTGTAGAGTTGTTTTATAATTGTTTCCCCAAATTTCTAGACAGTAACACCAATAAGGAAATATGAGAGAGTTATATAGTAAGTGTAAAAGAGTTTTGATCCAAGATGTCTTTAAATTTTACACAGTATTCCAACAGTTTTAGATATTTTAGTTTTTGAGATAGGCTACATGTTCCTTCCAATTTCATTTCTCATCAGTATTGATGCCCAAAAATTTTATATATGTGACTCTCTCTATTTCAGTATTATCAATTTGTATTGGAGTTTTTTTCATCTATTTTTTCTGTTTCCAAACACTATATATTTTGTTTTGACCCAGTTTATTGATAATTTGTTGTAATCACACCATTTTTCTGAGTATTTCAAGATCTTTTTGGGCAGTGTCTAAGAGCAGGCTGAGATCAGGTCCAGAGAAGTACAGACTGGTGTCATCGGACAAATAAAAGGCATTTTTTAAGTTGCTTTGAAATGTCATTTACATACGTTATAAACAACTTAGGTCCCAGACTGGAACCTTGCGGAACACCATGAGTGATAGTTAGTTTTTTGGATTCAAAGTTTTGTATTTGCACATATTGGTCTCTTTCACTGAGATAACTTTTCAGCCAGTCGTGAGCAAGACCTCTGACACCATATCCGTTCATTTTCTGTAACAGCAATTTGTGGTCAATGGTGTCAAAGGCCTTGCTCAGATCTATAAATATTCCAACTGTGTATTCACTTTTATCTACTGCAGTAGATATGTCCTCCACTAACTCCATGACTGCCATTGAGGTTGACCGATTTGACCTGAAACCAAACTGAAAGTCACTAATAAGATTGAACTTATCCAGGTAGTTATCAAGACGTTTTGCATAGAGTTTTTTCTAAAATTTTTGAAAATTGGGTTAATAATGAGATGGGCCTATAGTTTGTAAATTTATGTTGATCTCCGCTTTTAAAGATGGGTATCACATTTGCAGTTTTCATTTTTGATGGAAAAATACCAGTGTTAAAAGATTGATTACATATGTAAGTGAAAGGCTGAACAACACAAAAAATAATTTATTTCAACAACTTCATATCCAGTCCCAAACAATCAGTTGATGTCTTATTCTTGAATTTGCTTACAATGTCCATGATTTCATTACTCCTCAACTTTTCTTAGAAAGAAAGAGTTTACATGTGGGTTGAAGATTTTTGAGTCAATTTTGTTCGTTAGAGTGGAAACAGTCATTTCGTTGGCCAAAGTAGGACCAACATTAACCAAAAAATGGTTAAAAGCATTTGTAATGTCCTCCACTTTGTTTATAATTTCACCATTTTCACCAATAAAGTAATCAGGGTATGGAGATCTTTTAGTTTTGGCATTTTTTGATGATACTATTTAAGACTTTCCAGGTACCCTGAGTAGAATTGTTATGCCGTTCTAATAAGTTGTGATAATATTTTTTTTTTTTCCTAATTCTTATTTTGTTTGTTAACATATTTTTGTAAGTTTTATATTTGATCTCAGACTCTTTGGTTCTGTATTTTTTTTAACTGATTGTACAAATGTCTCTTCTTTTTGCAGGATTTTGTTAGACTTTTGGTCATCCAAGGTTTATTTCTTTTAATTTGATTTGTAATTTTTTGTTTCCTTATTGGACAGTGTTTGTCATATAGACTGATGAATTTGTTCAGGAATTAATAGTATGCTTTATTGGGGTCAGTAGAGGCATAGACTTCACTCCAGGTCTGATTCAATAGATCTACCCTTAAATCAGTTATTGCTTCAGGACTTTTGACTCTTTGGATTTTAAAATTCTTCAATTTTGGTATCGGAACTCTTTTGATAAAAATTGTGAAAGATGGTAAAAGCTGGGAGATGATCAGATATGTCATTGATGAGGATTCCGGCTGTCATTTTTGTGTCCCATAAAATTGGTAATATATTATCTATCAAGGTAGCGGTCTGGAAAGTGATTCTTGTTGGTTTGATAATTAAGGGAATAATTTGTTACTGTACATGGTTGTTATAAAATCAGATGTTTTTAGATCATTGTTAGGGTTTAAAAGATTAATGTTTAGGTCACCACATACAATGAGCTTCTTCTTTACATGAGAATATAACTCGTCTATTTCTTGATTAAATGTTTCCAAGCATGAACCTGGTGTTCTATACAAACAACTGACAATTATGTTACCAACTTTTGCTACCGTGATTTCGACTGTTATACATTCTAAAATTTCATCTATAATGAAGGACAGTGAGTTTTTAATTTCACAGGAAAGCTTTGTATCGACATACAATGCTACACCTCCGCCTTTTCTATTTTTTCTGTTCATAGTAAACAGCTGGTATCCATCCAGGTGAACTTCTTCTGCTTTGACATCATCCAACCAAGTTTCCGACACGGCCACTATACTAAATTTATTAAATTTGTCTAAGTATTCTTTTATTTGGTCATAGTTTTTATATAGACTCCTGCTATTGAAGTGTATAATAGTAAGGTCTCCTTCATTAAAACTTTTGTTTTTTAATTTCTCATCAGTGTAGTAATCACAATCATTTAGTATTTCATTGAGGAAATTATCTGGATCAATGTCTTCATCAAAATCATTTCTTTTATGGTTATGACACTCATAACTATCCTATCTGTCTGTTATGACAGATAGATTGCTGAATTTAGTTATCAAGTTTATTTTAGGGCTGTCATTAACCACATGTATTTTTCTTTCAGAATCAGTCATTTGATATGTAGGTTACTTTTACATTCAAACATCCCACAAACAAAACAATAGACCTCCACATAATCACACAGAAAAAACTTATGTGTTTCTTTTTTTTTTTTAACAGTAATTTTGAGTCATCTGGACTCGATCCTTTCAGTTGGATGTAGACTTTGCAGTTTCGCGTCCACGTAGATTTAATCTTGTTGTTTCTCCTCAGAATACGTGCTTCTCTCGCGATCTCCGCTGTTTTCTTTGTCAGGTGCTCGTTTATGTAGACAGATGTTCCCTTTAGCTTCTTTCCTTGGCGTAGCAGCGCTGTTTTATATTTACGATTTGCGAATCGAAGAATGATCGCGGGCTTGCTCGCATCTTTTCGAGGGAGAGTATGACACGCCGCGATGTTGTTCGCGTCTACGTGTATATTCTTATCCATGAGATAGGAAACAATTTGTCTTTCCAGCGACAGTAAATCCTCAGGTTCTGCATCTGGGCTCACATTTCTCCCCACGGAGGCCGCTTTGGCGTAGGTAGTAGGTTTCACGCTCAAGCCGGTAATGATTACGTCATCCATCCGTGTGTATTGTTCCAGCTGATCGATCCTCTTATCCAGGTTAAAGATTGTTTGGTCATTTTACCTTAATCAGATCTTTCAACGTCTTTACTTCTTCGAACAGTCCCATGAGAGTTGCTAGCTGCTGTGTCACTTTAGACAACTCTTCGGACACCTGAGTAAGCGCTTTCCGCATTTCCTGCACCTCGTTTTCCATTTCTGCCTTTGTTATTCCCTTTCTAGGCGGCATATCCACACACACCCGTGCCCGGTTGTTTGTGGAGTTTGATGATTTTAGCAAAAAAAAAAAACAACTTCTGTCGGGTAGATTATCCGATTTATCAGACTTATCCGCCTTCAGCGCATTCAGTGCGTGCAGCCATGCTCCTAATGTTTTAATGTGGGAATGATGTTCAAACATGGTGGAAACCTCAGAAAAACTGCATTTTCCATGAGTTTTCTCTGTATAATAAACAGATCATACATGATGAGGTAACTGTTCATCTTGTGGAACATATAGTTTTGAACTGATATGTTTAGCCTGTAGAGGCTAACACAACCACAACATGTTCTTGTACTCTCAGTGGTAAGAAATGATGTATTATGAAATATCAATTCTCCTGAGTCCCAGTCTAGTTGTGTAGGCTATTTTAATTTGAATTACATGTTCAAAGTAATACCACAGAATTCCAATAAGTCAGGATTATAGGTGGTGAGACCCTTTTTTTTTTCATCCAAATATAGTTAGCAGTTAAAGTTTTGCTTCTAATGCATTGTGGAAAATATCTTTAAAGACAGTCTAGTATATTTGTGTGCTTCAAGATACTGTAAGAACAGGAGTTTATAGACCTTTACCGTAATAATGAACGGAACTGTGTTGATCATCTCAAGAAGAAAAGACACCTGGAAAATCTGTTCCCAAATGTTTCCCTAAAGTAAAAAACAAACAAAAGACTTTCTCAGGTCTTTAGAAGGATACAATAAGTTCGGATCCACTACATACACTCACACACGCACACACAGACTTCTTTCTTTGTTTGCTCAAATCATCACCAACCTCCTACTTTTTAACCTCAATCAGATCCTGTAATTAGCATCTATCATTAAGACAAACGTGACAAATGACTGGCGCTAATTACACCACTCATAATCTGTCAGTCTCACACACTTAAAGCCATCAAAAGCGCATTGAATTGAATTGTGGACAGAGGAGCCTCTTACAGAAAAAGTTAAAGGTCTGTGACAGCTAGAAATCTTGCTTGTTTATTAGGTGACCAAATACTTAATTTCCAACATAATTTGCAAATAAATCCTTTAAATATTAGACTAGATGTGATTTTCTGTTTTTTTTTTTTTTTTCTCATTTTGTCTCTCATAGTTGATGTATACCTATGACAATAACTCATCTTTTTAAGTGGGAAAACTTGCACAATTGGTGACTGACTAAAAACTTTTTTGCCCCACTGTATGTATGTAGATATATATATATATATATATATATATATATATATATATATATATATACAGTGGTGGTCAAAAGTTTACATACACTTGTAAAGAACATAATGTCATGGCTGTCTTGAGTTTCCAGTTATTTCAACAACTCTGATTTTTCTCTGATATAGTGATTGGAACAGATCCTTCTTTGTCACAAAAAACATTCATGAAGTTTGATTCTTTTATGACTTTATTATGGGTAAACTGAAAATGTGACAAAATCAGCTGGGTCAAAAATATACATACAGCAATGCTAATATTTGGTTACATGTCCTTTGGCCTTTTTTACTTCAATTAGGCGCTTTTGGTAGCCATCCACAAGCTTCTGGCAAGTTTCTGGTTGAATCTTTGACCACTCCTCTTGACAGAATTGGTGCAGTTCAGTTAAATTTGTTGGCTTTCTGACATGGACTTGTTTCTTCAGCATTATCCACATGTTCTCAATGGGATTTAAGTCAGGACTTTGGGAAGGCCATTCTAAAACCTTAATTCTAGCCTGATTTAGCCATTCCATTACCACTTTTGATGTGTGTTTGGGGTCATTGTCCTGTTGGAACACCCAACTGCGCCCAAGACCCAACCTTCGGGCTGATGACTTCAGGTTTTCTTGAAGAATTTGAAGGTAATCCTCCTTCTTCATTGTCCCATTGACTCTCTGTAAAGCACCAGTTCCATTGGCAGCAAAACAGGCCCACAGCATAATACTACCACCACCGTGCTTGATGGTAGGCATGGTGTTCTTGGGGTTAAAGGCCTCACCTTTTCTCCTCCAAACATATTGCTGGGCATTGTGGCCAAACAGCTCAATTTTTGTTTCATCTGACCACAGAACTTTGTCCATGTGATCAGCAGCAAACTTTAGTCGAGCCTTAAGGTGCCGCTTTTGGAGCAAGGGCTTCCTTCTTGCACGGCAACCTCTCAGTCCATGGCGATGCAAAACACGCTTGACTGTGGACACTGACACCTGTGTTCCAGCAGCTTCTAATTCTTGGCAGATCTGCTTTTTGGTGCTCCTGGGTTGACTCTTCACCCTCCTGACCAGTTTTCTCTCAGCAGCAGGTGACAGCTTGCGTTTTCTTCCTGATCGTGGCAGTGACAAAACACTGCCATGCACTTTATACTTACAAACAATTGTTTGCACTGTTGCTCTTGGAACCTGCAGCTGCTTTGAAATGGCTCCAAGTGACTTTCCTGACTCGTTCAAGTCAATGATTCTCTTTTTCAAATCTGTGCTGAGCTCCTTTGACTTTCCCATTGTAGCGTTTGTGGGTGTTTTTATCCAATGAGCCCTTTTCAAATGGCCTCAGAGAAGTCACCAGCTGTAGTCACTCATAATCACTCACAAGAAGTTAAGAGGTCATGCTATGAAGCTCATGTCATTGACACAACTTTCTAAGTCTCCAAAATTGCTCATTCATGTTGCTGTATGTATATTTTTGACCCAGCTGATTTCGTCACATTTTCAGTTTACCCATAATAAAGTCATAAAAGAATCAAACTTCATGAATGTTTTTTGTGACAAAGAAGGATCTGTTCCAATTCACTATATCAGAGAAAAATCAGAGTTGTTGAAATAACTGGAAACTCAAGACAGCCATGACATTATGTTCTTTACAAGTGTATGTAAACTTTTGACTACCACTGTATATATATTTATATATATTAGGGTGGTCTTTGAAGGCATGGTAAAAAATAAAGTTTTTTTTTTTGCCTGGATTAGAACCCTGCATTAGGTTTTACCATCCAAAAAATGATTTAGGAAGAAATTTGGAAGAAAAAGGCGATGTTTTAGAGGTTTCTCAAGGTGCATAAAATTTCTTGAAAACTGATTAATTTTTCATTTTCAGCATATGCAAGCTGACCTGCAGAGAGAAGCAGTTAAAATACAATTGAGATCAAAGATTTGTGCTTCATCTTTCATAGAAATGTATTGACGAGGCAAATAGCAATGTTATATTACTGTAAATTTATATTACTTTTAACAGGTTAACACAGATTGCCTCCAGTAGCAGTCAAGCAAATGAGAACCAAATAACCCAGATCCAAATCTCACTTTTGGCTGGTTGGACCTGTGAATTCAACTTTCCCCACACCAAGGGAAGCTGCCAATGATTCCAGAAACACTTGTTGTCTTCTTCCATCACCACACAGATGGAAAACAGAATCTGAAACAAGGTGCACGAATCACAGTTGATGATATTCTGAAAAAAAAAAACTGGGGTACGAACAGCTCTCATCTATGACATGGAGAAGCGATTACTGAAAGTTCATAGACAATGGCAACATGAAGCGTCAGTCAGAGACACAACCAAGCAAATCAACTGCAATTCAGGAAAACCCTAGATGAGTTGTTTGACATCGCTCATCAAGATGCTGACAAACTGGACTGAGTCACCACAAGGACCAAAAATTCTTCACATACCAAAGATAAGGTCACAAAGTTTAGATCACAGGTGAGGATAAAGAATGGGCAAAAAACAAGAAAGGATAAGCAAAGAAAAGAAAGTCTATATATATATTTGTATTACTCAACCATGACAATCCTCTCTAACCACTTCTGGTCAAACAGCAGGAGCTCCTTCTCCAAGAGGCTCAGACAGCTCCGCTCAAAAACCAATAGGTTACCACCAGGTCTTGTTTTCTCTACGTAGTCAGGCTCTACAATGACTCATTGAAAGTCAGCAGATAACTGGTCGCTGCTTTAACACACAAATTTCCATGTGTGGGATCATTAAAGTATTCCTGATTCTGACAAATATATTATATATTATTGGTGTTTAGTCAATTAAAAAAAATATTACAGGATTTTGTTATTAAATAATCAAATTAGTCACTTTATAATGTCATATTTTCAAAAGGTCTCCTGATTAAAGAATTTGAAATCTAAGATATTAAAAACTGTATCTGTATGACAGTTTTTGTCAATTACTTTGTTGAGGATTTGCTTATTGCTGGTCAAATTCAGCTAGCTTGGTTTGGCGGAGCGAGCTCCCGGTAGCCACACTCGCACACAGAGGAACTTGCCTGAACATGTATGTGTTTAGATGGTATGTCAGGCTGGGAGTTGCTCCGGTGGTAGGAGAACTCGTTTTTGAAAAACCTAACAAATACTAGGTTTTTATTTATATGTCCCATTGGTCGGTCCACCGTTATGATAGTCATAATTTAATTGCGGTTATTTGAAGCATCTAATATACAGTATTTATATACTAATCATATATGCACACGTATATACAGAACGTGCTGTAGTTAATGTATGTGAGTGCACGCGTGCATGCTTGTGTGTGTGTGTGTATGTGTGTGTGTTTGTGTGTGTTGGTATACTGTATGTGGCTTACACTGACAATTGACCTGAAACCCCACCTGGGCTAACCCGTCATTCGGGATTAGACTGATACAGAGAATTTGCTTATTGCTGGTCAAATTCAGCAAGCTGAATCAGTGTTGGTCTAATTCATGGCTTGTTTTTTTTTTTTTAAGATTTTACATTATAAACATTTCTTTTTTTCTGCTTTTAAGTGCAAAACTTTTTTCTTATTACATGGCTACGTACTATTTTGGTGGTTGTTTTTTCCTAAAAGTGTTCTTTGTATGATTTTTTTGAAGTGTCAGTCTAATCCCCTCACCTGGTATTTTGCGAGTGTGTATGCGCAACCCGTGGATGTTAAATGTAACTACACTTTACACACCCACCAAACTCCCCCCACCCACACGCACACAAAACCACGCCCACAAACCCGGAAGCATTGATATTCGGCGCGAAACTTTCCACAACCGCGGAACTTTCTCACCGAAATAGTCTGTCTTGTGAAGATAAAAGGCAAGCTTTATACTTATTGATAAAAATGTGTTTAGAATGAAGGCTTACAGATAAATTGTATTTAGGAAAACGTGCCAGAAGTATCGCTAAACGTAAGATCGCATTGGCTAAAGCTAACTAAATAGAAGTAGCATATTTAGATTAGTAATCCACAATAAAAGTGGCTTATACTACACATTTGGGTAAATAAAGTTGCATCAGCCATGTGTTGTACTAGATAGGGTTTAATTAAATGACCACTGCTTTCTGAAAGTAAAAATGTTTGCTATCTTTTTCCATCATGTGACTAATTGTCTTTGTTTGATGCCTGTTTAGCCAAGTTAAATTAATATTAGCGGCACATGAGTTCATTGTGGGTAGTTTGGAGTTTTAGTTCATAATTTATTTTAAACTGTGTTTTTTTAATCAACAGAAAAATACTGATACAAAATAAACCAAACTGAAGCTTCATCCAAAGTCTCCAAAGAAGATTCTTTGCTATATCCTAAAAACATGGAAGCATTAAAAGAAGTCCCAGAGGTAAATACAGGGCATATGTCCACTTAACTAGTAATTCAGTTTATTTTGATTTTCATAATGGTTCATAATGGTACTTATATACTGTTTAGTGTTTTGAAGTCTGTGTGTGTGAGACACTAAGAGGACTGAGGAGAGTAGGCAACTGTACAGGGGATACAGCGTAAGGTCAAAGTAGAGGTGGCAAAGGCAAAACAAGTAGCGGAGGGAGAGATGGACCTATACAGGTTGGCAAGACAAAGAGACAAAGATGGGAAGGAAGTGCAGCAAGTTAGGGTGATTGAAGACAGGAATGGATGTCTTGACAGATACCAGTAATGTGATGGGAAGATGGAAAGAGTATTTCGAAGAGTTGATGAATCAAGAAAATGAAAGAGAACAAAGAGTAGAAGACGTTACCATAGTAGACCGGAAAGTGGCTAGGCTTACTAAGGTGGAAATAACGGGGGTACTGAGGATGAATAGTGGAAAGGCTCTGGGTCCTGATGATATCCCTGTAGAAGTATGAAAATACTTAGGTGAGGTGGCAGTAGAGTTTCTGCCTAGGCTGTTTAATAGGATATTAGAAAGTGAGAAGATGCCTGATGAATGGAGAAGTGTGCTGGTTCCTATTTTTAAGAAAAAGGGAGATGTGCAAAGTTGTGGTAATTACAGAGGAATAAAACTGATCAGTCAAATTATGAAATTATGGGAAAAAGTTGTCGAAGGTAGGCTAATGTCTGAAGTACTTATTTGTGAGCAGCAGTTTGGTTTTATGCCTAAAAAGAGCACAACAGATGCAGTATTTGCCTTGAGGATGCTGATAGAGAAGTACAGAGAAGGACAGAGGGAGCTGCACTGTCTTTGTAGATCTAGAGAAAGCGTATGACAGGGTACCTAGAGAAGAACTATGGTATTGTTTGAGGAAGTCTGGTGTGACAGAGAAGTATGTTAGAGTGGTCCAGGACATGTATGAGGGCTGTAAGACAGTGGTGAGGTGTGCTGTAGGTGTGACAGAGGAGTTCAGTGTGGGGGTGGGACTGCACCAAGGATATGCTCTGAGTCCTTTGCTGTTTGCTATGGTGATGGACAGGCTGATAGACGAGGTCAGACAGGAATCCCCATGGACAATGATGTTTGCGAATGACATTGTGATCTGTAGTGAGAGGAGGGAAGAGGTGGAGGAAAAGCTGGAGAGGTGGAGGTTTGCACTAGAAAGAAGAAGAATGAAGATTAGTCAGAGTAAAACAGAGTATATGTGTGTGAATGAGAGGGATCCAAACGGAAAAGTGAGGTTACAGGGGGAAGAGATAAAGAAGGTGGAAGATTTTAAGTATCTAGGATCAACAGTCCAGAGCAATGGAGAGTGTGGAAAAGAGATAAAGAAGCGTGTTCAGACAGGCTGGAACGGGTGGAGGAAAGTATCAGGTGTGATGTGTGACAAAAGAGTTTCAGCTAGAATAAAAGGGAAAGTGTACAAAACCGTGATGAGACCGGCGATGCTGTTTTGCCTAGAAGTAGTAGCACTGAGGAAAAGACAGGAAGCAGAGATGGAGGTACCAGAGATAAAGATGCTGAGGTACTCTCTGGGAGTGACCTGGATGGACAGGATTAGAAATGAGTACATCAGGGGAACAGCTCATGTTAGAGGTTTTAGGGGAACAGCTCATGTTAGAGGTTTTGGGGATAAAGTTCGAGAGGCAAGACTGAGATGGTTTGGACATGTGCAGAGGAGAGAGAGTACATAGGAAGAAGAATTCTGGATTTGGAACCACCAGGAAAGAGGACTAGAGGAAGGCCGAAGAGAAGGTTCATGGATACAGTGAAGGAAGACATGAAGATAGTTGGTGTCACCAAAGAGGATACAGCAGATAGGGTTAGATGGAAGAAACTGACTTGCCGTGGCAAACCCTGAAGGGAAATGCCGAAAGAAGAAGTGTGTGTGCGTGTGCATTTGTGTGTGTGTGAGAGAATGATGGTGGTTTGTGTTGACCCATGGTTTATGTGGACAAACCAGTTAAAGGTTTAGATTGTTATAAAGTCTATAGTGGTACAGTATGTGTGTGTATGTGTGTTATAGAATGGTGGTGGTTTGTACTGACCCATGGTTTGTGTGGATTAACCAGTTAAATGCTTTATATCTTTATAAAGTCTTTAGTGAAAGTGTGTGTGCGTGTGTGGTCACCTGAGTTAGTGGTTGTTTGTATGAACATATTAGTTCTTTTTGTCAATGGATTCTACAATCACCTGCTCTGTTTATTTTCTGTCTCGCATAGCAACCTGAAACGGAAAGATCTCCTCGGCAAGATAAGGATGAAGATGCTAATCAGGTAGCACCTCGTTTCAAAGGATATCTTCCTCATTTGAACCTATTTTTGACACATCAAAATAAACAGCTCAGTTAACACATTAATGTATTTTCTGTAAAATACATTAATGTATTACACATTTATGACCGCATTTAACTGGTTTTTGTGGGTTAACCAGTTAAATACTTTATATCTTTATAAAGTCTTTAGTGAAAGTGTGTGTGCGTGTGTGGTCACCTGAGTTAGTGGTTGTTTGTATGAACATATTAGTTCTTTTTGTCAATGGATTCTACAATCACCTGCTCTGTTTATTTTCTGTCTCGCATAGCAACCTGAAACAGAAAGATCTCCTCAACAAGATAAGGATGAAGATGCTAATCAGGTAGCACCTCGTTTCAAAGGATATCTTCCTCATTTGAACCTGTATTTTTGACACATCAAAATAAACAGCTCAGCTATCACAGTAATGTATTATCTGTGACTGGTGCATTGTTGGGCAGCCCGGTAGCGCAGTGGGTAGCACAGTGGGTGTGTGTGTGTGAGAGAGAGAACGATAGTGGTTTGTACTGTTCCATGGTTAATGTGGACAAGCCAGTTTAAGGATTTATATCAAAGATTTAAATCTTCACCCTACTCCACCCCCTCGACGAGCCCGCCGCTGACTGCCTCCAATAAACCTCTTTTGCCCTGGGGGACATGGCCTTCCAGGCAGCTGCTCCACAGCTCTGGAACGCTCTTCCCGAGAGCTTGAGGGCTCCGAAAAATGTCAAGGTTTTTAAAAAAAAGACTGAAGACATTTTTATTTCAAAAGGCTTCCTAGCAAAGTTTTTAGTGTTTTAGTGTTTTGACGTCACATACTTTTATTGTTTATTATTGCTTTTAATCATTGTAGCACTTTGAGGTCTCCACTGGAAATGTAAAGTACGAAATAAATAAAATGTATTATATTATCGATATAAAGTCGATAGTGAGAGTGTGTGGTCACCTGAGTCTGTGGTAGTTTGTATGGACATATTAGTTCTTTTATCAGTGGACTCCAAAGTCACCTGCTCTAATATTTATTTTCTGTCTCTCATAGCAACCTGAAACACACATTTCTCACAGAAGTGCTGAAGATGGAGATGCTGACCAGGTAGCGGCTAGTTTCAAAGGATATCTTCCTCTTGCACGTTTATTGTCACTGCAATTTGATCGATAAACAATTTTCTTTTTGAGTGCAAACATTCTTTTAGATGTTTTCCTCTTTTTCTTGTCAGTGTCCTGAACACAAAGTTGTGTGTCAGAATATGTTATGGTTTCACAAGTGCCGTCGTTGTCGTGGACCCTTTGTTCCTTTGAGATGGGTCGGATATTTATGTACAGGTAAGCCATCTGAGTGATTAGCTTGGTACTAAAGATCCAAAACCACAAAATCTGCTGCTAATGACCCAGTTGTAGTTATACCAGCTCCACCTGGTTAGAAGACAGTAGCCCTTGGTTCGGAAGGGGCTCGGAGTAGAGCCGCTGCTCCGGGTTGAGAGAGGCCAGATGGGTTGGTTCGGGCATCTGTTAAGGATACCCCCCGGATACCTTGCTGGTGAGGTGTTCCGGGCATGTCCCAGCGCGAGGAGACCCAGAGGCAGACCCAGCACCCGCCGGTAGAGACTGCTATGTCTCCCAGCTGGCCAGGGAACGCCTTGGTGTATGGGTCATGTGACAGAAATATAAAACCAATGGCATCTAGAAGGAAAACACAACACAAAAGCTAGTACTTAATCTTAAGTTTTAAACTTTCTTTTATATTTTACAAAGTTTGACTTAAGAGCAAATTGTTTATAATTTGTTTCAGATTGTCAAGGGACCTGGCATTTCTCCTGCTACAAAAAAGTGACTGGTCAGGATTAATCGTCTGACTTGGACGAAGATATGAACTCTGGACGCTAATATGTGTCATGTCTCGTCAATCTTCTGTTTTGTTTGTGCACTTTATGGTCCATGTTTTGCTTGTGTTGTCTTGCGTTACTTCCTGTTTTATTTTAAAACACTAACTGTCCTCTTGTTTCAGGCCATATTACTTCCTGTCCTGGTGTGTTTCCCGCAGGTGTGATCGTCTAATCCTTCCTGATTGTTTTCTCCTGTGTTTTCCCCTTCCTTATGTTATAAAAGTCTGTGTTTTCCCTTGTCTTGTGCCAGATTGTTTTGACTATTTGTCCAGAATCACATGTAAGAAAATAAATGTTATTAAGTTACTTTATGCATTTGGGTTCTGCCTTATTCCAAGCCTGACAATATGTACCTGATTCAGAGCCTGAATCCCTCGAGTCAGAATCAAGTATCAGCTCAAGCTCAGCTCAAGATCAAGAATCAGCTAATCATGTATTAGCTGATCGATGCAAAAACACAAACTTCCCAAGTTATTTTCAAAATGAGAAAAAATAAAAGTAGAAATCCTAGAGAGTTTAGCTAATGAATTTAATAATTATTTTATAGACACGGGACAAACTTTAGCCTCAAAAATTAATACTGGTAAGACAAATCATGACAAGTATAAAATTAACACTAGAAGTCCCGGCTTTTTCAGTTTCTCTGACCGTCCCCCCTCCCTGCTAAAGGTGATCAGCTCACCTTTTGTTTTTTAAATGATAATGCTCAAATGACCTCAATGGCAACTATTTAGGTCAGGGGGTTTTTGTAATTCAGATTTGCTGGAAAGGAATCCTGTTTTCCTGAGTTTAGTAACATTTTTAAATGTTGTCTGCCAGGCTGCTGCCTTTTCTTTTACTTTCAGACATGTTGAATTCTGGCTTGCAGTGCCAACAGATATTATTTACAGTGGCTTACGTTCACTACTTTTTGTTGTATTCTACAGCCTTATTCTAAGATAAATAAAATTAAACTCTTTCCTCCAAATTCTACATAAACTTCCTCAAAATGACAATGAGAGATTTTTTTAAGTTGTGGCAAATTTATTAAAATAAAAATCCTGAAAAAAATCCCATGTTCATAAGTATTCAGAACGTTTGCCACGAATCTCTAAAGTGTTTTCTCTGATCATTCTTGAGACGGGTCTGCTGCTCATTGGAGTTTACCTGTGGTAAATTCAGTATAGTCTGATAAGCCAAGCATCTGTCAATATTAGGATACATATTTCTGTCTATATTGACGGTACACGTGAGAGCTCAAATCAAGTATGAAAACAAAACAATTGTCTGAAGACCTCTGTGACAAGATATTCTTGAGGCACGAGGCTGGGGTTGAAAACAGAAAAGTTTCTGCTGTTCTGAAAATTCAATGAGCACAGTGGCTTCTATCATCCATAAGTGGAAGAAGTCTGACACCAGCAGCACTCCCCGTAGTCTTAGCCAGCCATCTAAATTAACTGATTATCATGACGGGTTATTTTGTGTATAATTTTGAAGTAATAATTTAATTTTATTCATTTTAGAACAAGGCTAGAACACAAAAAATGTGGTTAATGTGAAATGCTGTGAGAAGGTTTTCTGCTGCAGGAGTGATCTCTTCTTCATCAGAGGAACATTCTTCCTCTGTGGTGGTGTTTTCATTTTCAAAAATATAGTCCTCATTTCCACCATCAGAGTCACAGTCTGGCATATCCTGTAATATAGCCAAAGCCTCTTGCACAGTCATTCTCTTCCTTTTATCCCGAGACATGATGAACACTGGTTTATCTGGTCAATGTGTGTCTGCTAACTTTATACACAGTTTCATGTCACACACACACACCCACATGCTTCACAGCTTTGTATGAATGAGCATATCAATGGAGCACATCAATCTGGTCAAGTTGTGAACCAACATGCAAATAAGATTTTATAAATTTACTAAATGTCTGCATTGATGTGTTTTTTTTTCTTACAAAATGGTGGATAAATCATATTTTACTGAGTTTACACGTGGTTCATAATAATCCAGAACTACCTGAATGAGCGTCAGCCAGACGCAAAGCAGAGACTTCTAGCCTTCATTTCATCATCACCTTTGACCTTCACTGCTCTACAGTAGACTTGATAGAAGTTTATTTGACTTTTACTGTTTTTTTTTCTTTTTTTTTCCATTTCTGCAACACAGTGTAGGTGAGAGTGAGAGGTGTTCAATCGTGTTATGCTGTTTAAAATGAAGAATCGTGGAAATGAATTGAAACAGCGGTTTTTAGATAAAAAAAAAATCCTTTACTCCATCCACTCAGTAACTCTGGTGAAAGGATTCCTCCTGCAGTAGAAGTCCATCTGAAGGGGGATGGGGAGCTTAGAAAAAAATTCAAATTAAAATACTTGTTGACGAGCCGCTAATGGTTTGCGGGGGCTCCATGCTGAGGGGTCTGCTCGGCGCAAAATTTCACTGGTTTGGGTATTTTAGTGTTAAAGATATGGTAAATACAAGTATAAAGTCGATGTTTCTGTGTGGAGTAACCAAAATGGATGTGAAAAAGTGTCTTTAAAATATAGTGAAAAATGTGAAAAATATAGTTAAAGCATTTAAAAATAAAAAAAAAAATCAGCAGATATAAATCAAACTGATTTGGTAATAATTAAAGAGGTTATAGATCAAAATGCTCAACCTTTGACTCATATATGCAACCAATCTTTTTATCATGGAGTTGTACCAGATGACGTGAAAATGACAAAAGTTATACCCATATTCAAAGGCGGTAACAAACATCTCATAGGAAATTACAGACCAATCTCACTTTTACCACAAATTTAAAAAAATTTGAAAAGCTTTTTGTTAAACAGTTAGATATCTTTCTTGAAAAAAAAAAAAAAAATTCTCCACAACAGTTTGGGTTTAGAAAACAGTTAACAACTACCTACACAGTGATGAATAGGATTGAGGAGGTCAGTTCCTCTATGAACAGAGATGAAAATGTAATTGGTATTTTTATAGATTAAAACGAGCATTTGATACTATAGATCTTAAACAATTACTAACAAAATTACAAAAATATGGTATTAGAGGAACTGCACATTCCTGGATAAAAAGTTATTTAGAAAACAGAAAACAGTGTGTTGAAATAAACAATGTAAGATCAAACATTAGACCTGTAACTTGTGGAATGCCACAAGGATCTGTGATTGGACCAAAACTCTTTAATATATTCATTAATGATATAGGTAATTGTTCAAATTTATTTAGATTTATTATGTTTGCCGATGACACAACAATAGTCTTTTCTGGAAAAAAAAAATCCACAAATTATTGAGCGACACTGAACGTGAACTAGAACAGCTTAAAGTCTGGTTTGATTTAAATAAGTAATTTCTGGCCCTACCTTAGCCATTTCTAAGGCTCTATCTGTTATTTACTCCACTTTTTTTTTTTTTTTTTTTTTAATATACCTGTCCTGTCCGGCGTTGTGACAAGCAGAATGATGATCTGTATGTCAAGTATTGCTGGGCAGTTTTGTTCTACCAGGGTCAGCGCCATGTGCCGACCCTGACAAGCTTTATTTGTTTATTTTAAATGCTTTACAATCAAAATATATATGCTTTCTGCGCTGGACCTGACAGGAATTACTAAGAAGAGGGGCGGGGGTAGGTGGGGTGAAAAAGAGGAGGGATAGGGTACAGAAGAAGAAAGGGGGAGAGAGTAAAAAGAAAATCTGAAGTTGTAGTATTCTGCATCACAACCAACCTGCTGGATTATCTGAGGGGAAAAAAAAAGTACAAACAAGAGTTTAAACCAGTGATAAAACTGACACACACAACAAAACCTTCCATAGCAAATGATGTACAACACAAACACATGTTACTAGAGTTATAATAATATTGGTTGAAAGCAAGGAACATAGCGGACAGTAAACAGAGTGATATAGTGTGCGAGTGTGAGTGAAAGTACATACATGCTGCCGATGTGAACCATGTGCTTATTAGGACCAACGGATTGTCACCAGCCCCAAAGGATTGGAACGAGGGAGGCAGAGACACACGCTACCCGGGCCCACGCCCATCCAGATCCCGGGACCCCGAGGCCGGGCCGAGGAGCCGCCCACCCACCCAGCAAGGTGCATAGAGAAACCCCTGCCAGGGCCACTCCAGCACCAAGGAGCACGGGCCTCCCCGTTGCCAGGACCCACAGGCCTTGGGGCAGACGCGGCACCCCACGGCCCTAGGCGAGCCCAGGGGTGACAGAAGTCAAGGCCCGGACCGAGAGGGGAGCACTCACCCCAAGGGCCCAGGGACCCGACAATCCCCGAGCCAGGGCTCAACCGGGGGCCCAGCAGGGCCAGGCTACCCCATATGCAGCCACCACAGCCCAACATTTACTCCACTTTAATACTTCCCTATATGACGTACTGTGTTGAACTGTGGGGTGGAACATATAAAACTTTAATTAATGAGATCTTTTTGTTGCAGAAACGTGCCATAAGATTAATAAACAAAGTTGGGTATTTTGAACACTCACATCCCTTATTTATTAAGTCAAGATTGATGAAATTCAAAGATTTCCATCATTTTAAAGTACTTCAATTAATGTTTAAAGCTAAGTTCAATCTTTTACCAGCAAATACACAAAAATACTTTAAACTTCAACAAACTATTTATCATTTCAGAGATGACTAAATTTATTTTACCTAAAGCCAGAAAAGGGTTCAGACAAAGGTGTCTGTTTTATGTTGGACCTCATTTATGGAACAATATTATAACTAAAGAGATAAAAGGTAAAATAAAAGATAAAAGATAAAATAAAAGATAAAAGATAAAATTTGGTGGAGACGGTGGCCGCGTGGTTAGCGCGTTCGCCCGCGGACCGGAAGGTCGCGGGTTCGCGTCCCACGGAGAGCACGTCTAGGGTCCTTGGAGAAGACACCTAGCCCCCACTTCTCCCACCATTGGCGCCGTTGAAGGGCAGCCTGCTGCGGTGTAAGGAGTGCAGCAAACAAATTTCCCCGGTGAGGGATGAATAGAGTAATTCAAAATAAAAAAAAAAAATAAATAAATAAAAAAGAATGTGTTTAGATTTTCAAATATTTAAAAATAAAGTGTCACAATTTATTTTTGAAAATTACTAAATTTTGTGATTTGTGTCTTTTTATCTTTTTTTCTCTCTTTTCTGTAAACTTATTTCAAGGTAATCTGTGTTGTAAAAGTTAAGCTTTATTGGGCATAAAAGCATTTTTTTTTTGCTTCAGTGAAGTAATGAAGTATTTTTACTTTGCTCCTTGACACCAATGCACACATCACACCTGATATTTTTCTCTACCAGTTCCAGCCTGCTTGAACATGCTTTTTCACCTCTTTTCCACACTCTCCATTGCTCTGGACTGTTGATCCTAACTGCTTAAAATCTTCCACCTTCTTTATCTCTTCTCCCTGTAACCTCACTTTTCCATTTGGATCCCTCTCATTCACACAGATGTACTCTGTTTTATTATTTTTGTGTAAAAACTTGCCTTTCAGTGGCTCGACTCAAGGGCGAATCCAGGATTTTCCAAACGGTGGAGGGGGCGTGAGTAGGCAGAATATTTTGAAAAATAAGTAATTTTTCTGCATTGGGTGCATATTTTGCCCAAAGCTTGTAATAATAAAATTAGCAAGAACACTTTTTTGTGAACTAAACGGAGTGGGGTGTAGGAAGTGCGCCCCCGTACCCCAATGGATGCGCCCCTACCACTGTCTCATTCTCCTGAGTCTTGTCCATGTCAATTGTGTTGGACCACTGCTACCTTGTTAATTTGCCAGCGTAGGCGATGTAGGACGGCCGAGAAGACTATGGGTCCTTCAATGGGCCAAAATTCAAATGCGCAAGCATTGGCATGCCGACGTTATGACGTCAAAATTAATTGCGTTAAATTGACAGCACTAATATAGTATACATATATATATATATGTATATATATATACAGTGGTGGTCAAAAGTTTACATACACTTGTAAAGAACATAATGTCATGGCTGTCTTGAGTTTCCAGTTATTTCAACAACTCTGATTTTTCTCTGATATAGTGATTGGAACAGATCCTTCTTTGTCACAAAAAACATTCATGAAGTTTGATTCTTTTATGACTTTATTATGGGTAAACTGAAAATGTGACGAAATCAGCTGGGTCAAAAATATACATACAGCATCATGAATGAGCAATTTTGGAGACTTAGAAAGTTGTGTCAATGACATGAGCATCATAGCATGTCCTCTTAACTTCTTGTGAGTGATTATGAGTGACTACAGCTGGTGACTTCTCTGAGGCCATTTAAAAAGGGCTCATTGGATAAAAACACCCACAAACGCTACAATGGGAAAGTCAAAGGAGCTCAGCACAGATTTGAAAAAGAGAATCATTGACTTGAACAAGTCAGGAAAGTCACTTGGAGCCATTTCAAAGCAGCTGCAGGTTCCAAGAGCAACAGTGCAAACAATTGTTTGTAAGTATAAAGTGTTTTGTCACTGCCACGATCAGGAAGAAAACGCAAGCTGTCACCTGCTGCTGAGAGAAAACTGGTCAGGAGGGTGAAGAGTCAACCCAGGAGCACCAAAAAGCAGATCTGCCAAGAATTAGAAGCTGCTGGAACACAGGTGTCAGTGTCCACAGTCAAGCGTGTTTTGCATCGCCATGGACTGAGAGGTTGCCGTGCAAGAAGGAAGCCCTTGCTCCAAAAGCGGCACCTTAAGGCTCGACTAAAGTTTGCTGCTGATCACATGGACAAAGATAAGACCTTCTGGAGGAAAGTTCTGTGGTTAGATGAAACAAAAATTGAGCTGTTTGGCCACAACGCGCAGCAATATGTTTGGAGGAGAAAATGTGAGGCCTTTAACCCCAAGAACACCATGCCTACCATCAAGCACGGTGGGCCTGTTTTGCTGCCAATGGAACTGGTGCTTTACAGAGAGTCAATGGGACAATGAAGAAGGAGGATTACCTTCAAATTCTTCAAGAAAACCTGAAGTCATCAGCCCGAAGGTTGGGTCTTGGGCGCAGTTGGGTGTTCCAACAGGACAATGACCCCAAACACACATCAAAAGTGGTAATGGAATGGCTAAATCAGGCTAGAATTAAGGTTTTAGAATGGCCTTCCCAAAGTCCTGACTTAAATCCCATTGGGAACATGTGGATAATGCTGAAGAAACAAGTCCATTTCAGAAAGCCAACAAATTTAACTGAACTGCACCAATTCTGTCAAGAGGAGTGGTCAAAGATTCAACCAGAAACTTGCCAGAAGCTTGTGGATGGCTACCAAAAGTGCCTAATTGAAGTAAAAATGGCCAAATGACATGTAACCAAATATTAGCATTGCTGTATGTATATTTTTGACCCAGCTGATTTCGTCACATTTTCAGTTTACCCATAATAAAGTCATAAAAGAATCAAACTTCATGAATGTTTTTTGTTACAAAGAAGGATCTGTTCCAATCACTATATCAGAGAAAAATCAGAGTTGTTGAAATAACTGGAAACTCAAGACAGCCATGACATTATGCTCTTTACAAGTGTATGTAAACTTTTGACCACCACTGTATATATATGTATATACACACGTATATACATTTGTGTGTGTATCTATGTGATTGCACGCGTGCATACTTGTGTGTGTGTGTGTGTGTATTGGTATACTGTATGTGGCTTACCCGCCATTCGGGACTAGACTGACACAGACAGTGTTTTTTTTTTTTTTTTTTTTTTTTTTTAAGATTTTACATTATAAACATTTCTTTTTTTCTGCTTTTAAGTGCAAAACTTTTTTCTTATTACATGGCTACGTACTATTTTGGTGGTTGTTTTTTCCTAAAAGTGTTCTTTGTATAATTTTTTTGAAGTGTCAGTCTAATCCCCTCACCTGGTATTTTTTTGCGTGTGTGTATGCGCAACCCGTGGATGTTGAATGTAACTACACTTTACACACCCACCAAACTCCCCCCACCCATACGCACACAAAACCACGCCCACAAACCCGGAAGCATTGATATTCGGCGCGAAACTTTCCACAACCGCGGAACTTTCTCACCGAAATAGTCTCTCTTGTGAAGATAAAAGGCAAGCTTTATACTTATTTGATAAAAATGTGTTTAGAATGAAGGCTTACAGATAAATTGTATTTAGGAAAACGTGCCAGAAGTATCGCTAAACGTAAGATCGCATTGGCTAAAGCTAAATAAATAGAAGTAGCATATTTAGATTAGTAATCCACAATAAAAATGGCTTATACTACACATTTGGGTAAATAAAGTTGCATCAGCCATGTGTTGTACTAGATAGGGTTTAATTAAATGACCACTGCTTTCTGAAAGTAAAAATGTTTGCTAGCTTTTTTCCATCATGTGACTAATTGTCTTTGTTTGATGCCTGTTTAGCCAAGTTAAATTAATATTAGCGGCACATGAGTTCATTGTGGGTAGTTTGGAGTTTTAGTTCATAATTTATTTTAAACTGTGTTTTTTTTAATCAACAGAAAAATACTGATACAAAATAAACCAAACTGAAGCTTCATCCAAAGTCTCCAAAGAAGATTCTTTGCTATATCCCAAAAACATGGAAGCATTAAAAGAAGTCCCAGAGGTAAATACAGGGCATATGTCCACTTAACTAGTAATTCAGTTTATTTTGATTTTCATAATGGTTCATAATGGTACTTATATACTGTTTAGTGTTTTGAAGTCTGTGTGTGTGAGACACTAAGAGGACTGAGGAGAGTAGGCAAGCGTGTAGGGGATACAGCGTAAGGTTAAAGTAGAGGTGGCAAAGGCAAAACAAGTAGCGGAGGGAGAGATGGACCTATACAGGTTGGCAAGACAAAGAGACAAAGATGGGAAGGAAGTGCAGCAAGTTAGGGTGATTGAAGACAGGAATGGATGTCTTTTGACAGATACCAGTAATGTGATGGGAAGATGGAAAGAGTACTTCGAAGAGTTGATGAATCAAGAAAATGAAAGAGAACAAAGAGTAGAAGACGTTACAATAGTAGACCGGAAAGTGGCTAGGCTTACTAAGGTGGAAATAACGGGGGCACTGAGGATGAAGAGTGGAAAGGCTCTGGGTCCTGATGATATCCCTGTGGAAGTATGAAAATACTTAGGTGAGGTGGCAGTAGAGTTTCAGCCTAGGCTGTTTAATAGGATATTAGAAAGTGAGAAGATGCCTGATGAATGGAGAAGTGTGCTGGTTCCTATTTTTAAGAAAAAGGGAGATGTGCAAAGTTGTGGTAATTACAGAGGAATAAAACTGATCAGTCAAATGATGAAATTATGGGAAAAAGTTGTCGAAGGTAGGCTAATGTCTGAAGTACTTATTTGTGAGCAGCAGTTTGGTTTTATGCCTAAAAAGAGCACAACAGATGCAGTATTTGCCTTGAGGATGCTGATAGAGAAGTACAAAGAAGGACAGAGGGAGCTTCACTGTGTCTTTGTAGATCTAGAGAAAGCGTATGACAGGGTACCTAGAGAAGAACTATGGTATTGTTTGAGGAAGTCGGGTCTGACAGAGAAGTATGTTAGAGTGGTCCAGGACATGTATGAGGGCTGTAAGACAGTGGTGAGGTGTGCTGTAGGAGAGACAGAGGAGTTCAGTGTGGGGGTGGGACTGCACCAGGGATATGCTCTGAGCTCTTTGTTGTTTGCTATGGTGATGGACAGGCTGATAGACGAGGTCAGACGGGAATCCCCATGGACAATGATGTTTGCGAATGACATTGTGATCTGTGGTGAGAGGAGGGAAGAGGTGGAGGAAAAGCTGGAGAGGTGGAGATTTGCACTAGAAAGAAGAAGAATGAAGATTAGTCAGAGTAAAACAGAGTACATGTGTGTAAATGAGAGGGATCCAAACGGAAAAGTGAGGTTACAGGGGGAAGAGATAAAGAAGGTGGAAGATTTTAAGTATCTAGGATCAACAGTCCAGAGCAATGGAGAGTGTGGAAAAGAGATAAAGAAGCGTGTTCAGACAGGCTGAAACGGGTGGAGGAAAGTATCAGGTGTGATGTGTGACAGAAGAGTTTCAGCTAGAATGAAAGGGAAAGTGTACAAAACTGTGGTGAGACCGGCGATGCTGTTTGGTCTAGAAGTAGTAGCACTGAGGAAAAGACAGGAAGCAGAGATGGAGGTACCAGAGATAAAGATGCTGAGGTTCTCTCTGGGAGTGACCTGGATGGACAGGATTAGAAATGAGTACATCAGGGGAACAGCTCATGTTAGAGGTTTTAGGGGAACAGCTCATGTTAGAGGTTTTGGGGATAAAGTTCGAGAGGCAAGACTGAGATGGTTTGGACATGTGCAGAGGAGAGAGAGTACATAGGAAGAAGAATTCTGGATTTGGAACCACCAGGAAAGAGGACTAGAGGAAGGCCAAAGAGAAGGTTCATGGATACAGTGAAGGAAGACATGAAGATAGTTGGTGTCACCAAAGAGGATACAGCAGATAGGGTTAGATGGAAGAAACTGACTTGCCGTGGCAAACCCTGAAGGGAAATGCCGAAAGGAGAAGTGTGTGTGCGTGTGCATTTGTGTCTGTGTGAGAGAATGATGGTGGTTTGTGTTGACCCAGGGTTTATGTGGACAAACCAGTTAAAGGTTTAGATTGTTATAAAGTCTATAGTGGTACAGTATGTGTGTATGTGTGTTATAGAATAGTGGTGGTTTGTACTGACCCATGGTTTGTGTGGATTAACCAGTTAAATGCTTTATATCTTTATAAAGTCTTTAGTGAAAGTGTGTGTGCGTGTGTGGTCACCTGAGTTAGTGGTTGTTTGTATGAACATATTAGTTCTTTTTGTCAATGGATTCTACAATCACCTGCTCTGTTTATTTTCTGTCTCGCATAGCAACCTGAAACGGAAAGATCTCCTCGGCAAGATAAGGATGAAGATGCTAATCAGGTAGCACCTCGTTTCAAAGAATATCTTCCTCATTTGAACCTATTTTTGACACATCAAAATAAACAGCTCAGTTAACACATTAATGTATTTTCTGTAAAATACATTAATGTATTACACATTTATGACCACATTTAACTGGTTTTTGTGGGTTAACCAGTTAAATACTTTTTATCTTTATAAAGTCTTTAGTGAAAGTGTGTGTGCGTGTGTGGTCACCTGAGTTAGTGGTGGTTTGTATGAACATATTAGTTCTTTTTGTCAATGGATTCTACAATCACCTGCTCTGTTTATTTTCTGTCTCGCATAGCAACCTGAAACAGAAAGATCTCCTCAACAAGATAAGGATGAAGATGCTAATCAGGTAGCACCTCGTTTCAAAGGATATCTTCCTCATTTGAACCTATTTTTGACACATCAAAATAAACAGCTCAGCTATCACAGTAATGTATTATCTGTGACTGGTGCATTGTTGGGCAGCCCGGTAGCGCAGTGGGTAGCACAGTGGGTGTGTGTGTGTGAGAGAGAGAACGATAGTGGTTTGTACTGTTCCATGGTTAATGTGGACAAGCCAGTTTAAGGATTTATATCAAAGATTTAAATCTTAACCCTACTCCACCCCCTCGACGAGCCCGCTGCTGACTGCCTCCCCTAATAAACCTCTTTTGCCCTGGGGGACATGGCCTTCCAGGCAGCTGCTTCACAGCTCTGGAACGCTCTTCCCGAGAGCTTGAGGGCTCCGCAAAATGTCAAGGTTTTAAAAAAAAAGACTGAAGACATTTTTATTTCAAAGGGCTTCCTAGCAAAGATTTTAGTGTTTTAGTGTTTTGACGTCACATACTTTTATTGTTTATTATTGCTTTTAATCATTGTAGCACTTTGAGGTCTCCACTGGAAATGTAAAGTACGAAATAAATATAATGTATTATATTATCGATATAAAGTCGATAGTGAGAGTGTGTGGTCACCTGAGTCTGTGGTAGTTTGTATGGACATATTAGTTCTTTTATCAGTGGACTCCAAAGTCACCTGCTCTAATATTTATTTTCTGTCTCTCATAGCAACCTGAAACACACATTTCTCACAGAAGTGCTGAGGATGGAGATGCTGACCAGGTAGCGGCTAGTTTCAAAGGATATCTTCCTCTTGCACGTTTATTGTCACTGCAATTTGATCGATAAACAATTTTCTTTTTGAGTGCAAACATTCTTTTAGATGTTTTCCTCTTTTTCTTGTCAGTGTCCTGAACACAAAGTGGTGTGTCAGAATATGTTATGGTTTCACAAGTGCCGTCGTTGTCGTGGACCCTTTGTTCCTTTGAGATGGGTCGGATATTTATGTACAGGTAAGCCATCTGAGTGATTAGCTTGGTACTAAAGATCCAAAACCACAAAATCTGCTGCTAATGACCCAGTTGTAGTTATACCAGCTCCACCTGGTTAGAAGACAGTAGCCCTTGGTTCGGAAGGGGCTCGGAGTAGAGCCGCTGCTCCTCCGGGTTGAGAGAGGCCAGATGGGTTGGTTCGGGCATCTGTTAAGGATACCCCCCGGATACCTTGCTGGTGAGGTGTTCCGGGCATGTCCCAGCGCGAGGAGACCCAGAGGCAGACCCAGCACCCGCCGGTAGAGACTACTATGTCTCCCAGCTGGCCAGGGAACGCCTTGGTGTATGGGTCATGTGACAGAAATATAAAACCAATGGCATCTAGAAGGAAAACACAACACAAAAGCTAGTACTTAATCTTAAGTTTTAAACTTTCTTTTATATTTTACAAAGTTTGACTTAAGAGCAAATTGTTTATAATTTGTTTCAGATTGTCAAGGGACCTGGCATTTCTCCTGCTACAAAAAAGTGACTGGTCAGGATTAATCGTCTGACTTGGACGAAGATATGAACTCTGGACGCTAATATGTGTCATGTCTCGTCAATCTTCTGTTTTGTTTGTGCACTTTATGGTCCATGTTTTGCTTGTGTTGTCTTGCGTTACTTCCTGTTTTATTTTAAAACACTAACTGTCCTCTTGTTTTAGGCCATATTACTTCCTGTCCTGGTGTGTTTCCCGCAGGTGTGATCGTCTAATCCTTCCTGATTGTTTTCTCCTGTGTTTTCCCCTTCCTCATGTTATAAAAGTCTGTGTTTTCCCTTGTCTTGTGCCAGATTGTTTTGACTATTTGTCCAGAATCACATGTAAAAAAATAAATGTTATTCAGTTACTTTATGCATTTGGGTCCTGCCTTATTCCAAGCCTGACAATATGTACCTGATTCAGAGCCTGAATCCCTCGAGTCAGAATCAAGTATCAGCTCAAGCTCAGCTCAAGATCAAGAATCAGCTAATCATGTATTAGCTGATCGATGCAAAAACACAGACATCCCAAGTTATTTTCAAAATGAGAAAAAATAAAAGTAGAAATCCTAGAGAGTTTAGCTAATGAATTTAATAATTATTTTATAGACACGGGACAAACTTTAGCCTCAAAAATTAATACTGGTAAGACAAATCATGACGAGTATAAAATTAAAGATATGGTAAATACAAGTATAAAGTCGATGTTTCTGTGTGGAGTAACCAAAATTGATGTGAAAAAGTGTCTTTAAAATATAGTGAAAAATGTGAAAAATATAGTTAAAGCATTTAAAAATAAAAAAAAAAGTCAGCAGATATAAATCAAACTGATTTGGTAATAATTAAAGAGGTTATAGATCAAAATGCTCAACCTTTGACTCATATATGCAACCAATCTTTTTATCATGGAGTTGTACCAGATGACATGAAAATGACAAAAGTTATACCCATATTCAAAGGCGGTAACAAACATCTCATAGGAAATTACAGACCAATCTCACTTTTACCACAAATTTAAAAAATTTTGAAAAAGCTTTTTGTTAAACAGTTAGATATCTTTCTTGAAAAAAAAAAAAAAAATCTCCACAACAGTTTGGGTTTAGAAAACAGTTAACAACTACCTACACAGTGATGAATAGGATTGAGGAGGTCAGTTCCTCTATGAACAGAGATGAAAATGTAATTGGTATTTTTATAGATTAAAACGAGCATTTGATACTATAGATCTTAAACAATTACTAACAAAATTACAAAAATATGGTATTAGAGGAACTGCACATTCCTGGATAAAAAGTTATTTAGAAAACAGAAAACAGTGTGTTGAAATAAACAATGTAAGATCAAACATTAGACCTGTAACTTGTGGAATGCCACAAGGATCTGTGATTGGACCAAAACTCTTTAATATCTTCATTAATGATATAGGTAATTGTTCAAATTTATTTAGATTTATTATGTTTGCCGATGACACAACAATAGTCTTTTCTGGAAAAAAAAATCCACAAATTATTGAGCGACACTGAACGTGAACTAGAACAGCTTAAAGTCTGGTTTGATTTAAATAAGTAATGACTTAATATGCAAAAACAAAATACATGATTTTTGGTAATAAAAAGGATACTGATAGTGATACAAAACTTAAAATAGAGGAAATTGAAATTGAAACAGTATATGAAACAAAATGTTTAGGAATTATGATTGATGCTAAATTAACATGGAAATAACATCTAAAATATGTAAAGAAAAATTTTCAAAAACTCTAGGAATACTTTATGAAACTAAAGATTTTCTCATTTCTAAGGCTCTATCTGTTATTTACTCCACTTTTTTTTTTTTTTTTTTTTTTTTTTTTTTAATATACCTGTCCTGTCCGGCGTTGTGACAAGCAGAATGATGATCTGTATGTCAAGTATTGCTGGGCAGTTTTGTTCTACCAGGGTCAGCACAATGTGCCGACCCTGACAAGCTTTATTTGTTTATTTTAAATGCTTTACAATCAAAATATATATGCTTTCTGCGCTGGACCTGACAGGAATTACTAAGAAGAGGGGCGGGGGTAGGTGGGGTGAAAAAGAGGAGGGATAAGGTACAGAAGAAGAAAGGGGGAGAGAGTAAAAAGAAAATCTAAAGTTGTAGTATTCTGCATCACAACCAACCTGCTGGATTATCTGGGGGGAAAAAAAAAGTACAAACAAGAGTTTTAACCAGTGATAAAACTGACACACACAACAAAACCTTCTATAGCAAATGATGTACAACACAAACACATGTTACTAGAGTTATAATAATATTGGTTGAAAGCAAGGAACATAGCGGACAGTAAACAGAGTGATATAGTGTGCGAGTGTGAGTGAAAGTACATACATGCTGCCGATGTGAACCATGTGCTTATTAGGACCAACGGATTGTCACCAGCCCCAAAGGATTGGAACGAGGGAGGCAGAGACACACGCTACCCGGGCCCACGCCCATCCAGATCCCGGGACCCCGAGGCCGGGCCGAGGAGCCGCCCACCCACCCAGCAAGGCGCATAGAGAAACCCCTGCCAGGGCCACTCCAGCACCAAGGAGCACGGGCCTCCCCGTTGCCAGGACCCACAGGCCTTGGGGCAGACGCGGCACCCCACGGCCCTAGGCGAGCCCAGGGGTGACAGAAGTCAAGGCCCGGACCGAGAGGGGAGCACTCACCCCAAGGGCCCAGGGACCCGACAATCCCCGAGCCAGGGCTCAACCGGGGGCCCAGCAGGGCCAGGCTACCCCATATGCAGCCACCACAGCCCAACATTTACTCCACTTTAATACTTCTCTATATGACGTACTGTGTTGAACTGTGGGGTGGAACATATAAAACTTTAATTAATGAGATCTTTTTGTTGCAGAAACGTGCCATAAGATTAATAAACAAAGTTGGGTATTTTGAACACTCACATCCCTTATTTATTAAGTCAAGATTGATGAAATTCAAAGATTTCCATCATTTTAAAGTACTTCAATTAATGTTTAAAGCTAAGTTCAATCTTTTACCAGCAAATACACAAAAATACTTTAAACTTCAACAAACTATTTATCATTTCAGAGATGACTAAATTTATTTTACCTAAAGCCAGAAAAGGGTTCAGACAAAGGTGTCTGTTTTATGTTGGACCTCATTTATGGAACAATATTATAACTAAAGAGATAAAAGAATGTGTTTAGATTTTCAAATATTTAAAAATAAAGTGTCACAATTTATTTTTGAAAATTACTAAATTTTGTGATTTGTGTCTTTTTATCTTTTTTTCTCTCTTTTCTGTAAACTTATTTCAAGGTAATCTGTGTTGTAAAAGTTAAGCTTTATTGGGCATAAAAGCATTTTTTTTTTGCTTCAGTGAAGTAATGAAGTATTTCTACTTTGCTCCTTGACACCAATGCACACATCACACCTGATATTTTTCTCTACCAGTTCCAGCCTGCTTGAACATGCTTTTTCACCTCTTTTCCACACTCTCCATTGCTCTGGACTGTTGATCCTAACTGCTTAAAATCTTCCACCTTCTTTATCTCTTCTCCCTGTAACCTCACTTTTCCATTTGGATCCCTCTCATTCACACAGATGTACTCTGTTTTATTATTTTTGTGTAAAAACTTGCCTTTCAGTGGCTCGACTCAAGGGCGAATCCAGGATTTTCCAAACGGTGGAGGGGGCGTGAGTCGGCAGAATATTTTGAAAAATAAGTAATTTTTCTGCATTGGGTGCATATTTTGCCCAAAGCTTGTAATAATAAAATTAGCATGAACACTTTTTTGTGAACTGAACGGAGTGGGGTGTAGGAAGTGCGCTCCCGTACCCCAATGGATGCGCCCCTACCACTGTCTCATTCTCCTGAGTCTTGTCCATGTCTATTGTGTTGGACCACTGCTACCTTGTTAATTTGCCAGCGTAGGCGATGTAGGACGGCCGAGAAGACTATGGGTCCTTCAATGGGCCAAAATTCAAATGCGCAAGCATTGGCATGCCAACGTTATGACGTCAAAATTAATTGCGTTAATTTGACATATATATACATATATATATATATATATATATACAGTAAATATAGGCACACGTATATACGTGTGTGTATGTGTGTGAGTGCACGCGTGCATGCTTGTGTGTGTGTGTTAGTATACTGTATGTGGCTTACACTGACAATTGACCTGAAACCCCACCTGGGCTAACCCGCCATTCGGAATTAGACTGACGCAGACAGTGTTGGTCCAATTCATGGCTTGTTTTTTTTTTTTTTTAAGATTTAAGATTTTACATTATAAACATTTCTTTTTTCCTGCTTTTAAGTGCAAAACTTTTTTCTTATTACATGGCTACGTACTATTTTGGTGGTTATTTTTTCCTAAAAGTGTTCTTTGTATTATTTTTTTGAAGTGTCAGTCTAATCCCCTCACCTGGTATTTTGCGTGTGTGTATGCGCAACCAGTGGATGTTTGATGTAACTACACTTTACACACCCACCAAACTCCCCCCACGTACACGCACACAAAACCACGCATGGTTTGACAAGTGCCGTCGTTGTCGTGGACCCTTTGTTCCTTTGAGATGGGTGGGATATAAATGTACAGGTAAGCCATCTTAGTGATTAGCTTGGTACTAAAGATCCAAAACCACAAAATCTGCTGCTAATGACCCAGTTGTATTTATACCAGCTCCACCTGGTAGAAGACTGTAGCCCTTGGTTCGGAAGGGGCTCGGAGTAGAGCCGCTGCTCCCCCGGGTTGAGAGAGGCCAGATGGGTTGATTCGGGCATCTGTTAAGGATGCCCCCCGGACGCCTTGCTGGCGAGGTGTTCTGGGCATGTCCCAGCGCGAGGAGACCCAGAGGCGGACTCAGCACCCGCCGGTAGAGACTATGTCTCCCAGCTGGCCAGGGAACGCCTTGGTGTATGGGTCATGTGACAGAAATATAAAACCATTGGCACCTAGAAAGAAAACACAACAGAAAAGCTTGTACTTAACCTTAAATTTTAAACTTTCTTTTATATTTTACAAAGTTTGACATAAGAGCAAAATGTTTATAATTTGTTTCAGATTGTCAAGGGATCTGGCATTTCTCCTGCTACAAAAAAGTGACTGGTCTGGATTAATTATCGACTTGGATGAAGACATGAACTCTGGACGCGAATATGTGTCATGTCTCGTCAATCTTCTGTTTTGTTTGTGCACTTTATGGTCCATGTCTTGCTTGTGTTGTCTTGCGTCACTTCCTGTTTTATTTAAAACAATAACTCCCCTCTTGTTTCAGGCCATATTACTTCCTGTCCTGGTGTGTTTCCCGCAGGTGTGATCGTCTAATCCTTCCTGATTGTTTTCTCCTGTGTTTTCCCCTTCCTCATGTTATAAAAGTCTGTGTTTTCCCTTGTCTTGTGCCAGATTGTTTTGACTGTTTGTCCAGAATCACATGTAAGAAAATAAATGTTATTAAGTTACTTTATGCATTTGGGTTCTGCCTCATTCCAAGCCTGACAATATGTACCTGATTCGATTCGTCGAGTCAGAATCAAGTATCAGCTCAAGCTCAGCTCAAGATCAAGAATCAGCTAATCATGTATTAGCTGATCGATGCAAAAACACAGACTTCCCAAGTTATTTTTAAAATGAGAAAATATAAAAGTAGAAAACCTAGAGTATAGCTAATGAATTTAATAATTATTTTATAGACATGGGACCAACTTTAACCTCAAAAATTAATACTGGTAATACAAATTATGACAAGTATAAAATTAAAGATACGGTAAATATGATACGTCAATGTAAAGTCGATGTTTCAATTCAATTATAACTTTATTTGTTCGATAGGATCTTCATTTACAGCCAGAGCGCCGGAACAACACAGTCAAATGCATACAAACAACATTCATTAAAAACATCATAAAACAATAAAAATATAAATAATTAAAAATAGAATATAACAATAAAATCAATAAATAAGAACATTTACTTATTTCTTCAGTACATGCCCATCCGTCACAATTGAGGTGGGTATAAAGCTGGATGTGGCTCTCTTGGTTTTAAATGCGAGGGATCTGAACCTACGACCGGATGGTAACAGGGTGTAGTGTGAGTGCAGAATGTGCGAACTGTCTGTGAAATGATAAATAGTTTGTTGAAGTTTAAAGTGTTTTTGTATATTTGCTGGTAAAAGATTGAACTTAGCTTTAAACATTAATTGAAGTTTTTTAAAATGATGGAAATCCACACACATGTACTCGGTCTTACTCTGACTAATCTTCATTCCTCTTCTTTCTAGAGCAAACCTCCACCTCTCCAGCTTTTTTTCCACCTCTTCCCTCCTCTCACTACAGATCACAATGTCATCTGCAAACATCATTGTCCATGGAGATTCAGAAACTCCACTGCCACTTCACCTAAACACTTCCAGACTTCTACAGGAATATCATCAGGACCAAGAGCCTTTCCACTCTCACATCCTCTTCAGTGCCCTCTTTATTTCCTCCTGACTAGTCCTAGCTACTTTGCCGCACCACTATGGTAACACCATCTGCTCTTTGTTCTCTTTCATTTTCTTCATTCATCAACTCTTCAAAGTACTCTTTCCTTCGTCCCATCACATTACTAGCATCTCTCAAGAGCCATCTATTCCTGTCTTTAATCACCCTAACTTGCTGCACATCCTTCCCATCTTTGTCTCTCCGTCTTGCCAATCTCTACTTTAACCTTATGTTGTATCGCCCTGTATACCTGTCTACTCTCCTCAGACCCTTTCAGTGTCCCGCTTCTTCTAAGCCAGCCTCTTTCTTTTGATAGAAACCTGAACCTCCTCATTCCACCACCAAGTTTCCTTATCTATCTTCCTTCCAGATGACACACTTGCCTGTCTCCGTGATCACATTAGCTATAGTTGTCTAGTCATCTGGAAGCATCTCCTGCCCACCAAGAGCCTGTCTCAACTACTTTATAAAATCCGAGCAGCACTCTTCCATTTTCAGCTTCCACCATTTAGTCTTCTGCACTCACTTCATCTTTTTAAACTTCCTCCTTGCCAGGGTCATCTTACACACCACCACCCTATGCTGTTTGGTATAACAAGTGCACAAATCAAAGTTTCTAATGTCCAAGAAGGAGTGGGGGGAAGAAAACTTCTTTAACCTGACAGAATGACTACAATCCAGACAACAATTTTTACACAGAAATACAGAAGGACAGTGAATATAATACAAATGAGCAATTTTATATGCATATACGTAAGTACTAAAGAGTATCTATCTATTATACATTTCAACTGCAGAAGCCTTCATTCCAGTTTCTCTAAAATTTTAAATTGTTTAAAGAAAACAAAAAATAAATTTACAGCAATAGCGATTTCTGAAACATGGCTGTGTGAGGAGCAATGGTCTCTCTATAAGATTGAAGGCTATAACATGTTCTTCACAAGTAGAAATAGTCAGAAAGGTGGAGGTGTGGCTGTATATATTGATAAAAACCTGAAAAGTAAGATCAGCAACATGTCTTTAGTCATTGATAAACGTATGGAATGTGTTTCAATAGAAATTGAAATGGAAAAGTTAAGAAATATAATATTAAGTTGTATATATAGAAAATCTGGATCATGTGTTGATACAGTTAGAGAAATTATGATGGAACTGTATGAAGGTTTAAATGACAGGAAAATGATTTTTGTCTGTGGTGATTTTAATGTTGATTTGTTGAATCCTTCAGAATCAAGCGCTGTCGCTGAGTTTATAAATACAAAGTATAATTTATGTTTATATCCATCTATATTAAGACCAACTCGAATCGCAAGTAACAGTGCAACACTGATTGACAGTATATTTACAAAAAAATGTACACAACTTCTCTACTCGACTAGTATGGGGATTGAACCCATGACCTTGGCATTATTAGCACCACGCTCTGACCAACTGAGCTAACCGGCCATATGTGTCTGTAAAGTCTGCAAAAAATAACAACAGATAGGGTAGAGTTGCAAATATAACCTGATTTTTTTTTTCTGAAAAAAAAACATTTAAGGAAACAAATATCAAGGCACAAAACTTCCTAACTAAAGCATTGTGATGAGGATTTAGGCTGGATCCAACGAATGAAGTCAAATAGTTGTTGTTTTATCTAAACGTGTGTGGTTTTTGGTGGCAATCCCACCATGGACAAATGTTTTGGGAACAATCCCTTCCAATTAATGCAATGCATGTTACATTTGGTAACAGATAATATGATGAACAGAAAATGGATACATAAATTTGAAAGTAGGCTTGTTTTATAAATGCAACAATTCCTCTCAAAGTTCAACCACGAAGGGACTTGAACCCTCACTCTTCCGATCCGAAGTCAGATGCCTTATCCATTAGGCCACGTGGTTTAAATCTTGTATACAGTGATTTCAAAGACACAGCCAATCTTGTTGAAGTAAATCGGTGTTTGGGGCCACAATGCAATGCAATAACACTGCAATTGTACTTCATATTTTCTTTGACTTTACATTCTGAGGCAAGCTTGGTTTACGTAATGTCGCACTTTTAAAAACACTGTACACTTGTTAAGAACTCTCATACAATTTCAACTAAATTACTCCAAATCATAGAACATTTTCAGTTTTCCTTGTTTATTAATGCTCTTTGGAGTGCATTGTTCTCAAACTTTTCATCATTTTTAATCAAACAAATGTAGACAACTCCTCTACTTGGCCAGTATGGGGATTGAACCCATGACCTTGGCGTTATTAGCACCACGCTCTGACCAACTGAGCTAACCGGCCAGATGTGTCTGTAATGTCTGCAAAAAATAACAACAGATATGGTAGAGTTGCAAAAAGAAACAGATTTTTTTTCTTTTTAAATAACACATTTAAGGAACTGAATATCAAGGCACAAAACTTCCTAACTAAAGCTTTGTGATGAGGATTTAGGCTGGATCCATCCAATGAAGTGAATTATTTGTTGTTTTCTCTTAATGTGCATGGTTTTTTGGTGGACATCCCACCATGTACAAATGTTTTGGGAACAATCCCTTCCAATTAATGCAAGAAAACATATTCACTCTCAAATCACGTGACTTCAGTCTAAAATAAAAAAATAGCTACATTTGGTAACAGATAATACAATCAACAGAAGATGGGTGTATAAATTGGAAAGTAGGCTTTTCTTGTTCAACAATTCTTCTCAAAGTTTAACCATGAAGGGACTTGAACCCTCACTCTTCTGATCCGAAGTCAGACGCCTTATGCATTAGACCACGTGGTTTAAATCTTGTCTGAAATGATTTCAAAGACACAGCCAATCTTGGTGAAGTAAATCGGTGTTTGGGGCCACAATGCTATGGAACTACACAACAATTGTACTTGATATTTTCATCTTTACATTCTTAGGCAAACTTGGTGTCACGTAATGTCCCACATTTAAAAATACTGTACAACTTGTTAAATCAACCCTCATACAATTTCAAATAAATTACTCCAACTCATACAGCATTTTCAGTTTTACTTGTTTATTAGTAAACTCTTTGGAGTGCATTGTTCTCAAACTTTTCATGAATCAAATATACGCAACTTATCTACTTGGCCAGTACGGGGATTGAACCCATGTCCTTGGCATTATTAGCACCACGCTCTGACCAACTGTGCTAACCAGCCATATGTGTCTGTAAAGTATGCAAAAAAATAACAACAGATATGGTAGAGTTGCAAAAAGAAACAGATTTTTTTCTTTTTTCCAAAAAAAAAAAAAAAACATTTAAGAAACTTAATATCAAGGCACAAAATTTCCTAACTAAAGCTTTGTGATGAGGATTTAGGCTGGATCCATCCAATGAAGTCAAATAGTTGTTGTTTTCTTTTAATGTGTGTGGTTTTTGGTGGCGATGCCACCATGTACACATGTTTTGGGGACAATCCCTTCCAATATATGCAAGAAAACATATTCACTCTTAAATCACGTGACTTCAGTCTAAAATCAAATTAAAAGTTACATTTGGTAACAGATAATACAATCAACAGAAGATGGGTGTTTAAATTGGAAAGTAGGCTTTTTTTTTATAAATGCAACAATTCTTCTCAAAATTTAAGTACGAAGGGACTTGAACCCTCACTCTTCTGATCCAAAGTCAGAGACCTTATCCATAAGGCCACGTGGTTTAAATCTTATCTACCATGATTTCAAAGACACAGCCAATCTTGTTGAAGTAAATCGGTGTTTGGGGCCACAATTCTATGCAACAACACTGCCATAGTACTTCATATTTCCATTGACTTTATATTCTTAGGCAAACTTGGTGTCACGTAATGTCGCACTTTTAAAAACACTGTACACTTGTTGAATCAACGCTCATATAATTTCAACTAAATTAATTCAAATCATAGGGCATTTTCAGTTTTCCTTGTTGATTAATAAGCTCATTGTTCTCAAACTTTTCTATCATTTTTATGAAAATAATGTACACAACTCCTCTATTTGGCCAGTATGGGCATTAAACCCATAACCTTGGCGTTATTAGCACCACGCTCTGACCAACTGAGCTAACCGGCCAGATGTGTCTGTAATGTCTGCAAAAAATAACAACGGATATGGTTGAGTTGCAAAAATAAACAGATTTTTTTTCTTTCTAAAAAACACATTTAAGGAACTGAATATCAAGGCGCATTACTTCCTAACTAAAGCTTCGTGATGAGGATTTAGGCTGGATCAATCGAATGAAGTCAAATAGTTGTTGTTTTCTCTTAATGTGTGTGGTTTTTTGGTGGCAATCCCACCATGTAAAAATGTTTTGGGAACAATCCCTTCCAATTATTGCAAGAACACATATTCACTCTTAAATCACGTGACTTCAGTCTAAAATCAAATTAAAAGCTACATTTGGTAACAGATAATACAATCAACAGAAGATGGGTGTATAAATTGGAAAGTAGGCTATTTTTATGCAACAATTCCTCTTAAAGGTCATCCACAAAGGGACTTGAACCCTCACTCTTCAAATCCGAAGTCAGACGCCTTATGCATTAGGCCACGTGGTTTAAATCTTATCTACAGTGATTTAAAAGACACAGCCAATCTTGTTGAAGTAAATCGGTGTTTGGGGCCACAATGCTATGCAACAACATTGCAATTGTACTTCATATTTCCATTGACTTTATATTCTTAGGCAAACTGGGCGTCACGTAATGTCGCACTTTAAAAACACTGTACACTTGTTGAATCAACTCTCATACCATTTCAACTAAATTAATCCTAATCATAAAGAATTTTCAGTTTACCTTGTTTATTAATAAGCTCATTGGAGTGTCTTGTTCTCAAACTTTTCATCTTTTTTAATCAAACAAATGTACATAGCTACTCTTTTTGGACGGTATGGGGATTGAACCCATGACCTTGGCGTTATTAGCACCACGCTCTGACCAACTGAGCTAACCGGCCATATGCGTCTGCAAAGTCTGCAAAAAATAACAACAGATATGGTAGAGTTGCAAAAAGAAACAGATTTTTTTTCTTTTTAAATAACACATTTAAGGAACTGAATATCAAGGCACAAAACTTCCTAACTAAAGCTTTGTGATGAGGATTTAGGCTGGATCCATCCAATGAAGTGAATTATTTGTTGTTTTCTCTTAATGTGCATGGTTTTTTGGTGGACATCCCACCATGTACAAATGTTTTGGGAACAATCCCTTCCAATTAATGCAAGAAAACATATTCACTCTCAAATCACGTGACTTCAGTCTAAAATAAAAAAATAGCTACATTTGGTAACAGATAATACAATCAACAGAAGATGGGTGTATAAATTGGAAAGTAGGCTTTTCTTGTTCAACAATTCTTCTCAAAGTTTAACCATGAAGGGACTTGAACCCTCACTCTTCTGATCCGAAGTCAGACGCCTTATGCATTAGACCACGTGGTTTAAATCTTGTCTGAAATGATTTCAAAGACACAGCCAATCTTGGTGAAGTAAATCGGTGTTTGGGGCCACAATGCTATGGAACTACACAACAATTGTACTTGATATTTTCATCTTTACATTCTTAGGCAAACTTGGTGTCACGTAATGTCCCACATTTAAAAATACTGTACAACTTGTTAAATCAACCCTCATACAATTTCAAATAAATTACTCCAACTCATACAGCATTTTCAGTTTTACTTGTTTATTAGTAAACTCTTTGGAGTGCATTGTTCTCAAACTTTTCATGAATCAAATATACGCAACTTATCTACTTGGCCAGTACGGGGATTGAACCCATGTCCTTGGCATTATTAGCACCACGCTCTGACCAACTGTGCTAACCAGCCATATGTGTCTGTAAAGTATGCAAAAAAATAACAACAGATATGGTAGAGTTGCAAAAAGAAACAGATTTTTTTCTTTTTTCCAAAAAAAAAAAAAAAACATTTAAGAAACTTAATATCAAGGCACAAAATTTCCTAACTAAAGCTTTGTGATGAGGATTTAGGCTGGATCCATCCAATGAAGTCAAATAGTTGTTGTTTTCTTTTAATGTGTGTGGTTTTTGGTGGCGATGCCACCATGTACACATGTTTTGGGGACAATCCCTTCCAATATATGCAAGAAAACATATTCACTCTTAAATCACGTGACTTCAGTCTAAAATCAAATTAAAAGTTACATTTGGTAACAGATAATACAATCAACAGAAGATGGGTGTTTAAATTGGAAAGTAGGCTTTTTTTTTATAAATGCAACAATTCTTCTCAAAATTTAAGTACGAAGGGACTTGAACCCTCACTCTTCTGATCCAAAGTCAGACACCTTATCCATAAGGCCACGTGGTTTAAATCTTATCTACCATGATTTCAAAGACACAGCCAATCTTGTTGAAGTAAATCGGTGTTTGGGGCCACAATTCTATGCAACAACACTGCCATAGTACTTCATATTTCCATTGACTTTATATTCTTAGGCAAACTTGGTGTCACGTAATGTCGCACTTTTAAAAACACTGTACACTTGTTGAATCAACGCTCATATAATTTCAACTAAATTAATTCAAATCATAGGGCATTTTCAGTTTTCCTTGTTGATTAATAAGCTCATTGTTCTCAAACTTTTCTATCATTCTTATGAAAATAATGTACACAACTCCTCTATTTGGCCAGTATGGGCATTGAACCCATAACCTTGGCGTTATTAGCACCACGCTCTGACCAACTGAGCTAACCGGCCAGATGTGTCTGTAATGTCTGCAAAAAATAACAACGGATATGGTTGAGTTGCAAAAATAAACAGATTTTTTTTCTTTCTAAAAAACACATTTAAGGAACTGAATATCAAGGCGCATTACTTCCTAACTAAAGCTTCGTGATGAGGATTTAGGCTGGATCAATCGAATGAAGTCAAATAGTTGTTGTTTTCTCTTAATGTGTGTGGTTTTTTGGTGGCAATCCCACCATGTAAAAATGTTTTGGGAACAATCCCTTCCAATTATTGCAAGAACACATATTCACTCTTAAATCACGTGACTTCAGTCTAAAATCAAATTAAAAGCTACATTTGGTAACAGATAATACAATCAACAGAAGATGGGTGTATAAATTGGAAAGTAGGCTATTTTTATGCAACAATTCCTCTTAAAGGTCATCCACAAAGGGACTTGAACCCTCACTCTTCAAATCCGAAGTCAGACGCCTTATGCATTAGGCCACGTGGTTTAAATCTTATCTACAGTGATTTAAAAGACACAGCCAATCTTGTTGAAGTAAATCGGTGTTTGGGGCCACAATGCTATGCAACAACATTGCAATTGTACTTCATATTTCCATTGACTTTATATTCTTAGGCAAACTGGGCGTCACGTAATGTCGCACTTTAAAAACACTGTACACTTGTTGAATCAACTCTCATACCATTTCAACTAAATTAATCCTAATCATAAAGAATTTTCAGTTTACCTTGTTTATTAATAAGCTCATTGGAGTGTCTTGTTCTCAAACTTTTCATCTTTTTAATCAAACAAATGTACATAGCTACTCTTTTTGGACGGTATGGGGATTGAACCCATGACCTTGGCGTTATTAGCACCACGCTCTGACCAACTGAGCTAACCGGCCATATGCGTCTGCAAAGTCTGCAAAAAATAACAACAGATATGGTAGAGTTGCAAAAAGAAACAGATTTTTTTTTTGTTTTTTCTAAAAAAAAAAAAAAAAACATTTAAGAAACTTAATATCAAGGCACAAAACTTCCTAACTAAAGCTTTGTGATGAGGATTTAGGCTGGATCCATCGAATGAAGTCAAATAGTTGTTGTTTTCTCTTAATGTGTGTGGTTTTTTGGTGGCGATCCCACCATGTACAAATGTTTTGGGAACAATCCCTTCCAATTAATGCAAGAAAACATATTCACTCTTAAATCACGTGACTTCAGTCTAAAATCAAAGTAAAAGCTACATTTGGTAACAGATAATACAATCAACAGAAGATGGGTGTTTAAATTGGAAAGTAGGCTTTTTTTTTTACAAATACAAAGATTCCTCTCAAAGTTCAACCACGAAGGGACTTGAACCCTCACTCTTCTGATCCGAAGTCAGACGCCTTATCCATTAGGCCACGTGGTTTAAATCTTGTCTGCAGTGATTTCAAAGACACAGCCAATCTTGTTGAAGTAAATCGGTGTTTGGGGCCACAATGTTATGCAACAACACTGCAATTGTACTTTATATTTCCATTGACTTTATATTCTTAGGCAAACTTGGTGTCACGTAATGTCGCACTTTAAAAACACTGTACACTTGTTGAATCAACTCTCAGACAATTTCAACTAAATTACTCTAAATCATAAAGCATTTTCAGTTTTCCTTGTTTATTAATAAGCTCATTGGAGTGTCTTGTTCTCAAACTTTTAATCATTTATATCAAACAAATGTACACAACTACTCTATTTGGCCAGTATGGGGATTGAACCCATGACCTTGGCGTTATTAGCACCACGCTCTGACCAACTGAGCTAACCGGCCAGATATGTCTGTACTGTCTGCAAAAAATAACAACAGATATGGTAGAGTTGCAAAAATAAACATTTTTTTTTCTTTTTTAATAACACATTTAAGGAACTGAATATCAAGGCACAAAACTTCCTAACTAAAGCTTTGTGATGAGGATTTAGGCTGGATCCAACGAATGAAGTCAAATAGTTGTTGTTTTCTCTTAATGTGTGTGGTTTTTTGGTGGCAATCCCACCATGTACAAATGTTTTGGGAACAATCCCTTCCAATTAATTCAAGAAAACATATTCACTCTTAAATCACGTGACTTCAGTCTAAAATCAAATTAAAAGGTACATTTGGTAACAGATAATACAATCAACAGAAGATGGGTGTATAAAATGGAAAGTAGGCTTTTTTTTTATAAATGCAAAGATTACTCTCAAAGTACAACCACAAAGGGACTTGAACCCTCACTCTTCTGATCCGAAGTCAGATGCCTTATCCATTAGGCCACGTGGTTTAAATCTTGTCCATGGTGATTTAAAAGACACAGCCAATCTTGTTGAAGTAAATCGGTGTTTGGGGCCACAATGTTATGCAACAACACTGCAATAGTACTTCATATTTCCACTGACTTTTTTTTTTTTGGCAAACTTGGTGTCATACAATGTCGCACTTTTAAAAACACATTACAATTGTTGAATCAACTCTCAGACAATTTCAACTAAATTAATCCAAATCATAGGGCATTTTCAGTTTTCCTTCTTTATTAATAAGCTCATTGTTCTCAAACTTTTCTATCATTTTTATGAAATAAATGTACACAACTCCTTTAATTGGCCAGTATGGGGATTGAACCCATGACCTTGGCGTTATTAGCACCACGCTCTGACCAACTGAGCTAACCGGCCAGATGTGTCTGCAAAGTCTGCAAAAAATAACAACAGATATGGTAGAGTTGCAAAAATAAACATTTTTTTTTCTTTTTTAATAACACATTTAAGGAACTGAATATCAAGGCACAAAACTTCCTAACTAAAGCTTTGTGATGAGGATTTAGGCTGGATCCAACGAATGAAGTCAAATAGTTGTTGTTTTCTCTTAATGTGTGTGGTTTTTTGGTGGCAATCCCACCATGTACAAATGTTTTGGGAACAATCCCTTCCAATTATTGCAATAACACATATTCACTCTTAAATCACGTGACTTCAGTCTAAAATCAAATTAAAAGCTACATTTGGTAACAGATAATACAATCAACAGAAGATGGGTGTATAAATTGGAAAGTAGGCTTTTTTATGCAACAATTCCTCTTAAAGGTCAACCACAAAGGGACTTGAACCCTCACTCTTCTGATCCGAAGTCAGACGCCTTATGCATTAGGCCACGTGGTTTAAATCTTATCTACAGTGATTTCAAAGACATAGCCAATCTTGTTGAAGTAAATCGATTTTTTGGGCCACAGTGCTATGCAACAACACTGCAATTGTACTTCATATTTCCATTGACTTTATATTCTTAGGCAAACTTAATGTCACGTAATGTCGCACTTTTAAAAACACTGTACACTTGTTGAATCAACTCTCAGACAATTTCAACTAAATTAATCCAAATCATAAAGCATTTTCAGTTTTCCTTGTTTATTAATAAGCTCATTGGAGTGTCTTGTTCTCAAACTTTTCATCAAACAAATGTACACAACTACTCTATTTGGCCAGTATGGGGATAGAACCCATGACCTTGGCGTTATTAGCACCACGCTCTGACCAACTGAGTTAACCAGCCATATGTCTTTGTAAAGTCTGCAAAAAATAACAACAGATATGGTAGAGTTGCAAAAATAAACAGATTTTTTTCTTTCTAAAAAAAAAAAAAAAACATTTATGGCACTGAATACTAAGGCACAAAACTTCCCAACTACAGCTTTTTTGATGAGGATTTTTGCTGAAACCTTTGAATGAAGTCAAATAGTTGTTGTTGAGCAACACCAGTCAGTTGGCACGACTACAGTTGAGGGGTTAGGGTAGTGAAGAGGGACATTATTTGTTCGGAGGTGGTCCTTGGGTTTCCTGGGTCGGGCATCTGGCTGTGTGTTGGGCTCTGGTGATTGCATATGGGGTAGCTTGGCCCTGCTGGGCCCCTGGTTGAGCCCTTGCTTGGGGGTTGTTGGGTCCGTGGGCCCTTTGGGTGAGTGCTCTCCTCTTGGTCTGGGCCTTGACTTCTGTCACACCCTGTGCTTGCCTAGGGCCTTGAGGTACGGTTGCCGCGTCTGCCACGAGGCCTCTCGGTCCTGGCTTCGGGGGGGCCCGTGCCCCTTGGTGCTGGGGTGGCCCTGGCAGGGGTTTTCTCTATGCGCCTTGCTGGGTGGGCGGGCGGCTCCTCGGCCTGGTCTTGGGGTCCCGGGATCTGGATGGGCGTGGGCCCGGGTTGCGTGTGTCTCTGCCTCCCTCGTTCCAATCTTTTGGGGCTGGTGACAATCCGTTGGTCCTAATAAGCACATGGTTCACATTGGCAGCATGCATGTACTTTCACTCTCACTCACACTCACACACTACATCACTCTGTTTACTGTCCGCTATGTTCCTTGCTTCCAACCAATTTTATTATAGCTCTGGTAACATGTGTTTGTGTTGTACATCATTCGCTATAGAAGGTTTTGTTGTGTGTGTCAGTTTTATCACTGGTTTAAACTCTTGTTTGTACTTTTTTTCCCCCTCAGATAATCCAGCAGGTTGGTTGTGATGCAAAATACTGCAACTTCAGATTTTCTCTTTACTTTCTCCCCCTTTCTTCTTCTTCTGTACCCTATTCCTCCTCTTTTTCACCCCACCTACCCCCACCCCTCTCATTAGTAATTCCTGTCAGGTCCAGCACAGAAAGCACATATATTTTGATTGTAAAGCATTTAAAATAAACAAATAAAGCTTGTAAGGGTCGGCACATGGTGCTGACCCTGGTAGAACAAAACTGCCCAGCAATACTTGACATACAGATCATCATTCTGCTTGTCACAACGCCGGACAGGACAGGTTTAAAAAAAAAAAATAGTTGTTGTTTTTCTCTTGTGGTGTGTGGTTTTGGGTGGCGGTCCTACAATGGACAAATGTTTTGGGAACAATCCCTTCCAATTAATGCAAGAAAACTTATTCACTCTTAAATCATGTGGCTTCAGTCTAAAATCAAATTAAAAGCTACATTTTGTAACAGATAATACAAGGAACAGAATATGAGTTCATAATTTGGATTAGTTTTTCCATCTTACCCTATCTGCTGTGTCCTCTTCGGTCTTTCAGTGCCTATGTTTCTGTGTATTATCCTAGCCTGTAGAATTTCTAAACACCATCTCTTTTCTTTTGCTCCAAGATTCACAGATTTTTCTGCAATATCACGCTAATAACGTGGAAAACTAATTGCACCTCTAAATAGCCCCATAAAATGAAAAAAATGGGAAAAGTACTGCGGTGGCGATAGTTTCATTCTGATCTATGCATCCGAAATAGACGACTTTTTTGTTTTAGTCACGTGGGTGAAAGCACTCTCTCCAAAACTGAATGGAAATGTGTCTTTATTAAATCATTCAAGCCTTAATATATACGAAATATATATATATATATATATATATATACATGTATACATACACATATACCATATATATATATACATACAGGCATGTGAGAAAATTAGGACACCCCATTAAATAATCAGCTCTTTATTTAGAAATGGTTCACATACCAATCTCTAGTCATGTTTATATGTATTTTTCAAAAAGAAAGTGATTTGATTGCAATTTAACAACAAAAATGAGCATTGTTTGACAAATCCAAAAAAAGAAAAAAAATAAAGTATGTATTTTCATGGAGGAAAAAGTTAGGACACCCTACCCCCTAATAGCTAGTGTTGCCCCCTTTGGTTGATTTAACTTCAACGAAACGGTTTTTGTAGCCTTTTACCAGTCTCTGACATCGATCAGGAGAAAGTTTGGCCCACTCCTCAATGCATAATTCTTTTAGCTGTGAGATGTTTGAGGGGTGTCTTGCATGTACAGCCCGTTTCAAGTCACCCCACAGCATTTCGATGGGATTAAGATCAGGGCTTTGACTTGGCCATTCCAGGACTCTCCACTTCTTCTTTTTTAGCCAGTCCTTGGTGGATTTGCTGGTATGCTTTGGGTCATTGTCTTGTTGCAGTATCCAGTTACGCTTCAGCTTTAATTTTTTGACAGATGGTTTCACATTTTCTTCAAGCACCCTCTGATACACAGTAGAATTCATGGTAGATTCTATGATGGTGAGCTGGCCAGGTCCTGCTGCAGCAAAGCAACCCCAAACCATGACACTGCCCACTCCATACTTTACAGTTGGTATGAGGTTCTTTTCTTGGAAGGCTGTATTTGGTTTACGCCAAACATGTCTTCTGTTCTGGTGTCCAAATAATTCAATTTTAGACTCATCTGTCCAAAGAACCTTATTCCAGAAGTCGTGGTCTTTGTCTATGTTCTCTCTGGCAAACTTCAGTCTGGCCTTGATGGTTTTTTTTGAGAGCAAAGGTTTCTTCCTTGCACACTCCCATGCAAGTCACACTTGTGCAGTCTCTTTCTGACCGTAGTGTCATGCACTTTCACATCGACAGTTGCCAGAACCTGCTGTAATTCCCTTGATGACACTTTAGGATTTTTCAGGACCTCTTTGAGCATCTTGCGTTCTGCTCTGGGGGTAAACTTGCCCGGACGGCCAGATCTTGGCATGGTGGCAGTTGTTTTAAATGTCCTCCACTTGTAAATAATTTTGCGAATGGTGGAATGGCTGATGTTAAATTCTTTTGAAATCTTTTTAAATCCTTTACCAGACTCGTAAGCGGCCACAATCTTCTTTCTGAGGGCATCAGGAAGCTCTTTAGACCTCACCATGGCGCTCACCTCAACATCTCAACTGTCAGGGCCACACCAAACTAAATCTGAGGTTTAAATAGGGCAAAGCTCCATTCAAATGCTGGGTAACGATGTACTAATCATGTGCACCAGACGTGATGCACCTGTTTGGGATTTTCAACATTTTAAGAGGGATAATATAGGGGGTGTCCTAATTTATTCCTCACCAGAAATTGCATTATTTTTTAATTAAATTTTACAGAAAGTTTTAAAAAGGCTTTTCTTATTTTTTTATTGTTTAGTTATATTACTTGGATCCCTGAGTTTAATTAAAATTGACATTAACTACCAATATGTCCAAATATATTTTAAAATACACAGGATTTCATAAGGTGTCCTAATTTTTTCACATGCCTGTATATATATACTGTATATATATACATACACAGTATATGCAAACAGCCCTGAAGGAAAATGCCAAAAAAAGGACGAAGAAGATATTTGATAATTAGGTTTCACGTTGGAGTTGGGAAAATTAATGTGTCAATGTGTTTTGTTATTATTGTAAAATTATGCTTTGTGGGACTAATTTTTTATTCTTATCTGATTTTGCTGCCATTTTTCATGCATTTGTTAGGTGTTTGGCATTCCGAGGCAAACCTGCTCTCCTAATTTCATACATTTATAAATTACTGTACACTTGTTGACCCAACTCCGTTACAAACTCAGTCTAATTTACTCCATTGTTTATTAATACGCTCATTGGAGTGCATTGTTCTTTAACTTTTCAACAGTTTTATTGGCGTAAAGAATGAACAGCGGTTATTTCTGGCACTGTGCAAACACTTCAGATGCTACGACAAGCACCTCAGCTTGTTACATGAGAATGACTAGGTCAGTTATCATTCTTTACAATAACATTTGCATCTTTTATGGTGAAAGTTCCATTCTGTCATCTTCCGCTTGTTCCGGGGTCGGGTCGCGGGGGCAACAGCCTCAAACGGGTAGCCCAGGCCTCTCTCTCCCCGGCTGCATCCTCTAGCTCACCTGGAAGGATCCCAAGTCGTTCCCCGGCCAGCTGTGAGACATAATCTCTCCAGCGGGTCCGGGGTCTGCCCCTTGGTCTCCTCCCGGTGGAACGTGCCCAAAACACCTCGCCCGCGAGGCGCTCAGGGGACATCCTTACCAGATGCCCGAACCACCCCATCTGGCCCCTCTCGACCTGGAGGGAGAGTGGCTAAACATCGAGCTCCTCCCGGATGGCGAAAGTTTATGGTGAAAGTGAAATGCAAAAATCACAAAGTTCCCGTTCAAACCGCAAACGGAAAAAAGAATGAAAAATGCTGTTTATATTTTTTGAAATCTTTAGTGTAGTTCACCTATTGGGCATGTGATAGTTTTTGTGTAAATACCAGTATGATGATCACGAGCTGTTACATCTCGACTATATATGATTAAAGAAAAACAAAAAACTTTTTTTTTTTTTTTTTTTAAGATAGAATTGTCTCGTCTTTTGCACAGTATAAAAAAAAAACCACATCAAATTTGTTGCACAAGGAACTGAAAGTTCAGATTAAATTGATGTAAATGAAATCCATTCAATCAAAATCAAAGTTTGAGAAAAATATTGAATGTAATATCTCAAGTGGTTTACTGTACCTTGTTGGGCGACTCGTAGTTGAACATAGTCAAGTGCCAGAGAGCATTGGGGATAGCCTGAAATCGAAGCAAATTAACTTCAGTAAACTTAAAGGAAAGAAAAATGAAAATAAACATTTCTAATGCAGTGAAATTCTGACATACTTTTTTTCCCAAAATAAAGAACACATAGTGACTTCTTCTTCTTCTTTCGGCATTTCCCTTTAGGGGTCGCCACAGCAAGTCAGTTTGTTCCATCTAATCCTATCTGCTGTATCTTCTTTGGTCACACCAACTATCTTCATGTCTTCCTTCACTGCGTCCGAACCTCCTCTTTGGCCTTCCTACAGTCCTCTTTCCTGGTGGTTCCAAATCCAACATCCTTCTTCCTATGAACACATAGTGATATAACCATAAAATAATATTATAGCAGAAAGTGAAATTGTATTGGGAAATATGAGTAATAGTAAAAAAAAACAGGAATAGATGGACTCACCTGGGAGTTTTTAAACTTTTTTAAGGCAAGAAATTAAAGATTTAATTATCAATGCTTTCAAAGTGTGTTTTTATGAATGTTGTTTAACTCCATATGAAATCTGGACTTATTATTTCACTCCCTAAATCTAATAAGGACTTGATACAAAAAAATAACAGGAGATTCATCATACTGGTTTGCAATGAGGATAAATTATTGAGGCTGGATTATACAAACAGGAAAAAATATGTTTTAGACAAATAAGTGGATGATTTTCAATCTGTTTTAATAACAGCTAGAAACATACATGTTACTGTTGGACCGGATCAGTTCAATCAGTCCTGGAAACAGAACATTTTAGTTCGTTTATTGATTCTTTAAAACACCACTTTTTATTCCAAACATTAAATGTAATTTTATCCTAAACGGCACCACCTTGTGGAGCAATAGGGTATTTACTGAAAGAAAACAAACAAAAAAATTGATCGCAACACAATTTTGAACATATATTGTTCTCGATTTTAAAGTTAAAACTCTTAAGATTAAATATTATTAATGTTCAGTTAAAAAACACAAAAAACCTGCAGAGCAGTTCAATGTTTTGAAAACAGTTTATCTAATAACAAAAACAAACAAATAAATAAGCAAACAACAACAATATTGTTTTCTAATGAACAAGTTAAAGTACTAAATTTACTAATAGGTGAAAAAAAAATTTAAAAAAATCTTTCATTCATCTTCTGAACCACTTATCCCGGACGTGGTAGACCAGAACATGATTTAAGTCGAGAGGCAGGGTACACCCCGAACAGATCGCCAGTCTGTCATAAAGCCACACATATTTGTAGCGGCCCGTTTCAAGAAGGAGGATTTGTGGAAACTCAAAGTTTGTTAACCCCAGAATGTCGAAAACTCAGAGTTTTCGGTTTCAGAAAGGGAGGTAACTGAAACCAGTAAACTCTGGGTTAGTTAAGCCGGTTTCAAGAAGAGAGTTAATCAAAACTCAGAGTCGGTAACTAGGGCAACTGACTCAGCAAACCAAACCTGGTCGGTAGCAGGTTACTTGAGGAAACCCAGAGTTTCTCTCGGTCTCCGCTCCTTTTTAAAGTGAACAGGGTTTAAATAAACTTTCCTCGTTCAATCTGTTTGTACATTGATGGATAAATTGCAAAAATTTCCCTGATGAGGGGAAAAATAAATTACGTATGTAAAAATAAAAAAAAAAAAAAAATCACCCGTTTTCTTCACGCAGAGACTAAAATGACATGTCCGTTTCTAGATCATCCTGTTGATGAGGACGCTGGATTCATTCACAGGAAATTTAATTTATGCCACAAATTAATTTTGAGGCCACGAGTTAATTTTCCATCATATCTTCATTCATGTTTATTTGAGCGGTACCGTTTTTCTTGAGACTCCATGACATACATTAATAATCTTATACATCCATCAGACACATCACACACTCTTGTATTGTGTGTTGCTTTACGTTTTTTTTTGTCTTGATAAAGTTGGAGATGCTGAGCACATTAGTACGGGCACAGTTTGCAGCTGCTGCACTGATAGACTTAATTATTTAATAAAGTAAGGTGGTCTACCTGTGATGATGTCATAGATCACAGGTAGACCACCTGACTTTATAAAATAATTAAGTATATCAGTGCAGCAGCTGCAAACTGTGGCCGTACTAACGTGCTCAGCATCTCCAACTTTATAAAGAAAAAAATAAAAACGTAAAGCAACACGCGATACAAGAGTGTGTGATGTGTCTGATGGATGAATGGATAAGATTATTAATGTATGTTATGGAGTCTCAAGAAAAACGGTACCGCTCAAATAAACATGAATGAAGAGATGATAGAAAATTAACTCGTGGTCTCAAAATTATTTTGTGGCATGAATTCAAATCCCTGTGAATGAATCCAGCGTCCTCATCTACAGGATGATCTAGAAAAGGACATGTCATTTTAGTCTCTGCGTGAAGGAAACAGGTGTTTTTTTTTTATTTTACAGACTTTATTTTTCTCTCATCTGAGAAATTTTTGCAATTTATCCATCAATGTACAAACAGATTGAACGAGGAAGGCGTATTTAAACCCTGTTCACTTTAAAAAGGAGCGGAGACCGAGAGAAACTCTGAGTTTCCTCAAGTAAACCTGCTACCGACCAGGTTTGGTTTGCTGAGTCAGTTGCCCTAGTAACCTACTCTGAGTTTTGATTAACTCTCTTCTTGAAACTGGCTTAACTAACCCAGAGTTTACTGGTTTCAGTTACCTCCCTTTCTGAAACCGAAAAGTCTGAGTTTTCCACATTCTGGGGTTAACAAACTTTGAGTTTCCACAAATCCTCCTTCTTGAAACGGGCCCCTGGTCTCACCCACAGTCGTCATCAGTTCTTCAGCTAATCCTGTGGTAAACTGACCACCTCTCACTATGTTTATTTTGACACCATGTACTTATATCTTCATTCTCCCCACAGGAACCTTCAGCCTTTCCTCCTGGCCAGCCAGCACTGTCTGAAGCCATCATCACTTCCCTATGAACACTTTTGGACACTTTCTTTAAATAAACTATTATCAACCTGCACGTAGATCCTCCTCCTTCCTTCCCACACACACAACATCAAAATACCTGTCGAGACATGCTACCAGTGTTAATGTTGGGATCAGTAAGGATCAATATGCTGTGGTTGGGATAAATAAAGTAATTATGAAACGTAATTAAATTTAAAGTGGCTATGACACCAAACACACTACCTAACGAAATTTGACAAACTATCACTTAATCTTCCGCAAGTAAGTATATTTGTGTAATCAGTGTCCCAAAGAAGATGTTTCAAGAAATATTCATGTTTCAAATAATCTCTCAATTGAAAAACTGTCCTAGAACTATTCCGGAAGTACTTTTGTGTGAAAATTAGGGTCAGCATAGTTGTTAACATTGGATCTGAGTGTTTGTCATGTCGTGTCCTACATTAATTTTAGGTAATATGCCGGGTCGTTGTGTGGGTTTTGGTTACTCAAAGTCACATAATGATAATGTGACATTATTCAAATTCCCTAAGGAAACCAAAGTTATTCAAACAGTGGGAAAAACAAGTCCAGAGATCGAAGAATAAGTGGCATGCCGGGTCCAGTTCTGAATTGTGCAGTGACCATTTCAAAAGAGAATGTTTTGAACAGAAATCTTTATACATGAGACAGATGGAAATTAATTCAATATGTTGATTTCGATTGTTACCAGGAGCTATCCCTTCGGTGTTTCATGGCCAAATCAAACTCCTGATACCCCACAAGTGCAAGAACTGCACTCAGAACTCCGATTGATCTAGTCTTACTGTGAGGAGCCAAACTGGTATTTTTATACACTTTGTTTTAGTGATGTCTTATATTTTGAGGGTATGTTTACCGTTACCATAGCAACCATAGATAGAATCTTACCATGTTATAAAGACACTGCTAATAAATTTTCTCATGAAGACAAAGCTGACTTAAATGTATTATTATTGATTTAAAAAGCTTGTTTTTCAGTCTGGTCTTATTTAGTTCTTCCGCTACACCTTTAGACTGGTCCGTGGAAATATTGTCAGGAACTAAACTGGTCTGTGGCGCAGACTAGATTGTGGATAAATAAGAAAAAAAATATATAAATAGTTATAATCATTTTGGCATTTTGTGGAAGTTGAGTTATTTTCGAAGTGACGAACCGAGCGCGTGCGGTTCTTGCCTAAAACCTCACTACCCGTTCAATTAAAATATGTATTTCTTTATTATTTTCTCTACATCCCTTTTACCAAGAACAAAAGCTGCAGAGCAGGTCTATAACTCAAAATTAACAAATCGACCTGGAGATCAATCACTCGTTACCCGTGTTTTAGCATTTAAATAAGTTTTATTCAGAGTTTATTTCTAAAATTCAGAAACTTACCGTGAATCAGATCAAAGCACCCTCGATCCTGCAGAGATGATTCAACTATGCGCCAGAATAGTTGCTCAGCACCTTTATTGGGTCTGGGGGATAAGAAGTTAATGTGCAAGGAAAACGCCTTGACACAGATTTTATGACTCACACAAAAACTTTATTTAAATTAAACAAGTTACAATCCTAACAAATTATTCTAAAAGAATTGCCACCCTGTGCCCATGGTGGTCCTATTCTAAAAACCCACTAAGTTCTAACCAGATCCTAAAATCTGAGCCTCCGATCCTAAGCCAATCTGTCAAGGCTTCCTCACCCTAACCTACCTTATAGCCTTGCGCACGGACTCTTGAGTTTTTAAGCCGAGTTCCGTCGCATCACATCAGAGTTTTTATACAAAGTGTGGCATCATATACCAGAGGCAGGTGCTTCTAGCTCTAATTTTCCTCTCTCACTAACAATTTCTGACCTTAGCGACACCTGTTGCCCCAAGGAATAAACTGACCATTGACCTCAACTTAACCTCACATTTTGGAAGCTGTCAGCTCAATCCCTCCCTTCCAGCAGATGTAGTTACATGAGTTTAGACACAATAAAGAATCACTGAAATGTTTGACATCTTGAAATGATCACCCAAAACCATTTGATATCTTACAAAGAACATTCCAACATTTCAACATAAAGAATAAATCATCTAGGCATAACATAATAGTTTCTAATATCTAAGTAAAATAGTAATATAAAGAATGAGAATTAGCATCCAGGCATTCCATCATAGAAACAGGCCACGCCTGTTCGACAGAAGTATGTGCATATGTGTGTGTGTGTGTGGAGGGGGTGTCTTCAATCAATATCACTGGTAATGATATCATCTGGTAATGGTCAAATAAGTAAAAAGACAAAGTCATATTGCATTGCAGTACAGACATTTAATTTTGCTCACTATTTGACATTGTCCCAAATATCTAATTCAAAAGCACTGTCAGATAATGACAGATACAAAACGGCTTCATTTTCTGACGAGTTTCCCTGAGAGATTTCTCTGTCCGTCATTGCAAAAAACTAAAACTGCAGCGGCGTGCGTTCCGGTGATGACGTCACACAACAAGGCTGTGTTTCTGTCATGACCCCCCTCTTCAACAGCCAAGAGGGAGCCATGTTTCTGAACGATCTGATTAGGATCACCTGGGGTGATTCTTCATTTCACTCACCTATGCACCATACTATTTAAGGGGAACCATCCCTATCTTCCTTGTCAGGTCTTACTTTCACCTCCAGCCAGGTCACCCTGGTTGCCTGACCATGTTTTGCATTTTGGATTTAAGTTGCACTTTTGAAACCTTAAGTTAATCATGTTTTCTTCCTTTACAGACTTTCCTGAATTATGTTAATAAACTATGCTTGAAGTCCTGCACTTGGGTCCTCCTCTTTCCTCCATCCCTCAACGTCATGACAGTTTCTAGGTCAACTTCTAGATCGATGATGCAGGCAGGCTCAAAGTGCACATTTATTTTCGATATGTAAACTTTCGTTTATGATTTAAATTTTTTTGGGAGATAAAACACACAATTAGAATGCAGAGTTGAATGGAAATACATGGATTGTTTGACATTTTGCAATCGTGTCATAGTCACTTTAACCTAGCTACTTCTTAGTGAAATAAAGTATTCAATAGCACTTTTAGACAAGGTAGCATTAGCTGATAGGCGGATCTCGACTCAACAGCACATCTTACAAAAATACTGGCTGAGTTAAAGGGGTGGTCAATGCGGCTGGTTGATATGGTTGAGTCCCGAGTTGGTGCCAATTGGGTGCCAGGCTGGTGGTGGTGGGCAGCGTGGAATTGTGGCAACAGGCCCTATCAGGTGTCAGTCACCATGGTGCAGGCCGTGGTGGAGAGCCAGAGTCCTGAGGCTTGGGACCCCATGCTCCTGGATGGTATTACACTGTACACCACTAGTTGGTACAGTCCGATTCACATGTTGTCCACCTCTATCTTCCTCCTCTTTGGGAGAGAGCTCTGTTTCAGATTCCTGATGGATCCTCAAATGTTCCTGTCCTACCGTGGCCAGACCTAGGAAGCCCCCACGCTTGATCTACCATCCCGTCTCTGTCAGGATGAAGAACATGTACTGATATCTTCAGCTATAAAGCTGTAGAGTTGAATAAGCGAAAAATTTAAACCATAGTCTTAGACACATTGGATGCTTGTCACGGGAGAGGGATCTTTTGTGTGGATCCACATGAGGTTTCATATTTTTCCTCACTGAGTTTTTACTCACCGTGAAGAAGAGTCTAAGCCAGGGGTTGGCAAACTTTTTGACCCGCGGGCCACATTGAGTTCCAACATTTGACCAACAAGCTGGACCAGGAACAGATGGAAAAAATACAGAAAACACGTGTTTTAATTTCCGATGAAAATAAAGAAAAACATCACAATAAAATCTCTGACTTTGAAAATGAGTCTTTAAACACTGAAAATGAAAAATAAAAAACGTTTTACTTTAAGGCACTGAAAACTCTATAAGCCTTCAATCACTCTCCTTTTGATTGGCCTTTTTTTTTTTTCAAAAACCGGTAGGAGATGCAGATGTACTCATCCTGCTCCTTCTATTCAGTTTTTTCCCTGGTGCCAAAAGTAAAAAAAAAACAACCTGTGCAAAGACAAAACAGTTGCAGCAAATCAGTCTTTGGAGCATGTTATTTTTATCTGTTTATTTCGACAACATTCGCATCACAGTTACACACTCATTTTCATGCGAGCAGTGATGTTGGTCTCCTTTTTTGCCAGCGCATCAAAGTCTGGAGTTAGTTTTTTGTGGTGATTCTCAGAATGGATCTGAGGCGTAGGTCTGTTAAGTTGAATCTTTGGCTGGCTTTGTTGATTTTCATGACGCCGAAGGTCTGTTCACACACGTAGGTAGAGCCAAACAAAGCCAATAACATCTGCGCTTTCCGCTGGAGATTTGGAAACGCAGCTTCATTAAGTAAAGCATGGAAATCATTTAGTTTCAGAGAGCTGAACTTCTCTTGTAAGATTTGGTCGAACGGTGAAGCGCAAACGTAGAGTAATACCTCTCCATTTCACCTTAAACAAAGCCAATATAGCTAGTGAGGAAATATTAAAGTGCAGGGGAGATAAAACATTAACAAGGTTTATTTATTTAATTTTATTCAAGTTCGGCGGGCCGGATTAAATCGTTGCACGGGCCGTATATGGCCCGCGGGCTGTTGTTTGCCCATGCCTGGTCTAAGGGCAGGAATGTGCTGAAATTGTTTAGCTAGCATTTGTTAGGTAGCTTTTGCTGTGTATTTATGTTTATACATTATTCTTTTTTTAATTGTTTTTGTACTTTTTAAATCTGCAGTGGGAAGCCCGTGGAGACAATTTTTTTTTGTGATTTTGGGCTATACAAATAAAATTGAACTGGAGCCAGAATATGTTTACATTGATGAGCATAAGGGAAGGCATGTTTATGAGACCTTTTCTGAGACCATGAGATTATCACAGTCTTTTTCTTCCTCTAAATTTTTGTCTTTTTTGACTGGGCAGTTGCGTTTTATGCACTGTCCTAGTGAGGTACCTCAATGTTCACACTTTAGAGCAGTGTTGTTTTCGTCAATGATAATGACAATGAAATGATTTTGTTAATGAGGCTTTTTTAATGACGATGGTGTAACAATAACAAAATAAATGTGGCTCTTTGGTGACAAAAATGTGACGAGACATTTGCAAGTTTCTGTTGACAAGACGAAAGTGTAAGGAAATAGGTGTCAGACATTCACATTTTCACATTTCTCCCCATTGTGTGTGTACTGGGTCTGTGAAAAGAAATAGCACAGCGGCTGCTTTCTGTTTCTCACGGCAACTTTGCCCCCCACGATGCTACACGTTCACACCGTCTGCACAAAACACCTGCAGCTACGACAAAGTCACACACTATATCAGCAACAGCAACAAAGGGGACTGGTGCTCAGAAACTTAAAGTCTAAAGTTTCCCACATATTTTGTGCAGACGGCATGCCGAGTGCAAGCTAATGCTAGCTTGTCAGTGCTGCTAACTTCTGCCTTACTTAGTTTGGTTGCGCTAATGACTGCTTTAGGGACACAAGGAGTCCACAAAGTAGGAGGTGGTAGCTCAGTGGTAGAACGTTTGCCGTTAGACAGGAAGTTCTCCGTAAGTTCACTGGATCCCACTGAGCTCATGTCTAGGTTTCATTTGGGAAGACACTTAACCCCGTTTCTCCCACCATTGGCACCGTTGTGAGAGCCTGCTGCAGTGTAATTCAGAATATACATTTTTCCGCTGAGGGAAAACCTGTTGATCGTGGTCGACTGGTAGCTTGTGGACGAATTCCAAGTTGACCGGCAAGTGTGAAGGGGAAAAAAAATAAATAAAATGAAGTCAGTCATGTTAACTCAGCGACTTTTATTTAGTGACTATCCAGACCCTTTAACCGCTGGAGTCGCTCAAATTTGCGACTTTTTCCAAAAAAGCATAGCGACTTTTTCAAAGCAGGGCCTGGTGCTGCTGCAACCCCTGCCCCACCCAAAGCGCTGCGAGCCCTCTGAAAATTTGCGTGTGTGTTAGAGTAAAAGAGAGCGAGTGAGAGAAATAGATAGGTTCAGATATTAATAGATAGATAGATAGATAGATAGATAGATAGATAGACAGACAGACAGACAGACAGACAGTAGCCAGACAATAGCCTGATAAAACATGTGCAGCAGTGTGGGACAGACCTTGAAGGAGGCCAGCCTCCTTGAAAAGTACATTCTACTCTGGCCTTTTTTGTACATAGACTCCATGTTTTTAGACCAGTTCAGTTTGTTGTCCAGCTGAAGACCCAGATACTTATATGACCTCACCACCTCCACTTCCGCACCCTTGATCCCAATAGGGCGTACGGTAGAGGGGGCTCGTTGAAAGTCCAGCACTGTCTCCTTGGTTTTGGAGATGTTCAGCAGGAGCTTATTCAGTTCACACCAGCTCTCAAATCTCTCAACTAGGTCTCTGTACTCTCCTTCTTCCCCTTTCCTTACACATTCTACAATTACAAAGTCATCTGAAAATATCTGCATGTGGCATGTATCTGAGTTGTACTGGAAATCGGTGGTATAGAGTGTGAAGAGAAGGGGCAATAAAACAGTGCCCTGAGGTGCTCCAACACTGCAGGTTAGTGTGAGGGAGGTCTGATCCCCCATACGGACAAACTGTGGCCTGTTCTTGAGATATTCCATTATCCAGTTCACCAGATTGTTGTCCACACGCATAAAGTTCAGTTTATCCTGAAGGAGAAAGGGCTGGATAGTTTTAAAGGCACTGGAGAAGTCAAAGAAAAGCATCCTCACAATACAGCCCCCCTCATCCAAGTAGGAGAGGGTACGATGCAGGAGGTAGAGAACAGCCTCCTCTCCACTTTTTCCCGGTAGGCGAATTGGAGAGAGTCCCTCACCATCCGCACCTGTGGCCTTGTGAGCTGCATGACCAGCCGCTCCAATGTCTTCATTATGTGAGAAGTGAATGCAACTGGTCTGTAGTCGTTCAGCTCACTAGGACGGGTCTTCTTGAGAACTGGCACAATACAGGATGTTTTCCAGAGTGAGGGCACTCTCCCCAGCTGCAGGCTCAAGTTGAACACATGCTGTAGTGGGTGGCTCAGTTCACCTGCACATGGTCTTAAGAGTCTTGGGCACACTCTGTCAGGGCCTGCAGCTTTTCTTGGATGGAGGGGACCCCACTTGGTCCGCACTTGGTCAGCAGTAATGATTGGAGGGGTGGAGCCTGAAGGTGGGGGTGGATGGGCAGCCAGGAGCAGATGACGCACAGTGACAGTCAGAAGAACCAGAAGGAGAGGGCAGAGCAGGGCTGGTTGCATGAGAGGATTTAAACCGGTTAAAAATATTGTTCAGTTCCTCTGCCTTGTGAGAATCTCCATCACTCATGCAGCTTCCTCCGCTGCATCCAGTAATGGTTTTCATTCCTTTCCAGACTTACCGCGTGCTGTTGTGCTTTATCTTGTCCTCCAGCTTCCTCCCATATGCCTCCCTGGCAGCATATAGGCACATTTTAAATTCTCTTTGAATCTATTTCCTCCTCTCAGTGTCAATGCTCACACACACTCTTCTCTTATTATTCAGAACAGCTTTAACCTCCTGACCAATCCATGGCTTATTGTTGGCAAAGCACTTGGCAGTTTTGGGGGGAACCACAGCATCCATACAAAAGTCATAGTCATGACTTCCACAGCTCCTTCAATATTCTCAACATGTGAGTCCAATAATACACTCCAATCTGTGGTGGCAAAACAGTCTCTTAGTGTGTCCTCTGCATTACGGGACCATCTCCTGACCTGGCTACTTGTAACAGCTTGTGTCCTGACAAGTGGAGTGTAGGTATTCTTAAGGTGGACAAGGTTATGATCAGATCTGCCCAGGGGAGGAAGAGAAGAGGCAGAATATGCATCCTTGATGTTGACATACATCAGATATATTATCCTGTCTTTCCGTGGGGGGTAGTCCACATACTGTTTAAATGAAGACAAAGTAGCATTCAGTGTCACATGGTTAAAATCACCAGAGATGATATAAAGTGCATCTGGATGCTGAGCTTGTAATCATGTGACAACATTGTAGACAGTCTGCCGTGCAGCTTCTACAACTGCCTTTGGTGGAACGTAGACACAGAGCACTGCAATGTGGAAGAACTCACATGGTATGTGGTAGGGTCACGGCAGCATATGACATTTTAGTTGTCAGATGGTTAGGATGACACCTGTTAATGTACAGAATAAGCCCTCCACCTTTGGTTTTTACACTCAAATCAGGATCCCGGTCAGCTCAAATGATGGAAAAGCCGAGTAGTTCAACATTGTTATCCGGTACATGGCTGGTTGGCCATGTCTCCGTGAGAAGACATAGACTGCATTCCCTGTAGCAGCACTGGTTCCGCGTCAACACTGTGAGTTCATCCATCTTGTTAGACAAAGAGTTGACATTGCCCATAACCACTGATGGAATAGATGCTTTGAAACGCTTTCCAAGTGCAACGCTTCCCAAGCACTTTCCAATGCTTCCCAAATGCAGCCCAAGTTGCGCAGGTATAGAGAGATGAATAAATCTCTCTGCACCCTCACCTTAACAGACATTATATATAGTCAACATCATAAGCCATTATTGAAGCAAGTGAAGAAATTACAAATGTCATTGAACAAAAACAAAACATCCAATAGGTATATTTATCGACATTAAAAAAGCGTTTGACACTGTCAATAATGCTGTGCTTTTGCATAAGTTATCATATTATAGATTCCGAGGGGTGGTCTTAAAGTGGCTAAACAGCAATATGTTTGGTAAGCATCATCAGTTTGTTAAAATAGATTATGTTAGTTCTCCGAATTTATACATTGTGGTAGTTCTATCAACTACCACTAGAGGAAGCCCTGGCCCTTCCTCCCTCTCCCAGATTCCAACTTGACGCAAGACAGCTTGGAAGCATTTACCCGCTGCCTATTTACGAACAGTCTTTCCAGTTTCCTTTGTCGGGTCTTCACTCCTTCCAGTCACGTCTTCCTAACTGACTGGCAAGGAGGTATCATTTGAACTCTATGAGAATTCCTTCTGAACTATGACCAAGAGACATTCCTTTTTGAATTATGTGTTTTTTCTTACAGCTTTGCTTGACTTCTTTACTTGAATAAATATTGCTTGTTGTCCTGCAATTGAGTCCTCATCCGTCCGCAACCTCGCCTTAACAGACGTTATATGTGGTGTCCCACAAGGATCTATAAATGGACCAAAACTATTCATTTTATTTATAAATTACATTTGCAAAATATCTCCAAAAAGGAAAAGGGTTTTGTTTGCTAACGACACCAACATTTTTTGTTCGAGAAAAAATATGGATGAACTTTTAGTTAATGTCAATGACGGTATGAGCCACATGAAGGAATGGTTTGATATGCATTGTTTTGCATTAAATTTGGAGAAAATTAAGTTTATTTTATTTGGAAGTGTCATGGAAGTGTCATGGTGAATTCTGAGGCCAAAAATATACCCTTGACACAACAGACAAGCTCAGATGAAAAATCACAAGCAGATTTATTAGATTGATAAAAAGTCCAAATAAAGAAGACAAAACAGATAAACTAGTCAGATTTTAATGTAGGAGCTGGAGCCAAAAAGCTGTTTAACAAGTCAAGCATGAAAAACAAACGATCTGGCGAAAAGTGTGTCAAAAACTGTTCCATTTATGCTCCAGCAGATGAGTAGATTAGTTTCAGGTGTGGCTAGTGCACACACACAGACAAGAAGAAGGGGGGAAACAGAACAAAGAGGGGGAACAGACTACTCTCCTGACAGTACCCCCTACCCCCGTAACGGGCACCACCTGGCGCCCGCCAGGCCGGCGCCAGTCAGGCCGGCCAGGATGAGACCGGTGAAAGTCCCTCACCAGGGAAGCATCCAAAATGTGAGAGCGTGGGACCCACGACCGTTCTTCAGGACCACACCCCTCCCAATCAACCAAGTACTGAAGCCTCCTGCTGCGCCGACACACATCCAAAAGGTGGTGTACAGTATAGGCAGGAGAACTGCCCACGAGCTGGGCGGGAGGAGGAGGATCGGCAGGAGGGCAAAGGTCACTAGAGAACACAGGTTTAAGCAGGGAAACATGGAACGTGGGATGGATGCGAAGAGCAGAGGGCCACTCAAGGCGGACTGCTGTGGGGCTCAAAACCTTCGAAATCCGGAAAGGTCCTAGGTATCGAGGCGAGAGCTTACAGGAGTCTGTTCTGAGAGGGATATCCTTGGCAGATAGCCAAACTGACTGACCTTCCTGGTAGTTAGGGGCTGAGGCACGACGCCTGTCAGCCCACGTCTTAGTACGGATAGAGGTCTTGAGCAATGCAGCCCGGACTGTCTTCCAGATGTTATGACAGCGGCGGAGATGGTTTGGTTTGAAGGGAACCGCATACTCCTGCTCAGGGAATAAAGGAGGTTGATAACCGAGAGAGGCCTCGAATGGTGACATACCAGTTGCTGTGGAGACCAGGGAGTTATGGGAATACTCAACCCAAGGCGGATACGTGCTCCAAGTGGTGGGATTGGAAGATGCAACACAGCGCAAAGCAGATTCCAGGTCCTGATTAGCCCTCTCAGTCTGTCCGTTAGTCTGGGGATGGAAACCCAAGGAAAGACTAACAGATGCGCCAAGTGCTTGACAGAAATCTTTCCAGACCTGGGAGGTGAATTGTGGACAATAGGAGGAATAAGAGGAATTTTACCCTGTAGGCTTGTTTGTTTTCTATTTCTATTTTTTTTTTCCAACAAAAATGCAAGATTTGTACTAATGTTGCACTGGAAAAAAAACCCACCCAGATTTAATGTAGAAAGATGTTTCAAATGTCAAATGCTCCTTCAATTCCTTAATACTAATAACTCGAATTGCAGTAATTACATCAAACAATTTTCTGCATTAAAGCACAGAAGTAAATTTCTCGTTAAAAAAGTGCTTTAGGACAATAGAACTCCCAGGGTATTCGCGCACATGCTCCTGACTCAGTGTAAATAGGATTATGGCATGCCTCTGGATTAATTAGCTTGAATTTTTAATTTATTATTTAATAAGGAGGTAATCAGAGGCGAGCTGCAAAATGAGGATGTGTAGAGCAATAGCAGTTAATTGCCACATTTCTCACACGTGTTGGTCCAATCAAGTTTGTTGCAGAAAAGACAGAGATAAAAGGTGAGATTATAAATGGTTAAAAAACAGAAGGCAATTTTATTTGTAGCATGATTCAAACAAAATGCAATTTAAAGTGCTTTGCAAGACAGAAAAAAAAGATAAAAAGAGTAATAAAATTACAAAACAATTTACGTCGGCAAAGGCAGACAAAATTTCCGACTTACTTTTATGGTCCTTGAATAAGGTTTCAGCCTCAACCGTCATAGCCTCCTTTACAATCCCACCATCAGTGAACAGCTTTTTGTGCTTTGTTAAAATGTGCGCCACTTCAAACGATGCCTCTGTTGCCGCATTTGTCTTCTTTGTTGGTTTGGTGAACGATTGTTGTCTATGAAGCGTTGTTTTTAGCTGCTTAATTTTCTTTTTTTAGAGACCGCCGCCCATGGCAAATTCCTGTGCAAAGTTGCTGTGTACCTTAGTGAAATGGCGTTCCATGTTATATATTTTACCGACAGATACGCTGGCACCGCAGATCAAACACACTCACCTATTGCTTACATTTGTAAAACAAAACTCTGTTTCCCACTATTCATGGAAATTGTATGTTTTTTGCCTCTTAGCTGTGGTCATAGTTGCTGCAAATCTGGCCGCCATTTGCCTCTAAGTCAAGCTAGACTACAGCTCAACCATTTGATTGACGACTAATTAGCGAATAATAATATGAAGGAGGCGGGATACTTATGAATTTAATTAGATAGTTGTGTAAATTTGTTCAACGAGTGCCAAATCAAATGTCCCTGATAATTTTGTATAAGATTCAGAAAACCTTTGGCGAGCTACTCAAAAAGGGGATGCGAGCTACTGGTTGTTCGGAAGCTACCAGTTGCTCGCGAGCGACAGGTTGGAGACCACTGGACTAATGAGTCGACTCTTGCAATAATTAAACCTCCTAGGAACAAATGCACGGATAAGAACCTCCAATCGATTTGATGTGACTATTGAAGTTAAAGTCTGAGTCAATAAGAAAAAAAGTTTGGGTTTTATTTGCAAAGGAATGACAGGTGTGAAGGTCTTAAAGCCTGAAAAGATCAAAATAGTCATGTATGAAGAAAAAGGTTTGTTTTATTGTAAGGCATTAAGAATATAAATTTAACAATTACATAATTATGAAAAAAGAAAGAACTTCCATAAAACCAATAAAGATAAAGAAAAAAGTCAGTTGCATTTTTTAGGTGCTTAATTTCTTACTGGGTGCAAGTCAGTATCCTTTTAAACATTTCCTACTAAAACCTTTGAGAATTTTTTTCTTTTTGTTGAGCTTGCTATTTTAGTCCTTTGCATCCATTCATTAAAAAGCCCATACGTGACAAAGCCATAAATTGAGAAGTAAAAGAGGCTGAAATGGAATAAAATGACAAGCTGATTTTTCACCGACCATATTCCCTTCTTGAAATGTCATCTTGATAAACAATACAAAAGTCATATTAAATAGCTGTGCCCGGTTATTCAGCCATAAAGAACTCTTAAAGCATTTAATGCACGGCTGATTATAAAACCTGTATGTCAAAAAAATGTCCTTTTATTTCCATTGCCATTACTTTACTTCCATACTGCCTGACATTTAAAGCCAGACGAGATTAAATACAGTAAAATCCATTCCATACTTCAGTGTCTCTTAAAAGCAAAATTATGATGCGTTATGAATAGCTTTATTCTAGTAAGGGGCCATTTATAAATGGACGTTTAAATGACTGAATTTCAGATAACATAAAATTAGTCAAAACTATAATTTTAATTCGTCAAATCAAAGTTATGATATGCATTTATAAGTAAATTACAGGTAATTTAACTTCAACGCCAGTATTTGGGGGGGGGGGGGGGTAGAAGCTGGAAATGCTTTGAAAAGCTTAGAATGCACCATGATTCAGACTCTTTAAACTGTGTTCAAAGACCAGCATTTTGTCGATAAAGAACTTTTAATAGCCACATGTATCCGTTGACATTTTGCAGTTGTGATTAACGAGCTTACTCCCTGTGATCAAGTGAACCATCTAAAGGTGCCATTGCTAATAATCCAATGAAACTCGGAGACCTGTAGACCAACAAAAAATACAAAAATCCAATTCCCCCACTCGCAGATCGAAAAAAATGTTTTACACTTACACATTCAAGAAATAGAAACAGTGTATTCATCTTTATTTAACAGGAAGGTTTACCAGCTTTTTCTCAACCTACTTCATTTTTTTTTATTACAGAAAGTCAAAAATGCACTACATTCAATGATGAAAGAGCTTGTTGAGAGTCAGCATATAGGTAGGGAACAGGAACAAGAGCATTAATCAAGTCCAGGGGCAGACCAATAACGGGCTCTGTAATCATGGTCGGCCAGCACTCTAACTTTGGGCTGTGTCGCGTGGTCATTCATCATCTGGAAAAGCAAGAGGCAAAGAAGGAGATTAATAACAAGTACATTAGGCAGTGTTTAGATGCAACCAATGTGCTTCTGGGTCATACAACTGAGCCACAGTGCCAGAAGAAATTATCTTGATTAGCCGGTGATTCGGAAGAGAAATAGGCAAGGCAAGGCAAGTTTATTTGTATAGCACAATTCATACAAAATGTAATTCAAAGTGCTTCACAAGAAAGAAAAGAAAAAGAATGCATTAAAATCACAAAACATAGAATCAAAAAGTTTAAAAATTAAATAAATAAAATCATTAAAACAGATTAAAAAAAAGAGCAATTAATAAAAAGCACAGTTAAACAGAAATGTTTTCAGCCTAGATTTAAACATTGTCACAGTAGAGGCCTGTCTCACGGCCTCAGGAAGTTTGTTCCAGTAAATATTACTTCAATTTGCACCCCTACCAGTTCTCCCCACACTACACAATTTTGTGGAATGATTACAGTATGGATTTATATTCTCATTTACACTTCCAAAACTAAGTAAAAAAAAAAAAAAAAATCCGTAAGACCAAAGCACATAAAACAAAAACTTTGCTAGCTTGTTCTTTACTGAACAAACTTGGTTAGGAATAATTATGTTTTAAAGTTTAATAAGTTCCATTTATTTTGTTTGTTTTACTGTTTGTTTCATTATACCAAAGGGGGAATAAAAACCAACCTGTTTAGAATTTAACAATTTTTTCACAACCTTTCTGTCACTACATTGTTGGCTCCTTTGAATCAAGTATTTTTCAGTCAATGTTTTAAATGCTTGGCAGTGAAACATCCTGCACAACATCTGTACAATCTGTAAAAAAAAAGAGTTGCCATGTAGAGACAAATAAAAAAAGCAGTTAATTTTGGTGAATAAAATTAAGCTGATTTTTGTCTGTGGCTTAGCTATTCGAGAAGTAATTTAAGGACAACAGTGGAAACAATATCTATAGTCAATTAAAAACTAGGCATCGCAAGAAAGCCTTTTAAGTTCATTTAAACATCTCTAAACTTTCTAAAATTTTCTGAGTTTTGGGCCTGACGTTTCATACTTCAGTTTTAGTTTTTCTTTCAAAGACAACCTTTTGTCTCATTTCTTGGAAACTTGCAAAAAACTATGGGTCAGCAATGCGTCAATTTGTGAAAAATTGGCAAACTCGAGCACAGCCAACATGTTACTCATTGAGCGTTCTACACCTCATTTTTTGAGCTTTTGCGACAGATCGCATCATTAATGCTCTGACTTAAAATTTTGCAACCGTCGCAAGAATTTTCTGAACTCTACTCTGAGCCGGAACGGTCGTGGTATTGTCGACTGATTGCTAAATGAGCACTAGACAAACAATCGACCATTAGTCATTTTAATAACCGATTGAACCGACATCTATCGGACGAACCGACATTTATCGGATGAAGTTTGCAGCCTTGTTTGTACCTTCAGCCTGAGAGCTCACAGCACGCCTCTTTCTGAGAGTTCAAGTTCCATAAACGTTGCACGTTAAACGTGCAATTTATCGGACGAACAGTGTACAATAATCTTTAGATGTTCTGTAGATAATGTGTCGTTAATCGACTGATTTTAAGTGATCACAGAAACATCATCATCTAGTTGGAAATGTGTCTCTGACCATCTGGCGATAAATTGCAGATGAATATGATAGGTGCACAATCGTCCCCCAACAATTTACCTATTTTCAAGTTACTATGAAAATTAGCTGCATGTAGATCTGCCGTGCTGTGCAGTGAAGTTCAGAATGCCACCTAGAAGACGTCTTATCGCTCTGCATCTTCAGCTTGCCCACCTCCATATACAGTAAAACATTGTGTTGCTTGCAGCAATATGTACAATTAATAATATGTACTGTCTACAACTTGCAAAGTATCAACTATATGTACTAAAGGCGTGGACATTCGCATTGCATACGCATAGGTAACACGTCCCCGCCAGTGTGTTGCAAATGTGCCGGTGTCATGTTTGCAATGCATCGCCTAGCGCTTTATGGTTGATTGTCGCCTTACTGACAAGACATGCGTTCGATTTAGATCACATCTTCTCCCAATCACCGTAATTTTCAGATATATCTTATTTTATGTAAGCAAGACTTAACAGCTGCTCAGAAATCATTTGTCTTTATTAGCCAGATTACTAACAGTAAACTGAGTTAATACACTGACAATCTAAGCAAGATCTTTATTTGGGATATTACTCCCTGTGGTAGATTTTTTTTATCCATGACAAAGACAAGAATGTTCACAAGCAGCAAAGATTAGCTGTTATTGTGGATTAGCACCCAAAAAAAGAGAGCGCTTTAAAGTACTAGATCATCTATAAATGAGGTAACCTTATGTTGTCCTCCCATCCTACCAGATGATGTCCAGCCATGTACAAGCCAGCTGGGGATTTGTCAGTAGTACCGCCTCCAGCACTACTCACCAAGGGAGAAATAAAATAAGTAAAAAAAACCAAAACAAAACTACATAGCTGACTCTGCACACACGCACACACACAAAATTGAAAAACAAGTGACTCGACCATTTTTCAGGCACTCTTAAATTTTGGCTTTTCTTTACAAAAACTGGTCATTTTCAACTTCAGTAGGAAACATTTTGAATTAGGTGTAAGAGTTGCGGTTGGATATTCAATTAATTTGCCATCAGTATTGTTGCTTCAATATTCTTTGTTTCCATCTTTTTATTTCATTTTCCTTGTATAAATTGATATTTTGGTTTCCGCATGGCAGACAGAAAAACAAGAAAATAACTCACAAAGTACTGCCAAAATATATTTTGAAAAAAAAAAAAAAAAGAATGTGTTCTAATAAGAGACAAATATGTTCTGCATATGAAGTGGTATAAAGTGGTTGCAAACCAATTTGCGAGTAAGAAGAAAGAGGGACTCTAAAGAAGAAGGGTTTTACAGCCACAGCATCTAACAGAAGGCGCCCTTTTGAACAGAAGCTGTTTTTTTTTTTTAGCCACCAACTTATGAACAAAGCTGAAATGAGTATAAAATTGTTATAAAATATCTGTAATTTGCCCGATTAAATCTTGCCAAGGTCATTCATTTCATCCACTTAAAAGATCAAAGAAGTAGGTTTCAATTTTTCTACTAATTGAAACACTTAAAACAGGACAATAGACCATCTTCCCTTAATTTACTTCATGCCTTCTTCTCCTTTTGGCTTTTCCCTCTGGCGGTCCCCAAAGCAAGTCACCTCCCTACATCTAACGCTGTCTACTCCATAATATTCTCTAACGACAACTACCTTCATGTTTTTCACAACAGTTGTAGACCTCCTTGTTGGTCTTCCTGGAGATAACTTGCCCGGCTGTTCCAAATATGTAGAAACCATATCAGTCTGGTCTCTTTGTTAATTAGATTTTTTTTTTTTTTTTTTTTTTTTTTTAGCTTTTCCACCTTCTTTTCTTCATTCTAACGACCCATCTGATTATAATTTACAAACATCAGAGTCCAAATTACTCAGTGGCACATAGAAAAAAAACAGGAAACAGAGATGGAAGATACTGGGGATGTCTCTGGGAGTGATCAGGATGGACAGGATCAAAAATGAGTATGTCAGGGGAACAGCACACGTTAGAGATTTTGGAGATAAAGTCAGAGAGGCCAGACTGACATGGTTTGGACATGTACAGAGAAGAGAGACTGAGTACATCAGCAGAAGGATACTGGGTTTGGAACCACCAGGAAAGAGGCCTAGAGGAAGACCAAAGAGGAGGTTCATGGATACAGTGAAGGAAGACATGAAGATAGTTGGCGTGACCAAAGAGGATACAGCAGATAGGGTTAGATGGAAGAAACTGACTTGCTGTGGCGGCCGCTGAAGGGATATGTTGAAAGGAGAAGAAGAAGAGTTCAAATTATTCCATGCACCCATGTTTAAATGTTGTTTGTAGCAGTGGATGTTGACAGTAGGAACGTCTTGGTCACTTTAAATTTAATTCTAGCTTACTGCTAACCTTGGTGTGAATATACTGTAGCTTGAAAGCCCTATGCATTCTCTTTCATGAATCTTTCTCTAAATTATTTCCCTTGGCTATGCATCTGAGCACTGGTTTGCAACCAACAGAGGGAGCCTGGCACGGGTTCATATACATCTAAGGACCAGCTGGTTTGGGTCATCGTGATATGAAGCAGGGCAAGTTTATTTATATAGCATATTTAGTATTTGTACATGAAAAAGCCCATTGCGCTGTGAATAGTCAGATAGGGAAGACATAGAAGCATCATATGCAAAGGAAATGCATCAACATTGTGAACATCCTAATTGAGTAAAAAAAAGCAGTGTGATTCTCACCAATGATCTCGTGGTTGCATCTGAGTTATCTGCTAAAGTTGGCAAACACTTGTTTTAGTGTCACTGAAACATGGAGAATGTGCATAAACTCATTGCTAAACCAAAAACTGTTTTTATTTTCTTTCTTTAGACAAATAGTCTACAAAAAAAAGAAAAAAAAAAAAAAAACTATATTGAACCTTGGCTAAAATACATTTTAAACCAGCCTACCAAATTTGACTAAATTACAATCTACAATGACTATTTTTAAGGTTCAGCACTGTCATGTAGCATCAATTATCAGAGCTCTTGGGTTTTTTCTTTTTTTGTCTTTGGTTGGTTGTTTTTTTTTTTTTCCCTAATCACAATATCAAGGCCTTTATATGTAATTTGAAAAAAAGTATGATTTTTTTTTTTTTTTTCTTTCATAAATTTCTGCGATCACTGCCTTCAACCTAACTACCTACCTGCTGAGTGTGAAGCGGCCGGAATGGGAATCAATGCAATGGTTCACGCCCGGAAAAGGGTGAAATGCTCCATGCAGGTCAGGGACATGGTCCTGCCCCAATTGGAGAAGTTTAAGTATCTCGGAGTCTTGTTCACGAGTGTGGGAAGGATGGAGCGGGAGATCGACAGACGGATCGGTGCAGCGTCAGCATTAGGACGCTGTATCGATCCATCATGGCAAAAAAAGAGCTAAGCTAAAATCAAAGCTCTCGATTTACAAGTCAATCTACGTTCCTACCCCCACCTATGGTCATTAGCTGTGGGTGGTGACTGAAAAAACGAGATTGCGAATACAAGCAGCCAAAATGAGCTTCCTCCGCAGGGTGGCTGGGCTCTAACTCAGGGATTGAGTGAAGAGTTCCACCATCTGGGAGGATCTCAGAGTAGAGCCGCTCCTCCTCTGGGTCAATTTTGTTTTTGGCACCCATCCGAGTTTTAGTTTCAGTCCTAGTCTTTGGAGCAGAAATTAATTCAAGTTTTAGTCACATTTTAGTCATCCCTATATATTTTAGTTTTAGTCAAGTTTTAGTCAACAAAAACTCAGAAGAGTTTTGCCAACAGGTCCCATGGACCTGTGGGAGAGATTATGTCTCACAGCTGATGGAGGTGGAGCTCAGCAGGATGAGAGATCAGAGGTACAGACCAGGAGGTAGTGGTGGAACATAATGAAGTAAATGTACTTCGTTACTGTACTTAAGTAAAAAAATTGTGTATCTGTACTTTACTTAAGTAAAATTTAAGACCGGTACTTTTACTTTTACTTCACTACATTTTTAGAGCATATCGCTGTACTTTTACTTTGCTACTTTTTAAAAGTGTGTTTTACATTTTTGTTACATTTTCGTTCAGGAATTTGAAAAATACACAGGTTTTTTAGCGCATCTTGAAGCCGCATCGCCAAAATCAAAAGAAGCAGTTGATCGGGAGAAGAAGTAATGAATCGAGAAACATTTTCCACATTCATTCAGCGCCAAAAACCTAACATCAAATATAGTGCAAATTAAAAAGAGTCAGAAGATCGTTGTTCGTTGTGTGTTCGTTGTGTTTACCTACACAGAGCAGGGGCGGATCTAGAATTTTCCAAAGGGGGCTGGGGCTTTGACAAAGCCAATATATATAGTGACTGGGGGCCTCCCCCCAAAACATTTTGAAAAATAAGTGTGATTTTCCTCCATTTTGGCAGCCCATTCACTGGCCCTTCTAGAGGATAGCTTGACTTGTCCCCTTTCCTTTCCTTTAATTTAATTTAATTTTTTTTTTTTGTGGACCAAAAGAGGCGGGAGAGGGGGTCACACCATGGTGACACCCTATAGCACAAAAATTAGATTTGAATTATGGTCGAATACTTTTACTTTTTACTTAAAAAGTACAATTTACACCAACTACTTTTGTACTTTTATTTAAGTAAATTTTTTTATTGGTACTTTTACTTTTGTAATTTTTTTGCCTAATTATCTGTACTTTTACTGAAGTACAAAAAGTGAGTACTTCATCCACCACTGCCAGGAGGATGAGGGACCATAGGTAGTAGCTCTGCAGGATATGTGACCAGAGTTAGAGCTCAGCAGGGTGAGGAACAAAAGGTAGAGTTTAGCAGGATTAGGGATCAGAGGCAGAGCTCAGCAGGATGAGGGACCAGAGGTGGATGGATAGCAGGATGAGGGATCAAACGTGGAGGGGCATCATCTTGGTTGCAGTAGGGGTGCATGACAGCAACACCGCAGATGATCTGACCTAGAAGTGAAGGACAATGGTGAAAGTACCAAATATAACATTTTTACTTTTAATGTACATATTTGGACAATCTTGCTCACATGCCCTTCAGCAATCCTTGTAAATTAAACAGGGAGGAAAATATATAATTAGACCCACAGCAGAAACTCCACCTATCTGACCAGAAGGTATCATTTTAATGACCAGTATTTATTTTTTTCTAACTGCACCAAAAGTTTATTTCCCAACCATAAATTAAGTCTTATTTGTTGCTCAAATGTTTTTTTTTTTTTTGGTTTCTCATGTGCATTTATAAAAAGCAAGTGCATCTAGATGCATTATCTAATTATAGCGGCATTCACTTATAACTGAGAAAAATGTGCATTGTGGCAAGTTTATTGTTTAACCTACACAATCCATCATGTGGCATTCATCAGAATCATCACAATAGAAAACTGGATAAAGCTCTGACCTCTTTAGATTTTTTCCTTTCTAAGTTTTTTTAGATCTAGGTGAAGTTGTGCCAGAAAGTCTCAGACAACGGGCACTTTTTTCCTCATATTCAGAGGAAGTGACAGAGTGAAAGCAATGAGTGATTTGTTGCTCTGAACTGTTTGAATTGTTAAGAGGGTGTTCTCAGCGTGTTCGCCAGTGAAGTGCAATACTTCAACACGACAATAAAGTGCCATTCATCTCCTGATGTGGCTTAAATATAAAGTAAACTCCGGGTAAGAAATGGATGGAAGCTTATTTAACGCCCGAACGAGTATACAGGTTTTAGATACTATTCTGTTATATGAAAAGGTAATAAAAAAGTAATTTCATCAGTAAATTGGGAGATAATGCAATTGCAAAATGTTTACAGACCTACAAAAAGCCCATGTATTTATTGCCTCTTCCACATTGTTTGAAAAAAGCCATAATTCTTTGGGAGGCGTTAGCTCAGTGGTAGAATTTCGATCCTTGGACCGGAAAAAGCTGGTATCATTCCCACTTGGCTTATGCCGTAGCGTTAACTCCCGGTTACTCCGACCATTGATGCCATTGTGGCTGCCTGCTGCGGTACAATGCAGCAAAAATAATTTCCCCCTTGTAGGGATAACTATAGTACACTACAAATAAATAAACAAATAACTAAATGAAGGTCTTGATGGACTCAGATTTCCAAAATTTATCCATGAATTATCAAAATAACTTTTTTATGCTGTCCTCAGCTTAAAATCTTTTGAAAGTTAAAAAACAACCATTTATTGTTTTAGGCTTTCCATTAACCTAAATTTAATGATAGAAGCCCCCGTGGGTAAAACCTTGTGTTTCGAAGGTGTACAATTTGTTCAGTGCCAATGTCATTACAAATTATGAAAAGGTGCAAAATGAAGAAAGAACCAGCTAATTCTTCTTCTTTTGGTTATTCCCTTCAGAGGTGTCACAGCAAGTCAGTTACTTCCATCAACCCTGTCTGCCGTATCTTCTTCGGTCACATCTACTATCTTCATGTCTTCCTTCACTGTATCCATGAACCTCCTCTTTGGTCTTCCTCTAGGCCTCTTGCCTGGTGGTTCCAAACCCAGCATCCTTATGACGATGTACTCGGTCTCTCTTCTCTGTACATGTCCAACCATCTCAGTCTGGCCTTTCTGACTTTATCTACAAAATCTCTAACATGTGCTGTTCCCCAAATACACTCATTTCTAATCCTGTCTATCCTGGTCACTCCAAGAGAGATCCTCAGCATGTTCATTTCTGCTACCTCCATCTCTGCTTCCTGTCTTTTCTTCAGTGCCAAACAGCATGGCGGGTTTCACCACGGTTTTGTACACGTTCCCTTTCATTTTAGCTGAAACTCTTCTATCACACATCACACCTGATATTTTTCTCCACCCATTCCAGCCTTCTTAAATATGCTTCTTCACCTCTTTTCCACATTCTCCATTGCTGTGGACTGGACTCCCTTGTCTAAGGGCTACGTACATGAAATGTGTCAATATTATTAGAAGTTAGCAATCATAAATGACTTTTTTTTTTCAAATACATACAAAAATGAAGCTTTAAAAGTAATTTTATACCTTGAAATAATAAAACATTAAAAAGTAATTGCATACAAACAGTACTTACCTGTCCGCATAACTAAAGTAATGCTATGTGCATTTTTAAAACCATTAAAATTTATTTATTTGATGTATGTGTTAATAAAATGTGTATCAGTGCAAACAAGTATATTAAATCTGAATGCTAAAAAGACTCCATGAATATTTGTTACAAAAAGAAATTCAGAAACTATTGGGAATCTTTCAAAAAAAGAAAGTCAGTCATGCACACGATGCTGTTTGGATACACTTAAAATAAATTCCTAAATGTACCCCAGTACTAATACAGGTACTGTATAATTTTTGATGTTTAATGTTAAGATGTTTTATGTAATGTAAAGATAGAGTAAATCATTTGCAATTCACACTTCATTGAAATATCATTTAAACGTGGCTCCTCTTAGTTTTTTGTTTGAAACTTTCTGTTTGAAACTTTCTTACTTTGTGCTATTTGGAAGAGCTCATCCTTTCCTCCTCATAAAGGCCAGATCGACGAAGACGTTGAGGCCCACAATTTTTTTTCTTCCTCTTTGCGGCTGTGTCTTGAGCGTTTTCTTGCTCTGCTTCCGGATCTGACTCATCCACATCAGCCTCGTACCCCAAAGCATCATTTCGGGCTTGGGGCTCCAGGATCTCTATCAAAGTTTCAATGTCCTCTTCCATTTCAGATAGGTCATCGATCATGCTGTCGATTTCTGAGCTTCCTTCCAGAACATTCGATTCCAAAACATCGTTGAACGTCTTTTTGATGTCTTCTTTCACTGCTACAGCATCCTTGAGAATGTCCTGGTACGTGACAATCTGATCTTTGAAGTCATCCAAATCAAGTCCTCTTTCTGTCGTCTGATCTATCAGTACTATCGTATCCAGAATTATTTCTTTTAAAAAGTGTTTAGCAGCTCTGAGTTTCATTTTTACTAACCTCTTTCGCATAAGGAATTTCCTTTGTTCCCGGGTGAGACCGGACATATTAACGGTTGATGAGCTGCTTTCCTTCTTAATCGAAAACTCTTATTTTCGTTTTAAATGGCTCTATTTAGGTGCTGCATATATCATCAAAATAGAAAACAATGGAACGCAGAACGTCATTCAACAAAGTTCATTTGACTTTGTTCTACGCGCACATTTTGGTAACTAGGCAACCGCAAATACTGGGAGCTACCATCTAACTGAAACACCCCTCTGCAAATCTTGCAGTTGGTTGAGTCCAACGTTCCCTCTTAACCGCGCGCCTGCGCACTGCTCGCAGCTTAGGACCGCATAAGAAAACCTATACAATGCACAAAATGAAACTCAGTTTAAACTAAAAATGGGGAAATGAGACAGAGCTCCGAAGTATATCTCTTTCTTCCTGAAACAAATGGCTTCAAACCACTGCTTCTGGGTTTGGATCGTTGCTCCTACTGACGTCACAAAACAGTCAAGGTTTTTGCTCCGCCCCCTTCTGCTCAAGAAACTTATGTGTTTGCCCAGACACATTTTAGCTTTAGCTTTTTTTTTCGTTTAGAAGATCTTCAGCTTTGGAAATAAAATTTATATGACTTTTCCAACCCAAGGTTTTTTGTATCATGATTCCTAACAATTTAATTTCATTAAAAAATTACAGGAAACATTGGTTGCAGGGCCATAAAATATTCACATTTATTTATTTAGATGCAGTGACTTTTTGTAATGTGCATTATATTTATGTAACACAAAGCAAAAGAAAAATTTATGTCAGTAAAAAATGTACAGAGAGAACACTGAAAGATTCTTTAGTTTTAAATAAATAAATGAATTACTCTATTCATCCCTCACCGGGGAAATTTTTGTACTGCACTCCTTACACCGCAGCAGGCTGCCCTTCGACGGCGCCAATGGTGGGAGAAGCGGGGGTTAGGTGTCTTCTCCAAGAACCCTAGACGTGCTCTCTGTGGGACGCGAACCCGCGCGTGAATGCGCTAACCACTGTGCTGCCGTCTCTGGTCTTTAACAGATAAACCCAAAACATCCTGTGGAAAAAAAAAAAAAACTTTTTTAAAAGTCTTTTGGGTTGATGTTATTCTAAATCCTTTTTCAGGGTGGGTGCAAACAAAGAGCTGTGACATGCCACACAAAGGGCTTTAAATCCATTATCAAGGTCAGTCCCTCAAGGCTGACTGCTGCTTTTAAGATGGTTAAAATGCATTTGTAATAAATTAAATTCTTGTCAAAGCCTGCTCTAAGGTTTAGAAGATATACTACCTTTTTCCACTCTTGCCTTCATTTTTTTCTCTTTCGACGCTACAAAGCATTTCATACTTGTAAAGTTTTTTCAGTTTGTGCCTTCCTTTATCCAGTCTTTGCTTTGCCAGTTAGTTAAATTATACAACATATTGATGATGTGTAACACAAGTTCTATAATCTGCCGAAAAGAGAAGAAAAAATAAACATATTAAGTCAAAGACAATTTTGTTTATTTGGAAATCAACTTGAGGTCAGAGTGATCACAAAAGCAGTGCCAATCTTTAAAAAGTATTATATAAATGCTACAAAGAAAGGTTGATTTGTTACAGGAAGTGTGTTATAGTTATATACAGAAAGTGAATATTTCAGGCTTCTAGAGTACCCAGATCTTTCTATACAGAGTTGTACTGCAGCTTTACCTTATTGCAAATTACAGAGATCCAGCGTGAATGACTTGAGTAAGAAAACGCTGGTGTTTTTTCAGTTTTAGGATAAATTAGTTTTTGTGTTTCAAGTTGTTTTAGTAGCAACAATATAACACATAACGTTCATAACTAAGTTATATTGCTGACTCCAGCTTGTACGATCATCTTCTTGCTTTATATTGCTGACTATAGCTTATACTATCATCTTCTTGCATACCTTTAAATTCTGTCAGATGGTATTGACACCTTAACGTGGTGGAGGGGTTTGCGTGCCCCAATGATCCTAGGAGCTATGTTGTTTTTTGTTTTTTTTGTCACAACCCACAGTTGATTAACCTATGATCTGATCTTCCTTTTATTATTATTAATTTTAAAATTGAACACTCCTTTGTTTTGTCGAAGATGTAATTTGAGATGATTCACAACTCACCATTGTTTTTAGAAGTTTAATTCTATCGTCATGAATTAATCAGATTAGCTTTTTTTTGTCTAACATCACAAGTTATTTGTTCTCTCACTACGGTTTTGTACACATTTCCTTTCATTTTAGCTGAAACTCTCCAATCACACATCACACCTGATACTTTTCTCCACCCATTTCACCCTGCCTGCACACGCTTCTTCACCTCTATTCAACACTCTCCATTGGTCTGGACTGTTGATCCTAAGTACTTAAAATCTTCCACCTTCTTTATCTCTTCTCCCTTTAACTTCAGTTTTCCATTTGGGTCCCTCTCATTAACACACATATAAAGAACCAGCTAATACAGCATCATAAATTGTTCTTTGTTAAGACATATAACACTGACCCACTGTACAGGAAGGGTCAGAGCAGTGGGGCACTCTTAAAGACCTTCTACGACTCTGTGGTGGCAACAGTCATCCTGTACGGTGTGGTCTGCTGTAACAATAGCGTCACAGAAAGGGAGAGGAAGAAGCTGGACAGAATCCTCAAGAAGTCCAGCTCTGTCCTGGGCTGCTCCCTGGACTCAGTGCGAGAGATGGGTGACAGAAGGGTCCTGAAGAGACTGACATCCATGCTGGACAACAAGTCCCACCCTCTGCAGGACACTCTATCTGCACTAAAAAGCAGCTTCAGTGGCAGGCTGCTCTACCCTCGCTGTGTGAAGGAGAGATTCAGGAGGTCTTTCCTTCCTTCTGCTGTGAGACTCCACAATGAGCAATTTGAACCATGTGCTCTTTTTGCTATTTCTCACCAGAACTGTGCAGTAGCTCACTCACTTTGAATGCATGTTATTGTCCTTAGTCTATTTTGCCTTTTTGTTTTGTTTGTGCATACTTGTTGTGACCTTTTTTTTTTCTGCCTGTGCCTATTCTGTTGCATACTGCAATTTTCCTATTGTGGGACAAATAAAGGTATTCTTAATCTTAATCTAAACCACAGTCGACCATGCAAAGCCCAACTCACTATAAATACTGTCACTACTACAGTCAACAACAGTCAAATTATAATCAGTTTTTGGGCAGCAAAGCTTAGTGGTAAAGTGACTGTTCTGTAACCGCAAAATCACAGTTTGATCCCCACATGCTCATGTCAAAGTGTCACAGCCAATTAGTATCAATTTTCAATTCAATTCAATTCAATTTTATTTGTATATCCCAAAATCACAGAATTTCTGTCTCAATGGGCTTCACAAGAAAAAGAGGAATGTATTGACACAAATACACAGCAAGAAAAATAACTAACAAATGCTAACTAAACAAGACTAGCACATTTATGCCCTTAGACTCTCCTTCTTGGTGAGGAAAAACTCCTAAAAAACCCATCAGTGGGGAAAAAATAAGAAACCTTGTGGGGATCCACATGAATGAGAGATCCCTCCCCTGGGACGAGCAACCAATGTGTCAAAGATTATTGTTTAAATATTAGCTTATTCTACTCTACAGCTAAATATCTAAAGAAGTCTATAGACGTTCTTCATCCTGATGGAAACACGGGGGGTTCCTCAGCCCGGAGATGTCGAGGAAGGGGATGAGTAGATGTTCTTCATCCTGATGGTTACACGGAGGACTCCTCAGCCCAGCGATGCCCTGGACGGGGATGAGTAGATGGATTTCATCCTGATGGAGCGGGAATGATGAAGCGTGAAGGTCTCCTCGGTGTGGCCATGCCCAGGACAGGAACGCAGAGTCCTGAATGGGGCTCTCTCCCAGAGAGGAGGGAGAGACGTGGACAACATGTGAATTGTACTGTACCAACGAGCAGTGTAATTCTAAATAAACAGACAATAGAGAACAATGACTGAGATAGAAAGCCAGGGGTTAGGGTAGGGGGAGAGGGTACAGACCCTGGTTAGAGTAGGGGGTAAGCGGGTAAGGGCCAAGGCAGTCTGGCAGAGAATAGTAGATAGAATTAGAGGACAGAACCCCAATGTACCATACTTTCCCCAGCTTCTACTATCTAGCAGCCAACTAGTAATTATATCAGCTAAATGTCTCAGTTTCTAGCTGGCCTGGTGATAAGCTTGTTCAAACAGGAATGCTTTAAGCCGCCCTTTAAATGTAGGAACACTGTCTGCCTCTCTCACTTGAGCTGGGAGCTTATTCCATAAAACTGGAGCTTGGTAACTAAAGGCTCTACCTCCAACTGTACTTTTAGAAATCCTAGGAACCACCAGCAGCCCTGCATTTTGTGAGCGGAGTGTTCTGCTTGGTTGATAAGGTACTATAAGTTCACTGATGTAGGATGGAGCCAATAGTCAAATATCACTTCTAATAAGTGGTAGTTGAGCACTCAGTTGAGTTATTATGTAAAAGTGCTATGTAATGTTACAACCATTTACGTGAAATTCAGGTAAACCAAGGCCAAAAATACTGGCTTTATTTCCGAAAGGATGGTTTGCTTTGCTCCACACTGTAATTACTGGAACAAGTTCAAATGTCAAAGAATTGGCCAAGCTGATTCTTCTTTTTGTGGGTTAAAAATCACTCTTGTTATAGAGTGGTGTCACATTTTTACACGCAAACGTGAAACCAATCACTTCAATCAGACTTTTACTGATCCCAAACCAAACACAAACTGTCATGTCTATTAAATTATTTGTACACGATGAACACAAACAAGGTGTGCGCACATTTGTACTTGACATCTGTATGAGGTGCCAAAGTAATCTTTTGATTCTGAGAAATGCTTAACCTCCAGGACAGAATTTTTGCCGTTTCTCAATACATCTCAAAGAAAGAAAGAAAAGGATTTCAGGCTTGTTGCAGCAATCCATTATTACAACAATCCATTCATTGCCCTGTGCTGTTGTGCCGTGATTGATTAGTTTCTTTGAAAAAAAAAAAAAAAAGATGTCAATCTTGCGAGCTTAGCAGAGCTTGACATGAGAACTCAGGGCATCATTGATGAGTAGAAAACTGTTCCTACAGTAACCCGTGAGTGGTAAAATATTCTTTTGAAATAGCTTCTTTTTTTTTTTTTCATGTATACAATCGGAAGCTCGTGATGCTACAGATTAAAAAAACATCAACATTGTACTTGCAAGGTTACAGATTTTATCTCAGACATGCATTAAACTGATGCTCACACTTCCCTCCGCGTTTGTTACTACTCTCCGGCATGCTTAGATTACCTCATTGTTTTATGCATCGGTGTTGGGACAAACAAACATATATTGTTGCTCATTCTTTATGGATTTATATCCTGATGTGCAGATGTGCAAATGAGTTCACAAATACGTTTTGCATCATCATTGTCATGCATTGCATTGCAACAAGATAATAAAAATGAGAGTGTTTAAAGGCTATGGCATCTTTTATTCAGCTTGTAAAAGAGGGACAGGAAGCGGGTAGAGAGAGGATGACATGAAGTAAAAAGCAGCCGGATTCTACTGTAAACCGAACCTTCATAACAATGACTGTTAGCTTTTGTATGTTCCCACTTAACTGTACAATGAAGGGAATTATGGGAAATTGATAGATCATTTTTAAATAACTTGAATGTGGAAATGATATAAAGAGAATTCAAAGGTGAAACAATCTGTGGTGATTACCATTTTTGTTTTGTACATTTGTGCAGATACTGCACGGTGACACAGTGGTTGGCCTCAAGAGGCTTGGGACATTGGTCTTTCTGTGTGGAGTTTGCATGCTCTCCCCCTGTAAGCGTGGGTTTTCACACAGAATGCCGGTTTCCTCCCTCTCTCCAAAAAACAGCATTTTAGGTTGTTTGGCAACTGCGAAATTGTCCCTAGGAATGCATGGTTGTTTGTGTGTGTGGCCAAGTGACAGACTGGCGAAATGTTCGGGGTTTACCCTGCCTCTTGCCTTGAATCAGCCGGGATAGGCTATGGCACGCAACGCAACCCCGTCAAGGAAAAGCGGTTTAGAAGATGAATGAACATTTGTGCAGATCAAAGGTGGAATACCTAGATTTTAAAAGAACACCAGAGCATTTTGGTGCCTTTTTGATGAAATGATAATACTTTATTGTTAATTAATTACAACAGTGTTTTGCAAATACATTCATTTGCTGTTGTCCCATTGGAAAAAACAAAAAAGGTTTTCTGAAAACTGCCAAATTAAAGAAAATCCACCGTATTACTTCATTTTCAATTTATACAGTGTGTATAAGTTTCCAAAAAACGTGCGGTGCACTTGCTCTTGTCAACGTGAAGTTTTCTCCCCCTAAGCAGGCTTCTGAATCCCGAGTGAGGAAGAACAATCCCCTGAAAAATAATGACATGAATACTGATTACTGTTTGTGTGTCTGATGTGATCTTTGCTGCTTGTGCTATAAATGATGTGACAGAAAGGATTCTTTGGAGTTAACCATTGTTGGGATACAAAAACCCACATCCCTTTATTTATGACAGACCGATATTGTAAGAAAACACCAATGAATTGATTGATTTAACTCATCCACAACAGCTTTGCTTGATAATACTAAATGATTTCCTCCACATATATTACAGCCCAGTTTCACTTTGTGTTTGAGACACAGGGAACATTTTCTTTTCTCAATAAAAGTGATTGCAGTGTTTCTGCAGGTTTTAGTATACCTAGCAGCAAATACTGGTTGAAATGTACAGTAATTGGTCAAAGACTTGTGAAAACGTGATTGGAAGCAGCGCAACTATCAGGAAAGCAATGAAAGAAAACAGACCCATTTCGATATATTTCATGAATAATAATGACTAAAATACAGTATATGGAGAAATGTCGATAAGATTCAACGTGTTCAGGGTTTGCCACTGTCTGATTGTACCCCGCCTCTCGTCTGGCTACTAACTCAGATATCCATTTGTTCTGTCTTTCTACCACAAAACTGAAATGAACAAAGGAGTGTAGAAAACAGCAAGATACAGTATATCAGAATCAGAATCAGAATGCTTTTATTGCCATGTCAATGAGAATATCAGAGACTAGGAACTTGCTTTGATACAGGTGTGCAATAACATAAGACAAAATAATAAAAATTAAAATAAATAAAAATAATTTTAACAAAACAGAGTGCTCAGAAAGAAAAAGAAATGCAATTTCTTTAGGTCTTAGGTCTTAAGGTCATATGCTATGACCTTATTTCTTTAATCTATCGGGTCAATCCAAACATTTCGAATAATCCATAGAGTTCTTGCATTTGTAAGTATTTCACCCAGTCACTAAAAGTTTGGCGGGAAACAAAAAATTCTGTTCAACACAGTCATTTAGCTCATTTCCCTCCAGATTCAGAATTGGAGGGAAAGTTTCCAATTTTGGAGGGAAATAGGTTATCTTTATTAATCAATAGGTTAAAAATGTTAATTGGTTGAGTGTCACAACTTTGATAACATAAAATCTGCTATGTCCATCACAGTCATTTAACTTATTTCCCTCCAATTTGTGAATTGGAGTGTATTGGTTTCCTTCTGTCCCATCGCGAGAAAACCAAGATGGCAGACCCTTTACCCGCAGGAAAGACCATGTCTCACAGCTGGCCGGGGAACGAATCAGGATACTTTCGGGTGGGTCTGAAACTGTCTCCCCCACGATCTGGCTCAGTATAAGCAGAAGATGACATAACATAATGGATAGGTTTGCAAATTTGACGGAAATTTTGAATTTCCCTATTAATTCTACTGCATTTTACTTATATTGCGCTTTTCAGGACACTCAAAGACGCTTCACATATACGTCTTTCATTTTCTCCATACCAGGTAATGGTAAGCTACTGTTGTAGCCACAGTTAACCTGAGGCAGACTGACAGAAGAGAGGCTGCCATTTTGCTGTATTGGCCCCTCTGACCTTCAACAACCAATCACACACCCTCCAGACTATGCTATGTGGGTGAAGTGTCACATTCATCCAACACAGACATTTATTCTCCAATTCTTTCCAATTTGAGAATTGAAGGGAACATTTCCAATTTTGATTGAAAATAGTAAATTTCCCTCTTGGTTATGTTTCTCTGGTCCGCAGGAAGTCATTGCCGAAATTTGAGCACTGGAGTAATGTCATCATATTTTCTAGTTCTTGTTAGGACTCGAGCAGCAATTTTAAATAAACTGCAGCTGCAGTGAAATAAGTGAACAGCGAAGAAGTAAAGCCAGCTCCAGTTATACTGTTTTATTAATTGTAGTGAAATAACTGTAAGTGAAGCAAGATTTCCTTAAATGCAGAAATGGCACGCACCACAAATAGGTCTAGCTCAACTTGCTCATGTACTGTGGTTTTATGTTTGTTTTCTTTCTACTTTAGGGAAGAAGCCATGATGTCCACATATTTTGAGACAGTAGAAGATCTCCTGGCATCTTTTGGATCAGTTCGGGATTGTTCCAAAGATAATGGTAGCTGCAAGAAGAACTTCAAGTGTGTATCGGATCGACAGTTGGACTCATTTGGCTGCATGGTGAGCAAGTCTTCACCATTAAAGATCAACCCCATCTTAAAGTGCACTTTTAGTTTTTCAAGTGTTCTTTGTTTTTTTTTTTTTGTTTGTTTGTTTTTTTAGTTAAGAAAGAACTATCGTGGGTACCCAGGTTCTTTTTTAACTAGGCTTTTACTTGTTTTTTTACTTTTCTTTAATGTGATTTTCTGTAATTCTTGAAATCTGTTCATTTACTTTTTTTTTTTATTTTTACACCGTTTCATTTTTCTTATTTATTTTTCTGATTATTTTTTACAATAGTTTTTAACCAGTTTTACTGTTATTGGTTTGTTGTTTTATTCTGTCTTATTCCAGTGTTTCCTCATGGGGATCCTCCATCCCACCAGCTCTGCTTCTTCAGTTTGTGGGGTCTTCTCTATAAGGGTCTGACTGGTCAAGGTGGTGCAGATCTCTCACTTCAGCCGAGTGGCTTATGTGGGTGCCCATGTCTCCTCGAACTCTGTGGACCCCTCTGGTTTTGGCTTCTGCAGTCATGGGCAGGCCGACTCCTGGTGTGGATCAATCCCCAGTTATTATTTCTCACAGCAGCATCAGGCCGGATGTTTATTTTATTTTACCATTCAGTTAAAGAGACAGTAGCTAGCAGTTCAGGGGAAATAGGGGGACTAGAAGAAGAGGGAATGGGAGAAGTGTGGGGTTGTGTGAATGTAGATGCATGTCTTCTTCTCCTTTCGGCATTTCCCTTCAGGGGTCGCCACAGCAAGTCAGTTTCTTCCATCTAACCCTATCTGCTGCATCATCTTCAGTCACGCCAACTATCTTCATGTCTTCCTTCACTGTATCCATGAACCTCCTCTTTGGTCTTCCTCTAGCCCTCTTTCCTGGTGGTTCCAAATCCAGCATCCTTCTGCCGATGTACTCGGTCTCTCTCCTCTGTACATGTCCAAACCATCTCAGTCTGGCCTCCCGGACTTTATCTCAAAACCTCTAACATGTGCTGTTAGAGGTGAATGTCGATGCATGTGAGCAGTGTTTTGTGTAGAAGTGTGATTTTCAAATGTTTGTTTTTAATTTATTATTTTTTTTAATATCTGGATTTGAATTCATTTTGAGTTTTTATTTGTTCTGTTCAGCAGTTTGTGTAACTTTGTTTGAAAATGCTTTACAAATAAAAATTGATTTGATTTGATAAAGCACTTTGGCGTAAACAACTTTTTTTTCCTATTTTTTTTTTTTTTAAAGAGACATTCTCAAATTTAAAAGTCCAATCTCATGCAAAATAACTTGGACTGGGAGAAGCCGGTTCAATTCCTACTGGGTCTTTGCGTAATTGTCCCTGGAGCAGACACTTAACTCCCTAGCTGATCCCACCATTGTTGTGACTGCCACCAAAAGTACTTTCCCCTTACAAGGGATAATAAAGTTAACCCAAAAAAAGGAAAAAAGTAAAACAAAAACAACCACCGTTTGGGTTTTGGAACATGAATTCTCACTGATTTATAGAGTTGTATCACAGACCAGGAAGTGTATAGATCTGACTATCCCTCGAGTTGATTTTGCATGAGATGGGACCCTTAAGATTTGAATGGGAATGATGACAGAAGTCAGAGGATTTTTCATTAGGTTTGAAGATACAAAATGCAAAGAAGAAACTCCGAAGTGTATGGCTGTTCATGACTGCGTCCCAGGTGCTCTAAATAAATTGGGGAAATACCTTCTTTAGAAACAAGCTAGATGCTTAATAGACATCTGAAGTGGAATGCAGAAATGGTATCGTAAAACCATAATTCACCGTCCTATTGAATGTCGGAACATTTGTTCTGAACTATGAAAAGAAACTTGGCCGCATATGTTTTCCCCTCTTGTACTATCTTTTTCTTTTACTGCTGAGATTACCAAAGGTTACGGCCCCAGGCAAAATGGAAGGGGCACACTGCGCTGTCTTCCCTGCTAAGTTACAGTATAACTACATGATTTCCGAAGCAACTCTTCAAAAAAAAGTCCCTGAGATAGATGTACTGCTATAATTAAGCCGGTCAATGAATTAAACAGATCATTGGTTTTCTCATTAAATTAATTTTCAAAGTAAAATCAATACCATATGTTTATAAAAACCACTCTAATTTACGCATGCAAAGAAAAAGACTCTTAGAACTAGAAAAATGCATCATTTATAAATAGTTTCCCTCAGGGAGGATAAATTATGTGTAATGTTGTGGAATTATTAAACATAATTGATATTGATATTGAACATGTGAAAAAAACAAAAGTATATTATAACCGTCAGCTGTCTTGTTTCTTATTAACAAGTTTAAACTAAAGACCAACCGAACCAGAACCTCATCAGTTCCTCTCTAGTTTGTGCTGAGTAACTGAGCAGTTTCACTAAAGTCCATTTAGTTATTTGGGAGATTTCACATTAACAATGGTGTTATACTCGGCATAATACTGTCCAGCATGAAGTTTAGATTTCATATTTACAACAATATGAACATGTGCCTGTGTGTGCGCGCTCGAGTTGTATCAGTGTTTTGTCGTAAAAGATTTTAATCTGGCAGACAGCATGCCTGAATGCCGTCGGCTATCCAGGCTTTGAACTATGGCTAACTCGCAGGCAGGGGTTACAGAGAACAGATATTTGTGGGATAGCAGACTGGTGCTGCACTAGTTAATGCTCAAAACAAGCATTGGGTTTTGCCAGATCACATAAACAACAGATTTTCTCTGTACATGTAAACCGTTGAAGCTTGTAATTTTCCAAACTATGTCTCATGTTGAATAAAATTAGCATTTTTGACAGGAAAAATGCCAACTACAAAATTGTGTTAGAAATGATATTTTTTGAACGGTTTTACTGAAAGTTTTCATCTAACTTTTGGAACAATTTTGAGGTGGATACCAAACGAACCTCAGGGCGCACAATGTTTTATGATCTAAAGTGAGGTCAAATAAATAAGTTGGCACAAGAACATGTAGACATTTTGAAATGAAAGTTTAAATCAATCCTAGAACTTCTCTCTTGTTCAATATGGTTTTTTTTAAGACCATTCTAAAATATGTTCCAGCAACAATGTTACTGGCAGTTTAAATTATTTTTCTGTTCTGCCGTCTTCCGCTTATCCGGGGCCGGGTCACAGGAGCAACTGCTTCAGACGGGAAGCCCAGGCTTCTCTCACACTACCTGCATCCCCTAGCTCACCCATGAGGATCCCAAGGTGTTTCCCAGCCAGATGTAAGATCTAGTCTCTACAGCACGTCCGCGGTCTGCCCATGGGTCCTCCTCCCGGTGGGACGTGCCTGAAGCACGAGGACTTTGGGAGGGATCCTAACCAGATGCATGAACCACCCCATCTGGCTTCTCTTGACCCGGAGGAGCAACGGCTCCACTCTTAGCACCCCTCAGAAGGGAGAGCTCCTCACTCTATCTCTGAATAAGAGTCCAGCCACCCTGCGGAGGAAGTTCATTTTGGCAGCTTGTTCCCGCGATCTTGTTCTTTCGGTCACCATCACCAGCAGGTGAAATATGGATAAAATATGATCTAAAATGTTACAATACAGAAAAATTTAGACTAAATAACACTTCAATTATTAAAATATTTATAGAACAGTTACTTTTTGTTGATTTTCTTGATTTTCTCGGCCATTCTGACTATGTTTTTTTTCTTTATGTTTTTCTTAAAGGAGGGAGCTTTATTTTATTTTTTTTACATGTTTGCTTCACAGTCTTTTGCTTGCTTTGAGATGTCATGTCACAAAATGGAGCATAAACAGGCTTCATTTATGGTATATAGAAAGAGATAAAGGCGGATTGGAAACTTCCCGAGCATCTGACAGGACGGGGCGGACGGCTGTTGTGAAATAATTAAACTGATGAGCCGTTTCAGTTGCTGGAGGACAGTTCTGCGAGTCATTAAGAGCCATCCTGGTCACTCCCAGAGAGATCCTCAGCATCTTCATCTCTGCTACCACCATCTCTGTTCCCTGTCTTTTCCTCAGTGACACTGTCTCTGAAAAAGGCCCAGCAGAGGATATACTTTCTGCAGCAGCTGAAGAAAGCCAAGCTGCCGGCCCAGATATTGGTGCAGTTTTACACAGTTATCATCGAGTCCATCCTCCTCTCCTCCATCACCGTGTGGTATGATCCATTCGGACCAGAACATTCTGCCACAAACACAGCTTCTTCCCTTCTGCTGTTGGACTTAATGAACACTTTATAACCTTCGTCACTTTGCTCTTGTCACTTCACTCTCTTTTTCTATTATCTTTTATGCCATTGCTCTACAGTTAAAATTTTGTTCTGAGCACTCTTAGTTTTGTTCAAATTAGTTTTGTTAATTTTTGTTATTTTTGAACATAGTTTACATTTTCTATTTTTATTACCATGTTTATTATTTTCACATTAGTACCTCAGCAAGTTCCTAGTCTCTGAATCTTGTTCACTGACCATCAAAATAAAAGTCTTTCTGATTCCAGACCAATCAGCATGGCCGCTCTCACCGCGGTTTTGTACACTTTCCCTTTCATTTTGGCTGTAAATCTTAAAACACATCACACCTGATACCTGCCAAGAACAACTTGACTTTGAAATAACATCAAATACTGGACGATATAGTTGATGAATTACTCAAACATGCATGAATGAAATAGAAAACCACACCTGGTATGTTTTTTTTTTTTTTTTTTTAGTTTATTTTTCAGTTTTTACATGTTTAACAAACAAAGAAAACAAACAAACAGAGACTGAAAGGGGTTTAGGCAGAAGTAAAAAAGAAACTTATTTTAAGCCTAAACCCATTTTACAACACTATTAAAGACCTAAAAAACAAGAATTTGGCTGGACTTAAATTATAATAAAGACAAAAACAGTACGTCCTGAACATAATAATAACAGTCACACATGAACACATACACAAAAAAAATGTAGAAAGAAATAAAGTTTTCTGGACCTGATCTTTACCAACCAAGTTTCCCGTGTTTTATTTTTTCTTACTAATTAAGTTGATATTTCTAGTGTTTTATAATCATTTATTATTTTGTTTTTATACTTTATTTTAAATGTTTTTAAGGAGGTTGAGTTTTTTAGAGATTCCTTTGAAACACATCTACTTTTTGTATTGGTTCTGACCAGATTTTGTTGATACAGATTTTTTCCTCTCAGGTCATATTGTGTTTCCTTAACTTTAAACCTGTTTTGAATACATTCTGGAAGTTGGTTATTATGGACTTTATACATTGCTATTGCTGTTGTGAAGTCGACAAATCCAGTAATTTGATTATATTTAGTTTTATGAACAAAGGGTTTGAAGGAGCAGAATAATTTGCGTTGTAAATAATTCTGATTGCCTTTTTTTGTAACTGAAAAATGGGTTGTAGAGTTGTTTTATAATTGTTTCCCCAAATTTCTAGACAGTAACACAAATAAGGAAATATGAGAGAGTTATATAGTAAGTGTAAAGAGTTTTGATCCAAGATGTCTTTAAATTTACACAGTATTCCAACAGTTTTAGATATTTTAGTTTTGAGATAGGCTACATGTTCCTTCCAATTTCATTTCTCATCAGTATTGATGCCCAAAAATTTTATATATGTGACTCTCTCTATTTCAGTATTATCAATTTGTATTGGAGTTTTTTCATCTATTTTTCTGTTTCCAAACACTATATATTTTGTTTTGACCCAGTTTATTGATAATTTGTTGTAATCACACCATTTTCTGAGTATTTCAAGATCTTTTTGGGCAGTGTCTAAGAGCAGGCTGAGATCAGGTCCAGAGAAGTACAGACTGGTGTCATCGACAAATAAAAGGCATTTTTAAGTTGCTTTGAAATGTCATTTACATACGTTATAAACAACTTAGGTCCCAGACTGGAACCTTGCGGAACACCATGAGTGATAGTTAGTTTTTTGGATTCAAAGTTTTGTATTTGCACATATTGGTCTCTTTCACTGAGATAACTTTTCAGCCAGTCGTGAGCAAGACCTCTGACACCATATCCGTTCATTTTCTGTAACAGCAATTTGTGGTCAATGGTGTCAAAGGCCTTGCTCAGATCTATAAATTTTCCAACTGTGTATTCACTTTTATCTACTGCAGTAGATATGTCCTCCACTAACTCCATGACTGCCATTGAGGTTGACCGATTTGACCTGAAACCAAACTGAAAGTCACTAATAAGATTGAACTTATCCAGGTAGTTATCAAGACGTTTTGCATAGAGTTTTTCTAAAATTTTTGAAAATTGGGTTAATAATGAGATGGGCCTATAGTTTGTAAATTTATGTTGATCTCCGCTTTTAAAGATGGGTATCACATTTGCAGTTTTCATTTTTGATGGAAAAATACCAGTGTTAAAAGATTGATTACATATGTAAGTGAAAGGCTGAACAACACAAAAAATAATTTATTTCAACAACTTCATATCCAGTCCCAAACAATCAGTTGATGTCTTATTCTTGAATTTGCTTACAATGTCCATGATTTCATTACTCTCAACTTTTCTTAGAAAGAAAGAGTTTACATGTGGGTTGAAGATTTTTGAGTCAATTTTGTTCGTTAGAGTGGAAACAGTCATTTCGTTGGCCAAAGTAGGACCAACATTAACCAAAAAATGGTTAAAAGCATTTGTAATGTCCTCCACTTTGTTTATAATTTCACCATTTTCACCAATAAAGTAATCAGGGTATGGAGATCTTTTAGTTTTGGCATTTTTGATGATACTATTTAAGACTTTCCAGGTACCCTGAGTAGAATTGTTATGCCGTTCTAATAAGTTGTGATAATATTTTTTTTTTCCTAATTCTTATTTTGTTTGTTAACATATTTTTGTAAGTTTTATATTTGATCTCAGACTCTTTGGTTCTGTATTTTTTTTAACTGATTGTACAAATGTCTCTTCTTTTTGCAGGATTTTGTTAGACTTTTGGTCATCCAAGGTTTATTTCTTTTAATTTGATTTGTAATTTTTTGTTTCCTTATTGGACAGTGTTTGTCATATAGACTGATGAATTTGTTTAGGAATTAATAGTATGCTTTATTGGGGTCAGTAGAGGCATAGACTTCACTCCAGGTCTGATTCAATAGATCTACCCTTAAATCAGTTATTGCTTCAGGACTTTTGACTCTTTGGATTTTAAATTCTTCAATTTTGGTATCGGAACTCTTTTGATAAAAATTGTGAAAGATGGTAAAAGCTGGGAGATGATCAGATATGTCATTGATGAGGATTCCGGCTGTCATTTTTGTGTCCCATAAATTGGTAATTATATTATCTATCAAGGTAGCGGTCTGGAAAGTGATTCTTGTTGGTTTGATGATTAAGGGAAATAATTTGTTACTGTACATGGTTGTTATAAAATCAGATGTTTTTAGATCATTGTTTGGGTTTAAAAGATTAATGTTTAGGTCACCACATACAATGAGCTTCTTCTTTACATGAGAATATAACTTGTCTATTTCTTGATTAAATGTTTCCAAGCATGAACCTGGTGTTCTATACAAACAACTGACAATTCTGTTACCAACTTTTGCTACCGTGATTTCGACTGTTATACATTCTAAAATTTCATCTATAATGACGGACAGTGAGTTTTTAATTTCACAGGAAAGCTTTGTATCGACATACAATGCTACACCTCCGCCTTTTCTATTTTTTCTGTTCATAGTAAACAGCTGGTATCCATCCAGGTGAACTTCTTCTGCTTTGACATCATCCAACCAAGTTTCCGACACGGCCACTATACTAAATTTATTAAATTTGTCTAAGTATTCTTTTATTTGGTCATAGTTTTTATATAGACTCCTGCTATTGAAGTGTATAATAGTAAGGTCTCCTTCATTAAAACTTTTGTTTTTTAATTTCTCATCAGTGTAGTAATCACAATCATTTAGTATTTCATTGAGGAAATTATCTGGATCAATGTCTTCATCAAAATCATTTCTTTTATGGTTATGACACTCATGGATAGATAGATTGCTGAATTTAGTTATCAAGTTTATTTTAGGGCTGTCATTAACCACATGTATTTTTCTTTCAGAATCAGTCATTTGATATGTAGGTTACTTTTACATTCAAACATCCCACAAACAAAACAATAGACCTCCATATAATCACACAGAAAAAACTTATGTGTTTCTTTTTTTTTTTTTAACATAATTTTGAGTCATCTGGACTCGATCCTTTCAGTTGGATGTAGACTTTGCAGTTTCGCGTCCACATAGATTTAATCTTGTTGTTTCTCCTCAGAATACGTGCTTCTCTCGCGATCTCCGCTGTTTTCTTTGTCAGGTGCTCGTTTATGTAGACAGATGTTCCCTTTAGCTTCTTTCCTTGGCGTAGCAGCGCTGTTTTATGTTTACGATTTGCGAATCGAAGAATGATCGCGGGCTTGCTCGCATCTTTTCGAGGGAGAGTATGACACGCCGCGATGTTGTTCGCGTCAACGTGTATATTCTTATCCATGAGATAGGAAACATTTTGTCTTTCCAGCGACAGTAAATCCTCAGGTTCTGCATCTGGGCTCACATTTCTCCCCACGGAGGCCGCTTTGGCGTAGGTAGTAGGTTTCACGCTCAAGCCGGTAATGATTACGTCATCCATCCGTGTGTATTGTTCCAGCTGATCGATCCTCCTATTCAGGTTAAAGATTGTTTGGTCTTTTACCTTAATCAGATCTTTCAACGTCTTTACTTCTTCGAACAGTCCCATGAGAGTTGCTAGCTGCTGTGTCACTTTAGACAACTCTTCGGACACCTGAGTAAGCGCTTTCCGCATTTCCTGCACCTCGTTTTCCATTTCTGCCTTTGTTATTCCCTTTCTAGGCGGCATATCCACACACACCCGTGCCCGGTTGTTTGTGGAGTTTGATGATTTTAGCAAAAAAAAAAAAACAACTTCTGTCGGGTAGATTATCCGATTTATCAGACTTATCCGCCTTCAGCGCGTTCAGTGCGTGCAGCCATGCTCCTAATGTTTTAATGTGGGAATGATGTTCAAACATGTTGGAAACCTCAGAAAAACTGCATTTTCCATGAGTTTTCTCTGTATAATAAACAGATCATACATGATGAGGTAACTGTTCATCTTGTGGAACATATAGTTTTGAACTGATATGTTTAGCCTGTAGAGGCTAACACAACCACAACATGTTCTTGTACTCTCAGTGGTAAGAAATGATGTATTATGAAATATCAATTCTCCTGAGTCCCAGTCTAGTTGTGTAGGCTATTTTAATTTGAATTACATGTTCAAAGTAATACCACAGAATTCCAATAAGTCAGGATTATAGGTGGTGAGACCCTTTTTTTTTCCATCCAAATATAGTTAGCAGTTAAAGTTTTGCTTCTAATGCATTGTGGAAAATATCTTTAAAGGTCCCCTATTATGCTTTTTTTTCCTTATTTTATCCTGTGCTATGTATCTGATATGCATAATTTTACATTCCGCCACAATCTCAACACAATAGTTTTTAAATACTACCCTGTTTAGGAGCGCAGTTTCAGACCCGGAAGTCAAAACAGCTTGTTTCAGTCTTTTTTTATTTTTTTTTTTCCCGGGACCCGCCCCGTTGGTTGCGATTGGTTGTCATTCATTGTGATTTCCCTACCCACCCAGCACAGCGTGGAGCGGGAGGGGCGAGGTGTGCTTCACAGTAGAGTGAAGCACGGAAATGGGTGGATATCAGGGTGGAGAGCAGGTAGAAGTGGGGGAGGGTGTTTGAGCTGCAGGGGGCTGAACAAAAAACAGATGTACGTCACTATGTTACACCAGTCGTTAGAGGTTTGGAGAACACGCCCCTTACTTTGACTTTAAATATCTCAAAATAGCATGAATCACAATAAAACACACTTTGGGGGATTGTTTGGGGTAGTACTAAGTAAAATAAAAGGTTAAAACCTCATAAAAGTCAGTTTTGCATAATAGGGGACCTTTAAAGACAGTCTAGTATATTTGTGTGCTTCAAGATACTGTAAGAACAGGAGTTTATAGACCTTTACCGTAATAATGAACGGAACTGTGTTGATCATCTCAAGAAGAAAAGACACCTGGAAAATCTGTTCCCAAATGTTTCCCTAAAGTAAAAAACAAACAAAAGACTTTCTCAGGTCTTTAGAAGGATACAATAAGTTCGGATCCACTACATACACTCACACACGCACACACAGACTTCTTTCTTTGTTTGCTCAAATCATCACCAACCTCCTACTTTTTAACCTCAATCAGATCCTGTAATTAGCATCTATCATTAAGACAAACGTGACAAATGACTGGCGCTAATTACACCACTCATAATCTGTCAGTCTCACACACTTAAAGCCATCAAAAGCGCATTGAATTGAATTGTGGACAGAGGAGCCTCTTACAGAAAAAGTTAAAGGTCTGTGACAGCTAGAAATCTTGCTTGTTTATTAGGTGACCAAATACTTAATTTCCAACATAATTTGCAAATAAATCCTTTAAATATTAGACTATGTGATTTTCTGTTTTTTTTTTTTTTTTTCTCATTTTGTCTCTCATAGTTGATGTATACCTATGACAATAACTCATCTTTTTAAGTGGGAAAACTTGCACAATTGGTGACTGACTAAAAACTTTTTTGCCCCACTGTATGTATGTAGATATATATATTAGGGTGGTCTTTGAAGGCATGGTAAAAAATAAAGTTTTCTTTTTGCCTGGATTAGAACCCTGCATTAGGTTTTACCATCCAAAAAATGATTTAGGAAGAAATTTGGAAGAAAAAGGCGATGTTTTAGAGGTTTCTCAAGGTGCATAAAATTTCTTGAAAACTGATTAATTTTTCATTTTCAGCATATGCCAAGCTGACCTGCAGAGAGAAGCAGTAAAATACAATCGAGATCAAAGATTTGTGCTTCATCTTTCAAGAAATGTATTGATGAGGCAAATAGCAAGTTATATTACTGTAAATTTATATTACTTTTAACAGGTTAACACAGATTGCCTCCAGTAGCAGTCAAGCAAATGAGAAACCAAATAACCCAGATCCAAATCTCACTTTTGGCTGGTTGGACCTGTGAATTCAACTTTCCCACACCAAGGGAAGCTGCCAATGATTCCAGAAACACTTGTTGTCTTCTTCCATCACCACACAGATGGAAAACAGAATCTGAAACAAGGTGCACGAATCACAGTTGATGATATTCTGAAAAAAAAAAAAAAACTGGGGTACGAACAGCTCTCATCTATGACATGGAGAAGCGATTACTGAAAGTTCATAGACAATGGCAACATGAAGCATCAGTCAGAGACACAACAAGCAAATCAACTGCAATTCAGGAAAACCCTAGATGAGTTGTTTGACATCGCTCATCAAGATGCTGACAAACTGACTGAGTCACCACAAGACCAAAAATTCTTCACATACCAAAGATAAGGTCACAAAGTTTAGATCACAGGTGAGGATAAAGAATGGGCAAAAAAACAAGAAAGGATAAGCAAAGAAAATAAAGTCTATATATATATTTGTATTACTCAACCATGACAATCCTCTCTACCCACTTCTGGTCAAACAGCAGGAGCTCCTTCTCCAAGAGGCTCAGACAGCTCCGCTCAAAAACCAATAGGTACCACAGGTCTTTTTTTCCCTACGTAGTCAGGCTCTACAATGACTCATTGAAAGTCAGCAGATAACTGGTCGCTGCTTTAACACACAAATTTCCCATGTGTGGGATCATTAAAGTATTCCTGATTCTGACAAATATATATATATATTAGTGGTGTTAGTCAATTAAAAAAAAATATTACAGGATTTTGTTATTAAATAATCAAATTAGTCACATTATAATGTCATATTTGCAAAAGGTCTCCTGATAAAGAATTTGAAATCTAGGATATTAAAAAACTGTACTGTATGACAGTTTTTGTCAATTACTTTGTTGTGGATTTGCTTATTGCTGGTCAAATTCAGCTAGCTTGGTTTGGCGGAGCGAGCTCCCGGTAGCCACACTCGCCACAGAGGAACTTGCCTGAACATGTTATGTGTTTAGATGGTATGTCAGGCTGGAGTTGCTCCGGTGGTAGGAGAACTCGTTTTTGAAAAACCTACAAATACTAGGTTGTTATTTATTGTCCCATTGGCGTGCCACCGTTATGATGTCATAATTAATTGCGGTTATTTGACAGCACTAATATACAGTATTTATATACTATATATATATGCACACGTATATACGTGTGTATGTGAGTGCACGCGTGCATGCTTGTGTGTGTGTGTGTATGTGTGTGTGTTTGTGTGTGTTGGTATACTGTATGTAACTTACACTGACAATTGACCTGAAACCCCACCTGGGCTAACCCGCCATTCGGGATTAGACTGATACAGAGGATTTGCTTATTGCTGGTCAAATTCAGCAAGCTGAATCAGTGTTGGTCTAATTCATGGCTTGTTTTTTTTTTTTTTTTTTTAAGATTTTACATTATAAACATTTCTTTTTTTCTGCTTTTAAGTGTTTTTCTGCTTTCTTATTACATGGCTACGTACTATTTTGGTTATTGTTTTTTCCTAAAAGTGTTCTTTGTATGATTTTTTTGAAGTGTCAGTCTAATCCCCTCACCTGGTATTTTGCGAGTGTGTATGCGCAACCCGTGGATGTTAAATGTAACTACACTTTACACACCCACCAAACTCCCCCCACCCACACGCACACAAAACCACGCCCACAAACCCGGAAGCATTGATATTCGGCGCGAAACTTTCCACAACCGCGGAACTTTCTCACCGAAATAGTCTCTCTTGTGAAGATAAAAGGCAAGCTTTATACTTATTGATAAAAATGTGTTTAGAATGAAGGCTTACAGATAAATTGTATTTAGGAAAACGTGCCAGAAGTATCGCTAAACGTAAGATCGCATTGGCTAAAGCTAACTAAATAGAAGTAGTATATTTAGATTAGTAATCCACAATAAAAGTGGCTTAAACTACACATTTGGGTAAATAAAGTTGCATCAGCCATGTGTTGTACTAGATAGGGTTTAATTAAATGACCACTGCTTTCTGAAAGTAAAAATGTTTGCTATCTTTTTCCATCATGTGACTAATTGTCTTTGTTTGATGCCTGTTTAGCCAAGTTAAATTAATATTAGCGGCACATGAGTTCATTGTGGGTAGTTTGGAGTTTTAGTTCATAATTTATTTTAAACTGTGTTTTTTTAATCAACAGAAAAATACTGATACAAAATAAACCAAACTGAAGCTTCATCCAAAGTCTCCAAAGAAGATTCTTTGCTATATCCTAAAAACATGGAAGCATTAAAAGAAGTCCCAGAGGTAAATACAGGGCATATGTCCACTTAACTAGTAATTCAGTTTATTTTGATTTTCATAATGGTTCATAATGGTACTTATATACTGTTTAGTGTTTTGAAGTCTGTGTGTGTGAGACACTAAGAGGACTGAGGAAAGTAGGCAAAAGTGCAGGGGATACAGCGTAAGGTCAAAGTAGAGGTGGCAAAGGCAAAACAAGTAGCGGAGGGAGAGATGGACCTATACAGGTTGGCAAGACAAAGAGACAAAGATGGGAAGGAAGTGCAGCAAGTTAGGGTGATTGAAGACAGGAATGAATGTCTTTTGACAGATACCAGTAATGTGATGGGAAGATGGAAAGAGTATTTCGAAGAGTTGATGAATCAAGAAAATGAAAGAGAACAAAGAGTAGAAGACGTTACCATAGTAGACCGGAAAGTGGCTAGGATTACTAAGGTGGAAATAAAGGGGGTACTGAGGATGAAGAGTGGAAAGGCTCTGGGTCCTGATGATATCCCTGTAGAAGTATGAAAATACTTAGGTGAGGTGGCAGTAGAGTTTCTGCCTAGGCTGTTTAATAGGATATTAGAAAGTGAGAAGATGCCTGATGAATGGAGAAGTGTGCTGGTTCCTATTTTTAAGAAAAAGGGAGATGTGCAAAGTTGTGGTAATTACAGAGGAATAAAACTGATCAGTCAAATGATGAAATTATGGGAAAAAGTTGTCGAAGGTAGGCTAATGTCTGAAGTACTTATTTGTGAGCAGCAGTTTGGTTTTAGGCCTAAAAAGAGCACAACAGATGCATTATTTGCCTTGAGGATGCTGATAGAGAAGTACAGAGAAGGACAGAGGGAGCTGCACTGTGTCTTTGTAGATCTAGAGAAAGCGTATGACAGGGTACCTAGAGAAGAACTATGGTATTGTTTGAGGAAGTCTGGTGTGACAGAGAAGTATGTTAGAGTGGTCCAGGACATGTATGAGGGCTGTAAGACAGTGGTGAGGTGTGCTGTAGGAGAGACAGAGGAGTTCAGTGTGGGGCTGGGACTGCACCAAGGATCTGCTCTGAGTCCTTTGCTGTTTGCTATGGTGATGGACAGGCTGATAGACGCGGTCAGACAGGAATCCCCATGGACAATGATGTTTGCGAATGACATTGTGATCTGTGGTGAGAGGAGGGAAGAGGTGGAGGAAAAGCTGGAGAGGTGGAGGTTTGCACTAGAAAGAAGAAGAATGAAGATTAGTCAGAGTAAAACAGAGTACATGTGTGTGAATGAGAGGGATCCAAACGGAAAAGTGAGGTTACAGGGGGAAGAGATAAAGAAGGTGGAAGATTTTAAGTATCTAGGATCAACAGTCCAGAGCAATGGAGGGTGTGGAAAAGAGATAAAGAAGCGTGTTCAGACAGGCTGGAACGGGTGGAGGAAAGTATCAGGTGTGATGTGTGACAAAAGAGTTTCAGCTAGAATGTAAGGGAAAGTGTACAAAACCGTGATGAGACCGGCGATGCTGTTTGGTCTAGAAGTAGTAGCACTGAGGAAAAGACAGGAAGCAGAGATGGAGGTACCAGAGATAAAGATGCTGAGGTTCTCTCTGGGAGTGACCTGGATGGACAGGATTAGAAATGAGTACATCAGGTGAACAGCTCATGTTAGAGGTTTTAGGGGAACAGCTCATGTTAGAGGTTTTGGGGATAAAGTTCGAGAGGCAAGACTGAGATGGTTTGGACATGTGCAGAGGAGAGAGAGTACATAGGAAGAAGAATTCTGGATTTGGAACCACCAGGAAAGAGGACTAGAGGAAGGCCAAAGAGAAGGTTCATGGATACAGTGAAGGAAGACATGAAGATAGTTGGTGTCACCAAAGAAGATACAGCAGATAGGGTTAGATGGAAGAAACTGACTTGCCGTAGCAAACCCTGAAGGGAAATGCCGAAAGAAGAAGTGTGTGTGCGTGTGCATTTGTGTGTGTGTGAGAGAATGATGGTGGTTTGTGTTGACCCATGGTTTATGTGGACAAACCAGTTAAAGGTTTAGATTGTTATAAAGTCTATAGTGGTACAGTATGTGTGTGTATGTGTGTTATAGAATGGTGGTGGTTTGTACTGACCCATGGTTTGTGTGGATTAACCAGTTAAATGCTTTATATCTTTATAAAGTCTTTAGTGAAAGTGTGTGTGCGTGTGTGGTCACCTGAGTTAGTGATTGTTTGTATGAACATATTAGTTCTTTTTGTCAATGGATTCTACAATCACCTGCTCTGTTTATTTTCTGTCTCGCATTGCAACCTGAAACGGAAAGATCTCCTCGGCAAGATAAGGATGAAGATGCTAATCAGGTAGCACCTCGTTTCAAAGGATATCTTCCTCATTTGAACCTATTTTTGACACATCAAAATAAACAGCTCAGTTAACACATTAATGTATTTTCTGTAAAATACATTAATGTATTACACATTTATGACCACATTTAACTGGTTTTTGTGGGTTAACCAGTTAAATACTTTATATCTTTATAAAGTCTTTTTTGAAAGTGTGTGTGCGTGTGTGGTCACCTGAGTTAGTGGTTGTTTGTATGAACATATTAGTTCTTTTTGTCAATGGATTCTACAATCACCTGCTCTGTTTATTTTCTGTCTCGCATAGCAACCTGAAACAGAAAGATCTCCTCAACAAGATAAGGATGAAGATGCTAATCAGGTAGCACCTCGTTTCAAAGGATATCTTCCTCATTTGAACCTATTTTTGACACATCAAAATAAACAGCTCAGTTAACACATTAATGTATTTTCTGTAAAATACATTAATGTATTACACATTTATGACCACATTTAACTGGTTTTTGTGGGTTAACCAGTTAAATACTTTATATCTTTATAAAGTCTTTTTTGAAAGTGTGTGTGCGTGTGTGGTCACCTGAGTTAGTGGTTGTTTGTATGAACATATTAGTTCTTTTTGTCAATGGATTCTACAATCACCTGCTCTGTTTATTTTCTGTCTCGCATAGCAACCTGAAACAGAAAGATCTCCTCAACAAGATAAGGATGAAGATGCTAATCAGGTAGCACCTCGTTTCAAAGGATATCTTCCACATTTGAACCTATTTTTGACACATCAAAATAAACAGCTCAGCTATCACAGTAATGTATTATCTGTGACTGGTGCATTGTTGGGCAGCCCGGTAGCGCAGTGGGTAGCACAGTGGGTGTGTGTGTGTGAGAGAGAGAAGGATAGTGGTTTGTACTGTTCCATGGTTAATGTGAACAAGCCAGTTTAAGGATTTATATCAAAGATTTAAATCTTCACCCTACTCCACCCCCTCGACGAGCCCGCCGCTGACTGCCTCCCCTAATAAACCTCTTTTGCCCTGGGGGACATGGCCTTCCAGGCAGCTGCTCCACAGCTCTGGAACGCTCTTCCCGAGTGCTTGAGGGCTCCGCAAAATGTCAAGGTTTTTAAAAAAAAGACTAAAGACATTTTTATTTCAAAAGGCTTCCTAGCAAAGTTTTTAGTGTTTTAGTGTTTTGACGTCACATACTTTTATTGTTTATTATTGCTTTTAATCATTGTAGCACTTTGAGGTCTCCACTGGAAATGTAAAGTACGAAATAAATAAAATGTATTATATTATCGATATAAAGTCGATAGTGAGAGTGTGTGGTCACCTGAGTCTGTGGTAGTTTGTATGGACATATTAGTTCTTTTATCAGTGGACTCCAAAGTCACCTGCTCTAATATTTATTTTCTGTCTCTCATAGCAACCTGAAACACACATTTCTCACAGAAGTGCTGAGGATGGAGATGCTGACCAGGTAGCGGCTAGTTTCAAAGGATATCTTCCTCTTGCACGTTTATTGTCACTGCAATTTGATCGATAAACAATTTTATTTTTGAGTGCAAACATTCTTTTAGATGTTTTCCTCTTTTTCTTGTCAGTGTCCTGAACACAAAGTGGTGTGTCAGAATATGTTATGGTTTCACAAGTGCCGTCGTTGTCGTGGACCCTTTGTTCCTTTGAGATGGGTCGGATATTTATGTACAGGTAAGCCATCTGAGTGATTAGCTTGGTACTAAAGATCCAAAACCACAAAATTTGCTGCTAATGACCCAGTTGTAGTTATACCAGCTCCACCTGGTTAGAAGACAGTAGCCCTTGGTTAGGAAAGGGGCTCGGAGTAGAGCCGCTGCTCCTCCGGGTTGAGAGAGGCCAGATGGGTTGGTTCGGGCATCTGTTAAGGATACCCCCCGGATACCTTGCTGGTGAGGTGTTCCGGGCATGTCCCAGCGCGAGGAGACCCAGAGGCAGACCCAGCACCCGCCGGTAGCGACTACTATGTCTCCCAGCTGGCCAGGGAATGCCTTGGTGTATGGGTCATGTGACAGAAATATAAAACCATTGGCATCTAGAAGGAAAACACAACACAAAAGCTAGTACTTAATCTTAAGTTTTAAACTTTCTTTTATATTTTACAAAGTTTGACTTAAGAGCAAATTGTTTATAATTTGTTTCAGATTGTCAAGGGACCTGGCATTTCTCCTGCTACAAAAAAGTGACTGGTCAGGATTAATCGTCTGACTTGGACGAAGATATGAACTCTGGACGCTAATATGTGTCATGTCTCGTCTATCTTCTGTTTTGTTTGTGCACTTTATGGTCCATGTTTTGTTGTGTTGTCTTGCGTTACTTCCTGTTTTATTTTAAAACACTAACTGTCCTCTTGTTTCAGGCCATATTACTTCCTGTCCTGGTGTGTTTCCCGCAGGTGTGATCGTCTAATCCTTCCTGATTGTTTTCTCCTGTGTTTTCCCCTTCCTCATGTTATAAAAGTCTGTGTTTTCCCTTGTCTTGTGCCAGATTGTTTTGACTATTTGTCCAGAATCACATGTAAGAAAATAAATGTTATTAAGTTACTTTATGCATTTGGGTCCTGCCTTATTCCAAGCCTGACAATATGTACCTGATTCAGAGCCTGAATCCCTCGAGTCAGAATCAAGTATCAGCTCAAGCTCAGCTCAAGATCAAGAATCAGCTAATCATGTATTAGCTGATCGATGCAAAAACACAGACTTCCCAAGTTATTTTCAAAATGAGAAAAAATAAAAGTAGAAATCCTAGAGAGTTTAGCTAATGAATTTAATAATTATTTTATAGACACGGGACAAACTTTAGCCTCAAAAATTAATACTGGTAAGACAAATCATGACAAGTATAAAATTAAAGATATGGTAAATACAAGTATAAAGTCGATGTTTCTGTGTGGAGTAACCAAAATGGATGTGAAAAAGTGTCTTTAAAATATAGTGAAAAATGTGAAAAATATAGTTAAAGCATTTAAAAATAAAAAAAAAATCAGCAGATATAAATCAAACTGATGTGGCAAGATTTAAAGAGGTTATAGATCAAAATGCTCAACCTTTGACTCATATATGCAACCAATCTTTTTATCATGGAGTTGTACCAGATGACGTGAAAATGACAAAAGTTATACCCATATTCAAAGGCGGTAACAAACATCTCATAGGAAATTACAGACCAATCTCACTTTTACCACAAATTAAAAAAAAATTTGGAAAAGCTTTTTGTTAAACAGTTAGATATCTTTCTTGAAAAAAAAAAATAATTTCTCCACAACAGTTTGGGTTTAGAAAACAGTTAACAACTACCTACACAGTGATGAATAGGATTGAGGAGGTCAGGTCCTCTATGAACAGAGATGAAAATGTAATTGGTATTTTTATAGATTAAAACGAGCATTTGATACTATAGATCCTAAACAATTACTAACAAAATTACAAAAATATGGTATTAGAGGAACTGCACATTCCTGGATAAAAAGTTATTTAGAAAACAGAAAACAGTGTGTTGAAATAAACAATGTAAGATCAAACATTAGACCTGTAACTTGTGGAATGCCACAAGGATCTCTGATTGGACCAAAACTCTTTAATATATTCATTAATGATATAGGTAATTGTTCAAATTTATTTAGATTTATTATGTTTGCCGATGACACGACAATAATCTTTTCTGGAAAAAAAAATCCACAAATTATTGAGCAACACTAAACGTGAACTAGAACAGCTTAAAGTCTGGTTTGATTTAAATAAGTAATAACTTAATATGCAAAAACAAAATACATGATTTTTGGTAATAAAAAGGATACTGATAGTGATACAAAACTTAAAATAGATGATGTTGAAATTGAAACAGTATATGAAACAAAATGTTTAGGAATTATGATTGATGCTAAATTAACATGGAAATAACATCTAAAATATGTAAAGAAAAATTTTCAAAAACTCTAGGAATACTTTATAAAACTAAAGATTTTCTCATTTCTAAGGTGCTATCTGTTATTTACTCCACTTTTTTTTTTTTTTTTTTAATATACCTGTCCTGTCCGGCGTTGTGACAAGCAGAATGATGATCTGTATGTCAAGTATTGCTGGGCAATTTTGTTCTACCAGGGTCAGCACAATGTGCCGACCCTGACAAGCTTTATTTGTTTATTTTAAATGCTTTACAATCAAAATATATATGCTTTCTGCGCTGGACCTGACAGGAATTACTAAGAAGAGGGGCGGGGGTAGGTGGGGTGAAAAAGAGGAGGGATAGGGTACAGAAGAAGAAAGGGGGAGAGAGTAAAAAGAAAATCTGAAGTTGTAGTATTCTGCATCACAACCAACCTGCTGGATTATCTGAGGGGAAAAAAAAGTACAAACAAGAGTTTAAACCAGTGATAAAACTGACACACACAACAAAACCTTCTATAGCAAATGATGTACAACACAAACACATGTTACTAGAGTTATAATAATATTGGTTGAAAGCAAGGAACATAGCGGACAGTAAACAGAGTGATATAGTGTGCGAGTGTGAGTGAAAGTACATACATGCTGCCGATGTGAACCATGTGCTTATTAGGACCAACGGATTGTCACCAGCCCCAAAGGATTGGAACGAGGGAGGCAAGACACACGCTACCCAGGCCCACTCCCATCCAGATCCCGGGACCCCGAGGCCGGGCCGAGGAGCCGCCCACCCACCCAGCAAGGCGCATAGAAAAACCCCTGCCAGGGCCACTCCAGCACCAAGGAGCACGGGCCTCCCCGTTGCCAGGACCCACAGGCCTTGGGGCAGACGCGGCACCCCACGGCCCTAGGCGAGCCCAGGGGTGACAGAAGTCAAGGCCCGGACCGAGAGGGGAGCACTCACCCCAAGGGCCCAGGGACCCGACAATCCCCGAGCCAGGGCTCAACCGGGGGCCCAGCAGGGCCAGGCTACCCCATATGCAGCCACCACAGCCCAACATTTACTCCACTTTAATACTTCCCTATATGACGTACTGTGTTGAACTGTGGGGTGGAACATATAAAACTTTAATTAATGAGATCTTTTTGTTGCAGAAACGTGCCATAAGATTAATAAACAAAGTTGGGTATTTTGAACACTCACATCCCTTATTTATTAAATAAAGATTGATGAAATTCAAAGATTTCCATCATTTTAAAGTACTTCAATTAATGTTTAAAGCTAAGTTCAATCTTTTACCAGCAAATACACAAAAATACTTTAAACTTCAACAAACTATTGATCATTTCAGAGATGACTGTAAATTTATTTTACCTAAAGCCAGAAAAGGGTTCAGACAAAGGTGTCTGTTTTATGTTGGACCTCATTTATGGAACAATATTATAACTAAAGAGATAAAAGAATGTGTTTAGATTTTCAAATATTTAAAATAAAGTGTCACAATTTATTTTTGAAAATTACTAAATTTTGTGATTTGTGTCTTTTTATCTTTTTTTCTCTCTTTTCTGTAAACCTATTTCAAGGTAATCTGTGTTGTAAAAGTTAAGCTTTATTGGGCATAAAAGCATTTTTTTTTTGCTTCAGTGAAGTAATGAAGTATTTCTACTTTGCTCCTTGACACCAATGCACACATCACACCTGATATTTTTCTCTACCAGTTCCAGCCTGCTTGAACATGCTTTTTCACCTCTTTTCCACACTCTCCATTGCTCTGGACTGTTGATCCTAACTGCTTAAAATCTTCCACCTTCTTTATCTCTTCTCCCTGTAACCTCACTTTTCCATTTGGATCCCTCTCATTCACACAGATGTACTCTGTTTTATTATTTTTGTGTAAAAACTTGCCTTTCAGTGGCTCGACTCAAGGGCAAATCCAGGATTTTCCAAACGGTGGAGGGGGCGTGAGTAGGCAGAATATTTTGAAAAATATGTAATTTTTCTGCATTGGGTGCATATTTTGCCCAAAGCTTGTAATAATAAAATTAGCAAGAACACTTTTTTGTGAACTGAATGTAGGAAGTGCGCCCCCGTACCCCAATGGATGTGCCCCTACCACTGTCTCATTCTCCTGAGTCTTGTCCATGTCTATTGTGTTGGACCACTGCTACCTTGTTAATTTGCCAGCGTAGGCGATGTAGGACGGCCGAGAAGACTATGGGTCCTTCAATGGGCCAAAATTCAAATGCGCAAGCATTGGCATGCCAACGTTATGACGTCAAAATTAATTGCGTTAATTTGACAGCACTAATATAGTATACATATATACAGTGGTGGTCAAAAGTTTACATACACTTGTAAAGAACATAATGTCATGGCTGTCTTGAGTTTCCAGTTATTTCAACAACTCTGATTTTTCTCTGATATAGTGATTGGAACAGATCCTTCTTTGTCACAAAAAACATTCATGAAGTTTGATTCTTTTATGAATTTATTATGGGTAAACTGAAAATGTGACAAAATCAGCTGGGTCAAAAATATAGATACAGCAATGCTAATATTTGGTTACGTGTCCTTTGGCCATTTTTACTTCAATTAGGCGCTTTTGGTAGCCATCCACAAGCTTCTGGCAAGTTTCTAGTTGAATGTTTGACCACTCCTCTTGACAGAATTGGTGCAGTTCAGTTAAATTTGTTGGCTTTCTGACATGGACTTGTTTCTTCAGCATTATCCACATGTTCTCAATGGGATTTAAGTCAGGACTTTGGGAAGGCCATTCTAAAACCTTAATTCTAGCCTGATTTAGCCATTCCATTACCACTTTTGATGTGTGTTTGGGGTCATTGTCCTGTTGGAACACCCAACTGCGCCCAAGACCCAACCTTCGGGCTGATGACTTCAGGTTTTCTTGAAGAATTTGAAGGTAATCCTCCTTCTTCATTGTCCCATTGACTCTCTGTAAAGCACCAGTTCCATTGGCAGCAAAACAGGCCCACAGCATAATACTACCACCACAGTGCTTGATGGTAGGCATGGTGTTCTTGGGGTTAAAGGCCTCACCTTTTCTCCTCCAAACATATTGCTGGGCATTGTGGCCAAACAGCTCAATTTTTGTTTCATCTGACCACAGAACTTTCCTCCAGAAGGTCTTATCTTTGTCCATGTGATCAACAGCAAACTTTAGTCGAGCCTTAAGGTGCCGCTTTTGGAGCAAGGGCTTCCTTCTTGCACGGCAACCTCTCAGTCCATGGCGATGCAAAACACGCTTGACTCTGGACACTGACACCTGTGTTCCAGCAGCTTCTAATTCTTGGCAGATCTGCTTTTTGGTGCTCCTGGGTTGACTCTTCACCCTCCTGACCAGTTTTCTCTCAGCAGCAGGTGACAGCTTGCGTTTTCTTCCTGATCGTGGCAGTGACAAAACAGTGCCATGCACTTTATACTTACAAACAATTGTTTGCACTGTTGCTCTTGGAACCTGCAGCTGCTTTGAAATGGCTCCAAGTGACTTTCCTGACTTGTTCAAGTCAATGATTCTCTTTTTCAAATCTGTGCTGAGCTCCTTTGACTTTCCCATTGTAGCGTTTGTGGGTGTTTTTATCCAATGAGCCCTTTTTAAACGGCCTCAGAGAAGTCACCAGCTGTAGTCACTCATAATCACTCACAAGAAGTTAAGAGGTCATGCTATGAAGCTCATGTCATTGACACAACTTTCTAAGTCTCCAAAATTGCTCATTCATGTTGCTTGTGATGGACCAAGCAGTGCAAATAGACAGGCACAAGGTTTTAAGTAAAAAAGGGGTCTTTTTATTGAACCCAAAAAAATATCAAATGTTCAACAATTATAAAAGAGGTCAAAATAACTAACTCAACTCAAGATAAGGTTTAACAAAAGAGAATTAACTCAAACAAACAGACCTCTCTGACTGAGAACAGCATGACCTTAAATGAAAGAATACTAAACCACTGCCAACACAAAGAAGGGGGGTTAACAAAACAGCTTAACTAAATCTAAGCTAACAAAACCAATTTCACCCCTAAAGAAAATAAATGGTTCAGTCCAATTAGGTGACTCCAGCCCAGGACAGCAGGTGATCATTCGGCCCAGGAACTGGAGCACCTGCAAAACTCAAGAAAATCAAATTAATGTGAATCAACAACATAAATCACACATGTGCGCTAATCTAAACTTGTATTAAATCCAAAGTAAAGAAAAGTGGTTTAACAAACAAAATATCTAAATTATATTCATAAAGTGAATAAATTATAAAGTTTACAAACTAAATGGTTGTGTGGCTGTAGCCATCACATTGCTGTATGTATATTTTTGACCCAGCTGATTTCGTCACATTTTCAGTTTACCCATAATAAAGTCATAAAAGAATTAAACTTCATGAATGTTTTTTGTGACAAAGAAGGATCTGTTCCAATCACTATATCAGAGAAAAATCAGAGTTGTTGAAATAACTGGAAACTCAAGACAGCCATGACATTATGTTCTTTACAAGTGTATGTAAACTTTTGACCACCACTGTATATATATATATATATATATATATATATATATATACAGTATATACACACGTATATACATGTGTGTGTATCTATGTGAGTGCACGCGTGCATACTTGTGTGTGTGTGTGTGTGTGTGTGTGTGTGTGTATTGGTATACTGTATGTGGCTTACACTGACAATTGACCTGAAACCCCTCCTGGGCTAACCCGCCATTCGGGACTAGACTGACACAGACAGTGTTGGTCTAATTCATGGCTTTTTTTTTTTTTTTTTTTTTTTTTTTTTTTTAAGATTTTACATTATAAACATTTCTTTTTTTCTGCTTTTAAGTGCAAAACTTTTTTCTTATTACATGGCTACGTACTATTTTGGTGGTTGTTTTTTCCTAAAAGTGTTCTTTGTATGATTTTTTTGAAGTGTCAGTCTAATCCCCTCACCTGGTATTTTTTGCGTGTGTGTATGCGCAACCCGTGGATGTTTAATGTAACTACACTTTACACACCCACCAAACTCCCTCCACCCATACGCACACAAAACCACGCCCACAAACCCGGAAGCATTAATCTTCGGCGCGAAACTTTCCACAACCGCGGAACTTTCTCACCGAAATAGTCTCTCTTGTGAAGATAAAAGGCAAGCTTTATACTTATTTGATAAAAATGTGTTTAGAATGAAGGCTTACAGATAAATTGTATTTAGGAAAACGTGCCAGAGGTATCGCTAAACGTAAGATCGCATTGGCTAAAGCTAACTAAATAGAAGTAGCATATTTAGATTAGTTATCCACAATAAAAGTGGCTTAAACTACACATTTGGGTAAATAAAGTTGCATCAGCCATGTGTTGTACTAGATAGGGTTTAATTAAATGACCACTGCTTTCTGAAAGTAAAAATGTTTGCTAGCTTTTTTCCATCATGTGACTAATTGTCTTTGTTTGATGCCTGTTTAGCCAAGTTAAATTAATATTAGCGGCACATGAGTTCATTGTGGGTAGTTTGGAGTTTTAGTTCATAATTTATTTTAAACTGTGTTTTTTTAATCAACAGAAAAATACTGATACAAAATAAACCAAACTGAAGCTTCATCCAAAGTCTCCAAAGAAGATTCTTTGCTATATACTAAAAACATGGAAGCATTAAAAGAAGTCCCAGAGGTAAATACAGGGCATATGTCCACTTAACTAGTAATTCAGTTTATTTTGATTTTCATAATGGTTCATAATGGTACTTATATACTGTTTAGTGTTTTGAAGTCTGTGTGTGTGAGACACTAAGAGGACTGAGGAGAGTAGTCAAGGGTACAGGGGATACAGCGTAAGGTCAAAGTAGAGGTGGCAAAGGCAAAACAAGTAGCGGAGGGAGAGATGGACCTATACAGGTTGGCAAGACAAAGAGACAAAGATGGGAAGGAAGTGCAGCAAGTTAGGGTGATTGAAGACAGGAATGGATGTCTTTTGACAGATACCAGTAATGTGATGGGAAGATGGAAAGAGTACTTCGAAGAGTTGATGAATCAAGAAAATGAAAGAGAACAAAGAGTAGAAGACGTTACCATAGTAGACCGGAAAGTGGCTAGGATTACTAAGGTGGAAATAACGGGGGTACTGAGGATGAAGAGTGGAAAGGCTCTGGGTCCTGATGATATCCCTGTAGAAGTATGAAAATACTTAGGTGAGGTGGCAGTAGAGTTTCTGCCTAGGCTGTTAAATAGGATATTAGAAAGTGAGAAGATGCCTGATGAATGGAGAAGTGTGCTGGTTCCTATTTTTAAGAAAAAGGGAGATGTGCAAAGTTGTGGTAATTACAGAGGAATAAAACTGATCAGTAAAATGATGAAATTATGGGAAAAAGTTGTCGAAGGTAGGCTAATGTCTGAAGTACTTATTTGTGAGCAGCAGTTTGGTTTTATGCCTAAAAAGAGCACAACAGATGCATTATTTGCCTTGAGGATATTGATAGAGAAGTACAGAGAAGGACAGAGGGAGCTGCACTGTGTCTTTGTAGATCTAGAGAAAGCGTATGACAGGGTACCTAGAGAAGAACTATGGTATTGTTTGAGGAAGTCTGGTGTGACAGAGAAGTATGTTAGAGTGGTCCAGGACATGTATGAGGGCTGTAAGACAGTGGTGAGGTGTGCTGTAGGAGAGACAGAGGAGTTCAGTGTGGGGGTGGGACTGCACCAGGGATCTGCTCTGAGCTCTTTGTTGTTTGCTATGGTGATGGACAGGCTGATAGACGAGGTCAGACAGGAATCCCCATGGACAATGATGTTTGCGAATGACATTGTGATCTGTAGTGAGAGGAGGGAAGAGGTGGAGGAAAAGCTGGAGAGGTGGAGGTTTGCACTAGAAAGAAGAAGAATGAAGATTAGTCAGAGTAAAACAGAGTACATGTGTGTGAACGAGAGGGATCCAAACGGAAAAGTGAGGTTACAGGGGGAAGAGATAAAGAAGGTGGAAGATTTTAAGTATCTAGGATCAACAGTCCAGAGCAATGGAGAATGTGGAAAAGAGATAAAGAAGCGTGTTCAGACAGGCTGGAACGGATGGAGGAAAGTATCAGGTGTGATGTGTGACAGAAGAGTTTCAGCTAGAATGAAAGGGAAAGTGTACAAAACCGTGATGAGACCGGCGATGCTGTTTGGTCTAGAAGTAGTAGCACTGAGGAAAAGACAGGAAGCAGAGATGGAGGTACCAGAGATAAAGATGCTGAGGTACTCTCTGGGAGTGACCTGGATGGACAGGATTAGAAATGAGTACATCAGGGGAACAGCTCAAGTTAGAGGTTTTGGGGATAAAGTTCGAGAGGCAAGACTGAGATGGTTTGGACATGTGCAGAGGAGAGAGAGTACACAGGAAGAAGAATTCTGGATTTGGAACCACCAGGAAAGAGGACTAGAGGAAGGCCAAAGAGAAGGTTCATGGCTACAGTGAAGGAAGACATGAAGATAGTTGGTGTCACCAAAGAGGATACAGCAGATAGGGTTAGATGGAAGAAACTGACTTGCCGTGGCAAACCCTGAAGTGAAATGCCGAAAGAAGAAGTGTGTGTGCGTGTGCATTTGTGTGTGTGTGAGAGAATGATGGTGGTTTGTGTTGACCCATGGTTTATGTGGACAAACCAGTTAAAGGTTTAGATTGTTATAAAGTCTATAGTGGTACAGTATGTGTGTGTATGTGTGTTATAGAATGGTGGTGGTTTGTACTGACCCATGGTTTGTGTGGATTAACCAGTTAAATGCTTTATATCTTTATAAAGTCTTTAGTGAAAGTTTGTGTGCGTGTGTGGTCACCTGAGTTAGTGATTGTTTGTATGAACATATTAGTTCTTTTTGTCAATGGATTCTACAATCACCTGCTCTGTTTATTTTCTGTCTCGCATAGCAACCTGAAACAGAAAGATCTCCTCAACATGACAAGGACAAAGATGCTAATAAGGTAGCACCTCATTTCAAAGGATATCTTCCTCATTTGAACCTATTTTTGACACATCAAAATAAACAGCTCAGTTAACACATTAATGTATTTTCTGTAAAATACATTAATGTATTACACATTTATGACCACATTTAACTGGTTTTTGTGGGTTAACCAGTGAAATACTTTATATCTTTATAAAGTCTATAGTGAAAGTGTGTGAGTGTGTGGTCACCTGAGTTAGTGGTGGTTTGTATGAACATATAAGTTCTTTTTGTCAATGGATTCTACAATCACCTGCTCTGTTTATTTTCTGTCTCGCATAGCAACCTGAAACAGAAAGATCTCCTCAACATGACAAGGACAAAAATGCTAATAAGGTAGCACCTCATTTCAAAGGATATCTTCCTCATTTGAACCTATTTTTGACACATCAAAATAAACAGCTCAGCTATCACAGTAATGTATTATCTGTAACTGGTGCATTGTTGGGCAGCCCGGTAGCGCAGTGGGTAGCACAGTGGGTGTGTGTGTGTGAGAGAGAGAAGGATAGTGGTTTGTACTGTTCCATGGTTAATGTGGACAAGCCAGTTTAAGGATTTATATCAAAGATTTAAATCTTCACCCTACTCCACCCCCTCGACGAGCCCGCCGCTGACTGCCTCCCCTAATAAACCTCTTTTGCCCTGGGGGACATGGCCTTCCAGGCAGCTGCTCCACAAATCTGGAACGCTCTTTGCAAGAGCTTGAGGGCTCCGCAAAATGTCAAGGTTTTTAAAAAAAAGACTGAAGACATTTTTATTTAAAAAGGCTTCCTAGTAAAGTTTTTAGTGTTTTAGTGTTTTGACGTCACATACTTTTATTGTTTATTATTGCTTTTAATCATTGTAGCACTTTGAGGTCTCCACTGGAAATGTAAAGTACGAAATAAATAAAATGTATTATATTATCGATATAAAGTCGATAGTGAGAGTGTGTGGTCACCTGAGTCTGTGGTAGTTTGTATGGACATATTAGTTCTTTTATCAGTGGACTCCAAAGTCACCTGCTCTAATATTTATTTTCTGTCTCTCATAGCAACCTGAAACACACATTTCTCACAGAAGTGCTGAGGATGGAGATGCTGACCAGGTAGCGGCTAGTTTCAAAGGATATCTTCCTCTTGCACGTTTATTGTCACTGCAATTTGATCGATAAACAATTTTCTTTTTGAGTGCAAACATTCTTTTAGATGTTTTCCTCTTTTTCTTGTCAGTGTCCTGAACACAAAGTGGTGTGTCAGAATATGTTATGGTTTCACAAGTGCCGTCGTTGTCGTGGACCCTTTGTTCCTTTGAGATGGGTCGGATATTTATGTACAGGTAAGCCATCTGAGTGATTAGCTTGGTACTAAAGATCCAAAACCACAAAATCTGCTGCTAATGACCCAGTTGTAGTTATACCAGCTCCACCTGGTTAGAAGACAGTAGCCCTTGGTTCGGAAAGGGGCTCGGAGTAGAGCCGCTGCTCCTCCGGGTTGAGAGAGGCCAGATGGGTTGGTTCGGGCATCTGTTAAGGATACCCCCCGGATACCTTGCTGGTGAGGTGTTCCGGGCATGTCCCAGCGCAGACCCAGAGGCAGACCCAGCACCCGCCGGTAGAGACTACTATGTCTCCCAGCTGGCCAGGGAACGCCTTGGTGCATGGGTCATGTGACAGAAATATAAAACCATTGGCGTCTAGAAGGAAAACACAACACAAAAGCTAGTACTTAATCTTCAGTTTTAAACTTTCTTTTATATTTTACAAAGTTTGACTTAAGAGCAAATTGTTTATAATTTGTTTCAGATTGTCAAGGGACCTGGCATTTCTCCTGCTACAAAAAAGTGACTGGTCAGGATTAATCGTCTGACTTGGACGAAGATATGAACTCTGGACGCTAATATGTGTCATGTCTCGTCAATCTTCTGTTTTGTTTGTGCACTTTATGGTCCATGTTTTGCTTGTGTTGTCTTGCGTTACTTCCTGTTTTATTTTAAAACACTAACTGTCCTCTTGTTTCAGGCCATATTACTTCCTGTCCTGGTGTGTTTCCCGCAGGTGTGATCGTCTAATCCTTCCTGATTGTTTTCTCCTGTGTTTTCCCCTTCCTCATGTTATAAAAGTCTGTGTTTTCCCTTGTCTTGTGCCAGATTGTTTTGACTATTTGTCCAGAATCACATGTAAGAAAATAAATGTTATTAAGTTACTTTATGCATTTGGGTTCTGCCTCATTCCAAGCCTCACAATATGTACCTGATTCGATTCGTCGAGTCAGAATCAAGTATCAGCTCAAGCTCAGCTCAAGATCAAGAATCAGCTAATCATGTATTAGCTGATCGATGCAAAAACACAGACTTCCCAAGTTATTTTTAAAATGAGAAAATATAAAAGTAGAAAACCTAGAGTATAGCTAATGAATTTAATAATTATTTTATAGACATGGGACAAACTTTAGCCTCAAAAAATTAATACTGGTAATACAAATTATGACAAGTATAAAATTAAAGATACGGTAAATATGATACGTCAATGTAAAGTCGATGTTTCAATTCAATTCAGTTATAACTTTATTTGTTCCTTAGGATCTTCATTTACAGCCAGAGCGCCGGGACAACACAGTCAAATGCATACAAAACAACATTCATTAAAAACATCATAAAACAATAAAATATAAATAATTAAAAATAGAATATAACAATAAAATCAATAAATAAGAACATTTACTTATTTCTTCAGTACATGCCCATCCGTCACAATTGAGGTGGGTATAAAGCTGGATGTGGCTCTCTTGGTTTTAAATGCGAGGGATCTGAACCTACTTCCGGATGGTAACAGGGTGTAGTGTGAGTGCAGAATGTGCGAACTGTCTGTGAAATGATAAATAGTTTGTTGAAGTTTAAAGTGTTTTTGTATATTTGCTGGTAAAAGATTGAACTTAGCTTTAAACATTAATTGAAGTTTTTTAAAATGATGGAAATCCACACACATGTACTCGGTCTTACTCTGACTAATCTTCATTCCTCTTCTTTCTAGTGCAAACCTCCACCTCTCCAGCTATTTTTCCACCTCTTCCCTCCTCTCACTACAGATCACAATGTCATCTGCAAACATCATTGTCCATGGAGATTCAGAAACTCCACTGCCACTTCACCTAAACACTTCCAGACTTCTACAGGAATATCATCAGGACCAAGAGCCTTTCCACTCTCACATCCTCTTCAGTGCCCTCTTTATTTCCTCCTGACTAATCCTAGCTACTTTGCCGCACCACTATGGTAACACCATCTGCTCTTTGTTCTCTTTCATTTTCTTCATTCATCAACTCTTCAAAGTACTCTTTCCTTCGTCCCATCACATTACTAGCATCTCTCAAGAGCCATCTATTCCTGTCTTTAATCACCCTAACTTGCTGCACATCCTTCCCATCTTTGTCTCTCCGTCTTGCCAATCTCTACTTTAACCTTATGTTGTATCGCCCTGTACACCCGTGTACTCTCCTCAGACCCTTTCAGTGTCCCGCTTCTTCTAAGCCAGCCTCTTTCTTTTGATAGAAACCTGAACCTCCTCATTCCACCACCAAGTTTCCTTATCTATCTTCCTTCCAGATGACACACTTGCCTGTCTCCGTGATCACATTAGCTATAGTTGTCTAGTCATCTGGAAGCATCTCCTGCCCACCAAGAGCCTGTCTCAACTACTTTATAAAATCCGAGCAGCACTCTTCCATTTTCAGCTTCCACCATTTAGTCTTCTGCACTCACTTCATCTTTTTAAACTTCCTCCTTGCCAGGGTCATCTTACACACCACCACCCTATGCTGTTTGGTATAACAAGTGCACAAATCAAAGTTTCTAATGTCCAAGAAGGAGTGGGGGGACGAAAACTTCTTTAACCTGACAGAATGACTACAATCCAGACAACAATTTTTACACAGAAATACAGAAGGACAGTGAATATAATACAAATGAGCAATTTTATATGCATATAAGTACTAAAGAGTATCTATCTATTATACATTTCAACTGCAGAAGCCTTCATTCCAGTTTCTCTAAAATTTTAAATTGTTTAAAGAAAACAAAAAATAAATTTACAGCAATAGCGATTTCTGAAACATGGCTGTGTGAGGAGCAATGGTCTCTCTATAAGATTGAAGGCTATAACATGTTCTTCACAAGTAGAAATAGTCAGAAAGGTGGAGGTGTGGCTGTATATATTGATAAAAACCTGAAAAGTAAGATCAGCAACATGTCTTTAGTCATTGATAAACGTATGGAATGTGTTTCAATAGAAATTGAAATGGAAAAGTTAAGAAATATAATATTAAGTTGTATATATAGAAAACCTGGATCATGTGTTGATACAGTTAGAGAAATTATGATGGAACTGTATGAAGGTTTAAATGACAGGAAAATGATTTTTGTCTGTGGTGATTTTAATATTGATTTGTTGAATCCTTCAGAATCAAGCGCTGTCGCTGAGTTTATAAATACAAAGTATAATTTATGTTTATATCCATCTATATTAAGACCAACTCGAATCGCAAGTAACAGTGCAACACTGATTGACAGTATATTTACAAATGTTTTTGAAAGAGATTTAAAAAGTGGACTCATAATAACTGACAAAACAGACCACCTACCTGTCTTCTTGGTTAAAAAGATGGTTGTAAAATCACATCATGAAAAGGAAAACAGTAATAATATCAAGACAAAAACTCAAAAAACAACCAATCGATTTACTATGGATCTAAGAGAACGTAGCTGGAATGATGTATTTGTGGACAATGTAAATGACTCATACAAAACCTTTCTCAAAACCTTTTGCTTTTTTACGTATATGATAAAAACTGTCCTTTAGTTAATAAAATAGTCAGCAATAAATCTGAGGAAAAACTGTGGCTCACTGTAGGGATTCAAAGAGCCTGCAAGAAAAAGAATAAACTGTACCAAAAATTCTTGATAAAAAGAACAAAAGAGGCTGAATGCACTTATAAAACATACAGGAATACATTAATAAATATTATCAGAACGAGTAAAAAGGAGTATTACAACTCTACACAAAATTTGACAAATGGAAGAGTTGGTAATCAACCAAAAGAAATTGCAAATGAATTCAAGAATTATTTCAGCAAAATTGGTTCTAACTTAGAGAACCAAATGTCAAAATCCATTCTTGAAATGGATTTAGTTTATAATATACATCTGGAAACAAAACCATATTTTTACAAGGTACAAATGAGCATGAAATATTTAAAACTGTCAAAGACTTCCAGAGCAAGAAGTCAGCTGATTGGAATGGGCTGGACATGTCATTGTTAAAAGACATCATTGATTGTGTGGTAATTCCAATTACCTACAGTATATCTTCAACATGTCTTTATAATCAGGTGTATTTCCAGATGCTATGAAGAGGGCAAAAGTTATTCCCATATACAAGTCTGGTGATAAGCAAGAATTTGCAAATTACAGGCCCCTTTCCAATTATCTCAGTTTGCAAAAATATTGGAGAAATTATTCCACAAACGTTTATACATTTTTTTTTTTTTTTTTTTACAAAAACCCAAACTGCTCTGTGAAGAGCAATATGGTTTCAGACCAATAAGGACTACCACCCTAGCATTGATAGACTTGGTTGAAAACATGTCATTTGCAAATGATAAAAAACAATTTACCATCGGTGTGTTTCTAGACTTAACAAAAGCTTTCGATACAGTCAATCATAAGCTACTACTTAAAAAACTGTGTCGATATGGTATCAGAGGTGTGGAATATCTTTAGATCAAAAGCTATTTAGAGAACCGATCTCAGTATGTCCACATTAATGGACATGATTCAGAGCTTCAATCAGTGACCTGTGGTCTCCCCCAGGACTCTGAGTTGAGCCCTTTGTTGTTAATCCTATATCTTAATGATATATGTTTGATTTCCAAAACTCTGCAACTAATACTGTTTGCAGATGATACTAATGTACTCTGTCGTGGTGAAGATTTAGAAACACTAATATGTGAAATAGAAAAATAATTAAAATTATTAAAAACTTGGTTTGACTCAAACAAACTGACTTTGAATCTCAAAAAACCTAAATGTATTATTTTTTGCAAGCCGTTCTTTTAAGGTCAACAATAAATTATTCATTGATGATGTGTAAATCAAATTAAATTACTAGGAATCATGATACAAAAACCTCGAGTTGGAAAAGTCATATAAATGTTATAAAAACTAAACTATGCAAGACGTTAGCAATTATTACCAAAGCTAAATATGTTCTAAACAAACAAAAAAACACTTTATATTTTGTACTGCATCCTGTTTCTTCCTTAGATTACGTACGGCTCCAAGTTGTGGGCCAACACAAATCAAACAAATACTACTCCAATTACCATCATTCAAAAAAGAGCAAAAAGAACTGCAAATAAAACCAATTACATGACACATAAAAATTAGCTGTTTATTTTTAACAAAAATTTTAAATTTTAACAAAAAGGCGTTAAAATTTAAGGATTTGGTTGAATTAAAAACTGCACAAATTATGTTTAAAATAAACAATATTCATAAGTAAGAGTAAGAAAAACCTTTATTTGTCCCACAATGGGGAAATTGCAGTATGCAACAGTATAGAAAAAAAGGTCACGACAAGTATCCACAAACAAAACAAAGACAAAAAAGGTAAAAAAGACTAAGGACAAGGACAGAAACATACATTCGAAGTGAGCTACCGCACAGTTCTGGTGAGAAATAGCAAATCGAGCACATGGTTAAAATTGCTCATTGTGGAGTCTCATGGCAGAAGGAAGGAAAGACCTCCTTAATCTCTTCTTAACACAGCGAGGGTTATCTACCCAATTGTACTCAAAACTTTCTTCACAAGAGGGATGCAGTGTATAATTTTAGAGGATGTAATGTGTTTGAAAAGATCATTGTAAGAACAAATGTAAAACAGCATTGTATTTCAATTGTTGGTGTAAATCTTTGGAATAACCTGGATCAGAAGTTAAAAGAATTTAAATTATTTAAACAATTCAGCACTTTATGCAATAAAATATTATAAAATTACATGTAGAAAAATAGCTCTAAAGATAAACACTTAAATTTCATATAAACTGCTGTACCACTGGATTTTTTGTCATTTTTAAGGAGTCAGCAGCTCGATTAGACCGTATAAATTAGTCAGGGGCAGCCATTATAACTTCGGCTTCAGCTTACTCCTTGTTCAGACCTTGTACACATTGTTTTCTTTTGTACTGTAAGAAAATGTTGTAATGTTTGGAAACAAATAAACTGAAACTGAAGCTCTAGCACAAAAAAGAAACTCCTCTTGGCGAGTTTTCTACAAATAAGAGTGGAATTTTGGTCTTAAAAACCAGGTAATTCTCCCCCCAGACTGAATATGTTTGACGTTCTGTGTTTATATGTGTTTTGTTTTCATGGGAATACTTCTCTTAAACACAAACAGAACATTTATTGTAGAGGAAATTTGGAATGAAAGTGAAAAATATCTATCCGTCTGACGTAATCCCGTCAGGCTCCGCCCACACAGGAAAATTCAACCGTTAACCCTTTCTTGTGTTGAAGCTACCATTGCTAGGCTGGGGGAGCGAACTCGTTAACCTTGTTTGAATCTAATGCTACGGTTCAAAGAAAGGGAAGAAGAAGAAGCTGACGGCCTCAAATTTGGACAAAGAGTACTTATCCAAAAAAGAAGCAGGTAAGAATGTGTGGTAAACTATTACCATACAGCTCTGGAATGCTCATTCCGAGAGCTTGAGGGCTCCGCAAAGCATTGAGTTTTTTTTAAAAAAAAGACTGAAGACATTTTTATTTCAAAAGGCTTTTCAACAAAGATTTTAGTGTTTTTAGTGTTTTGATGTTCTGTACTTTTACTGTTTATTGTTGCTTTTAATCATTGTATCACTTTGAGATCTCCACTGGAAATGTAAAGTGCGTTATAAAAACAATGTACCATGATTATTATTAGATACCAATGAGTAGTAGTAATAGTGTTGGAAATTATCAGGCACTAACAAGCTAGGAAGCTTAAACAGAAGGAAAATGAAAAGTTTGTAAAGAAAGAGATTGCTGTTCTGTTAGCATTTCTCTTTATTAGCAAATGAAGTGCATGACATTCCTTTTGAACTTTCACATTTAGAATTTCTACTAAATAAAAATCAATCCAAACAAAACTAGGAGAGAGGGTATGACGTTTAGACGGATCATCTATAACAAACAATATAAACTTTGACCATTAGCTTAATTTATACCAAGAAACTTGGAACAGAAACGAGCTTAGAGCACATGTAGCTCTAAAACTACAAATCCCAGAATTTTCTGCTGGTAATTTCCTCCTGCTCAGTGTGCAGGACTTTTTTTTTTTTGTAAAATTTGTCAGGGGTCGGCCCAAGACCCCGACAAAACAGAAAAACAAGGAAGACAGATAGACGATTCAACGCCTTTTATTGTCTAATATCTTCCTAAAAGCCACAATCGGAAGGAGCAGAGCTGGAAGTATGTCGGGCAGCAGCTAGCAGGAAGTGCGCGCGCCTCAGCTGCTCCCAATTAGTCCCCTTTTATAGCGCCAGACTCTCCCAGGACCGCCTCCTGCGCACAAGAAAGGGAAAAAAAGAGACAGGAGCCACACGGAAAGCGCACAGGGTCCTCACACCCTCCTCCACAAAAAAGGGACCTTAAGGGCCCGTCGTCTGGTCACTTTACCTCGGTCGAAGGGACATTGTGGGGCTAGTACAATGTCACGAGCGGTTGGTACTACCGCGCAGAAAATCAGACCAGGCAAGGCGAACCGGTTAGGAGACACAGGCGAAAACAGGACACAGCAGCAGACAGGGACCACCAAGACCACAGACAGGAGCACAGGCACCTTGACACCAGTGGGCAAGCCCACTGATGTGCCGAAGAATTGCGCAGTGGGGCTGTACGAAGCACAGCACCCGTCGCACCAATCCCCAGACTTCCACCGGCATCCAACGATGAAGGCCTGCAAGGCAAAAGCCCTGCCTCCACCGGGGCCCAGGCACCAGCCTGAATATATCCACGGCATCAACCTTATGATCAATAACATGTACTGCCCATGTCGCACAGGACGGGATGTCACCAAGCAGTGATGGAAACTCCCTAATCAACGTGGCCAACTCAACACACTGACTGGAAGACAAATTGGCCAATAATGAATCCAATTGACACAATGACTCAGAGTTATTCAGTCCGCTTGTCAACACACAGTCGCCTGGTCCAGGCACACCATCACTATCCACCGTCACAACACTAGGCAACACAGGCAACCGCACTGGTGCGAACACAGCTTTAGCCTCAACCTCAGACTCCGTCTCACCCAGCCTCACCTGAGTTCGGGCCACCGCACAAACAGGAAACGGAACTGCCTCATTCAGGTCAGCAGCAACGGGCTAAGCCACCACCACGGGAGAAAGTGGAGCAGAAGCCCACACAGTGCCACCACAAATCTCATTTCCCAAAATCATGTCCACCCCTTCCAAGGGCAATTCAGGACGCACTGCAATAGGATATACGCCAGACACAAACTCACACTCCAGCATAACGTTATGTCGAGCCACAGAAACATGACCCAACTCCTTGCCACGCATAATAACGAAATCACCGGTCTGTGAAACACAAAAAAAAAGGCAAAACAGACTGCACAATGAACGAGTGATTTGTGCCCGTATCAAGCAAAACCTTAACTTTAACTCGCCCTGATCCACCTGCCACTGACACATAGGCTGACGTAATAAACGGCTCAAAACCAGAACACTTGCCATGCTGTACAGGCACCTGAACTGCCTGCACCGGCACAGACACACAAAACATAGACGGAGACATTCTATTTCCATTTTTCCGAGGACACGCATCTTTCCAGAGTCCCACACCCGGACAATAACGACACGTGTCAGAATTTTCATGACGCCTCACACGTACTACTTGCGGATGCGCGGAAGTGAACCTCCTAACCTCATTACGCGCCTCCGCCAGGCCCTCACCAGACACGGGACGCAAGCGGGGAGTAAACATGCGATGAGTCAACACAAAGTCATCCGCTAACTGTGCAGCTTTAACAACATTGTCTGGTTCCCGCTCATTTAAGTTAGTCACTACATGACTCAGCAACACATTTTTAAACTGTTCCAATACAATCAAATCAGACAACTGCTCAAAAGTAGTAACCTTCGCCGCCATACACCAGCGTTTAAAATGAGTACCTAAGTCGCTCACAAACCCCACACGAGTCTGTGTCACAGCCTTACCCCACTGCCGAAACCTCTGCCTGTACGCTTCCGCTGTCAACTGATAAGCCTTTAAGACCGCAGCCTTTACAGACTCGTAGGTCAAATCTTCCTGAGCGCACACAGCCGAATACGCCTCCTGCGCCTTCCCTGTGAGGACGCACGGAAGCAGTAACACTCGCTCTGAATCCGGCCACGTCCTTGAAGTAGCCACACACTCAAAAAGCGTAAAAAACGTGTCCGGATCACGTTCATTAAACATTGGCACAAAACACAAACTGCCAGAATCAGTGTCACGAGCACGCGCGCAGCCACCTGCCCCTGCGCATGCGTGCAGCCACCTGCCCCTGCGCATGCGTGCATCCACCTGCCCCCTGCGTATGCGCGCAGCCACCTGCCCCCTGCGCATGCGCGCAGCCACCTGCGCATGCGCGCAGCCACCTGCGCATGCGCGCAGCCACCTGCTACCTGCACATTCACGCAGCCACCTGCCACCTGCGCATGTGCGCCACCTCTCTCCAGAACTTTGAGTTTAGCATGCTCCAACTCAAGCTGCAACTGGACTTTCCTCTCCTCCAAATGCAAGTGGACTTTCCTCTCCTCAATCTCCAATCTTTTTTCCTCTATCCTCATCTGCAACAGCCTCTCCTGCTGCTCAAAGGAGAGGGTCTCGTGCCTCCCAGGTGACCATGATCGCACCACCGGCACCTCCGCAGCCGCCGCCCCAGTCTCCTTCGAAAAAACTCCCTGCTCAAACAGTGTTAACATTACAAAAGCTTTCAGATCGTCCTTCAATATGTCATCGCCCAATCCAATCTGATAATGCGACGCAATCTGAAGCAATTGCTCCTCCGTACAGGAACACAGAACTGAAGCACTAGGCTTCTCGTAAAACCTTTCAAAATCCATCGCCAAACGTCACACACAGCAAGCCACACACAGGCTACAAACAGAGCAAACGTAGTCCCCAGAAAGTTCTCTCTGACTACCCAAAACAGACGACAAACTAACTCACCCTAACTCTTCGGACACTTCGTGGTGGGTCTTACACATATGTATGGCGGGACACCAGTCCCCTGCACACAGACTCCCAGCGCAACCCCGCCAAACGCACCCCCGGTTAACCACAGAAAGTCAACCTGCCACACTTCATGCCACCGTAACCGGAAGTCTCGACACAAAACCCCTATTGGATTAGGTGCCGCCAGCCTAACAGGGAACTCCCCAGGAAACAAGTCTTACCCCCGGACGAGCCCCCATTTGTCAGGGGTCGGCCCAAGACCCCGACAAAACAGAAAAACAAGGAAGACAGATAGACGATTCAACGCCTTTTATTGTCTAATATCTTCCTAAAAGCCACAATCGGAAGGAGCAGAGCTGGGAGTATGTCGAGCAGCAGCTAGCAAGAAAGTGCGCGCGCCTCAGCTGCTCCCAATTAGTCCCCTTTTATAGCGCCAGACTCTCCCAGGACCGCCTCCTGCGCACAAGAAAGGGAGAAGAAGAGACAGGAGCCACACGGAAAGGGCACAGGGTCATCACAAATTGGTTTAAGTTCATATGAAAAGAGTTGTTAGATTGCACCTTTTGTCTCAACGTTTAATTTTGGCCCACTGAGTGTTTGAGTAATAAACTTAAAATATCAAGGCAAGGCAAGTTTATTTGTATCGTACAATTCATACAAAATGTAATTCAAAGTCTTTCACAAGAAGAAAAAAATGCATTAAATGACAAAACATAGAATCAAATGTTAAAAAAAAAAAAATTAAAACATAAAAAGCGTTATTAATCAAATGTACAGTTAAACAGAAGTGTTTTCAGCCTAGATTTAAACATTGTCACAGTAGAGGCCTGTCTCACGGCCTCAGGGAGTTTGTTCCAGACTTTTGCAGCATAAAATAGAAATATAGCTTCTCCATGTTTAGTACTGACTCTATCAGAGAAAATCCACATTGAAACAATCATCACTTGCCTCAGAAGAATGAGAGAGACAAAATATTAATAACACTGTACTGAGTAGCATTACAGAGTATTATATTAAAAATGAGCCTGATAAAAAACAAGAAAAGATTAACTTTATTGTCTGTAACAAAGATTTTCCCCTTTGGCACGTCTAAAAAATTGCACATTCTTGCAAGCTCAATCGAACTCATAGAAACATAAAACCAGAAATGAAAATCGGAATCTGACTCCTAAAAACCAACTTTCATTTGTCGTTTATTATTATTATTATATCTAGAGTGCGCCATCTAGTAAGGAGACATTTAAATTGCAGGTGAAAATAAAACATTAAAGGTTTATTTATTTAATTTTTCTTAAGTTCGGAGGGCAAGATTAAAACGTTAAATGAGCTATATGTGACCTGCGGGCCGTAGTTTGCCCATGCCTGGCCTAGCGTAACTTTTTTCTTTCTTTCTATTTCAGTGTGTGTGGATGTGCCGCTGTTGGTGGTGACTGCAGAGAAGTTCCAGACTGCTCTGAAGATAAAAACAAATGAAGAAGAATTGATGTCATTATCATTTCCAAGAGAACTTTATCAAAGCCAAGGAGAAATCAAAATGACGCTGGAGCCTCGTGACAATAACATGGGAGAACTGGTGGAATCAGAATCCAAAGAAGAGGTCTCTGAAAAAGCCTCGGCTGTTCAAGACGGAATCCCCAGAAACCAACACATGATGGTACACACAGAAGAGAAACCATTCATTTGTGACAAATGTGGACAAATATTCGCTAAAAATTCCACGCTAAAAAAACATAGGAGAATGCATAGAGGAGAAAAAAGATTTCTTCTCTGTGACCAATGTGGAAACAGATACACCCATATGTCAAAATTAAAAATACACATGTTAGTGCACACAGGAGAGAAACCATTCATCTGTAAGATATGCGAAAAAAGATTCAATCGAAATTCCACATTAACCAATCACAAGAGCGTACATAGCGGAGAAAAACGATTCCTCTGCGACCAATGTGGAAAACAATATAATCGTATGTCAAGCTTAAAAGTACACATGAAAGCACACACAGGACAGAAATGATTAGGTTGTGACATACTTGTATGTGAACAAAGATATATTCAGAAATCCTATTTAGCAAGGCACACAAACATACACAACAGACAACAGACCCTGGTGCAGTCCCACCCCCACACTGAACTCCTCTGTCTCACCTACAGCACACCTCACCACTGTCTTACAGCCCTCATACATGTCCTGCACCGCTCTAACATACTTCTCCGTCACACCAGACTTCTTCATACAATACCACAGTTCTTCTCATAAAATCATAAAATGATTTATAAAAAAAATTGTGGGGATTGGATCTGAAAGACATGTGGTGGGCCTCTCGGATCGGAATACTTTATCAAGATTCTCAGTATCAACCAGGATAAAACTGTCCAGTGTTTCCTCTGGTAGACAATCAAATGTGGTTAAAACAGTTGTTTGATTCAATACAATTTCACTTCTGATTTTGTCTATTTTTCCCCTGAAGTGGTCTGCAAACTGCTCACACAGAGAGACGGAAGGAGGAAGTTTAAAATGATTAATGTCCGGATTAATGAGGTGGTCAATGGTTGAGAAAAGAATCTTACTGTTATTTTTATTGTTTGTCGTGATCTTTGAAAAGTGTGAATTTCTTTTATTTCTGACTGTTTTATTGTATGCTATAAGTCTAGCTTTGTAAATTTGGAAGTTTATTGTGTTTTTTTTCTTTTCTCCATTTTCTTTCCGCCACTCTGCAATTTCTTTTCATCTTTTTAAATTCTTGGTCTCTCCAGGGAGCCGCGGGTTTAGAAGAAAGTTTCTTTAGTTTAATTGATGCCACACTGTCTATTACTGTTTGTAGTTTACTGTTAAATTCATTAACAATAAAATCACATGGAGCAGGTAAAACAATTTGAGGTATTTGTTGTAAAATGTTTAAAAAATTTGCAGACACCTCAGGGGTCAGACAACGTTTTCTCACAGTTCCCACAAAGGACTCCCGCTGAATAAAACCAGTAATAGTAAAGAACACACAGGCGTGCTCACTAAAAGGCTGTTCCCCAACAGAGGACACACTTGTGGAGAGGCCATGTGTGATGACCAAGTCCAGAGTGTGTGAACGGATAGAAGCTGTGCCACCTCCCCTCTTGTCATCCCTAACTGAAAAAGCAAAGTTAAAATCAGGTATGGAGGACTCTGTGAGAACTGCTGATGCATCTGCAGCCAGCCATGTTTCAGTTAAAAATAGACAGTCAAGTTTGTTATCTAAAATCATTTCATTTACAATAAAAGTCTTGTTCAATAAAGAGCGGACATTTAAAAGAGCCATATTAATTTTAGAAGGAGATGTACTGTATTTCTGGATGGGTTAGGGTTTGTAAGAGTAATAAGATTTTTGGGGGACAGCAATGACAGATTATGAGAAGGTTCATGCATGGGTCATTTTCTGCTGATTCTAACCGGTATCTGAAATGTTTGAAACAATGGGGGCATTGCTGATGAGGAGTTATGGATACAATGTGTGGAACCGGATAAATCCAATAGTGTCTCACCTGATTGACTATAGTTGGCTTTAAGTCATAATGATTGCAGAGTGAGTTGAATGTTCCAGGAAAGAAGGCGAGATCCAGTAGAGTTTGGGTGAAGCCAGTCTTTCTTGAAAAGAGACGGTCTTTTGAAGAAGAGAAAAAAGTTGTCCACATAAGGAATGCCCCTGGATAAACAGAAAGACTTGAGAAAGAGATGAAGTTGGCGGAGCAGACTGTACTTCATGTCTCCAAAACGAGGGGGGGTCAGTGGGCCAGAGACTACGTATGCACTTCTTATCCAGGCAGTTGACTGTTGAGATCAAAGAAATGAAATGCTCCTTTAAGGTTTCAGACTGCTGAAAACGTAGATCATTCGTTCCCACGTGAAGAACAACAGTAGTTACAGTTGGATGCTTCTGTAAGACATTTGGTGCATGATCCAATAAGTCCTGCACTGTAGCTCCAGAGTGGCAAGAGGTCGTGGCAGAGCTTGCTCTTACATGTCTGACCGTAGACGTTCCTAGGACAAGTACAGTGGGTTTGGGAGCTGAAGATGGAGCCGTTTCACAAGCGTGAGAAGAATCCTGCGGTGGTGCGGTGTGTGTCTGGTCCCGTGTGTACCGCAGAGACGCACCAGATCCAGGTCACGAGCGAGCACGGCCATGCGTGAGCCCTGGTGCGCGCTGAGAGATAGGGTTTCCAGTCCGTACAGGTGGTGTGACCAGTCGCGGGAAGTCAATAAGAGATTCCAAGGAGGGCGATGTTCTGCTACTGTGTTTTTCCCGTGCTACGTGCTTCGGGGCAGGTGTAACCTGGTAGCTCCCAGGGCAAGAAGGAGCCCAGCGCCGTGGAGAAGGTTGAAAATCCAAGCCTGTGAATCTGTTGTTCAGAGGGAGATATCCAACATGAAAGGAGCCGTGACACGAGAGCCAAATGTCTTGCGTTCTGGCGCACTTCTGTGGCGCGACTTGGATCCATGCGTTTTTCACGGGGGCAGAGCTCACGGGCTCTTTTGTATGCGCGCCTTGTAGATGCCATTCGTTCCCAGATGGGGAGAGAGGAGAAGGCGGAGTAGGTTGTTGTCCTGGGTTTGCAGCGGGGCTGAATCTGGCGGTGTCCGCAAGCTGAGTGCTAGTTGCGCTCGTCCGAGTCTTCCCAAGAATTATATTAAGGTCTCGCTCATCAACAAGTTTACGTAGTGAAGTAATCTGTTGCTCCATGTCGGCTAGCTCCTGGCTGTATGAGGAAGGAAACCTTGCAGAGATGGTGAATGTGGGAGTCAAAGGTGAGGTTAGAATCCATTTTGACTCCAAGGTTTTTTACAGAGGATGAAAGAGGGATGCTGTGTCCAAAAATTGGGATACTACTGAGGTAAAGTAACTGGGTTTGGTGAGGCGTGCCGATGAGAATGGCTTCTGTTTTGCTGCTATTGAGTTGGAGAAAGTTTTCAGACATCAATGTCTTAATCTCCTCCAGGCAGACCGAAAGCACAGATGGCAAAGCTGAAGGTAGAGCAGTGTTCATTTTAATATACAGTTTTGTGTCGTCTACATAAGAGTGGAATGAAAGATTATGTTTATGAATTATTTGTCCAAGGGGAAGCATTTAAATAGTGAACAGGGTTGGACAGACCCCGGAACCGCTGGAGAGACTATGTTTCAAAGCTGGCCGGTGAACGACTTGGGATCCTTCCGGGTGAGCTAGAGTATGCAGCCGGGACAGAGAAGCCTTGGCTGCCGGTTTGAGGCTGTTGCCCCCGCGACCCGACCCCGGAACAAGCGGAAGATGACGGAATGGCTTGTTTTATAAATGCAACAATTGCTCTCAAAGTTCAACCACGAAGGGACTCAAACCCTCACTCTTCTGATCCGAAGTCAGACAACTTATCCATTAGACCTCGTGGCTTAAATCTTGTCTACAGTGATTTCAAAGACACAGCCAATCTTGTTGAAGTAAATCGGTGTTTGGGGCCACAATGCTATGCAACAACACTGCAATAGTACTTTATATTTCCATTGACTTTATATTCTTAGGCAAACTTGGTGTCACGTAATGTCGCACTTTTAAAAACACTGTACACTTGTTAAAACAACGCTCATACAATTTCAACTAAATTACTCCAAATCATACAGCATTGGCAGTTTTCCTTGTTTATTAATAAGCTCATTGGAGTGCATTGTTCTCAAACATTTCATCATTTTTATGAAAAAAATGTACACAACTTGTCTACTCGACTAGTATGGGGATTGAACCCATGACCTTGGCATTATTAGCACCATGCTCTGACCAACTGAGCTAACCGGCCATATGTGTCTGTAAAGTCTGCAAAAAATAACAACAGATATGGTAGAGTTGCAAATATAACCTGATTTTTTTTTTCTGAAAAAAAAACATTTAAGGAAACAAATATCAAGGCACAAAACTTCCTAACTAAAGCATTGTGATGAGGATTTAGGCTGGATCCAACGAATGAAGTCAAATAGTTGTTGTTTTATCTAAACGTGTGTGGTTTTTGGTGGCAATCCCACCATGGACAAATGTTTTGGGAACAATCCCTTCCAATTAATGCAATGCATGTTACATTTGGTAACAGATAATATGATGAACAGAAAATGGATACATAAATTTGAAAGTAGGCTTGTTTTATAAATGCAACAATTCCTCTCAAAGTTCAACCACGAAGGGACTTGAACCCTCACTTTTCTGATCCGAAGTCAGACGCCTTATCAATTAGGCCACGTGGTTTAAATCTTGTATACAGTGATTTCAGAGACACAGCAAATCTTGTTGAAGTAAATCGGTGTTTGGGGCCACAATGCAATGCAATAACACTGCAATTGTACTTCATATATTCTTTGACTTTACATTCTGAGGCAAGCTTGGTTTACGTAATGTCGCACTTTTAAAAACACTGTACACTTGTTAAGAACTCTTATACAATTTCAACTAAATTACTCCAAATCATAGAACATTTTGAGTTTTCCTTGTTTATTAATGCTCTTTGGAGTGCATTGTTCTCAAACTTTTCATCATTTTTAATCAAACAAATGTAGACAACTTCTCTACTTGGCCAGTATGGGGATTGAACCCATGACCTTGGCGTTATTAGTACCACACTCTGACCAACTGAGCTAACCGGCCAGATGTGTCTGTAAAGTCTGCAAAAAATAACAACAGATATGGTAGAGTTGCAAAAAGAAACAGATTTTTTTTCTTTTTAAATAACACATTTAAGGAACTGAATATCAAGGCACAAAACTTCCTAACTAAAGCTTTGTGATGAGGATTTAGGCTGGATCCATCCAATGAAGTGAATTATTTGTTGTTTTCTCTTAATGTGCATGGTTTTTTGGTGGACATCCCACCATGTACAAATGTTTTGGGAACAATCCCTTCCAATTAATGCAAGAAAACATATTCACTCTCAATTCACGTGACTTCAGTCTAAAATAAAAAAAAAACTACATTTGGTAACAGATAACACAATAAACAGAAGATGGGTGTATAAATTGGAAAGTAGGCTTTTTTTTTATAAATGCTACAATTCTAATCAATTCAACCACGAAGGGACTTGAACCCTCACTCTTCTGATCCAAAGTCAGACACCTTATCCATAAGGCCACGTGGTTTAAATCTTATCTACCGTGATTTCAAAGACACAGCCAATCTTGTTGAAGTAAATCGGTGTTTGGGGCCACAATTCTATGCAACAACACTGCAATAGTACTTCATATTTCCATTGACTTTATATTCTTAGGCAAACTTGGTGTCACGTAATGTCGCACTTTCAAAAACACTGTACACTTGTTGAATCAACACTCATACAATTTCAACTAAATTAATCCAAATCATAGGGCATTTTCAGTTTTCCTTGTTTATTAATAAGCTCATTGTTGTCAAACTTTTCATCATTTTTATGAAATAAATGTACACAACTCCTCTATTTGGCCAGTATGGGCATTGAACCCATGACCTTGGCGTTATTAGCACCACGCTCTGACCAACTGAGCTAACCGGCCAGATGTGTCTGCAATGTCTGCAAAAAATAACAACAGATATGGTTGAGTTGCAAAAATAAACAGATTTTTTTTCTTTCTAAAAAACACATTTAAGGAACTGAATATCAAGGCGCAAAACTTCCTAACTAAAGCTTTGTGATGAGGATTTAGGCTGGATCCAACGAATGAAGTCAAATAGTTGTTGTTTTCTCTTAATGTGTGTGGTTTTTTGGTGGCAATCCCACCATGTAAAAATGTTTTGGGAACAATCCCTTCCAATTATTGCAAGAACACATATTCACTCTTAAATCACGTGACTTCAGTCTAAAATCGAATTAAAAGCTACATTTGGTAACAGATAATACAATCAACAGAAGATGGGTGTATAAAATGGAAAGTAGGCTTTTTTTATGCAACAATCCCTCTTAAAGGTCAACCACAAAGGGACTTAAACCCTCACTCTTTAGATCCGAAGTCAGACGCCCTATGCATTAGGCCACGTGGTTTAAATCTTATCTACAGTGATTTCAAAGACATAGCCAATCTTGTTGAAGTAAATCGATTTTTTGGGCCATAGTGCTATGCAACAACACTGCAATTGTACTTCATATTTCCATTGACTTTATATTCTTAGGCAAACTTAATGTCGCGTAATGTCGCACTTTTAAAAACACTGTACACTTGTTGAATCAACTCTCAGACAATTTCAACAAAATCAATCCAAATCATAAAGCATTTTCAGTTTTCCTTGTTTATTTATAAGCTCATTGGAGTGTCTTGTTCTCAAACTTTTCATCATTTTTATCAAACAAATGTACACAGCTACACTTTTTGGCCAGTATGGGGATTGAACCCATGACCTTGGCGTTATTAGCACCACGCTCTGACCAACTGAGCTAACCGGCCAGATGTATCTGTGAAGTCTGCAAAAAAGTAACAACAGATATGATAGAGTTGCATAATAAACAATTTTTTTCTTTTTAAACAACACATTTAAGGAACTGAATATCAAGGCACAAAACTTCCGAACTAAAGCTTTGTGATGAGGATTTAGGCTGAATCCATCGAATGAAGTCAAATAGATGTTGTTTTCTCTTAATGTGTGTGGTTTTTTGGTGGCGATCCCACCATGTACAAATGTTTTGGGAACAATCCCTTCCAATTAATGCAAGAAAACATATTCACTCTTAAATCATGTGACTTCAGTCTAAAATCAAATTAAAAGATACATTTGGTAACAGATAATACAATCAACAGAAGATGGGTGTATATATTGGAAAGTAGGCTTTGTTTTTATATATGCAACAATTCCTCTCAAAGTTCAACCACGAAGGGACTTGAACCCTCACTCTTCTGATTCGAAGTCAGACGCCTTATCCATTAGGCCACGTGGTTTAAATCTTGTCTGCAGTGATTCAAAGACACAGCCAATCTTGTTGAAGTAAATCGGTGTTTGGGGCCACAATGCTATGCAACAACATTGCAGAAATACTATATATTTCCATTGACTTTATATTCTTAGGTTAACTTGGTGTCACGTAATGTCGCACTTTTAAAAACACATTACACTTGTTGAATCAACTCTCATACAATTTCAACTAAATTAATCAGAATCATAGGGCATTTTCAGTTTTCCTTCTTTATTAATAAGCTCATTGTTCTCAAACTTTTCTATCATTTTTATGAAATAAATGTACACAACTCCTCTAATTGGCCAGTATGGGGATTAAACCCATGACCTTGGCGTTATTAGCACCACGCTCTGACCAACTGAGCTAACCGGCCAGATGTGTCTGTAATGTCTGCAAAAAATAACAACAGATATGGTAGAGTTGCAAAAATAAACATTTTTTTTCTTTTTTAATAACACATTTAAGGAACTGAATATAAAGGCACAAAACTTCCTAACTAAAGCTTTGTGATGAGGATTTAGGCTTGATCCAACGAATGAAGTCAAATAGTTGTTGTTATCTCTTAATGTGTGTGGTTTTTTGGTGGCGATCCCACCATGTACAAATGTTTTGGGAAAATCCCTTCCAATTAATGCAAGAAAACATATTCACTCTTAAATCACGTGACTTCAGTCTAAAATCAAATTAAAAGGTACATTTGGTAACAGATAATACAATCAACAGAAGATGGGTGTAAATAATGGAAAGTAGGCTTTTTTTTTTATAAATGCAAAGATTCCTCTCAAAGTTCAACCACAAAGGGACTTGAACCCTCACTCTTCTGATACGAAGTCAGACGCCTTATCCATTAGGCCACGTGGTTTAAATCTTGTCCATGGTGATTCAAAAGACACAGCCAATCTTGTTGAAGTAAATCGGTGTTTGGGGCCACAATGCTATGCAACAACATTGCAAAAGTACTTCATATTTCCATTGACTTTATATTCTTAGGCAAACTTGGTGTCACGTAATGTCGCACTTTTAAAAACACATTACACTTGTTGAATCAACTCTCATACAATTTCAACTAAATTAGTCCAAATCATAGGGCATTTTCAGTTTTCCTTCTTTATTAATAAGCTCATTGTTCTCAAACTTTTCTATCATTTTTATGAAATAAATGTACACAACTCCTTTAATTGGCCAGTATGGGGATTGAACCCATGACCTTGGCGTTATTAGCACCACGCTCTGACCAACTGAGCTAACCGGCCAGATGTGTCTGTAATGTCTGCAAAAAATAACAACAGATATTATAGAGTTGCAAAAATAAACAATTTTTTCTTTAAACAACACATTTAATTAACTGAATATCAAGGCACAAAACTTCCTAACTAAAACTTTGTGATGAGGGTTTAGGCTGGATCCATCGAATGAAGTCAAATAGTTGTTGTTTTCTTTTAATGTGTGTGGATTTTTGGTGGAGATCCCACCATGTACAAATGTTTTGGGAAAAATCCCTTCCAATTAATGCAAGAAAACATATTCACTCTTAAATCACGTGACTTCAGTCTAAAATCAAATTAAAAGCTACATTTGGTAACAGATAATACAATCAACAGAAGATGGGAGTTTAAATTGGAAAGTAGGCTTTTTTTTTATAAATGCAAAGATTCCTCTCAAAGTTCAACCACGAAGGGACTTGAACCCTCACTCTTCTGATCCGAAGTCAGACACCTTATCCATTAGGCCACGTGGTTTAAATCTTGTCCATGGTGATTTCAAAGACACAGCCAATCTTGTTAAAGTACATAGGTGTTTGGGGCCACAATGCTATGCAACAACATTGCAAAAGTACTTCATATTTCCATTGACTTTATATTTTTTGGCAAACTTGGTGTCACGTAATGTCGCACTTTTAAAAACACATTACACTTGTTGAATAAACTCTCAGACAATTTCAACTAAATTAATCCAAATCATAGGGCATTTTCAGTTTTCCTTCTTTATTAATAAGCTCATTGTTCTCAAACTTTTCTATCATTTTTATGAAATAAATGTACACAACTCCTCTAATTGGCCAGTATGGGGATTGAACCCATGACCTTGGCGTTATTAGCACCACGCTCTGACCAACTGAGCTAACCGGCCAGATGTGTCTGTAATGTCTGCAAAAAATAACAACAGATATGGTAGAGTTTCAAAAATAAACAGATTTTTTTTTCTTTCTAAAAAACCAATTTAAGGAACTAAATATCAAGGCACAAAACTTCCTAACTAAAGCTTTGTGATGAGGATTTAGGCTGGATCCATCGAATGAAGTCAAATAGTTGTTGTTTTCTCTTAATGTGTGTGGTTTTTTGGTGGCAATCCCACCATGTACAAATGTTTTGGGAACAATCCCTTCCAATTAATGCAAGAAAACATATTCACTCTTAAATCACGTGACTTCAGTCTAAAATCAAATTAAAAGCTATATTTGGTAACAGATAATACAATCAACAGAAGATGGGTGTATAAATTGGGAAGTAGGCTTTTTTTATGCAACAATTCCTCTCAAAGGTCAACCATGAAAGGACTTGAACACTCACTCTTGTGATCCGAAGTCAGATGCCTTATCCATTAGGCCACGTGGTTTAAATCTTGTCTACAGTGATTTCAAAGACATAGCAAATCTTGTTAGAGTAAATCGGTTTTTGGGGCCACAATGCTATGCAACAACACTGCAATTGTACTTCATATTTCCATTGACTTTATATTCTTAGGCAAACTGGGTGTCACGTAATGTCGCACTTTAAAAACACTGTACACTTGTTGAATCAACTCTCATACAATTTCAACTAAATTACTCCAAATCATAAAGCATTTTCAGTTTTCCTTGTTTATTAATATGCTCATTGGAGTGTCTTGTTCTCAAACTTTTCATCATTATTATCAAACAAATGTACACAGCTACTCTATATGGCCAGTATGGGGATCGAACCCATGACCTTGGCGTTATTAGCATCACGCTCTGACCAACTGAGCAAACCGGCCAGATGTGTCTGCAAAGTCTGCAAAAAATAACAACAGATATGGTAGAGTTTCAAAAATAAACATTTTTTTTTCTTTTTTAATAACACATTTAAGGAACTGAATATCAAGGCACAAAACTTCCTAACTAAAGCTTTGTGATGAGGATTTAGGCTGGATCCAACGAATGAAGTCAAATAGTTGTTGTTTTCTCTTAATGTGTGTGGTTTTTTGGTGGCGATCCCACCATGTACAAATGTTTTGGGAACAATCCCTTCCAATTAATGCAAGAAAACATATTCACTCTTAAATCACGTGACTTCAGTCTAAAATCAAATTAAAAGCTACATTTGGTAACAGATAATACAATCAACAGAAGATGGGTGTATAAAATGGAAAGTAGGCTTTTTTTTTATAAATGCAAAGATTCCTCTCAAAGTTCAACCACGAAGGGACTTGAACCCTCACTCTTCTGATCCGAAGTCAGACGCCTTATCCATTAGGCCACGTGGTTTAAATCTTGTCCATGGTGATTTAAAAGACACAGCCAATCTTGTTAAAGTAAATAGGTGTTTGGGGCCACAATGCTATGCAACAACATTGCAAAAGTACTTCATATTTCCATTGACTTTATATTCTTAGGCAAACTTGGTGTCACGTAATGTCGCACTTTTAAAAACACATTACACTTGTTGAATCAACTCTCATACAATTTCAACTAAATTAATCCAAATCATAGGGCATTTTCAGTTTTCCTTCTTTATTAATAAGCTCATTGTTCTCAAACTTTTATATCATTTTTATGAAATAAATATACACAACTCCTTTAATCGGCCAGTATGGGGATTGAACCCATGACCTTGGTGTTATTAGCACCACGCTCTGACCAACTGAGCTAACCGGACAGATGTGTCTGTAATGTCTGCAAAAAATAACAACAGATATGGTAGAGTTGCAAAAATAAACATTTTTTTTCTTTTTTAATAACACATTTAAGGAACTGAATATAAAGGCACAAAACTTCCTAACTAAAGCTTTGTGATGAGGATTTAGGCTTGATCCAACGAATGAAGTCAAATAGTTGTTGTTTTCTCTTAATGTGTGTGGTCTTTTGGTGGCGATCCCACCATGTACAAATGTTTTGGGAACAATCCCTTCCAATTAATGCAAGAAAACATATTCACTCTTAAATCACGTGACTTCAGTCTAAAATCAAATTAAAAGGTACATTTGGTAACAGATAATACAATCAACTGAAGATGGGTGTATAAAATGGAAAGTAGGCTTTTTTTTTATAAATGCAAAGATTCCTCTCAAAGTTCAACCACAAAGGGACTTGAACCCTCACTCTTCTGATCCGAAGTCAGACGCCTTATCCATTAGGCCACGTGGTTTAAATCTTGTCCATGGTGATTTCAAAGACACAGCCAATCTTGTTAAAGTACATAGGTGTTTGGGGCCACAATGCTATGCAACAACATTGCAAAAGTACTTCATATTTCCATTGACTTTATATTTTTTGGCAAACTTGGTGTCACGTAATGTCGCACTTTTAAAAACACATTACACTTGTTGAATAAACTCTCAGAGAATTTCAACTAAATTAATCCAAATCATAGGGCATTTTCAGTTTTCCTTCTTTATTAATAAGCTCATTGTTCTCAAACTTTTATATCATTTTTATGAAATATATGTACACAACTCCTTTAATTGGCCAGTATGGGGATTGAACCCATGACCTTGGTGTTATTAGCACCACGCTCTGACCAACTGAGCTAACCGGCCAGATGTGTCTGTAATGTCTGCAAAAAATAACAACAGATATGGTAGAGTTGCAAAAATAAACAATTTTTTTTCTTTTTAATAACACATTTAAGGAACTGAATATCAAGGCACAAAACTTCCTAACTAAAGCTTTGTGATGAGGATTTAGGCTGGATCCAATCGAATGAAGTCAAATAGTTGTTGTTTTCTCTTAATGTGTGTGGTCTTTTGGTGGCGATCCCACCATGTACAAATGTTTTGGGAACAATCCCTTCCAATTAATGCAAGAAAACATATTCACTCTTAAATCACGTGACTTCAGTCTAAAATCAAATTAAAAGGCTACATTTGGTAACAGATAATACAATCAACAGAAGATGGGTGTATAAAATGGAAAGTAGGCTTTTTTTTTATAAATGCAAAGATTCCTCTCAAAGTTCAACCACGAAAGGGACTTGAACCCTCACTCTTCTGATCCGAAGTCAGACGCCTTATCCATTAGGCCACGTGGTTTAAATCTTGTCCATGGTGATTTCAAAGACACAGCCAATCTTGTTAAAGTACATAGGTGTTTGGGGCCACAATGCTATGCAACAACATTGCAAAAGTACTTCATATTTCCATTGACTTTATATTTTTTGGCAAACTTGGTGTCACGTAATGTCGCACTTTTAAAAACACATTACACTTGTTGAATAAACTCTCAGACAATTTCAACTAAATTAATCCAAATCATAAGGGCATTTTCAGTTTTCCTTCTTTATTAATAAGCTCATTGTTCTCAAACTTTTATATCATTTTTATGAAATAAATGTACACAACTCCTCTAATTGGCCAGTATGGGGATTGAACCCATGACCTTGGCGTTAGTAGCACCACGCTCTGACCAACTGAGCAAACCGGCCAGATGTGTCTGAAATGTCTGCAAAAAATAACAACAGATATGGTAGAGTTGCAAAAATAAACATTTTTTTTCTTTTTTAATAACACATTTAAGGAACTGAATATCAAGGCACAAAACTTCCTAACTAAAGCTTTGTGATGAGGATTTAGGCTGGATCCAACGAATGAAGTCAAATAGTTGTTGTTTTCTCTTAATGTGTGTGGTCTTTTGGTGGCGATCCCACCATGTACAAATGTTTTGGGAACAATCCCTTCCAATTAATGCAAGAAAACATATTCACTCTTAAATCACGTGACTTCAGTCTAAAATCAAATTAAAAGGTACATTTGGTAACAGATAATACAATCAACAGAAGATGGGTGTATAAAATGGAAAGTAGGCTTTTTTTTTATAAATGCAAAGATTCCTCTCAAAGTTCAACCACAAAGGGACTTGAACCCTCACTCTTCTGATCCGAAGTCAGACGCCTTATCCATTAGGCCACGTGGTTTAAATCTTGTCCATGGTGATTTCAAAGACACAGCCAATCTTGTTAAAGTACATAGGTGTTTGGGGCCACAATGCTATGCAACAACATTGCAAAAGTACTTCATATTTCCATTGACTTTATATTTTTTGGCAAACTTGGTGTCACGTAATGTCGCACTTTTAAAAACACATTACACTTGTTGAATAAACTCTCAGAGAATTTCAACTAAATTAATCCAAATCATAGGGCATTTTCAGTTTTCCTTCTTTATTAATAAGCTCATTGTTCTCAAACTTTTATATCATTTTTATGAAATATATGTACACAACTCCTTTAATTGGCCAGTATGGGGATTGAACCCATGACCTTGGTGTTATTAGCACCACGCTCTGACCAACTGAGCAAACCGGCCAGATGTGTCTGAAATGTCTGCAAAAAATAACAACAGATATGGTAGAGTTGCAAAAATAAACATTTTTTTTTCTTTTTTAATAACACATTTAAGGAACTGAATATAAAGGCACAAAACTTCCTAACTAAAGCTTTGTGATGAGGATTTAGGCTTGATCCAACGAATGAAGTCAAATAGTTGTTGTTTTCTCTTAATGTGTGTGGTCTTTTGGTGGCGATCCCACCATGTACAAATGTTTTGGGAACAATCCCTTCCAATTAATGCAAGAAAACATATTCACTCTTAAATCACGTGACTTCAGTCTAAAATCAAATTAAAAGGTACATTTGGTAACAGATAATACAATCAACAGAAGATGGGTGTATAAAATGGAAAGTAGGCTTTTTTTTTATAAATGCAAAGATTCCTCTCAAAGTTCAACCACGAAGGGACTTGAACCCTCACTCTTCTGATCCGAAGTCAGATGCCTTATCCATTAGGCCACGTGGTTTAAATCTTGTCCATGGTGATTTCAAAGACACAGCCAATCTTGTTAAAGTACATAGGTGTTTGGGGCCACAATGCTATGCAACAACATTGCAAAAGTACTTCATATTTCCATTGACTTTATATTCTTAGGCAAACTTGGTGTCACGTAATGTCACACTTTTAAAAACACATTACACTTGTTGAATAAACTCTCAGAGAATTTCAACTAAATTAATCCAAATCATAGGGCATTTTCAGTTTTCCTTCTTTATTAATAAGCTCATTGTTCTCAAACTTTTCTATCATTTTTATGAAATAAATGTACACAACTCCTCTAATTGGCCAGTATGGGGATTGAACCCATGACCTTGGCGTTATTAGCACCACGCTCTGACCAACTGAGCTAACCGGCCAGATGTGTCTGTAATGTCTGCAAAAAATAACAACAGATATGGTAGAGTTGCAAAAATAAACAGATTTTTTTTTCTTTCTAAAAAACAAATTTAAGGAACTAATATCAAGGCACAAAACTTCCTAACTAAAGCTTTGTGATGAGGATTTAGGCTGGATCCATCGAATGAAGTCAAATAGTTGTTGTTTTCTCTTAATGTGTGTGGTTTTTGGTGGCGAATCCCACCATGTACAAATGTTTTGGGAACAATCCCTTCCAATTAATGCAAGAAAACATATTCACTCTTAAATCACGTGACTTCAGTCTAAAATCAAATTAAAAGCTATATTTGGTAACAGATAATACAATCAACAGAAGATGGGTGTATAAATTGGGAAGTAGGCTTTTTTTTAATGCAACAGATTCCTCTCAAAGGTCAACCATGAAAGGGACTTGAACCCTCACTCTTCTGATCCGAAGTCAGATGCCTTATCCATTAGGCCACGTGGTTTAAATCTTGTCTACATGTGATTTCAAAGACACAGCCAATCTTGTTAGAGTAAATAGGTGTTTGGGGCCACAATGCTATGCAACAACACTGCAATAGTACTTCATATTTCCATTGACTTTATATTCTTAGGCAAACTTGGTGTCACGTAATGTCGCACTTTTAAAAACACATGTACACTTGTTGAATAAACTCTCAGACAATTTCAACTAAATTACTCCAAATCATAAGGCATTTTCAGTTTTCCTTGTTTATTAATAAGCTCATTGGTGTCTCAAACTTTTCTATCATTTTTATGCAAATAAATGTACACAACTACTCTATATTGGCCAGTATGGGGATTGAACCCATGACCTTGGCGTTATTAGCACCACGCTCTGACCAACTGAGCAAACCGGCCAGATGTGTCTGCAAAGTCTGCAAAAAATAACAACAGATATGGTAGAGTTTCAAAAATAAACATTTTTTTTCTTTTTTATTAACACATTTAAGGAACTGAATATCAAGGCACAAAACTTCCTAACTAAAGCTTTGTGATGAGGATTTAGGCTGGATCCAACGAATGAAGTCAAATAGTTGTTGTTTTCTCTTAATGTGTGTGGTTTTTTGGTGGCGATCCCACCATGTACAAATGTTTTGGGAACAATCCCTTCCAATTAATGCAAGAAAACATATTCACTCTTAAATCACGTGACTTCAGTCTAAAATCAAATTAAAAGGTACATTTGGTAACAGATAATACAATCAACAGAAGATGGGTGTATAAAATGGAAAGTAGGCTTTTTTTTTATAAATGCAAAGATTCCTCTCAAAGTTCAACCACGAAGGGACTTGAACCCTCACTCTTCTGATCCGAAGTCAGACGCCTTATCCATTAGGCCACGTGGTTTAAATCTTGTCCATGGTGATTTCAAAGACACAGCCAATCTTGTTAAAGTAAATAGGTGTTTGGGGCCACAATGCTATGCAACAACATTGCAAAAGTACTTCATATTTCCATTGACTTTATATTCTTAGGCAAACTTGGTGTCACGTAATGTCGCACTTTTAAAAACACATTACACTTGTTGAATCAACTCTCATACAATTTCAACTAAATTAATCCAAATCATAGGGCATTTTCAGTTTTCCTTCTTTATTAATAAGCTCATTGTTCTCAAACTTTTATATCATTTTTATGAAATAAATGTACACAACTCCTTTAATTGGCCAGTATGGGGATTGAACCCATGACCTTGGTGTTATTAGCACCACGCTCTGACCAACTGAGCAAACCGGCCAGATGTGTCTGAAATGTCTGCAAAAAATAACAACAGATATGGTAGAGTTGCAAAAATAAACATTTTTTTTCTTTTTTAATAACACATTTAAGGAACTGAATATAAAGGCACAAAACTTCCTAACTAAAGCTTTGTGATGAGGATTTAGGCTTGATCCAACGAATGAAGTCAAATAGTTGTTGTTTTCTCTTAATGTGTGTGGTCTTTTGGTGGCGATCCCACCATGTACAAATGTTTTGGGAACAATCCCTTCCAATTAATGCAAGAAAACATATTCACTCTTAAATCACGTGACTTCAGTCTAAAATCAAATTAAAAGGTACATTTGGTAACAGATAATACAATCAACAGAAGATGGGTGTATAAAATGTAAAGTAGGCTTTTTTTTTATAAATGCAAAGATTCCTCTCAAAGTTCAACCACGAAGGGACTTGAACCCTCACTCTTCTGATACGAAGTCAGACGCCTTATCCATTAGGCCACGTGGTTTAAATCTTGTCCTTGGTGATTTCAAAGACACAGCCAATCTTGTTAAAGTACATAGGTGTTTGGGGCCACAATGCTATGCAACAACATTGCAAAAGTACTTCATATTTCCATTGACTTTATATTCTTAGGCAAACTTGGTGTCACGTAATGTCGCACTTTTAAAAACACATTACACTTGTTGAATAAACTCTCAGACAATTTCAACTAAATTAATCCAAATCATAGGGCATTTTCAGTTTTCCTTCTTTATTAATAAGCTCATTGTTCTCAAACTTTTCTATCATTTTTATGAAATAAATGTACACAACTCCTCTAGTTGGCCAGTATGGGGATTGAACCCATGACCTTGGCGTTATTAGCACCACGCTCTGACCAACTGAGCTAACCGGCCAGATGTGTCTGTAATGTCTGCAAAAAATAACAACAGATATGGTAGAGTTTCAAAAATAAACAGATTTTTTTTTCTTTCTAAAAAACAAATTTAAGGAACTAAATATCAAGGCACAAAACTTCCTAACTAAAGCTTTGTGATGAGGATTTAGGCTGGATCCATCGAATGAAGTCAAATAGTTGTTGTTTTCTCTTAATGTGTGTGGTTTTTTGGTGGCAGATCCCACCATGTACAAATGTTTTGGGAACAATCCCTTCCAATTAATGCAAGAAAACATATTCACTCTTAAATCACGTGACTTCAGTCTAAAATCAAATTAAAAGCTATATTTGGTAACAGATAATACAATCAACAGAAGATGGGTGTATAAATTGGGAAGTAGGCTTTTTTTTATGCAACAATTCCTCTCAAAGGTCAACCATGAAAGGACTTGAACACTCACTCTTCTGATCCGAAGTCAGATGCCTTATCCATTAGGCCACGTGGTTTAAATCTTGTCTACAGTGATTTCAAAGACATAGCAAATCTTGTTAGAGTAAATCGGTTTTTGGGGCCACAATGCTATGCAACAACACTGCAATTGTACTTCATATTTCCATTGACTTTATATTCTTAGGCAAACTGGGTGTCACGTAATGTCGCACTTTTAAAACACTGTACACTTGTTGAATCAACTCTCATACCATTTCAACTAAATTACTCCAAATCATAAAGCATTTTCAGTTTTCCTTGTTTATTAATATGCTCATTGGAGTGTCTTGTTCTCAAACTTTTCATCATTTTTATCAAACTAAATGTACACAGCTACTCTATATTGGCCAGTATGGGGATTGAACCCATGACCTTGGTGTTATTAGCACCACGCTCTGACCAACTGAGCAAACCGGCCAGATGTGTCTGCAAATGTCTGCAAAAAATAACAACAGATATGGTAGAGTTGCAAAAATAAACATTTTTTTTCTTTTTTAATAACACATTTAAGGAACTGAATATCAAGGCACAAAACTTCCTAACTAAAGCTTTGTGATGAGGATTTAGGCTGGATCCAACGAATGAAGTCAAATAGTTGTTGTTTTCTCTTAATGTGTGTGGTTTTTTGGTGGCGATCCCACCATGTACAAATGTTTTGGGAACAATCCCTTCCAATTAATGCAAGAAAACATATTCAATCTTAAATCACGTGACTTCAGTCTAAAATCCAATTAAAAGGTACATTTGGTAACAGATAATACAATCAACAGAAGATGGGTGTATAAAATGGAAAGTAGGCTTTTTTTTTATAAATTCAAAGATTCCTCTCAAAGTTCAACCACGAAGGGACTTGAACCCTCACTCTTCTGATCCGAAGTCAGATGCCTTATCCATTAGGCCACGTGGTTTAAATCTTGTCCATGGTGATTTCAAAGACACAGCCAATCATGTTAAAGTACATAGGTGTTTGGGGCCACAATGCTATGCAACAACATTGCAAAAGTACTTCATATTTCCATTGACTTTATATTTTTTGGCAAACTTGGTGTCACGTAATGTCACACTTTTAAAAACACATTACACTTGTTGAATAAACTCTCAGAGAATTTCAACTAAATTAATCCAAATCATAGGGCATTTTCAGTTTTCCTTCTTTATTAATAAGCTCATTGTTCTCAAACTTTTCTATCATTTTTATGAAATAAATGTACACAACTCCTCTAATTGGCCAGTATGGGGATTGAACCCATGACCTTGGCGTTATTAGCACCACGCTCTGACCAACTGAGCTAACCGGCCAGATGTGTCTGTAATGTCTGCAAAAAATAACAACAGATATGGTAGAGTTTCAAAAATAAACAGATTTTTTTTTCTTTCTAAAAAACAAATTTAAGGAACTAAATATCAAGGCACAAAACTTCCTAACTAAAGCTTTGTGATGAGGATTTAGGCTGGATCCATCGAATGAAGTCAAATAGTTGTTGTTTTCTCTTAATGTGTGTGGGTTTTTGGTGGCAATCCCACCATGTACAAATGTTTTGGGAACAATCCCTTCCAATTAATGCAAGAAAACATATTCACTCTTAAATCACGTGACTTCAGTCTAAAATCAAATTAAAAGCTATATTTGGTAACAGATAATACAATCAACAGAAGATGGGTGTATAAATTGGGAAGTAGGCTTTTTTTATGCAACAATTCCTCTCAAAGGTCAACCATGAAAGGACTTGAACACTCACTCTTCTGATCCGAAGTCAGATGCCTTATCCATTAGGCCACGTGGTTTAAATCTTGTCTACAGTGATTTCAAAGACATAGCAAATCTTGTTAGAGTAAATCGGTTTTTTGGGGCCACAATGCTATGCAACAACACTGCAATTGTACTTCATATTTCCATTGACTTTATATTCTTAGGCAAACTGGGTGTCACGTAATGTCGCACTTTAAAAACACTGTACACTTGTTGAATCAACTCTCATACCATTTCAACTAAATTACTCCAAATCATAAAGCATTTTCAGTTTTCCTTGTTTATTAATATGCTCATTGGAGTGTCTTGTTCTCAAACTTTTCATCATTTTTATCAAACAAATGTACACAGCTACTCTATATGGCCAGTATGGGGATCGAACCCATGACCTTGGCATTATTAGCACCACGCTCTGACCAACTGAGCAAACCGGCCAGATGTGTCTGCAAAGTCTGCAAAAAATAACAACAGATATGGTAGAGTTTCAAAAATAAACATTTTTTTTCTTTTTTAATAACACATTTAAGGAACTGAATATCAAGGCACAAAACTTCCTAACTAAAGCTTTGTGATGAGGATTTAGGCTGGATCCAACGAATGAAGTCAAATAGTTGTTGTTTTCTCTTAATGTGTGTGGTTTTTTGGTGGCGATCCCACCATGTACAAATGTTTTGGGAACAATCCCTTCCAATTAATGCAAGAAAACATATTCAATCTTAAATCACGTGACTTCAGTCTAAAATCAAATTAAAAGGTACATTTGGTAACAGATAATACAATCAACAGAAGATGGGTGTACAAAATGGAAAGTAGGCTTTTTTTTATAAATGCAAAGATTCCTCTCAAAGTTCAACCACGAAGGGACTTGAACCCTCACTCTTCTGATCCGAAGTCAGACGCCTTATCCATTAGGCCACGTGGTTTAAATCTTGTCCATGGTGATTTAAAAGACACAGCCAATCTTGTTAAAGTAAATAGGTGTTTGGGGCCACAATGCTATGCAACAACATTGCAAAAGTACTTCATATTTCCATTGACTTTATATTCTTAGGCAAACTTGGTGTCACGTAATGTAGTACTTTTAAAAACACATTACTCTTGTTGAATCAACTCTCATACAATTTCAACTAAATTAATCCAAATCATAGGGCATTTTCAGTTTTCCTTCTTTATTAATAAGCTCATTGTTCTCAAACTTTTCTATCATTTTTATGAAATAAATGTACACAACTCCTTTAATTTGCCAGTATAGGGATTGAACCCATGACCTTGGCGTTATTAGCACCACGCTCTGACCAACTGAGCTAACCGGCCAGATGTGTCTGTAATGTCTGCAAAAAATAACAACAGATATTATAGAGTTGCAAAAATAAACAATTTTTTCTTTAAACAACACATTTAATTAACTGAATATCAAGGCACAAAACTTCCTAACTAAAACTTTGTGATGAGGGTTTAGGCTGGATCCATCGAATGAAGTCAAATAGTTGTTGTTTTCTTTTAATGTGTGTGGATTTTTGGTGGAGATCCCACCATGTACAAATGTTTTGGGAAAAATCCCTTCCAATTAATGCAAGAAAACATATTCACTCTTAAATCACGTGACTTCAGTCTAAAATCAAATTAAAAGCTACATTTGGTAACAGATAATACAATCAACAGAAGATGGGTGTTTAAATTGGAAAGTAGGCTTTTTTTTTATAAATGCAAAGATTCCTCTCAAAGTTCAACCACGAAGGGACTTGAACCCTCACTCTTCTGATCCGAAGTCAGACGCCTTATCCATTAGGCCACGTGGTTTATATCTTGTCCATGGTGATTTTAAAGACACAGCCAATCTTGTTAAAGTAAATAGGTGTTTGGGGCCACAATGCTATGCAACAACATTGCAAAAGTACTTCATATTTCCATTGACTTTATATTTTTTGGCAAACCTGGTGTCACGTAATGTCGCACTTTTAAAAACACATTACACTTGTTGAATAAACTCTCAGACAATTTCAACTAAATTAATCCAAATCATAGGGCATTTTCAGTTTTCCTTCTTTATTAATAAGCTCATTGTTCTCAAACTTTTATATCATTTTTATCAAACAAATGTACACAGCTACTCTATATGGCCAGTATGGGGATTGAACCCATGACCTTGGCGTTATTAGCACCACGCTCTGACCAACTGAGCTAACCGGCCAGATGTGTCTGTAATGTCTGCAAAAAATAACAACAGATATGGTAGAGTTTCAAAAATAAACAGATTTTTTTTTCTTTCTAAAAAACAAATTTAAGGAACTAAATATCAAGGCACAAAACTTCCTAACTAAAGCTTTGTGATGAGGATTTAGGCTGGATCCATCGAATGAAGTCAAATAGTTGTTGTTTTCTCTTAATGTGTGTGGTTTTTTGGTGGCAATCCCACCATGTACAAATGTTTTGGGAACAATCCCTTCCAATTAATGCAAGAAAACATATTCACTCTTAAATCACGTGACTTCAGTCTAAAATCAAATTAAAAGCTATATTTGGTAACAGATAATACAATCAACAGAAGATGGGTGTATAAATTGGGAAGTAGGCTTTTTTTATGCAACAATTCCTCTCAAAGGTCAACCATGAAAGGACTTGAACACTCACTCTTCTGATCCGAAGTCAGATGCCTTATCCATTAGGCCACGTGGTTTAAATCTTGTCTACAGTGATTTCAAAGACATAGCAAATCTTGTTAGAGTAAATCGGTTTTTGGGGCCACAATGCTATGCAACAACACTGCAATTGTACTTCATATTTCCATTGACTTTATATTCTTAGGCAAACTGGGTGTCACGTAATGTCGCACTTTTAAAACACTGTACACTTGTTGAATCAACTCTCATACCATTTCAACTAAATTACTCCAAATCATAAAGCATTTTCAGTTTTCCTTGTTTATTAATATGCTCATTGGAGTGTCTTGTTCTCAAACTTTTCATCATTTTTATCAAACAAATGTACACAGCTACTCTATATGGCCAGTATGGGGATCGAACCCATGACCTTGGCGTTATTAGCACCACGCTCTGACCAACTGAGCAAACCGGCCAGATGTGTCTGCAAAGTCTGCAAAAAATAACAACAGATATGGTAGAGTTGCAAAAATAAACATTTTTTTTCTTTTTTAATAACACATTTAAGGAACTGAATATCAAGGCACAAAACTTCCTAACTAAAGCTTTGTGATGAGGATTTAGGCTGGATCCAATCGAATGAAGTCAAATAGTTGTTGTTTTCTCTTAATGTGTGTGGATTTTTTGGTGGCGATCCCACCATGTACAAATGTTTTGGGAACAATCTCTTCCAATTAATGCAAGAAAACATATTCACTCTTAAATCACGTGACTTCAGTCTAAAATCAAATTAAAAGCTACATTTGGTAACAGATAATACAATCAACAGAAGATGGGTGTATAAAATGGAAAGTAGGCTTTTTTTTTTATAAATGCAAAGATTCCTCTCAAAGTTCAACCACGAAGGGACTTGAACCCTCACTCTTCTGATCCGAAGTCAGACGCCTTATCCATTAGGCCACGTGGTTTATATCTTGTCCATGGTGATTTTAAAGACACAGCCAATCTTGTTAAAGTAAATAGGTGTTTGGGGCCACAATGCTATGCAACAACATTGCAAAAGTACTTCATATTTCCATTGACTTTATATTTTTTGGCAAACCTGGTGTCACGTAATGTCGCACTTTTAAAAACACATTACACTTGTTGAATAAACTCTCAGACAATTTCAACTAAATTAATCCAAATCATAGGGCATTTTCAGTTTTCCTTCTTTATTAATAAGCTCATTGTTCTCAAACTTTTCTATCATTTTTATGAAATAAATGTACACAACTCCTCTATATGGCCAGTATGGGGATTGAACCCATGACCTTGGCGTTATTAGCACCACGCTCTGACCAACTGAGCTAACCGGCCAGATGTGTCTGTAATGTCTGCAAAAAATAACAACAGATATGGTAGAGTTTCAAAAATAAACAGATTTTTTTTTCTTTCTAAAAACACATTTAAGGAACTGAAATATCAAGGCACAAAACTTCCTAACTAAAGCTTTGTGATGAGGATTTAGGCTGGATCCATCGAATGAAGTCAAATAGTTGTTGTTTTCTCTTAATGTGTGTGGTTTTTTGGTGGCGAATCCCACCATGGACAAATGTTTTGGGAACAATCCCTTCCAATTAATGCAAGAAAACATATTCACTCTTAAATCACGTGACTTCAGTCTGAAATCAAATTAAAAGCTACATTTGGTAACAGATAATACAATCAACAGAAGATGGGTGTATAAATTGGAAAGTAGGCTTTTTTTTATAATGCAACAGATTCCTCTCAAAGTTCAACCACTGAAGGGACTTGAACCCTCACTCTTCTGATCCGAAGTCAGATGCCTTATCCATTAGGCCACGTGGTTTAAATCTTGTCTACATGTGATTTCAAAGACACAGCCAATCTTGTTAGAGTAAATCGGTGTTTGGGGCCACAATGCTATGCAACAACACTGCAATAGTACTTCATATTTCCATTGACTTTATATTCTTAGGCAAACTGGGTGTCACGTAATGTCGCACTTTAAAAACACTGTACACTTGTTGAATCAACTCTCATACCATTTCAACTAAATTACTCCAAATCATAAAGCATTTTCAGTTTTCCTTGTTTATTAATATGCTCATTGGAGTGTCTTGTTCTCAAACTTTTCATCATTTTTATCAAACAAATGTACACAGCTACTCTATATGGCCAGTATGGCGATCGAACCCATGACCTTGGCATTATTAGCACCACGCTCTGACCAACTGAGCAAACCGGCCAGATGTGTCTGCAAAGTCTGCAAAAAATAACAACAGATATGGTAGAGTTTCAAAAATAAACATTTTTTTTTCTTTTTAATAACACATTTAAGGAACTGAATATCAAGGCACAAAACTTCCTAACTAAAGCTTTGTGATGAGGATTTAGGCTGGATCCAATCGAATGAAGTCAAATAGTTGTTGTTTTCTCTTAATGTGTGTGGTTTTTTGGTGGCGATCCCACCATGTACAAATGTTTTGGGAACAATCCCTTCCAATTAATGCAAGAAAACATATTCACTCTTAAATCACGTGACTTCAGTCTAAAATCAAATTAAAAGCTATATTTGGTAACAGATAATACAATCAACAGAAGATGGGTGTATAAATTGGGAAGTAGGCTTTTTTTATGCAACAATTCCTCTCAAAGGTCAACCATGAAAGGACTTGAACACTCACTCTTCTGATCCGAAGTCAGATGCCTTATCCATTAGGCCACGTGGTTTAAATCTTGTCTACATGTGATTTCAAAGACATAGCCAATCTTGTTAGAGTAAATCGGTTTTTGGGGCCACAATGCTATGCAACAACACTGCAATTGTACTTCATATTTCCATTGACTTTATATTCTTAGGCAAACTGGGTGTCACGTAATGTCGCACTTTAAAAACACTGTACACTTGTTGAATCAACTCTCATACCATTTCAACTAAATTACTCTAAATCATAAAGCATTTTCAGTTTTCCTTGTTTATTAATATGCTCATTGGAGTGTCTTGTTCTCAAACTTTTCTATCATTTTTATCATACAAATGTACACAGCTACTCTATATTGGCCAGTATGGGGATCGAACCCATGACCTTGGCGTTATTAGCACCACGCTCTGACCAACTGAGCTAACCGGCCAGATGTGTCTGCTAATGTCTGCAAAAAATAACAACAGATATGGTAGAGTTTCAAAAATAAACATTTTTTTTCTTTTTAATAACACATTTAAGGAACTGAATATCAAGGCACAAAACTTCCTAACTAAAGCTTTGTGATGAGGATTTAGGCTGGATCCAACGAATGAAGTCAAATAGTTGTTGTTTTCTCTTAATGTGTGTGGTTTTTTGGTGGCGATCCCACCATGTACAAATGTTTTGGGAACAATCCCTTCCAATTAATGCAAGAAAACATATTCAATCTTAAATCACGTGACTTCAGTCTAAAATCAAATTAAAAGGTACATTTGGTAACAGATAATACAATCAACAGAAGATGGGTGTTAAAATGGAAAGTAGGCTTTTTTTTTATAAATGCAAAGATTCCTCTCAAAGTTCAACCACGAAGGGACTTGAACCCTCACTCTTCTGATCCGAAGTCAGACGCCTTATCCATTAGGCCACGTGGTTTAGATCTTGTCCATAGTGATTTTAAAGACACACCCAATCTTGTCAAAGTAAATAGGTGTTTGGGGCCACAATGCTATGCAACAACATTGCAAAAGTACTTCATATTTCCATTGACTTTATATTTTTTGGCAAACCTGGTGTCACGTAATGTCGCACTTTTAAAAACACATTACACTTGTTGAATAAACTCTCAGACAATTTCAACTAAATTAATCCAAATCATAGGGCATTTTCAGTTTTCCTTCTTTATTAATAAGCTCATTGTTCTCAAACTTTTATATCATTTTTATGAAATAAATGTACACGACTCCTCTAATTGGCCAGTATGGGGATTGAACCCATGACCTTGGCGTTATTAGCACCACGCTCTGACCAACTGAGCTAACCGGCCAGATATGTCTGTAATGTCTGCAAAAAATAACAACAGATATGGTAGAGTTTCAAAAATAAACAGATTTTTTTTTCTTTCTAAAAAACAAATTTAAGGAACTAAATATCAAGGCACAAAACTTCCTAACTAAAGCTTTGTGATGAGGATTTAGGCTGGATCCATCGAATGAAGTCAAATAGTTGTTGTTTTCTCTTAATGTGTGTGGTTTTTTGGTGGCAATCCCACCATGTACAAATGTTTTGGGAACAATCCCTTCCAATTAATGCAAGAAAACATATTCACTCTTAAATCACGTGACTTCAGTCTAAAATCAAATTAAAAGCTATATTTGGTAACAGATAATACAATAGACAGAAGATGGGTGTATAAATTGGGAAGTAGGCTTTTTTTATGCAACAATTCCTCTCAAAGGTCAACCATGAAAGGACTTGAACACTCACTCTTCTGATCCGAAGTCAGATGCCTTATCCATTAGGCCACGTGGTTTAAATCTTGTCTACAGTGATTTCAAAGACATAGCAAATCTTGTTAGAGTAAATCGGTTTTTGGGGCCACAATGCTATGCAACAACACTGCAATTGTACTTCATATTTCAATTGACTTTATATTCTTAGGCAAACTGGGTGTCACGTAATGTCGCACTTTAAAAACACTGTACACTTGTTGAATCAACTCTCATACCATTTCAACTAAATTACTCCAAATCATAAAGCATTTTCAGTTTTCCTTGTTTATTAACATGCTCATTGGAGTGTCTCGTTCTCAAACTTTTCATCATTTTTATCAAACAAATGTACACAGCTACTCTATATGGCCAGTATGGGGATCGAACCCATGACCTTGGCGTTATTAGCACCACGCTCTGACCAACTGAGCAAACCGGCCAGATGTGTCTGCAAAGTCTGCAAAAAATAACAACAGATATGGTAGAGTTTCAAAAATAAACATTTTTTTTCTTTTTTAATAACACATTTAAGGAACTGAATATCAAGGCACAAAACTTCCTAACTAAAGCTTTGTGATGAGGATTTAGGCTTGATCCAACGAATGAAGTCAAATAGTTGTTGTTTTCTCTTAATGTGTGTGGTTTTTTGGTGGCGATCCAACCATGTACAAATGTTTTGGGAACAATACCTTCCAATTAATGCAAGAAAACATATTCACTCTTAAATCACGTGACTTCAGTCTAAAATCAAATTAAAAGGTACATTTGGTAACAGATAATACAATCAACAGAAGATGGGTGCATAAAATGGAAAGTAGGCTTTTTTTTTATAAATGCAAAGATTCCTCTCAAAGTTCAACCACGAAGGGACTTGAACCCTCACTCTTCTGATCCGAAGTCAGACGCCTTATCCATTAGGCCACGTGGTTTAAATCTTGTCCATGGTGATTTAAAAGACACAGCCAATCTTGTTAAAGTAAATAGGTGTTTGGGGCCACAATGCTATGCAACAACATTGCAAAAGTACTTCATATTTCCATTGACTTTATATTCTTAGGCAAACTTGGTGTCACGTAATGTCGCACTTTTAAAAACACATTACAATTGTTGAATCAACTCTCATACAATTTCAACTAAATTAATCCAAATCATAGGGCATTTTCAGTTTTCCTTCTTTATTAATAAGCTCATTGTTCTCAAACTTTTATATCATTTTTATGAAATAAATGTACACAACTCCTTTAATTGGCCAGTATGGGGATTGACCCCATGACCTTGGTGTTATTAGCACCACGCTCTGACCAACTGAGCTAACCGGCCAGATGTGTCTGTAATGTCTGCAAAAAATAACAACAGATATGGTAGAGTTGCAAAAATAAACAGATTTTTTTTCTTTCGAAAAAACAAATTTAAGGAACTGAATATCAAGGCACAAAACTTCCTAACTAAAGCTTTGTGATGAGGATTTAGGCTGGATCCATCGAATGAAGTCAAATAGTTGTTGTTTTCTCTTAATGTGTGTGGTTTTTTGGTGGCGATCCCACCATGTACAAATGTTTTGGGAACAATCCCTTCCAATTAATGCAAGAAAACATATTCACTCTTAAATCACGTGACTTCAGTCTAAAATCAAATTAAAAGCTACATTTGGTAACAGATAATACAATCAACAGAAGATGGGTGTATAAAATGGAAAGTAGGCTTTTTTTTTTACAAATGCAAAGATTTCTCTCAAAGTTGAACCACGAAGGGACTTGAACCCTCACTCTTCTAATCCGAAGTCAGACGCCTTATCCATTAGGCCACATGGTTTAAATCTTATTCGCAGTGATTTCAAAGACACAGCCAATCTTGTTGAAGTAAATCGGTGTTTGGGGCCACAATGCTATGCAACAACACTGCAATTGTACTTCATATTTCCATTGACTTTATATTCGTAGGCAAACTTGGTGTCATGCAATGTCGCACTTTTAAAAACACATTACACTTGTTGAATCAACTCTCATATATTTTCAACTAAATTAATCCAAATCATAAAGCATTTTCAGTTTTCCTTCTTTATTAATAAGCTCATTGTTCTCAAACTTTTCTATCATTTTTATAAAATAAATGTACACAACTCCTCTACTTGGCCGGTATGGGGATTGAACCCATTACCTTGGCATTATTAGCACCACGCTCTGACCAACTGAGCTAACCAGCCAGATGTATCTGTAATGTCTGCAAAAAATAACAACAGATATAATAGAGTTGTAAAAATAAACAGATTTTTTTCTTTATAAATAACACATTTAAGGAACTGAATATCAAGGCAAAAAACTTCCTAACTAAAGCTTTGTGATTAGGATTTAGGCTGGATCCATCGAATGAAGTCAAATAGTTGTTGTTTTCTCTTAATGTGTGTGGTTTTTTAGTGGCAATCCCACCATGTAAAATGTTTTGGGAACAATCCCTTCCAATTAATGCAAGAAAACATATTCACTCTTAAATCACGTGACTTCAGTCTAAAATCAAATTAAAAGGTACATTTGGTAACAGATAATACAATCAACAGAAGATGGGTGTATAAATTGGAAAGTAGGCTTTTTTTATGCAACAATTCCTCTCAAAGGTCAACCATGAAAGGACTTGAACACTCACTCTTCTGATCCGAAGTCAGACGAATTATCAATTAGGCCACGTGGTTTAAATCTTGTCTACAGTGATTTCAAAGACACAGCCAATCTTGTTAGAGTAAATCGGTTTTTGAAGGCAGAAAGCTATGCAACAACACTGCAATAGTACTTCATATATCCATTGAGTTTATATTCTTAGGCAAACTTGGTGTCTCGTAATGTCGCACTTTAAAAACACTGTACACTTGTTGAATCAACTCTCATACAATTTCAACTAAATTAATCCAAATTATAAAGCATTTTCAGTTTTCCTTGTTTATTAATAAGCTCATTGGAGTGTCTTGTTCTCAAACTTTTTATCAAACAAATGTACACAACTACTCTATTTGGCCAGTATGGGGATTGAACCCATGACCTTGACGTTATTAGCACCACGCTCTGACCAACAGAGCTAACCGGCCATACTGTATGTGGCTGCAAAGTCTGCAAAAAATAACAACAGATATGATAGAGTTGCAAAAATAAACATTTTTTTCATTTGAAATAACACAGTTAAGGAACTGAATATCAAGGCACAAAACTTCCTAACTAAAACTTTGTGATGAGTGTTTAGGCTGGATCCATCGAATGAAGTCAAATAGTTGTTGTTTTCTCTTAATGTGTGTGGATTTTTGGTGGCGATCCCACCATGTACAAATGTTTTGGGAACAATCCCTTCCAAATAATGTAAGAAAACATATTCACTCTTAAATCACGTGACTTCAGTCTAAAATCAAATTAAAAGCTACATTTGGTAACAGATAATACAATCAACAGAAGATGGGTGTATAAATTGGAAAGTAGGCTTTTTTTATGCAACAATTCCTCTCAAAGTTCAACCATGAAAGGACTTGAACCCTCACTCTTCTGATCTGAAGTCAGACCCCTTCTCCATTAGGCCACATGGTTTAAATCTTGTCCATAGTTATTTCAATGACACAGCCAATCTTGTTGAAGTAAAGCGGTTTTTGGGGCCACAATGCTATGCAACAACACTGCAATAGTACTTCATATTTCCATTGACTTTATATTCTTAGGCAAACTTGGTGTCACGTAATGTCGCACTTTTAAAAACACTGTACACTTGTTGAATCAACTCTCAGACAATTTCAACTAAATTAATCCAAATCATAAAGCATTTTCAGTTTTCCTTGTTTATTAATAAGCTCATTGGAGTGTCTTGTTCTCAAACAAATGTACACAACTACTCTATTTGGCCAGTTTGGGGATAGAACTCATGACCTTGGCGTTAGTAGCACCACGCTCTAACCAACTGAGTTAACCAGCCATATGTCTTTGTAAAGTCTGCAAAAAATAACAACAGATATGGTAGAGTTGCAAAAATAAACAGATTTTTTCTTTCTAAAAAAAAAAAAAAAACATTTATGGCACTGAATACTAAGGCACAAAACTTCCCAACTACAGCTTTTTTGATGAGGATTTTTGCTGAAACCTTTGAATGAAGTCAAATAGTTGTTGTTGAGCAACACCAGTCAGTTGGCACGACTACAGTTGAGGGGTTAGGGTAGTGAAGAGGGACATTATTTTTTCGGAGGTGGTCCTTGGGTTTCCTGGGTCGGGCATCTGGCTGTGTGTTGGGCTCTGGTGATTGCATATGGGGTAGCTTGGCCCTGCTGGGCCCCTGGTTGAGCCCTGGCTTGGGGGTTGTCGGGTCCGTGGGCCCTTTGGGTGAGTGCTCTCCTCTTGGTCTGGGCCTTGACTTCTGTCACACCCTGTGCTTGCCTAGGGCCTTGAGGTACGGTTGCCGCGTCTGACACGAGGCCTCTCGGTCCTGGCTTCGGGGAGGCCCGTGCCCCTTGGTGCTGGGGTGGCCCTGGCAGGGGTTTCTCTATGCGCCTTGCTGGGTGGGCGGGCGGCTACTCGGCCTGGTCTCGGGGTCCCGGGATCTGGATGGGCGTGGGCCCGGGTTGCGTGTGTCTCTGCCTCCCTCGTTCCAATCTTTTGGGGCCTGGTGACAATCCGTTGGTCCTAATAAGCACATGGTTCACATTGGCAGCATGCATGTACTTTCACTCTCACTCACACTCACACACAAAATAGTTGTTGTTTTTCTCTTGTGGTGTGTGGTTTTGGGTGGCGGTCCCACAATGGACAAATGTTTTGGGAACAATCCCTTCCAATTAATGCAAGAAAACTTATTCACTCTTAAATCATGTGGCTTCAGTCTAAAATCAAATTAAAAGCTACATTTTGTAACAGATAATACAAGGAACAGAATATGAGTTCATAATTTGGATTAGTTTTTCCATCTTACCCTATCTGCTGTGTCCTCTTCGGTCTTTCAGTGCCTATGTTTCTATATATTATCCTAGCCTGTAGAATTTCTAAACACCATCTCTTTTCTTTTGCTCCAAGATTCACAGATTTTTCTGCAATATCACGCTAATAACGTGAAAAACTAATTGCACCTCTGAATAGCCCCATAAAATGAAAAAAATGGGAAAAGTACTGCGGTGTCGATAGTTTCATTCTGATCTATGCATCCGAAATAGACGACTTTTTTGTTTTAGTCACGTGGGTGAAAGCACTCTCTCCAAAACTGAATGGAAATGTGTCTTTATTAAATCATTCAAGCCTTAATATATACGACATATATATATATATATATATATATATACATGTATACATACACATATACCATATATATATATATATATATATATATATATATACATACACAGTATATGCAAACAGCCCTGAAGGAAAATGCCAAAAAAAGGACGAAGAAGATATTTGATAATTAGGTTTCACGTTGGAGTTGGGAAAATTAATGTGTCAATGTGTTTTGTTATTATTGTAAAATTATGCTTTGTGGGACTAATTTTTTATTCTTATCTGATTTTGCTGCCATTTTTCATGCATTTGTTAGGTGTTTGGCATTCCGAGGCAAACCTGCTCTCCTAATTTCATACATTTATAAATTACTGTACACTTGTTGACCCAACTCCGTTACAAACTCAGTCTAATTTACTCCATTGTTTATTAATACGCTCATTGGAGTGCATTGTTCTTTAACTTTTCAACAGTTTTATTGGCGTAAAGAATGAACAGTGGTTATTTCTAGCACTGTGCAAACACTTCAGATGCTACGACAAGCACCTCAGCTTTTACATGAGAATGACTAGGTCAGTTATCATTCTTTACAATAACATTTGCATCTTTTATGGTGAAAGTTCCATTCTGTCATCTTCCGCTTGTTCCGGGGTCGAGTCGCGGGGGCAACAGCCTCAAACGGGTAGCCCAGGCCTCTCTCTCCCCGGCTGCATCCTCTAGCTCACCTGGAAGGATCCCAAGTCGTTCCCCGGCCAGCTGTGAGACATAATCTCTCCAGCGGGTCCGGGGTCTGCCCCTTGGTCTCCTCCCGGTGGAACGTGCCCAAAACACCTCGCCCGCGAGGCGCTCAGGGGACATCCTGACCAGATGCCCGAACCACCCCATCTGGCCCCTCTCGACCTGGAGGGAGAGTGGCTAAACATCGAGCTCCTCCCGGATGGCGAAAGTTTATGGTGAAAGTGAAATGCAAAAATCACAAAGTTCCCGTTCAAACCGCAAACGGAAAAAAGAATGAAAAATGCTGTTTATATTTTTTGAAATCTTTAGTGTAGTTCACTTATTGGGCATGTGATAGTTTTTGTGTAAATACCAGTATGATGACCACGAGCTGTTACATCTCGACTATATATGATTAAAGAAAAACAAAAAACGTTTTTTTTTTTGTTTTTTTTTTTTTTTTTTTAAGATAGAATTGTCTCGTCTTTTGCACAGTATAAAAAAAAACCACATCAAATTTGTTGCACAAGGAACTGAAAGTTCAGATTAAATTGATGTAAATGAAATCCATTCAATCAAAATCAAAGTTTGAGAAAAATATTGAATGTAATATCTCAAGTGGTTTACTGTACCTTGTTGGGCGACTCGTAGTTGAACATAGTCAAGTGCCAGAGAGCATTGGGGATAGCCTGAAATCGAAGCAAATTAACTTCAGTAAACTTAAAGGAAAGAAAAATGAAAATAAACATTTCTAATGCAGTGAAATTCTGACATATTTTTTTTCCCAAAATAAAGAACACATAGTGACTTCTTCTTCTTCTTTCGGCATTTCCCTTTAGGGGTCACCACAGCAAGTCAGTTTGTTCCATCTAATCCTATCTGCTGTATCTTCTTTGGTCACACCAACTATCTTCATGTCTTCCTTCACTGCGTCCGAACCTCCTCTTTGGCCTTCCTATAGTCCTCTTTCCTGGTGGTTCCAAATCCAACATCCTTCTTCCTATGAACACATAGTGATATAACCATAAAATAATATTATAGCAGAAAGTGAAATTGTATTGGGAAATATGAGTAATAGTAAAAAAAACAGGAATAGATGGACTCACCTGAGAGTTTTTAAACTTTTTTAAGGCAAGAAATTAAAGATTTAATTATCAATGCTTTCAAAGTGTGTTTTTATGAATGTTGTTTAACTCCATATGAAATCTGGACTTATTATTTCACTCCCTAAATCTAATAAGGACTTGATACAAAAAAATAACAGGAGATTCATCATACTGGTTTGCAATGAGGATAAATTATTGAGGCTGGATTATACAAACAGGAAAAAATATGTTTTAGACAAATAAGTGGATGATTTTCAATCTGTTTTAATAACAGCTAGAAACATACATGTTACTGTTGGACCGGATCAGTTCAATCAGTCCTGGAAACAGAACATTTTAGTTCGTTTATTGATTCTTTAAAACACCACTTTTTATTCCAAACATTAAATGTAATTTTATCCTAAACGGCACCACCTTGTGGAGCAATAGGGTATTTACTGAAAGAAAACAAACAAAAAAATTGATCGCAACACAATGTTGAACATATTGTTCTCGATTTTAAAGTTAAAACTCTTAAGATTAAATATTATTAATGTTCAGTTAAAAAACACAAAAAACCTGCAGAGCAGTTCAATGTTTTGAAAACAGTTTTTCTAATAACAAAAACAAACAAACAAATAAGCAAACAACAACAATATTGTTTTCTAATGAACAAGTTAAAGTACTAAATTTACTAATAGGTGAAAAAAAAATTTAAAAAAATCTTTCATTCATCTTCTGAACCACTTATCCCGGACGTGGTAGACCTGAACATGATTTAAGTCGAGAGGCAGGGTACACCCCGAACAGATCGCCAGTCTGTCATAAAGCCACACATATTCGTAGCGGCCCGTTTCAAGAAGGAGGATTTGTGGAAACTCAAAGTTTGTTAACCCCAGAATGTCGAAAACTCAGAGTTTCCGGTTTCAGAAAGGGAGGTAACTTAAACCAGTAAACTCTGGGTTAGTTAAGCCGGTTTCAAGAAGAGAGTTAATCAAAACTCAGAGTCGCTAACTAGGGCAACTGACTCAGCAAACCAAACCTGGTCGGCAGCAGGTTACTTGAGGAAACCCAGAGTTTCTCTCGGTCTCCGCTCCTTTTTAAAGTGAACAGGGTTTAAATAAACATTCCTCGTTCAATCTGTTTGTACATTGATGGATAAATTGCAAAAATTTCCCTGATGAGGGGAAAAATAAATTACGTATGTAAAAATAAAAAAAAAAAAAATCACCCGTTTTCTTCACGCAGAGACTAAAATGACATGTCCGTTTCTAGATCATCCTGTTGATGAGGACGCTGGATTCATTCACAGGAAATTGAATTTATGCCACAAATTAATTTTGAGGCCACGAGTTAATTTTCCATCATATCTTCATTCATGTTTATTTGAGCGGTACCGTTTTTCTTGAGACTCCATGACATACATTAATAATCTTATACATCCATCAGACACATCACACACTCTTGTATTGTGTGTTGCTTTACGTTTTTTTTTTGTCTTGATAAAGTTGGAGATGCTGAGCACATTAGTACGGCCACAGTTTGCAGCTGCTGCACTGATAGACTTAATTATTTTATAAAGTCAGGTGGTCTACCTGTGATCTATGACATCATCATACGTTACCTGCTTGAATTATGGTTTTATTTTGTATGTTCTTTTAATGCCGACAGGATTATTTATAGAACTACATCAGTGTTGGTAAAGTTTAAAAACACATTTACATTGATGTATTTATTGCTCTCCATAAAATGTATTTCATTAAAGGATCATCATTACTGTAAAAATCCCACCTCATCCACAACGGGAAGTTTAGAAAGTACTTTTAATTCATACAAATATTGGTCTTATATTTAATTACTGAAGTAATTCCTTAAATGATTGAAAAATTAAGAATGATTTCCTATTTTACTGGAATATGACTACAATAAAATATGTATATACGTATATATATTTTAGATATACACTTTATTCATATCTCAACGGTAAAATTTGAGTGCTGCCGTGAGCTCAGAGGATTTGAACCCTTGAACTTCCGGTCCACGGGCAAACATTTTAGTTACACCGAACACTATGATTAAATGTAAACTTGTGTATTTCTTCTAGGAGCTCTTTCCACCCAGGTTTTTCTCTCTCTTTGGAGGAAGATGCCTCCAGACATTTTTTAATAAAAATGTGCTCATACTCGCTTTATGTCTGCAGTAGGACATCCAGCTCTGTCTGTTAGAAATATGAAGACCTCTTTGTTTGCTCCTGTTTCCATGGTGACTCCTAATGTCTGCACTCCATTGGTCAGGGCTTTTTATTCTCAAGGTGCATTTTCTAAACTCTGAGTCAATCAACTTGAAGTTGGTTAAACCAAGTGTTTTCAGCTGATCTGAAACCGAAAACTCAGAGTTTTCAATCTCAGAGTTGACCAACTCAAGGTTTAGATTTAAACTCAAAGTTTCTTGAACTTAAACTCAAGAAGTTTTAGATTTAAACTCAAGAAGTTCAAGAAACTTTGAGTTTAAATCTAAACCTTGAGTTGGTCAACTCTGAGATTAAAAACTCTGAGTTTACGGTTTCAGATCAGCTGAAAACAGTTGGATTAATCAACTTCAAGTTGATTGACTCAGAGTTTAGAAAATGCACCTTGAGAATAAAAAGCCCTGACCAATGGAGTGCAGACATTAGGAGTCACCATGGAAACAGGAGCAAACAAAGAGGTCTTCATATTTCTAACAAACAGAGCTGGATGTCCTACTGCAGACATACAGGCAGGATGAGCACATTTTTATTTAAAAAATGTCTGGAGGCATCTTCCTCCAAAGAGAGAGAAAAACCTGGGTGGAAAGAGCTCGTAGAGGAAATACACAAGTTTACATTTAATCATAGTGTTCGGTGTAACTAATTACTGAATATTGGTAGCACTGGGGTCAGGCGGTAGCTCAGCGGTAGAATGTTCGCCTGTGGACCGGAAGTTCGAGGGATCGAATCCCACTGAGCTCACGGCAGCACCCAAATTTTACCGTTGAGGTGTGTGTGTATATATATTTATTTTATCGTAGTCATATTCCAGTAAAATAGGAAATCATTCTTAATTTTTCAATCATTTAAGGAATTATTTCAGTAATTAAATAGAAGATCAATATTTGTATGAATTAAAAGTTCTTTTTAAACTTCCCGTTGTGGATGAGGTGGGATTTTTACAGTAATGATGATCCTATAATGAAATACATTTTATGGAGGACAATAAATACATAAATCTAACTGTGTTTTTAAACTTTACCAACACTGATGTAGTTCTATAAATAATCCTGTCGGCATTAAAAGAACATACAAAATAAAACCATAATTCAAGCAGGTAACGTATGATGATGTCATAGATCACAGGTAGACCACCTGACTTTATAAAATAGTTAAGTATATCAGTGCAGCAGCTGCAAACTGTGGCCGTACTAACGTGCTCAGCATCTCCAACTTTATAAAGAAAAAAAAAAAAAAACGTAAAGCAACACGCGATACAAGAGTGTGTGATGTGTCTGATGGATGAATGGATAAGATTATTAATGTATGTTATGGAGTCTCAAGAAAAACGGTACCGCTCAAATAAACATGAATGAAGAGATGATAGAAAATTAACTCGTGGTCTCAAAATTATTTTGTGGCATGAATTCAAATCCCTGTGAATGAATCCAGCGTCCTCATCTACAGGATGATCTAGAAAAGGATATGTCATTTTAGTCTCTGCGTGAAGGAAACAGGTGTTTTTTTTTTATTTTACAGACTTTATTTTTCTCTCATCTGAGAAATTTTTGCAATTTATCCATCAATGTACAAACAGATTGAACGAGGAAAGTTTATTTACACCCTGTTCACTTTAAAAAGGAGCGGAGACCGAGAGAAACTCTGAGTTTCCTCAAGTAAACCTGCTACCGACCAGGTTTGGTTTGCTGAGTCAGTTGCCCTAGTTAGCGACTCTGAGTTTTGATTAACTCTCTTCTTGAAACCGGCTTAACTAACCCAGAGTTTACTGGTTTAAGTTACCTCCCTTTCTGAAACCGGAAACTCTGAGTTTTCGACATTCTGGGGTTAACAAACTTTGAGTTTCCACAAATCCTCCTTCTTGAAACGGGCCCCTGGTCTCACCCACAGTCGTCATCAGTTCTTCAGCTAATCCTGTGGTAAACTGACCACCTCTCACTATGTTTATTTTGACACCATGTACTTATATCTTCATTCTCCCTTCAGCCTTTCCTCCTGGCCAGCCAGCACTGTCTGAAGCCATCATCACTTCCCTATGAACACTTTTGGACACTTTCTTTAAATAAACTATTATCAACCTGCACGTAGATCCTCCTCCTTCCTTCCCACACACACAACATCAAAATACCTGTCGAGACATGCTACCAGTGTTAATGTTGGGATCAGTAAGGATCAATATGCTGTGGTTGGGATAAATAAAGTAATTATGAAACGTAATTAAATTTAAAGTGGCTATGACACCAAACACACTACCTAACGAAATTTGACAAACTATCACTTAATCTTCCGCAAGTAAGTATATTTGTGTAATCAGTGTCCCAAAGAAGATGTTTCAAGAAATATTCATGTTTCAAATAATCTCTCAATTGAAAAACTGTCCTAGAACTATTCCGGAAGTACTTTTGTGTGAAAATTAGGGTCAGCATAGTTGTTAACATTGGATCTGAGTGTTTGTCATGTCGTGTCCTACATTAATTTTAGTTAATATGCCGGGTCGTTGTGTGGGTTTTGGTTACTCAAAGTCACATAATGATAATGTGACATTATTCAAGTTCCCTAAGGAAACCAAAGTTATTCAAACAGTGGGAAAAACAAGTCCAGAGATCGAAGAATAAGTGGCATGCCGGGTCCAGTTCTGAATTGTGCAGTGACCATTTCAAAAGAGAATGTTTTGAACAGAAATCTTTATACATGAGAGAGATGGAAATTAATTCAATATGTTGATTTCGATTGTTACCAGGAGCTATCCCTTCGGTGTTTCATGGCCAAATCAAACTCCTGATACCCCACAAGTGCAAGAACTGCACTCAGAACTCCGATTGATCTAGTCTTACTGTGAGGAGCCAAACTGGTATTTTTATACACTTTGTTTTAGTGATGTCTTATATTTTGAGGGTATGTTTACCGTTACCATAGCAACCATAGATAGAATCTTACCATGTTATAAAGACACTGCTAATAAATTTTCTCGGGAAGACAAAGCTGACTTAAATGTATTATTATTGATTTAAAAAGCTTGTTTTTCAGTCTGGTCTTATTTAGTTCTTCTGCTACACCTTTAGACTGGTTCGTGGAAATATTGTCAGGAACTAAACTGGTCTGTGGCGCAGACTAGATTGTGGATAAATAAGAAAAAAAATATATAAATAGTTATAATCATTTTGGCATTTTGTGGAAGTTGAGTTATTTTCGAAGTGACGAACCGAGCGCGTGCGGTTCTTGCCTAAAACCTCACTACCCGTTCAATTAAAATATGTATTTCTTTATTATTTTCTCTACATCCCTTTTACCAAGAACAAAAGCTGCAGAGCAGGTCTATAACTCAAAATTAACAAATCGACCTGGAGATCAATCACTCGTTACCCGTGTTTTAGCATTTAAATAAGTTTTATTCAGAGTTTATTTCTAAAATTCAGAAACTTACCGTGAATCAGATCAAAGCACCCTCGATCCTGCAGAGCTGATTCAACTATGCGCCAGAATAGTTGCTCAGCACCTTTATTGGGTCTGGGGGATAAGAAGTTAATGTGCAAGGAAAACGCCTTGACACAGATTTTATTACTCACACAAAAACTTTATTTAAATTAAACAAGTTACAATCCTAACAAATTATTCTAAAAGAATTGCCACCCTGTGCCCATGGTGGTCCTATTCTAAAAACCAACTAAGTTCTAACCAGATCCTAAAATCTGAGCCTCCGATCCTAAGCCAATCTGTCAAGGCTTCCTCACCCTAACCTACCCTATAGCCTTGCGCACGGACTCTTGAGTTTTTAAGCCGAGTTCCGTCGCATCACATCAGAGTTTTTATACAAAGTGTGGCATCACATACCAGAGGCAGGTGCTTCTAGCTCTAATTTTCCTCTCTCACTAACAATTTCTGACCTTAGCGACACCTGTTGCCCCAAGGAATAAACTGACCATTGACCTCAACTTTACCTCACATTTTGGAAGCTGTCAGCTCAATCCCTCCCTTCCAGCAGATGTAGTTACATGAGTTTAGACACAATAAAGAATCACTGAAATGTTTGACATCTTGAAATGATCACCCAAAACCATTTGATATCTTACAAAGAACATTCCAACATTTCAACATAAAGAATAAATCATCTAGGCATAACATAATAGTTTCTAATATCTAAGTAAAATAGTAATATAAAGAATGAGAATTAGCATCCAGGCATTCCATCATAGAAACAGGCCACGCCTGTTCGACAGAAGTATGTGCATATGTGTGTGTGTGTGTGGAGGGGGTGTCTTCAATCAATATCACTGGTAATGATATCATCTGGTAATGGTCAAATAAGTAAAAAGACAAAGTCATATTGCATTGCAGTACAGACATTTAATTTTGCTCACTATTTGACATTGTCCCAAATATCTAATTCAAAAGCACTGTCAGATAATGACAGATACAAAACGGCTTCATTTTCTGACGAGTTTCCCTGAGAGATTTCTCTGTCCGTCATTGCAAAAAACTAAAACTGCAGCGGCGTGCGTTCCGGTGATGACGTCACACAACAAGGCTGTGTTTCTGTCATGACCCCCCTCTTCAACAGCCAAGAGGGAGCCATGTTTCTGAACGATCTGATTAGGATCACCTGGGGTTATTCTTCATTTCACTCACCTATGCACCATATTATTTAAGGGGAACCATCCCTATCTTCCTTGTCAGGTCTTACTTTCACCTCCAGCCAGGTCACCCTGGTTGCCTGACCATGTTTTGCATTTTGGATTTAAGTTGCACTTTTGAAACCTTAAGTTAATCATGTTTTCTTCCTTTACAGACTTTCCTGAATTATGTTAATAAACTATGCTTGAAGTCCTGCACTTGGGTCCTCCTCTTTCCTCCATCCCTCAACGTCATGACAGTTTCTAGGTCAACTTCTAGATCGATGATGCAGGCAGGCTCAAAGTGCACATTTATTTTCGATATGTAAACTTTCGTTTATGATTTAAATTTTTTTGGGAGATAAAACACACAATTAGAATGCAGAGTTGAATGGAAATACATGGATTGTTTGACATTTTGCAATCGTGTCATAGTCACTTTAACCTAGCTACTTCTTAGTGAAATAAAGTATTCAATAGCACTTTTAGACAAGGTAGCATTAGCTGATAGGCGGATCTCGACTCGACAGCACATCTTACAAAAATACTGGCTGAGTTAAAGGGGTGGTCAATGCGGCTGGTTGATATGGTTGAGTCCCGAGTTGGTGCCAATTGGGTGCCAGGCTGGTGGTGGTGGGCAGCGTGGAATTGTGGCAACAGGCCCTATCAGGTGTCAGTCACCATGGTGCAGGCCGTGGTGGAGAGCCAGAGTCCTGAGGCTTGGGACCCCATGCTCCTGGATGGTATTACACTGTACACCACTAGTTGGTACAGTCCGATTCACATGTTGTCCACCTCTATCTTCCTCCTCTTTGGGAGAGAGCTCTGTTTCAGATTCCTGATGGATCCTCAAATGTTCCTGTCCTACCGTGGCCAGACCTAGGAAGCCCCCACGCTTGATCTACCATCCCGTCTCTGTCAGGATGAAGAACATGTACTGATATCTTCAGCTATAAAGCTGTAGAGTAGAATAAGCGAACAATTTAAACCATAGTCTTAGACACATTGGATGCTTGTCACGGGAGAGGGATCTTTTGTGTGGATCCACATGAGGTTTCATATTTTTCCTCACTGAGTTTTTTCTCACTGTGAAGGAGAGTCTAAGCCAGGGGTTGGCAAACTTTTTGACCCGCGGGCCACATTGAGTTCCAACATTTGACCAACAGGCTGGACCAGGAACAGATGGAAAAAATACAGAAAACACGTGTTTTAATTTCCGATGAAAATAAAGAAAAACATCACAATAAAATCTCTGACTTTGAAAATGAGTCTTTAAACACTGAAAATGAAAAATAAAAAACGTTTTACTTTAAGGCACTGAAAACTCTATAAGCCTTCAATCACTCTCCTTTTGATTGGCCTTTTTTTTTTTTTCAAAAACCGGTAGGAGATGCAGATGTACTCATCCTGCTCCTTCTATTCAGTTTTTTCCCTGGTGCCAAAAGTAAAAAAAAACAACCTGTGCAAAGACAAAACAGTTGCAGCAAATCAGTCTTTGGAGCATGTTATTTTTATCTGTTTATTTCGACAACATTCGCATCACAGTTACACACTCATTTTTATGCGAGCAGTGATGTTGGTCTCCTTTTTTGCCAGCGCATCAAAGTCTGGAGTTAGTTTTTTGTGGTGATTCTCAGAATGGATCTGAGGCGTAGGTCTGTTAAGTTGAATCTTTGGCTGGCTTTGTTGATTTTCATGACGCCGAAGGTCTGTTCACACACGTAGGTAGAGCCAAACAAAGCCAATAACATCTGCGCTTTCCGCCGGAGATTTGGAAACGCAGCTTCATTGAGTGAAGCATGGAAATCATTTAGTTTCAGAGAGCTGAACTTCTCTTGTAAGATTTGGTCGAACGGTGAAGCGCAAACGTAGAGTAATACCTCTCCATTTCACCTTAAACAAAGCCAATATAGCTAGTGAGGAAATATTAAATTGCAGGGGAGATAAAACATTAACAAGGTTTATTTATTTAATTTTATTCAAGTTCGGCGGGCCGGATTAAACCGTTGCACGGGCCGTATATGGCCCGCGGGCTGTTGTTTGCCCATGCCTGGTCTAAGGGCAGGAATGTGCTGAAATTGTTTAGCTAGCATTTGTTAGGTAGCTTTTGCTGTGTATTTATGTTTATACATTATTCTTTTTTTAATTGTTTTTGTACTTTTTAAATCTGCAGTGGGAAGCCCGTGGAGACAATTTTTTTTGTGATTTCGGGCTATACAAATAAAATTGAACTGGAGCCAGAATATGTTTACATTGATGAGCATAAGGGAAGGCATGTTTATGAGACCTTTTCTGAGACCATGAGATTATCACAGTCTTTTTCTTCCTCTAAATTTTTGTCTTTTTTGACTGGGCAGTTGCGTTTTATGCACTGTCCTAGTGAGGTACCTCAATGTTCACACTTTAGAGCAGTGTTGTTTTCGTCAATGATAATGACAATGAAATGATTTTGTTAATGAGGCTTTTTTAATGACGATGGTGTAACAATAACAAAATAAATGTGGCTCTTTGGTGACAAAAATGTGACGAGACATTTGCAAGTTTCTGTTGACAAGACGAAAGTGTAAGGAAATAGGTGTCAGACATTCACATTTTCACATTTCTCCCCATTGTGTGTGTACTGGGTCTGTGAAAAGAAATAGCACAGCGGCTGCTTTCTGTTTCTCACGGCAACTTTGCCCCCCACGATGCTACATGTTCACAACGTCTGCACAAAACACCTGCAGCTACGACAAAGTCACACACTATATCAGCAACAGCAACAAAGGGGACTGGTGCTCAGAAACTTAAAGTCTAAAGTTTCCCACATATTTTGTGCAGACGGCATGCCGAGTGCAAGCTAATGCTAGCTTGTCAGTGCTGCTAACTTCTGCCTTACTTAGTTTGGTTGCGCTAATGACTGCTTTAGGGACACAAGGAGTCCACAAAGTAGGAGGTGGTAGCTCAGTGGTAGAACGTTTGCCGTTAGACAGGAAGTTCTCCGTAAGTTCACTGGATCCCACTGAGCTCATGTCTAGGTTTCCTTTGGGAAGACACTTAACCCCGTTTCTCCCACCATTGGCACCGTTGTGGCAGCCTGCTGCAGTGTAATTCAGAATATACATTTTTCCGCTGAGGGAAAACCTGTTGATCGTGGTCGACTGGTAGCTTGTGGACGAATTCCAAGTTGACCGGCAAGTGTGAAGGGGAAAAAAAATTAATAAAATGAAGTCAGTCATGTTAACTCAGCGACTTTTATTTAGTGACTATCCAGACCCTTTAACCGCTGGAGTCGCTCAAATTTGCGACTTTTTCCAAAAAAGCATAGCGACTTTTTCAAAGCAGGGCCTGGTAATGCTGCAACCCCTGCCCCACCCAAAGCGCTGCGAGCCCTCTGAAAATTTGCGTGTGTGTTAGAGTAAAAGAGAGCGAGTGAGAGAAATAGATAGGTTCAGATATTAATAGATAGATAGATAGACAGACAGACAGACAGACAGACAGACAGACAGTAGCCAGACAACAGCCTGATAAAACATGTGCAGCAGTGTGGGACAGACCTTGAAGGAGGCCAGCCTCCTTGAAAAGTACATTCTACCCTGGCCTTTCTTGTACATAGACTCCATGTTTTTAGACCAGTTCAGTTTGTTGTCCAGCTGAAGACCCAGATACTTATATGACCTCACCACCTCCACTTCCGCACCCTTGATCCCAATAGGGCGTACGGTAGAGGGGGCTCGTTGAAAGTCCAGCACTGTCTCCTTGGTTTTGGAGATGTTCAGCAGGAGCTTATTCAGTTCACACCAGCTTCCAAATCTCTCAACTAGGTCTCTGTACTCTCCTTCTTCCCCTTTCCTTACACATTCTACAATTACAGAGTCATCTGAAAATATCTGCATGTGGCATGTATCTGAGTTGTACTGGAAATCGGTGGTATAGAGTGTGAAGAGAAGGGGCAATAAAACAGTGCCCTGAGGTGCTCCAACACTGCAGGTTAGTGTGAGGGAGGTCTGATCCCCCATACGGACAAACTGTGGCCTGTTCTTGAGATATTCCATTATCCAGTTCACCAGATTGTTGTCCACACACATAAAGTTCAGTTTATCCTGAAGGAGAAAGGGCTGGATAGTTTTAAAGGCACTGGAGAAGTCAAAGAAAAGCATCCTCACAATACAGCCCCCCTCATCCAAGTAGGAGAGGGTACGATGCAGGAGGTAGAGAACAGCCTCCTCTCCACTTTTTCCCGGTAGGTGAATTGGAGAGGGTCCCTCACCATCCGCACCTGTGGCCTTGTGAGCTGCATGACCAGCCCCTCCAATGTCTTCATTATGTGAGAAGTGAATGCAACTGGTCTGTAGTCGTTCAGCTCACTAGGACGGGTCTTCTTGAGAACTGGCACAATACAGGATGTTTTCCAGAGTGAGGGCACTCTCCCCAGCTGCAGGCTCAAGTTGAACACATGCTGTAGTGGGTGGCTCAGTTCACCTGCACATGGTCTTAAGAGTCTTGGGCACACTCTGTCAGGGCCTGCAGCTTTTCTTGGATGGAGGGGACCCCACTTGGTCCGCACTTGGTCAGCAGTAATGATTGGAGGGGTGGAGCCTGAAGGTGGGGGTGGATGGGCAGCCAGGAGCAGATGACGCACAGTGACAGTCAGAAGAACCAGAAGGAGAGGGCAGAGCAGGGCTGGTTGCATGAGAGGAGTTAAACCGGTTAAAAATATTGTTCAGTTCCTCTGCCTTGTGAGAATCTCCATCACTCATGCAGCTTCCTCCGCTGCATCCAGTAATGGTTTTCATTCCTTTCCAGACTTACCGCGTGCTGTTGTGCTTTATCTTGTCCTCCAGCTTCCTCCCATATGCCTCCCTGGCAGCATATAGGCACATTTTAAATTCTCTTTGAATCTATTTCCTCCTCTCAGTGTCAATGCTCACACACACTCTTCTCTTATTATTCAGAACAGCTTTAACCTCCTGACCAATCCATGGCTTATTGTTGGCAAAGCACTTGGCAGTTTTGGGGGGAACCACAGCATCCATACAAAAGTCATAGTCATGACTTCCACAGCTCCTTCAATATTCTCAACATGTGAGTCCAATAATACACTCCAATCTGTGGTGGCAAAACAGTCTCTTAGTGTGTCCTCTGCATTACCGGACCATCTCCTGACCTGGCTACTTGTAACAGCTTGTGTCCTGACAAGTGGAGTGTAGGTATTCTTAAGGTGGACAAGGTTATGATCAGATCTGCCCAGGGGAGGAAGAGAAGAGGCAGAATATGCATCCTTGATGTTGACATACATCAGATATATTATCCTGTCTTTCCGTGAGGGGTAGTCCACATACTGTTTAAATGAAGACAAAGTAGCATTCAGTGTCACATGGTTAAAATCACCAGAGATGATATTAAGTGCATCTGGATGCTGAGCTTGTAATCATGTGACAACATTGTAGACAGTCTGCCGTGCAGCTTCTACAACTGCCTTTGGTGGAACATAGACACAGAGCACTGCAATGTGGAAGAACTCACATGGTATGTGGTAGGGTCTGATGCTAACAGCAAGTAGCTCCAGGTCACGGCAGCATATGACATTTTAGTTGTCAGATGGTTAGGATGACACCTGTTAATGTACAGAATAAGCCCTCCACCTTTGGTTTTTACGCTCAAATCAGGATCCCGGTCAGCTCAAATGATGGAAAAGCCGAGTAGTTCAACATTGTTATCCGGTACATGGCTGGTTGGCCATGTCTCCGTGAGAAGACATGGACTGCATTCCCTGTAGCAGCACTGGTTCCGCGTCAACACTGTGAGTTCATCCATCTTGTTAGACAAAGAGTTGACATTGCCCATAACCACTGATGGAATAGATGCTTTGAAACGCTTTCCAAGTGCAACGCTTCCCAAGTGCAACGCTTCCCAAGCACTTTCCAATGCTTCCCAAATGCAGCCCAAGTTGCGCAGGTATAGAGAGATGAATAAATCTCTCTGCACCCTCACCTTAACAGACATTATATATAGTCAACATCATAAGCCATTATTGAAGCAAGTGAAGAAATTACAAATGTCATTGAACAAAAACAAAACATCCAATAGGTATATTTATCGACATTAAAAAAGCGTTTGACACTGTCAATAATGCTGTGCTTTTGCATAAGTTATCATATTATAGATTCCGAGGGGTGGTCTTAAAGTGGCTAAACAACAATATGTTTGGTAAGCATCAGTTTGTTAAAATAGATTATGTTAGTTCTCCGAATTTATACATTGTGGTAGTTCTATCAACTACCACTAGAGGAAGCCCTGGCCCTTCCTCCCTCTCCCAGATTCCAACTTGATGCAAGACAGCTTGGAAGCATTTACCCGCTGCCTATTTACGAACAGTCTTTCCAGTTTCCTTTGTCGGGTCTTCACTCCTTCCAGTCACGTCTTCCTAACTGACTGGCAAGGAGGTATCATTTGAACTCTATGAGAATTCCTTCTGAACTATGACCAAGAGACATTCCTTTTTGAATTATGTGTTTTTTCTTACAGCTTTGCTTGACTTCTTTACTTGAATAAATATTGCTTGTTGTCCTGCAATTGAGTCCTCATCCGTCCGCAACCTCGCCTTAACAGACGTTATATGTGGTGTCCCACAAGGATCTATAAATGGACCAAAACTATTCATTTTATTTATAAATTACATTTGCAAAATATCTCCAAAAAGGAAAAGGGTTTTGTTTGCTAACGACACCAACATTTTTTGTTCGAGAAAAAATATGGATGAACTTTTAGTTAATGTCAATGACGGTATGAGCCACATGAAGGAATGGTTTGATATGCATTGTTTTGCATTAAATTTGGAGAAAATTAAGTTTATTTTATTTGGAAGTGTCATGGAAGTGTCATGGTGAATTCTGAGGCCAAAAATATACCCTTGACACAACAGACAAGCTCAGATGAAAAATCACAAGCAGATTTATTAGATTGATAAAAAGTCCAAATAAAGAAGACAAAACAGATAAACTAGTCAGGTTTTAATGTAGGAGCTGGAGCCAAAAAGCTGTTTAACAAGTCAAGCATGAAAAACAAACGATCTGGCGAAAAGTGTGTCAAAAACTGTTCCATTTATGCTCCAGCAGATGAGTAGATTAGTTTCAGGTGTGGCTAGTGCACACACACAGACAAGAAGAAGGGGGGAAACAGAACAAAGAGGGGGAACAGACTACTCTCCTGACAGTACCCCCTACCCCCGTAACGGGCACCACCTGGCGCCCGCCAGGCCGGCGCCAGTCAGGCCGGCCAGGATGAGACCGGTGAAAGTCCCTCACCAGGGAAGCATCCAAAATGTGAGAGCGTGGGACCCACGACCGTTCTTCAGGACCACACCCCTCCCAATCAACCAAGTACTGAAGCCTCCTGCTGCGCCGACACACATCCAAAAGGTGGTGTACAGTATAGGCAGGAGAACTGCCCACGAGCTGGGCGGGAGGAGGAGGATCGGCAGGAGGGCAAAGGTCACTAGAGAACACAGGTTTAAGCAGGGAAACATGGAACGTGGGATGGATGCGAAGAGCAGAGGGCCACTCAAGGCGGACTGCTGTGGGGCTCAAAACCTTCGAAATCCGGAAAGGTCCTAGGTATCGAGGCGAGAGCTTACAGGAGTCTGTTCTGAGAGGGATATCCTTACCAGATAGCCAAACTGACTGACCTTCCTGGTAGTTAGGGGCTGAGGCACGACGCCTGTCAGCCCACGTCTTAGTACGGATAGAGGTCTTGAGCAATGCAGCCCGGACTGTCTTCCAGATGTTATGACAGCGGTGGAGATGGTTTGGTTTGAAGGGAACCGCATACTCCTGCTCAGGGAATAAAGGAGGTTGATAACCGAGAGAGGCCTCGAATGGTGACATACCAGTTGCTGTGGAGACCAGGGAGTTATGGGAATACTCAACCCAAGGCGGATACGTGCTCCAAGTGGTGGGATTGGAAGATGCAACACAGCGCAGAGCAGATTCTAGGTCCTGATTAGCCCTCTCAGTCTGTCCGTTAGTCTGGGGATGGAAACCCAAGGAAAGACTAACAGATGCGCCAAGTGCTTGACAGAAATCTTTCCAGACCTGGGAGGTGAATTGTGGACAATAGGAGGAATAAGAGGAATTTTACCCTGTAGGCTTGTTTGTTTTCTATTTCTATTTTTTTTTTCCAACAAAAATGCAAGATTTGTACTAATGTTGCACTGGAAAAAAAACCCACCCAGATTTAATGTAGAAAGATGTTTCAAATGTCAAATGCTCCTTCAATTCCTTAATACTAATAACTCGAATTGCAGTAATTACATCAAACAATTTTCTGCATTAAAGCACAGAAGTAAATTTCTCGTTAAAAAAGTGCTTAGGACAATAGAACTCCCAGGGTATTCGCGCACATGCTCCTGACTCAGTGTACATAGGATTATGTAATAGGATTATTAATTAGCTTGAATTTTTAATTTATTATTTAATAAGGAGGTAATCAGAGGCGAGCTGCAAAATGAGGATGTGTAGAGCAATAGCAGTTAATTGCCACATTTCTCACACGTGTTGGTCCAATCAAGTTTGTTGCAGAAAAGACAGAGATAAAAGGTGAGATTATAAATGGTTAAAAAACAGAAGGCAATTTTATTTGTAGCATGATTCAAACAAAATGCAATTTAAAGTGCTTTGCAAGACAGAAAAAAAAGATAAAAAGAGTAATAAAATTACAAAACAATTTACGTCGGCAAAGGCAGACAAAATTTCCGACTTACTTTTATGGTCCTTGAATAAGGTTTCAGCCTCAACCGTCATAGCCTCCTTTACAATCCCACCATCAGTGAACGGCTTTTTGTGCTTTGTTAAAATGTGCGCCACTTCAAACGATGCCTCTGTTGCCGCATTTGTCTTCTTTGTTGGTTTGGTGAACGATTGTTGTCTATGAAGCGTTGTTTTTAGCTGCTTAATTTTCTTTTTTTAGAGACCGCCGCCCATGGCAAATTCCTGTGCAAAGTTGCTGTGTACCTTAGTGAAATGGCGTTCCATGTTATATATTTTACCGACAGATACGCTGGCACCGCAGATCAAACACACTCACCTATTGTTTACATTTGTAAAACAAAACTCTGTTTCCCACTATTCATGGAAATTGTATGTTTTTTGCCTCTTAGCTGTGGTCATAGTTGCTGCAAATCTGGCCGCCATTTGCCTCTAAGTCAAGCTAGACTACAGCTCAACCATTTGGTTGACGACTAATTAGCGAATAATAATATGAAGCAGGCGGGATACTTATGAATTTAATTAGATAGTTGTGTAAATTTGTTCAACGAGTGCCAAATCAAATGTCCCTGATAATTTTGTATAAGATTCAGAAAACCTTTGGCGAGCTACTCAAAAAGGGGATGCGAGCTACTGGTTGTTCGGAAGCTACCAGTTGCTCGCGAGCGACAGGTTGGAGACCCCTGGACTAATGAGTCGACTCTTGCAATAATCAAACCTCCTAGGAACAAATGCACGGATAAGAACCTCCAAGTCTGTTTTGGACATCAAACTGTTTTTCAAATTCAGTTTTTCAGTGAAAGGCTGCTGATGTAATCGATTTGATGTGACTATTGAAGTTAAAGTCTGAGTCAATAAGAAAAAAAGTTTGGGTTTTATTTGCAAAGGAATGACAGGTGTGAAGGTCTTAAAGCCTGAAAAGATCAAAATAGTCATATATGAAGAAAAAGGTTTGTTTTATTGTAAGGCATTAAGAATATAAATTTAACAATTACATAATTATGAAAAAAGAAAGAACTTCCATAAAACCAATAAAGATAAAGAAAAAAGTCAGTTGCATTTTTTAGGTGCTTAATTTCTTACTGGGTGCAAGTCAGTATCCTTTTAAACATTTCCTACTAAAACCTTTGAGAATTTTTTTCTTTTTGTTGAGCTTGCTATTTTAGTCCTTTGCATCCATTCATTAAAAAGCCCATACGTGACAAAGCCATAAATTGAGAAGTAAAAGAGGCTGAAATGGAATAAAATGACAAGCTGATTTTTCACCGACCATATTCCCTTCTTGAAATGTCATCTTGATAAACAATACAAAAGTCATATTAAATAGCTGTGCCCGGTTATTCAGCCATAAAGAACTCTTAAAGCATTTAATGCACGGCTGATTATAAAACCTGTATGTCAAAAAAATGTCCTTTTATTTCCATTGCCATTACTTTACTTCCATACTGCCTGACATTTAAAGCCAGACGAGATTAAATAAAATCCATTCCATACTTCAGTGTCTCTTAAAAGCAAAATTATGATGCGTTATGAATAGCTTTATTCTAGTAAGGGGCCATTTATTAATGGACGTTTAAATGACTGAATTTCAGATAACATAAAATTAGTCAAAACTATAATTTTAATTCGTCAAATCAAAGTTATGATATGCATTTATAAGTAAATTACAGGTAATTTAACTTCAACGCCAGTATTTGGGGGGGGGGGGGGGGGGGGGGGGTGGGTTAGAAGCTGGAAATGCTTTGAAAAGCTTAGAATGCACCATGATTCAGACTCTTTAAACTGTGTTCAAAGACCAGCATTTTGTCGATAAAGAACTTTTAATAGCCACATGTATCCGTTGACATTTTGCAGTTGTGATTAACGAGCTTACTCCCTGTGATCAAGTGAACCATCTAAAGGTGCCAGTGCCAATAATCCAATGAAACTTGGAGACCTGTAGACCAACAAAAAAAATACAAAAATCCAATTCCCCCACTCGCAGATCAAAAAAAATGTTTTACACTTACACATTCAAGAAATAGAAACAGTGTATTCATCTTTATTTAACAGGAAGGTTTACCAGCTTTTTCTCAACCTACTACATTTTTTTTTTATTACAGAAAGTCAAAAATGCACTACATTCAATGACGAAAGAGCTTGTTGAGAGTCAGCATATAGGTAGGGAACAGGAACAAGAGCATTAATCAAGTCCAGGGGCAGACCAATAACAGGCTCTGTAATCATGGTCGACCAGCACTCTAACTTTGGGCTGTGTCGCGTGGTCATTCATCATCTGGAAAAGCAAGAGGCAAAGAAGGAGATTAATAACAAGTACATTAGGCAGTGTTTAGATGCAACCAATGTGCTTCTGGGTCATACAACTGAGCCACAGTGCCAGAAGAAATTATCTTGATTAGCCGTTGATTCGGAAGAGAAATAGGCAAGGCAAGGCAAGTTTATTTGTATAGCACAATTCATATAAAATGTAATTCAAAGTGCTTCACAAGAAAGAAAAGAAAAAGAATGCATTAAAATCACAAAACATAGAATCAAAAAGTTTAAAAATTAAATAAATAAAATCATTAAAACAGATTAAAAAAAAGAGCAATTAATAAAAAGCACAGTTAAACAGAAGTGTTTTCAGCCTAGATTTAAACATTGTCACAGTAGAGGCCTGTCTCACGGCCTCAGGAAGTTTGTTCCAGTAAATATTACTTCAATTTGCACCCCTACCAGTTCTCCCCACACTACACAATTTTGTGGAATGATTACAGTATGGATTTATATTCTCATTTACACTTCCAAAACTAAGTAAAAAAAAAAAAAAAAATCCGTAAGACCAAAGCACATAAAACAAAAACTTTGCTAGCTTGTTCTTTACTGAACAAACTTGGTTAGGAATAATTATGTTTTAAAGTTTAATAAGTTCCATTTATTTTGTTTGTTTTACTGTTTGTTTCATTATACCAAAGGGGGAATAAAAACCAACCTGTTTAGAATTTAACAATTTTTTCACAACCTTTCTGTCACTACATTGTTGGCTCCTTTGAATCAAGTATTTTTCAGTCAATGTTTTAAATGCTTGGCAGTGAAACATCCTGCACAACATCTGTACAATCTGTAAAAAAAAAGAGTTGCCATGTAGAGACAAATAAAAAAAGCAGTTAATTTTGGTGAATAAAATAAAGCTGATTTTTGTCTGTGGCTTAGCTATTCGAGAAGTAATTTAAGGACAACAGTGGAAACAATATCTATAGTCAATTAAAAACTAGGCATCGCAAGAAAGCCTTTTAAGTTCATTTAAACATCTCTAAACTTTCTAAAATTTTCTGAGTTTTGGGCCTGACGTTTCATACTTCAGTTTTAGTTTTTCTTTCAAAGACAACCTTTTGTCTAATTTCTTGGAAACTTGCAAAAAACTATGGGTCGGCAATGCGTCAATTTGTGGAAAATTGGCAAACTCGAGCACAGCCAACATGTTACTCATTGAGCGTTCTACACCTCATTTTTTGAGCTTTTGCGACAGATCGCATCATTATTGCTCTGACTTAAAATTTTGCAACCGTCGCAAGAATTTTCTGAACTCTACTCTGAGCCGGAACGGTCGTGGTATTGTCGACTGATTGCTAAATGAGCACTAGACAAACAATCGACCATTAGTCATTTTAATAACCGATTGAACCGACATCTATCGGACAAACCGACATTTATCGGATGAAGTTTGCAGCCTTGTTTGTACCTTCAGCCTGAGAGCTCACAGCACGCCTCTTTCTGAGAGTACAAGTTCCATAAACGTTGCACGTTAAACGTGCAATTTATCGGACGAACAGTGTACAATAATCTTTAGATGTTCTGTAGATAATGTGTCGTTAATCGACTGATTTTAAGTGATCACAGAAACATCATCATCTAGTTGGAAATGTGTCTCTGACCATCTGGCGATAAATTGCAGATGAATATGATAGGTGCACGATCGTCCCCCAACAATTTACCTATTTTCAAGTTACTATGAAAATTAGCTGCATGTAGATCTGCCGTGCTGTGCAGTGAAGTTCAGAATGCCACCTAGAAGACGTCTTATCGCTCTGCATCTTCAGCTTGCCCACCTCCATATACAGTAAAACATTGTGTTGCTTGCAGCAATATGTACAATTAATATAATGTACTGTCTACAACTTGCAAAGTATCAACTATTTGTACTAAAGGCGTGGACATTCGCATTGCATACGCATAGGTAACACGTCCCCGCCAGTGTGTTGCAAATGTGCCGGTGTCATGTTTGCAATGCATCGCCTAGCGCTTTATGGTTGATTGTCGCCTTACTGACAAGACATGCGTTCGATTTAGATCACATCTTCTCCCAATCACCGTAATTTTCTGATATATCTTATTTTATGTAAGCAAGACTTAACAGCTGCTCAGAAATCATTTGTCTTTATTAGCCAGATTACTAACAGTAAACTGAGTTAATACACTGACAATCTAAGCAAGATCTTTATTTGGGATATTACTCCCTGTGGTAGATTTTTTTTATCCATGACAAAGACAAGAATGTTCACAAGCAGCAAAGATTAGCTGTTATTGTGGATTAGCACCCAAAAAAAGAGAGCGCTTTAAAGTACTAGATCATCTATAAATGAGGTAACCTTATGTTGTCCTCCCATCCTACCAGATGATGTCCAGCCATGTACAAGCCAGCTGGGGATTTGTTAGTAGTACCGCCTCCAGCACTACTCACCAAGGGAGAAATAAAATAAGTAAAAAAAACCAAAACAAAACTACATAGCTGACTCTGCACACACGCACACACACAAAATTGAAAAACAAGTGACTCGACCATTTTTCAGGCACTCTTAAATTTTGGCTTTTCTTTACAAAAACTGGTCATTTTCAACTTCAGTAGGAAACATTTTGAATTAGGTGTAAGAGTTGCGGTTGGATATTCAATTAATTTGCCATCAGTATTGTTGCTTCAATATTCTTTGTTTCCATCTTTTTATTTCATTTTCCTTGTATAAATTGATATTTTGGTTTCCGCATGGCAGACAGAAAAACAAGAAAATAACTCACAAAGTACTGCCAAAATATATTTTGAAAAAAAAAAAAAAAGATTGTGTTCTAATAAGAGACAAATATGTTCTGCATATGAAGTGGTATAAAGTGGTTGCAAACCAATTTGCGAGTAAGAAGAAAGAGGGACTCTAAAGAAGAAGGGTTTTACAGCCACAGCATCTAACAGAAGGCGCCCTTTTGAACAGAAGCTGTTTTTTTTTTTTAGCCACCAACTTATGAACAAAGCTGAAATGAGTATAAAATTGTTATAAAATATCTGTAATTTGCCCGATTAAATCTTGCCAAGGTCATTCATTTCATCCACTTAAAAGATCAAAGAAGTAGGTTTCAATTTTTCTACTAATTGAAACACTTAAAACAGGACAATAGACCATCTTCCCTTAATTTACTTCATGCCTTCTTCTCCTTTTGGCTTTTCCCTCTGGCGGTCCCCAAAGCAAGTCACTTCCCTACATCTAACGCTGTCTACTCCATAATATTCTCTAACAACAACTACCTTCATGTTTTTCACTACAGTTGTAGACCTCCTTGTTGGTCTTCCTAGAGATAACTTGCCCGGCTGTTCCAAATATATAGAAACCATATCAGTCTGGTCTCTTTGTTAATTAGATTTTTTTTTTTTTTTTTTTTTTTTTTTTTTAGCTTTTCCACCTTCTTTTCTTCATTCTAACGACCCATCTGATTATAATTTACAAACATCAGAGTCCAAATTACTCAGTGGCACATAGAAAAAAAACAGGAAACAGAGATGGAAGATACTGGGGATGTCTCTGGGAGTGATCAGGATGGACAGGATCAAAAATGAGTATGTCAGGGGAACAGTACACATTAGAGATTTTGGAGATAAAGTCAGAGAGGCCAGACTGAGATGGTTTGGACATGTACAGAGAAGAGAGACTGAGTACATCAGCAGAAGGATACTGGGTTTGGAACCACCAGGAAAGAGGCCTAGAGGAAGACCAATGAGGAGGTTCATGGATACAGTGAAGGAAGACATGAAGATAGTTGGCGTGACCAAAGAGGATACAGCAGATAGGGTTAGATGGAAGAAACTGACTTGCTGTGGCGGCCGCTGAAGGGATATGTTGAAAGGAGAAGAAGAAGAGTTCAAATTATTCCATGCACCCATGTTTAAATGTTGTTTGTAGCAGTGGATGTTGACAGTAGGAACGTCTTGGTCACTTTAAATTTAATTCTAGCTTACTGCTAACCTTGGTGTGAATATACTGTAGCTTGAAAGCCCTATGCATTCTCTTTCATGAATCTTTCTCTAAATTATTTCCCTTGGCTATGCATCTGAGCACTGGTTTGCAACCAACAGAGGGAGCCTGGCACGGGTTCATATACATCTAAGGACCATCTGGTTTGGGTCATCGTGATATGAAGCAGGGCAAGTTTATTTATATAGCATATTTAGTACATGAAAAAGCCCATTGCGCTGTGAATAGTCAGATAGGGAAGACATAAAAGCATCATATGCAAAGGAAATGCATCAACATTGTGAACATCCTAATTGAGTAAAAAAAAAGCAGTGTGATTCTCACCAATGATCTCGTGGTTGCATCTGAGTTATCTGCTAAAGTTGGCAAACACTTGTTTTAGTGTCACTGAAACATGGAGAACGTGCATAAACTCATTGCTAAACCAAAAACTGTTTTTTTTTTCTTTCTTTAGACAAATAGTCTACAAAAAAAAGAAAAAAAAAAAACAAACTATATTGAACCTTGGCTAAAATACATTTTAAACCAGCCTACCAAATTTGACTAAATTACAATCTACAATGACTATTTTTAAGGTTCAGCACTGTCATGTAGCATCAATTATCAGAGCTCTTGGGTTTTTTCTTTTTTTGTCTTTGGTTGGTTGTTTTTTTTTTTTTTTTTTCCCTAATCAATATCAAGGCCTTTAAATGTAATTTGAAAAAAAGTATGATTTTTTTTTTTTTTTCTTTCATAAATTTCTGCGATCACTGCCTTCAACCTAACTACCTACCTGCTGAGTGTGAAGCGGCCGGAATGGGAATCAATACAATGGTTCACGCCCGGAAAAGGGTGAAATGCTCCATGCAGGTCAGGGACATGGTCCTGCCCCAATTGGAGAAGTTTAAGTATCTCGGAGTCTTGTTCACGAGTGTGGGAAGGATGGAGCGGGAGATCGACAGACGGATCGGTGCAGCGTCAGCATTAGGACGCTGTATCGATCCATCATGGCAAAAAAAGAGCTAAGCTAAAATCAAAGCTCTCGATTTACAAGTCAATCTACGTTCCTACCCCCACCTATGGTCATTAGCTGTGGGTGGTGACTGAAAAAACGAGATTGCGAATACAAGCAGCCAAAATGAGCTTCCTCCGCAGGGTGGCTGGGCTCTAACTCAGGGATTGAGTGAAGAGTTCCACCATCTGGGAGGATCTCAGAGTAGAGCCGCTCCTCCTCTGGGTCAATTTTGTTTTTGGCACCCATCCAAGTTTTAGTTTCAGTCCTAGTCTTAGGAGCAGAAATTAATTCAAGTTTTAGTCACATTTTAGTCATCCCTATATATTTTAGTTTTAGTCAAGTTTTAGTCAACAAAAACTCAGAAGAGTTTTGCCAACAGGTCCCATGGACCTGCGGGAGAGACTATGTCTCACAGCTGATGGAGGTGGAGCTCAGCAGGATGAGAGATCAGAGGTACAGACCAGGAGGTAGTGGTGGAACATAATGAAGTAAATGTACTTCGTTACTGTACTTAAGTAAAAAAATTGTGTATCTGTACTTTACTTAAGTAAAATTTAAGACCGGTACTTTTACTTTTACTTCACTACATTTTTAGAGCATATCGCTGTACTTTTACTTTGCTACTTTTTAAAAGTGTGTTTTACATTTTTGTTACATTTTCGTTCAGGAATTTGAAAAATACACAGGTTTTTTAGCGCATCTTGAAGCCGCATCGCCAAAATCAAAAGAAGCAGTTGATCGGGAGAAGAAGTAATGAATCGAGAAACATTTTCCGCATTCATTCAGCGCCAAAAACCTAACGTCAAATATAGTGCAAATTAAAAAGAGTCAGAAGATCGTTGTTCATTGTGTTTACTTCTAAATAAAAAGTTGAGCCATCATAACACAGAGCAGGGGCGGATCTAGAATTTTCCAAAGGGGGCTGGGGCTTTGACAAAGCCAATATATATAGTGACTGGGGGCCTCCCCCCCCAAAACATTTTGAAAAATAAGTGTGATTTTCCTCCATTTTGGCAGCCCATTCACTGGCCCTTCTAGAGGATAGCTTGACTTGTCCCCTTTCCTTTCCTTTAATTTAATTTAATTTTTTTTTTTGTGGACCAAAAGAGGCGGGAGAGGGGGTCACACCATGGTGACACCCTATAGCACAAAAATTAGATTTGAATTATGGTCGAATACTTTTACTTTTTACTTAAAAAGTACAATTTACACCAACTACTTTTGTACTTTTATTTAAGTAAATTTTTTTATTGGTACTTTTACTTTTGTAATTTTTTTGCCTAATTATCTGTACTTTTACTGAAGTACAAAAAGTGAGTACTTCATCCACCACTGCCAGGAGGATGAGGGACCATAGGTAGTAGCTCTGCAGGATATGTGACCAGAGTTAGAGCTCAGCAGGGTGAGGAACAAAAGGTAGAGTTTAGCAGGATTAGGGATCAGAGGCAGAGCTCAGCAGGATGAGGGACCAGAGGTGGATGGATAGCAGGATGAGGGATCAAACGTGGAGGGGCATCATCTTGGTTGCAGTAGGGGTGCATGACAGCAACACCGCAGATGATCTGACCTAGAAGTGAAGGACAATGGTGAAAGTACCAAATATAACATTTTTACTTTTAATGTACATATTTGGACAATCTTGCTCACATGCCCTTCAGCAATCCTCCTTGTAAATTAAACGGGGAGGAAAATATATAATTAGACCCACAGCAGAAACTCCACCTATCTGACCAGAAGGTATCATTTTAATGACCAGTATTTATTTTTTTCTAACTGCACCAAAAGTTTATTTCCCAACCATAAATTAAGTCTTATTTGTTGCTCAAATGTTTTTTTTTTTTTTTTTGGTTTCTCATGTGCATTTATAAAACGCAAGTGCATCTAGATGCATTATCTAATTATAGCGGCATTCACTTATAACTGAGAAAAATGTGCATTGTGGCAAGTTTATTGTTTAACCTACACAATCCATCATGTGGCATTCATCAGAATCATCACAATAGAAAACTGGATAAAGCTCTGACTTCTTTAGATTTTTTCCTTTCTAAGTTTTTTTAGATCTAGGTGAAGTTGTGCCAGAAAGTCTCAGACAACGGGCACTTTTTTCCTCATATTCAGAGGAAGTGACAGAGTGAAAGCAATGAGTGATTTGTTGCTCTGAACTGTTTGAATTGTTAAGAGGGTGTTCTCAGCGTGTTTGCCAGTGAAGTGCAATACTTCAACACGACAATAAAGTGCCATTCATCTCCTGATGTGGCTTAAATATAAAGTAAACTCCGGGTAAGAAATGGATGGAAGCTTATTTAAGGCCCGAACGAGTATACAGGTTTTAGATACTATTCTGTTATATGAAAAGGTAATAAAAAAGTAATTTCATCAGTAATTTGGGAGATAATGCAATTGCAAAATGTTTACAGACCTACAAAAAGCCCATGTATTTATTGCCTCTTCCACATTGTTTGAAAAAAGCCATAATTCTTTGGGAGGCGTTAGCTCAGTGGTAGAATTTCGATCCTTGGACCGGAAAAAGCTAGTATCATTCCCACTTGGCCTATGCCGTAGCGTTAACTCCCGGTTACTCCGACCATTGATGGCATTGAGGCTGCCTGCTGCGGTACAATGCAGCAAAAATAATTTCCCCCTTGTAGGGATAACTATAGTACACTACAAATAAATAAACAAATAACTAAATGAAGGTCTTGATGGACTCAGATTTCCAAATTTTATCCATGAATTATCAAAATAACTTTTTTATGCTGTCCTCAGCTTAAAATCTTTTGAAAGTTAAAAAACAACCATTTATTGTTTTAGGCTTTCCATTAACCTAAATTTAATGATAGAAGCCCCCGTGGGTAAAACCTTGTGTTTCGAAGGTGTACAATTTGTTCAGTGCCAATGTCATTACAAATTATGAAAAGGTGCAAAATGAAGAAAGAACCAGCTAATTCTTCTTCTTTTGGTTATTCCCTTCAGAGGTGTCACAGCAAGTCAGTTACTTCCATCAACCCTGTCTGCTGTATCTTCTTCGGTCACATCTACTATCTTCATGTCTTCCTTCACTGTATCCATGAACCTCCTCTTTGGTCTTCCTCTAGGCCTCTTGCCTGGTGGTTCCAAACCCAGCATCCTTATGACGATGTACTCGGTCTCTCTTCTCTGTACATGTCCAACCATCTCAGTCTGGCCTTTCTGACTTTATCTACAAAATCTCTAACATGTGCTGTTCCCCAAATACACTCATTTCTAATCCTGTCTATCCTGGTCACTCCAAGAGAGATCCTCAGCATGTTCATTTCTGCTACCTCCATCTCTGCTTCCAGTCTTTTCTTCAGTGCCACTGTCTCTAGACCAAACAGCATGGCGGGTTTCACCACGGTTTTGTACACGTTCCCTTTCATTTTAGCTGAAACTCTTCTATCACACATCACACCTGATATTTTTCTCCACCCATTCCAGCCTTCCTAAATATGCTTCTTCACCTCTTTTCCACATTCTCCATTGCTGTGGACTGGACTCCCTTGTCTAAGGGCTACGTACATGAAATGTGTCAATATTATTAGAAGTTAGCAATCATAAATGACTTTTTTTTTTCAAATACATACAAAAATGAAGCTTTAAAAGTAATTTTATACCTTGAAATAATAAAACATTAAAAAGTAATTGCATACAAACAGTACTTACCTGTCCGCATAACTAAAGTAATGCTATGTGCATTTTTAAAACCATTAAAATTTATTTATTTGATGTATGTGTTAATAAAATGTGTATCAGTGCAAACAAGTATATTAAATCTGAATGCTAAAAAGACTCCATGAATATTTGTTACAAAAAGAAATTCAGAAACTATTGGGAATCTTTCAAAAAAAGAAAGTCAGTCATGCACACGATGCTGTTTGGATACACTTAAAATAAATTCCTAAATGTACCCCAGTACTAATACAGGTAATGTATAATTTTTGATGTTTAATGTTAAGATGTTTTATGTTATGTAAAGATAGAGTAAATCATTTGCAATTCACACTTCATTGAAATATCATTTAAACGTGGCTCCTCTTAGTTTTTTGTTTGAAACTTTCTGTTTGAAACTTTCTTACTTTGTGCTAGTTGGAAGAGCTCATCCTTTCCTCCTCATAAAGGCCAGATCGACGAAGGCGTTGAGGCCCACAATTTTTTTTCTTCCTCTTTGCGGCTGTGTCTTGAGCGTTTTCTTGCTCTGCTTCCGGATCTGACTCATCCACATCAGCCTCGTACCCCAAAGCATCATTTCGGGCTTGGGGCTCCAGGATCTCTATCAAAGTTTCAATGTCCTCTTCCATTTCAGATAGGTCATCGATCATGCTGTCGATTTCTGAGCTTCCTTCCAGAACATTCGATTCCAAAACATCGTTGAACGTCTTTTTGATGTCTTCTTTCACTGCTACAGCATCCTTGAGAATGTCCTGGTACGTGACAATCTGATCTTTGAAGTCATCCAAATCAAGTCCTCTTTCTGTCGTCTGATCTATCAGTACTATCGTATCCAGAATTATTTCTTTTAAAAAGTGTGTAGCAGCTCTGAGTTTCATTTTTACTAACCTCTTTCGCATAAGGAAATTCCTTTGTTCCCGGGTGAGACCGGACATATTAACGGTTGATGAGCTGCTTTCCTTCTTAATCGAAAACTCTTATTTTCGTTTTAAATGGCTCTATTTAGGTGCTGCATATATCATCAAAATAGAAAACAATGGAACGCACAACGTCATTCAAGAAAGTTCATTTGACTTTGTTCAACGCGCACATTTTGGTAACTCGGCAACCGCAAATACTGGGAGCTACCATCTAACTGAAACACCCCTCTGCAAATCTTGCAGTTGGTTGAGTCCAACGTTCCCTCTAAACCGCGCGTCTGCGCACTGCTCGCAGCTTAGGACCGCATAAGAAAACCTATACAATGCACAAAATGAAACTCAGTTTAAACTAAAAATGGGGAAATGAGACAGAGCTCGGAAGTATATCTCTTTCTTCCTGAAACAAATGGCTTCAAACCACTGCTTCTGGGTTTGGATCGTTGCTCCTACTGACGTCACAAAACAGTCAAAGTTTTTGCTCCGCCCCCTTCTGCTCAAGAAACTTATGTGTTTGCCCAGACACATTTTAGCTTTAGCTTTTTTTTCGTTTAGAAGATCTTCAGCTTTGGAAATAAAATTTATATGACTTTTCCAACCCAAGGTTTTTTGTATCATGATTCCTAACAATTTAATTTCATTAAAAAATTACAGGAAACATTGGTTGCAGGGCCATAAAATATTCACATTTATTTATTTAGATGCAGTGACTTTTTGTAATGTGCATTATATTTATGTAACACAAAGCAAAAGAAAAATTTATGTCAGTAAAAAATGTACAGAGAGAACACTGAAAGATTCTTTAGTTTTAAATAAATAAATGAATTACTATATTCATCCCTCACCGGGAAATTTTTGTACTGCACTCCTTACACCGCAGCAGGCTGCCCTTCGACGGCGCCAATGGTGGGAGAAGCGGGGGTTAGGTGTCTTCTCCAAGAACCCTAGACGTGCTCTCTGTGGGACGCGAACCCGCGCGTGAACGCGCTAACCACTGTGCTGCCGTCTCTGGTCTTTAACAGATAAACCCAAAACATCCTGTGGAAAAAAAAAAACTTTTTAAAAAGTCTTTTGGGTTGATGTTATTCTAAATCCTTTTTCAGGGTGGGTGCAAACACAGAGCTGTGACATGCCACACAAAGGGCTTTAAATCCATTGTCAAGGTCAGTCCCTCGAGGCTGACTGCTGCTTTTAAGATGGTTAAAATGCATTTGTAATAAATTAAATTCTTGTCAAAGCCTGCTCTAAAGTTTAGAAGATATACTACCTTTTTCCACTCTTGCCTTCATTTTTTTCTCTTTCGACGCTACAAAGCATTTCATACTTGTAAAGTTTTTTCAGTTTGTGCCTTCCTTTATCCAGTCTTTGCTTTGCCAGTTAGTTAAATTATACAACATATTGATGATGTGTAACACAAGTTCTATAATCTGCCGAAAAGAGAAGAAAAAATAAACATATTAAGTCAAAGACAATTTTGTTTATTTGGTAATCAACTTGAGGTCAGAGTGATCACAAAAGCAGTGCCAATCTTTAAAAAGTATTATATAAATGCTACAAAGAAAGGTTGATTTGTTACAGGAAGTATGTTATAGTTATATACAGAAAGTGAATATTTCAGGCTTCTAGAGTACCCAGATCTTTCTATACAGAGTTGTACTGCAGCTTTACCTTATTGCAAATTACAGAGATCCAGCGTGAATGACTTGAGTAAGAAAATGCTGGTGTTTTTTCAGTTTTAGGATAAATTAGTTTTTGTGTTTCAAGTTGTTTTAGTAGCAACACTATAACACATAACGTTCATAACTAAGTTATATTGCTGACTCCAGCTTGTACTATCATCTTCTTGCTTTGTATTGCTGTATTGCTGACTATAGCTTATACTATCATCTTCTTGCATACCTTTAAATTCTGTCAGATGGTATTGACACCTTAACGTGGTGGAGGGGTTTGCATGCCCCAATGATCCTAGGAGCTATGTTGTTTTTTTTTTTTTTTGTCACAACCCACAGTTGATTAACCTATGATCTGATTTTCCTTTTATTATTATTAATTTTAAAATTGAACACTCCTTTGTTTTGTCGAAGATGTAATTTGAGATGATTCACAACTCACCATTGTTTTTAGAAGTTTAATTCTATCGTCATGAATTAATCAGATTAGCTTTTTTTTGTCTAACATCACAAGTTATTTGTTCTCTCACTACGGTTTTGTACACATTCCCTTTCATTTTAGCTGAAACTCTCCAATCACACATCACACCTGATACTTTTCTCCACCCATTTCACCCTGCCTGCACACGCTTCTTCACCTCTATTCAACACTCTCCATTGCTCTGGACTGTTGATCCTAAGTACTTAAAATCTTCCACCTTCTTTATCTCTTCTCCCTTTAACTTCAGTTTTCCATTTGGGTCCCTCTCATTAACACACATATAAAGAACCAGCTAATACAGCATCATAAATTGTTCTTTGTTAAGACATATAACACTGACCCACTGTACAGGAAGGGTCAGAGCAGGCTTTACCTCCTCAGGAGACTGCGGTCATTGGAGTGGGGCACTCTTGAAGACCTTCTACGACTCTGTGGTGGCAACAGTCATCCTGTACGGTGTGGTCTGCTGTAACAATAGCGTCACAGAAAGGGAGAGGAAGAAGCTGGACAGAATCCTCAAGAAGTCCAGCTCTGTCCTGGGCTGCTCCCTGGACTCAGTGCGAGAGATGGGTGACAGAAGGGTCCTGAAGAGACTGACATCCATGCTGGACAACAAGTCCCACCCTCTGCAGGACACTCTATCTGCACTAAAAAGCAGCTTCAGTGGCAGGCTGCTCTACCCTCGCTGTGTGAAGGAGAGATTCAGGAGGTCTTTCCTTCCTTCTGCTGTGAGACTCCACAATGAGCAATTTGAACCATGTGCTCTTTTTGCTATTTCTCACCAGAACTGTGCAGTAGCTCACTCACTTTGAATGCATGTTATTGTCCTTAGTCTATTTTGCCTTTTTGTTTTGTTTGTGCATACTTGTCGTGACCTTTTTTTTTTCTGCCTGTGCCTATTCTGTTGCATACTGCAATTTTCCTATTGTGGGACAAATAAAGGTATTCTTAATCTTAATCTAAACCACAGTCGACCATGCAAAGCCCAACTCACTATAAATACTGTCACTACTACAGTCAACAACAGTCAAATTATAATCAGTTTTTGGGCGGCAAAGCTTAGTGGTAAAGTGACTGTTCTGTAACCGCAAAATCACAGTTTGATCCCCACATGCTCATGTCAAAGTGTCACACGAGAAGCCAATTAGTATCAATTTTCAATTCAATTCAATTCAATTTTATTTGTATATCCCAAAATCACAGAATTTCTGTCTCAATGGGCTTCACAAGAAAAAGAGGAATGTATTGACACAAATACACAGCAAGAAAAATAACTAACAAATGCTAACTAAACAAGACTAGCACATCTATGCCCTTAGACTCTCCTTCTTGGTGAGGAAAAACTCCTAAAAAACCCATCAGTGAGGAAAAAATAAGAAACCTTGTGGGAATCCACATGAATGAGAGATCCCTCCTCTGGGACGAGCAACCAATGTGTCAAAGATTATTGTTTAAATATTAGCTTATTCTACTCTACAGCTAAATATCTAAAGAAGTCTATAGACGTTCTTCATCCTGATGGAAACACGGGGGGTTCCTCAGCCCGGAGATGTCGAGGAAGGGGATGAGTAGATGTTCTTCATCCTGATGGTTACACGGAGGACTCCTCAGCCCAGCGATGCCCTGGACGGGGATGAGTAGATGGATTTCATCCTGATGGAGCGGGGATGATGAAGCGTGAAGGTCTCCTCGGTGTGGCCATGCCCAGGACAGGAACGCAGAGCCCTGAATGGGGCTCTCTCCCAGAGAGGAGGGAGAGACGTGGACAACATGTGAATTGTACTGTACCAACTAGCAGTGTAATTCTAAATAAACAGACAATAGAGAACAATGAATGAGATAGAAAGCCAGGGGTTAGGGTAGGGGGAGAGGGTACAGACCCTGGTTAGAGTAGGGGGTAAGCGGGTAAGGGCCAAGGCAGTCTGGCAGAGAATAGTAGATAGAATTAGAGGACAGAACCCCAATGTACCATACTTTCCCCAGCTTCTACTATCTAGCAGCCAACTAGTAATTATATCAGCTAAATGTCTCCGTTTCTAGCTGGCCTGGTGATAAGCTTGTTCAAACAGGAATGCTTTAAGCCGCCCTTTAAATGTAGGAACACTGTCTGCCTCTCTCACTTGAGCTGGGAGCTTATTCCATAAAACTGGAGCTTGGTAACTAAAGGCTCTACCTCCAACTGTACTTTTAGAAATCCTAGGAACCACCAGCAGCCCTGCATTTTGTGAGCGGAGTGTTCTGCTTGGTTGATAAGGTACTATAAGTTCACTGATGTAGGATGGAGCCAATAGTCAAATATCACTTCTAATAAGTGGTAGTTGAGCACTCAGTTGAGTTATTATGTAAAAGTGCTATGTAATGTTACAACCATTTACGTGAAATTCAGGTAAACCAAGGCCAAAAATACTGGCTTTAATTCCGAAAGGATGGTTTGCTTTGCTCCACACTGTAATTACTGGAACAAGTTCAAATGTCAAAGAATTGGCCAAGCTGATTCTTCTTTTTGTGGGTTAAAAATCACTCTTGTTATAGAGTGGTGTCACATTTTTACACGCAAACGTGAAACCAATCACTTCAATCAGACTTTTACTGATCCCAAACCAAACACAAACTGTCATGTCTATTAAATTATTTGTACACGATGAACACAAACAAGGTGTGCGCACATTTGTACTTGACATCTGTATGAGGTGCCAAAATAATCTTTTGATTCTGAGAAATGCTTAACCTCCAGCACAGAATTTTTGCCGTTTCTCAATACATCTCAAAGAAAGAAAGAAAAGGATTTCAGGCTTGTTGCAGCAATCCATTATTACAACAATCCATTCATTGCCCTGTGCTGTTGTGCCGTGATTGATTAGTTTCTTTGAAAAAAAAAAAAAAAAAGATGTCAATCTTGCAAGCTTAGCAGAGCTTGACATGAGAACTCAGGGCATCATTGATGAGTAGAAAACTGTTCCCACAGTAACCCGTGAGTGGTAAAATATTCTTTTGAAATAGCTTCTTTTTTTTTTTTTTTCATGTATACAATCGGAAGCTCGTGATGCTACAGATTAAAAAAACATCAACATTGTACTTGCAAGGTTACAGATTTTATCTCAGACATGCATTAAACTGATGCTCACACTTCCCTCCGCGTTTGTTACTACTCTCCGGCATGCTTAGATTACCTCATTGTTTTATGCATCGGTGTTGGGACAAACAAACATATATTGTTGCTCATTCTTTATGGATTTATATCCTGATGTGCAGATGTGCAAATTAGTTCACAAATACGTTTTGCATCATCATCGTCATGCATTGCATTGCAACAAGATAATAAAAATGAGAGTGTTTAAAGGCTATGGCATCTTTTATTCAGCTTGTAAAAGAGGGACAGGAAGCGGGTAGAGAGAGGATGACATGAAGTAAAAAGCAGCCGGATTCTACTGTAAACCGAACCTTCATAACAATGACTGTTAGCTTTTGTATGTTCCCACTTAACTGTACAATGAAGGGAATTATGGGAAATTGATAGATCATTTTTAAATAACTTGAATGTGGAAATGATATAAAGAGAATTCAAAGGTGAAACATTATGTGGTGATTACCATTTTTGTTTTGTACATTTGTGCAGATACTGCACGGTGACACAGTGGTTGGCCTCAAGAGGCTTGGGACATTTGTCTTTCTGTGTGAAGTTTGCATGCTCTCCCCCTGTATGCGTGGGTTTTCACACAGAATGCCGGTTTCCTCCCTCTCTCCAAAAAACAGCATTTTAGGTTGTTTGGCAACTGCGAAATTGCCCCTAGGAATGCATGGTTATTTGTGTGTGTGGCCAAGTGACAGACAGGTGAAATGTTCGGGGTTTACCCTGCCTCTTGCCTTGAATCAGCCGGGATAGGCTATGGCACGCAACGCAACCCCGTCAAGGAAAAGCGGTTTAGAAGATGAATGAACATTTGTGCAGATCAAAGGTGGAATACCTAGATTTTAAAAGAACACCAGAGCATTTTGGTGCCTTTTTGATGAAATGATAATACTTTATTGTTAATTAATTACAACAGTGTTTTGCAAATACATTCATTTGCTGTTGTCCTATTGGAAAAAACAAAAAAGGTTTTCTGAAAGCTGCCAAATTAAAAAAAATCCACCGTATTACTTCATTTTCAATTTATACAGTGTGTATAAGTTTCCAAAAAACGTGCGGTGCACTTGCTCTTGTCAACGTGAAGTTTTCTCCCCCGAAGCAGGCTTCTGAATCCCGAGTGAGGAAGAACAATCCCCTGAAAAATAATGACATGAATACTGATTACTGTTTGTGTGTCTGATGTGATCTTTGCTGCTTGTGCTATAAATGATGTGACAGAAAGGATTCTTTGGAGTTAACCATTGTTGGGATACAAAAACCCACATCCCTTTATTTATGACAGACCGATATTGTAAGAAAACACCAATGAATTGATTGATTTAACTCATCCACAACAGCTTTGCTTGATAATACTAAATGATTTCCTCCACATATATTACAGCCCAGTTTCACTTTGTGTTTGAGACACAGGGAACATTTTCTTTTCTCAATAAAAGTGATTGCAGTGTTTCTGCAGGTTTTAGTATACCTAGCAACAAATACTGGTTGAAATGTACAGTAATTGGTCAAAGACTTGTGAAAACGTGATTGGAAGCAGCGCAACTATCAGGAAAGCAATGAAAGAAAACAGACCCATTTCGATATATTTCATGAATAATAATGACTAAAATACAGTATATGGAGAAATGTCGATAAGATTCAACGTGTTCAGGGTTTGCCACTGTCTGATTGTACCCCGCCTCTCGTCTGGCTACTAACTCAGATATCCATTTGTTCTGTCTTTCTACCACAAAACTGAAATGAACAAAGGAGTGTAGAAAACAGCAAGATACAGTATATCAGAATCAGAATCAGAATGCTTTTATTGCCATGTCAATGAGAATATCAGAGACTAGGAACTTGCTTTGATACAGGTGTGCAATAACATAAGACAAAATAATAAAAATTAAAATAAATAAAAATAATTTTAACAAAACAGAGTGCTCGGAAAGAAAAAGAAATGCAATTTCTTTAGGTCTTAAGGTCATATGCTATGACCTTATTTCTTTAATCTATCGGGTCAATCCAAACATTTCGAATAATCCATAGAGTTCTTGCATTTGTAAGTATTTCACCCAGTCACTAAAAGTTTGGCGGGAAACAAAAAATTCTGTTCAACACAGTCATTTAGCTCATTTCCCTCCAGATTCAGAATTGGAGGGAAAGTTTCCAATTTTGGAGGGAAATAGGTTATCTTTATTAATCAATAGGTTAAAAATGTTAATTGGTTGAGTGTCACAACTTTGATAACATAAAATCTGCTATGTCCATCACAGTCATTTAACTTATTTCCCTCCAATTTGTGAATTGGAGTGTATTGGTTTCCTTCTGTCCCATCGCGAGAAAACCAAGATGGCAGACCCTTTACCCGCAGGAAAGACCATGTCTCACAGCTGGCCGGGGAACGAATCAGGATACTTTCGGGTGGGTCTGAAACTGTCTCCCCCACGATCTGGCTCAGTATAAGCAGAAGATGACATAACATAATGGATAGGTTTGCAAATTTGACGGAAATTTTGAATTTCCCTATTAATTCTACTGCATTTTACTTATATTGCGCTTTTCAGGACACTCAAAGACGCTTCACATATACGTCTTTCATTTTCTCCATACCAGGTAATGGTAAGCTACTGTTGTAGCCACAGTTAACCTGAGGCAGACTGACAGAAGAGAGGCTGCCATTTTGCTATATTGGCCCCTCTGAGCTTCAACAACCAATCACACACCCTCCAGACTATGCTACGTGGGTGAAGTGTCACATTCATTCAACACAGACATTTATTCTCCAATTCTTTCCAATTTGAGAATTGAAGGGAAAATTTCCAATTTTGATTGAAAATAGTAAATTTCCCTCTTGGTTATGTTTCTCTGGTCCGCAGGAAGTCATTGCCGAAATTTGAGCACAGGAGTATTGTCATCATATTTTCTAGTTCTTGTTAGGACTCGAGCAGCAATTTTAAATAAACTGCAGCTGCAGTGAAATAAGTGAACAGCGAAGAAGTAAAGCCAGCTCCAGTTATACTGTTTTATTAATTGTAGTGAAATAACTGTAAGTGAAGCAAGATTTCCTTAAATGCAGAAATGGCACGCACCACAAATAGGTCTAGCTCAACTTGCTCATGTACTGTGGTTTTATGTTTGTTTTCTTTCTACTTTAGGGAAGAAGCCATGATGTCCACATATTTTGAGATAGTAGAAGATCTCCTGGCATCTTTTGGATCAGTTCGGGATTGTTCCAAAGATAATGGTAGCTGCAAGAAGAACTTCAAGTGTGTATCGGATCGACAGTTGGACTCATTTGGCTGCATGGTGAGCAAGTCTTCACCATTAAAGATCAACCCCATCTTAAAGTGCACTTTTAGTTTTTCAAGTGTTCTTTGTTTTTTTTTGTTTGTTTGTTTGTTTTTTTAGTTAAGAAAGAACTAAAGAACTGCTGCTGCTGCTATAGCTCTGTGAGCTGTGGGGAGAGGCTGGGTGCTGCTGGAGCTCTGCTAACACTGCTGCTGCTGCTATAGCTCTGTGAGCTGTGGGGAGAGGCTGGGTGCTGCTGGAGCTCTGCTAACACTGCTGCTGCTGCTATAGCTCTGTGAGCTGTGGGGAGAGGCTGGGTGCTGCTGGAGCTCGGCTAACGCTGCTGCTGCTACAGGTCTTCAGCTACTAACACTGACGCATGGTTGCTTGTGAGTAAAATCCATAAAACCTTGAAAAATGCCACTGAAAAAATCGGCAATTGATGAAGAGCTGGATGAAATAAAGAAATCTCTAAATTTCATCACAAGTGAACTAACAAAAGTGGTGACACAACAGGATCTACTTCAAAAATTAGTAAATGAAGTGAGAGATCTCAAGAATATCATAAAAGAAAAAGACAAAACAATTGAGAACTTGGAAAAGAGAGTTGATGACCTGGAACAGTACTCTAGAATCAATGATTTGATCATTCACGGACTGGAAACAAAATACAGGACGTATGCGCGAGCTGTGATGGCTGAAGGGAATGGAGAGGATGCTCCTACTAGAGAGTTGGAAACTTTGGAGGAGCGAGTGCTAAATTTTTTTGAAAGTAAAAACATGAGCATGCAGAGAAATTTTATTGAGTCTTGCCATACACTCCCAAGGAAGGATGGAACAGCGAAACCTGCAATAATTGTTCGGTTCTGGAACAGGAAACATAAGGTTGAACTGCTTCGGCAGGCAAAGAAGCTGAAGGGAACTGGGGTGTTCTTAAATGAGCACCTAACTCAGAAAAATGCTGAAATCGCCAGACAGGCACGAGTTCTTAGAAAACAAAATAAAATTCTAGCAACTTGGACTAGAAATTGTAAGGTAATGTTAAGACGAAATGAAGAATCTGGAGTGATGGTTATTAGGGAGTTGAAAGACTTGGACAAATACAGATGAATAAAACTTCACATTGGATTGAAAACTCTAATCATGAAATTCTTAATCATGTTAACACAAAACAACACTTACTTAAGATAAACTTTTACAAAAATGGTAAAAATAGCACACATAAATGTATGTAGCTTACGTAACAAACTAACTAAATTGGAACATTTAGCAAGTTTACATAATTTCCAAGTGCTTGCAGTAACAGAAACTCATTTAGACTCTACTTTTGAAGATAATGCTATAACAATGAAAGGATATAACATATTTCGTAAAGACAGAAACGCACATGGAGGAGGAGTCGCAATATATGTTCGGAGTCACCTACCAGTTAAAGTAAGGCATGATCTAATGTTTGATACAACTGAATCTATTTGGGTTCAGATTCATGTAAAATATCTTAAGCCAATACTCATTGGGTGCTGCTATAGGCCACCAAACACACGTAAACAGTACTTAGATAATATCTGCCAAATGCTTGATTATGTAACTAATACAAATTTTGAAATTTACTTATTAGGAGACTTGAACATCGACTGGAATTCAAACTGTCCAATGAAAATAAGGCTGATGACTTGGTCAGCTGCCTATGGTGTGACACAAATGATGTGTGAGCCCACCAGAGTCAGCGTTAAAAATGATGGTATCAAAGTAGCCACATGTATTGACCATATTTTTACTAATATGCCACATTTATGTTCTGACATTACTTCCACTCCTGTCGGCTTTAGTGATCACAATCTGATTACCATAAGCAGGAAAGCTAAAATTCCTAAAAATGGTCCTAAAATCATAAGGAAAAGATCATTTAAAGGCTTTAATCTTGACAACTATGTGGAAGAAATAAAACAAATGAACTTGTCTGTAGTTCTTAAAGAAAAAGACCCTGAAAAAGCGTTTCACATATTTGATAAATTATTAACACAAATTGTAAATAATTGTGCCCCTATTAGAAAATATACGGTAAGCAATTCAAATAGTCCGTGGTTAGATGAAAACTTAAAAAATCAAATGAAGGATAGAGATAAGGCTAAACTGAAAGCGATACGATCTGGATGTCAGTCAGACATGCAAATATACCGTAGACTTAGAAATTGTGTGGTTAGAGAAAAAAATAAAAAGAAAAGAGCATATTATCATGACAAACTGAGCAATTCTAGTGATGGTAAACAGCTATGGAAAAGCTTAAACTCTCTTCTTTATGGTAACACAGCAACTCCACTATTTTTGGAAACTAAACAGGGATTTTTAGCACAACCTCGTGAAATTGCTGATCATTTAAATACATACTTTCTCGGAAAAATAGACACACTCAGGAATACTTTTCCACAGAAACAAGGAAAGAAAGAATATAGAGCTATAAACCAAATAATGGAAAGGAAAAAGTGTCATTTTAACTTTAAAAATATAAGCGTTTCAGAAGTTGAACAACTTTTACTGATGTACAAAGACAAACCTCCAGGGGTGGATGAATTGAATGGTCGCCTGCTAAAACCAATAGCGTCACTAATTGCACCTGCTATTACTCATCTTATTAATCAATGCTTTAATCAAAATATTTTTTTGTCCGCTTGGAAAGTATCTAAAATTATACCTTTGCTTAAAAACAAAAATATGCCATTTACAGAAACAAACTGTCGACCAATTACTTTACTCCCAATTCTTAGTAAGATCATGGAGAAAATCATGTATGAACAGATTAACTCATATTTGAATGAAAACAACCTAATAACTAATTATCAGCATGCTTACAGGAAAAAACATTCAACAGCGACTGCATTAACCCAAATGAGCGAGGACTGGTTGTGGGAAATGGACAAAGGCAATATAATAGGAGCTGTGCTATTGGACTTTACAGCTGCCTTTGATCTAATAGATCATAAAATGTTATTAGAAAAACTGGAATGTTATGGCTTTGAAAAACCTGCGGTACAGTTCATCAGAAGTTACTTACACGACCGAAAACAACTAGTGTACTATAATGGCTGTCAGTCAGACATTCTAAATGTAAGACATGGTGTGCCTCAAGGCAGCTGCCTAGGGCCACTTTTGTACACAATATTTACTAATGATTTACCATCAGTGTTAGACAAAGCACATGTTTCAATGTTTGCTGACGATACAACAATTTACCTGTCAGGTAAACTGATCAGTGAAGTAAGAGCAAATCTAGAGGTGGAACTTCAAAAAATAGTAAGCTGGGTTGAAGATAATAAACTAATTTTGAATGTTGAGAAAACAACGAGTATAGTTATTGGTACCAAGCATTCTCTAAGACTTAAACCTCAATTAAACCTCTCCATAAAGAAAACAACAGTGAAGCAAATGAAGGAGGTAAAGCTCTTAGGAGTCTGGATAGATTCTACTCTGTCCTGGGATCGTCAGGTAAACAGTGTGGTCTCTAAAATGGGACGTAGTCTAGCAGTCATAAAACGATGTTCAAAATACTTGACAAAGCAAATTACTCCAGGTATTATTCAAAGTCTAGTATTGTCTCATTTGGATTATTGTGCAGTTGTGTGGTCAAACACCTCGTTGAATAATATCAAGAAATTACAGCTGGTGCAAAACAAAGCAGCTCGTGTGGCTCTAAAGTGTGTTTTTAGAACAAGTGTGGCCAAAATGCATTCACAACTCTCATGGCTGTTTGTAAAGGATCGATGGTTATATACCAAAGTTAACTTTTTAAGAAATATTATTACAACTCAAACACCATTGATCTTCTACCAGAAACTGCCTTTCAGTAAAAACACACATTTTTATTCCACAAGACATTCAGAAGGGCAGTGCTTCACTTTACCAAAGTGTAAAACTACACAGAGCCAACGCACAGTCATGTTTAGAGCTATGCAGGAGTGGAATCATTTATCACAGAATATAAGAGAACTAAGCAGTGCTTATAGCTTCAAAAAACAACTTAAAAGGTACTATCATCAACCAAACTATGATCTCATGTGATATTGCTGTCTTATTGTTGTTGTAAAGTGTTATGTTTCTTCTTTGGATATTTGTGTTTTTAAAAGAAATGTAAACTGTTTTGAAGTAGGTTCATTGTACTACATGAATGTGATTTAATTTGTTAATTGTAATATTTGAAATTTAATTTGACCCCAGGAAGAGTAGCTGACGCAGTTCGCTGCTGATGCTAATGGGGATCTAACAAATAAACAAATAAACAAATAAAAGAACTATCGTGGGTACCCAGGTTCTTTTTTAACTAGGCTTTTACTTGGTTTTTTACTTTTCTTTAATGTGATTTTCTGTAATTCTTGAAATCTGTTCATTTACTTTTTTTTTTATTTTTACACCGTTTCATTTTTCTTATTTATTTTTCTGATTATTTTTTACAATAGTTTTTAACCAGTTTTACTGTTATTGGTTTGTTGTTTTATTCTGTCTTATTCCAGTGTTTCCTCATGGGGATCCTCCATCCCACCAGCTCTGCTTCTTCAGTTTGTGGGGTCTTCTCTATAAGGGTCTGACTGGTCAAGGTGGTGCAGATCTCTCACTTCAGCCGAGTGGCTTCTGTGGGTGCCCATGTCTCCTCGAACTCTGTGGACCCCTCTGGTTTTGGCTTCTGCAGTCATGGGCAGGCCGACTCCTGGTGTGGATCGATCCCCAGTTATTATTTCTCACAGCAGCATCAGGCCGGATGTTTATTTTATTTTACCATTCAGTTAAAGAGACAGTAGCTAGCAGTTCAGGGGAAATAGGGGGACTAGAAGAAGAGGGAATGGGAGAAGTGTGGGGTTGTGTGAATGTCGATGCATGTCTTCTTCTCCTTTCGGCATTTCCCTTCAGGGGTCGCCACAGCAAGTCAGTTTCTTCCATCTAACCCTATCTGCTGCATCCTCTTCAGTCACGCCAACTATCTTCATGTCTTCCTTCACTGTATCCATGAACCTCCTCTTTGGTCTTCCTCTAGCCCTCTTTCCTGGTGGTTCCAAATCCAGCATCCTTCTGCCGATGTACTCGGTCTCTCTCCTCTGTACATGTCCAAACCATCTCAGTCTGGCCTCCCGGACTTTATCTCAAAACCTCTAACATGTGCTGTTAGAGGTGAATGTCGATGCATGTGAGCAGTGTTTTGTGTAGAAGTGTGATTTTCAAATGTTTGTTTTTAATTTATTATTTTTTTTAATATCTGGATTTGAATTCATTTTGAGTTTTTATTTGTTCTGTTCAGCAGTTTGTGTAACTTTGTTTGAAAATGCTTTACAAATAAAAATTGATTTGATTTGATAAAGCACTTTGGCGTAAACAACTTTTTTTTCCTATTTTTTTTTTTTTTTAAAGAGACATTCTCAAATTTAAAAGTCCAATCTCATGCAAAATAACTTTTTTTTTTTTTATTTATTTATTTACGTTAGGGGAAGCATTGGCTCAGTGGTAGAATGTCCGTCCTTGGACTGGGAGAAGCTGGTTCAATTCCTACTGGGTCTTTGCGTAATTGTCCCTGGAGCAGACACTTAACTCCCTAGCTGATCCCACCGTTGTTGTGGCTGCCACCAAAAGTACTTTCCCCTTACAAGGGATAATATAGTTAACCCAAAAAAAAGAAAAAAGTAAAACAAAAACAACCACCGTTTGGGTTTTGGAACATGAATTCTCACTGATTTATAGAGTTGTATCACAGACCAGGAAGTGTATAGATCTGACTATCCCTCGAGTTGATTTTGCATGAGATGGGACCCTTAAGATTTGAATGGGAATGATGACAGAAGTCAGAGGATTTTTCATTAGGTTTGAAGATACAAAATGCAAAGAAGAAACTCCGAAGTGTATGGCTGTTCATGACTGCGTCCCAGGTGCTCTAAATAAATTGGGGAAATACCTCCTTTAGAAACAAGCTAGATGCTTAATAGACATCTGAAGTGGAATGCAGAAATGGTATCGTAAAACCATAATTCACCGTCCTATTGAATGTCGGAACATTTGTTCTGAACTATGAAAAGAAACTTGGCCGCATATGTTTTCCCCTCTTGTACTATCTTTTTCTTTTACTGCTGTGATTACCAAAGGTTACGGCCCCAGGCAAGATGGAAGGGGCACACTGCGCTGTCTTCCCTGCTAAGTTACAGTATAACTACATGATTTCCGAAGCAACTCTTCAAAAAAAAGTCCCTGAGATAGATGTACTGCTATAATTAAGCCGGTCAATGAATTAAACAGATCATTGGTTTTCTCATTAAATTAATTTTCAAAGTAAAATCAATACCATATGTTTATAAAAAACACTCTAATTTACGCATGCAAAGAAAAAGACTCTTAGAACTAGAAAAATGCATCATTTATAAATAGTTTCCCTCAGGGAGGATAAATTATGTGTAATGTTGTGGAATTATTAAACATAATTGATATTGATATTGAACATGTGAAAAAAACAAAGGTATATTATAACCGTCAGCTGTCTTGTCTCTTATTAACAAGTTTAAACTAAAGACCAACCGAACCAGAACCTCATCAGTTCCTCTCTAGTTTGTGCTGAGTAACTGAGCAGTTTCACTAAAGTCCTTTTAGTTATTTGGGAGATTTCACATTAACAATGGTGTTATACTCGGCATAATACTGTCCAGCATGAAGTTTAGATTTCATATTTACAACAATATGAACATGTGCCTGTGTGTGCGCGCTCGAGTTGTATCAGTGTTTTGTCGTAAAAGATTTTAATCTGGCAGACAGCATGCCTGAATGCCGTCGGCTATCCAGGCTTTGAACTATGGCTAACTCGCAGGCAGGGGTTACAGAGAACACATATTTGTGGGATAGCAGACTGGTGCTGCACTAGTTAATGCTCAAAACAAGCATTGGGTTTTGCCAGATCACCTAAACAACAGATTTTCTCTGTACATGTAAACCGTTGAAGCTTGTAATTTTCCAAACTATGTCTCATGTTGAATAAAATTAGCATTTTTGACAGGAAAAATGCCAACTACAAAATTGTGTTAGAAATGATACTTTTTGAACGGTTTTACTGAAAGTTTTCATCTAACGTTTGGAACAATTTTGAGGTGAATACCAAACGAACCTCAGGGCGCACAATGTTTTATGATCTAAAGTGAGGTCAAATAAATAAGTTGGCACAAGAACATGTAGACATTTTGAAATGAAAGTTTAAATCAATCCTAGAACTTCTCTCTTGTTCAATATGGTTTTTTTTAAGACCATTCTAAAATATGTTCCAGCAACAATGTTACTGGCAGTTTAAAATATTTTTCTGTTCTGCCGTCTTCCGCTTATCCGGGGCCGGGTCAAAGGAGCAACTGCTTCAGACGGGAAGCCCAGGCTTCTCCCACACTACCTGCATCCCCTAGCTCACCCATGAGGATCCCAAGGTGTTTCCCAGCCAGATGTAAGATCTAGTCTCTACAGCACGTCCGCGGTCTGCCCATGGGTCCTCCTCCCGGTGGGACGTGCCTGAAGCACGAGGACTTTGGGAGGGATCCTAACCAGATGCATGAACCACCCCATCTGGCTTCATTTGACCCGGAGGAGCAACGGCTCCACTCTTAGCACCCCTCAGAAGGGAGAGCTCCTCACTCTATCTCTGAATAAGAGTCCAGCCACCCTGCGGAGGAAGTTCATTTTGGCAGCTTGTTCCCGCGATCTTGTTCTTTCGGTCACCATCACCAGCAGGTAAAATATGGATAAAAAATATGATCTAAAATGTTACAATACAGAAAAATTTAGACTAAATAACACTTCAATTATTAAAATATTTATAGAACAGTTACTTTTTGTTGATTTTCTTGATTTTCTCGGCCATTCTGACTATGTTTTTTTTCTTTATGTTTTTCTTAAAGGAGGGAGCTTTATTTTATTTTTTTTTACATGTTTGCTTCACAGTCTTTTGCTTGCTTTGAGATGTCATGTCACAAAATGGAGCATAAACGGGCTTCATTTATGGTATATAGAAAGAGATAAAGGCGGATTGGAAACTTCCCGAGCGTCTGACAGGACGGGGCGGACGGCTGTTGTGAAATAATTAAACTGATGAGCCGTTTCAGTTGCTGGAGGACAGTTCTGCGAGTCATTAAGAGCCATCCTGGTCACTCCCAGAGAGATCCTCAGCATCTTCATCTCTGCTACCACCATCTCTGTTCCCTGTCTTTTCCTCAGTGACACTGTCTCTGAAAAAGGCCCAGCAGAGGATATACTTTCTGCAGCAGCTGAAGAAAGCCAAGCTGCCGGCCCAGATATTGGTGCAGTTTTACACAGTTATCATCGAGTTCATCCTCCTCTCCTCCATCACCGTGTGGTATGATCCATTCGGACCAGAACATTCTGCCACAAACACAGCTTCTTCCCTTCTGCTGTTGGACTTCATGAACACTTTATAACCTTCGTCACTTTGCTCTTGTCACTTCACTCTCTTTTTCTATTATCTTTTATGCCATTGCTCTACAGTTAAAATTTTGTTCTGAGCACTCTTAGTTTTGTTCAAATTAGTTTTGTTAATTTTTGTTATTTTTGAACATAGTTTACATTTTCTATTTTTATTACTATGTTTATTATTTTCACATTAGTACCTCAGCAAGTTCCTAGTCTCTGAATCTTGTTTACTGACCATCAGCGTTGCTAGGTGTACAATAATTATCGTATTTGTACGATATTTTTGCTCTCTGTACGATGTACGATCAATAATTGTAAAAAATGCACAATGTACGATAATTTGAACGTTTCTTGTTTCAAAAAATTTTTTTTTTTTTTTTTTTTTTGTATTAAGCATTTTTTTTTTTTGTGTTTTTCTGTAAACATTCAACGAGAAGAGAAGCTGCTGTGACTGTGTGTCCGATTTTTTTTAATGAACCCTGAACGCATCACAAAAAAAAGAAAAAAAAAAGTTACGTCACACAAAAACAAATGAATGATTGGCTGGAAGCTTCAATTGCTCAATTTACCTCAATTGAGGTAAATAGAGCAATTTCTGAGACATGGCGGAGAAGATGGAGGATGTTACTAAAGGAAAAAGACTTAAATTGAGTACGCAAATGGAAGAAATAGAAGGCGCGCAAAAAGATGGAAAGTTTGAAGAGACGGCAGGGCCGAGTATGTGGTAAGCAGCACCGTTAACAAAGTTACAGAAAAGAGTGGGAACGTCAATTTGTTTGGTTAAGACCTGTTGCGGGGTCAGACATAGAAGCGTTCTGCCGATGCTGCAACACGGAACTTTTGGCTGAATTAACAGTCTTAAAAAACCACAGCAAATCAAAAAAACATATCGACAAAGAAAAAAATTTAGGGCCAACACAAAAATCTATAACACAATGCCTACAAACAACAACAGAAAAAGTGACCCTGGACACAGCAGTTAAAACAGCAGAAATCAAGCTGACAGGATTTTTGGCAGAGCATAACATCGCAATGAGCGCCACAGACCATCTTGTGGATGTTATTAAAGACATTTTCAGTGACTCTCAAACCGCACAAAAAATGGCTCTTGGGCGCACAAAGGCGACAGCTATAGCAAAGAACGTAATTGGTGATTGTTTCTTTGCAAGTCTGTCAGAAGTCCTTTTGAGAAAAAAATTCAGCATCCTTATAGATGAGTCAACTGACATTGGAAATGTGAAAACGCTCTGTGTGGTGGTTCGTTTTTTTGATGAGGCTACAAAAAGAGTTCAGAGTCGGTTTTGGAAGTTGGTCCAAGTATTTTCTGACGAAGACCAAGACTCTGCCAGAGAAGGAGCCACAGCAGAAAGGCTGTATGAAAAAATGATTCAATCCTTCACAGAGGCAGGTGTCCCACTACAAAACATTGTGGGGTTTGGATCAGATGGGTGTAACACCATGATGGGACGGCACAACTCTGTTTCCAGCCGTTTAAAACAGGATTTACCAGGGATCACTGTACTTCGCTGCATTTGTCACTCTCTACACCTTTGTACCAGTGAGGCTTGCAAGCAGCTTCCTCGCCAATGCGAAGATCTAGCCAGAGACATCCACAATTACTTTAAAAACAGTGCGAAGAGAGTGGCAGAATTCCGTCAATTTCAGGAATTTTGTGATGTTGAACCCCTCAAAATATTAAAGCCTTCCCAAACACGATGGTTGTCTCTTACAGAGGTTGTTAAAAGGATTTCCTCGCAGTGGGAAGCCCTCCGGATCTTTTTTACTGACCAGTGGCTCGAAGCCAGACTCAATGCTGCTGAGAATATATATCACACCCTGAACAATCATTCTCTCAGACTCTATTATTTCTTCCTGGAGTGGGTTCTGCCCAAATTCACAGACCTCAATCAATATTTTCAAAGTGATGGCGTGGTAATAACGTCACTGAGGAACAAGATGTGTGAGACGTACAAGGAACTTCTTCTGACCTTCATGCAGCGTGACTATGTTTTACAAACAACCCTCAGTGATGTAAATTTTGATGATGAATCAAAATTACTACCTTACACTACAATGTACCTGGGTATAAAAGTGATGCAAAATGTCCAGCAATCAAAATTCACACCAACCACTCTGAAAGATTTTTACACACGTTGCCAAAAATTTCTCAGAGTTGCCTGTGGAGAAATAAAGAAACGGTTTGACTTCAATGATGCACTCCTACTCCACATTTCATGCCTTTCTCCTGCTACAGCGACTGATGTAAAAGCACGATCCGAGTATCCCTCACTACTTCCACTTGTGACAGAATTGCCACGCCTGATTGACTGTACTGATGTTGACCATCTTCAAACTATTGATGACCAGTGGAGGAGATTACCTCATGTGAGCTTAAATGAGGACACAAAAACAATGACTGTGGATGAGTTCTGGCGCTATCTCTCCACTTTGGAGGACTTTGGGGCAAGAAGGATGTTCAAGGAACTGGGAGAGTTTGCCCTTGATGCACTCGTGGTTCCTCATTCAAATGCATCCTGTGAACGAGTGTTCTCAAAAGTAAACTGTATAAAAACAAAACCACGAAACCGGCTTTTCACGGGCACTCTTAATGGGCTAATCCACACTTCAAAGTGTGTGAAGATGGCTGGTGGATGTGCCAAATTCAAACCAACAGCCACAATGCTGCGGTCCATGACAACATCCAATCTCTACAGAAAAAGGACTGCCACCTCCACGCTGGACACAGCAGAATCCGACAGTGACTCAGACCTGGAGATTGAAGTTTGAGGTATTTATAATTCATTAAGTTATCTTGGCTTTAATTAATTAACCCCTTAAACTATTTCATGCTCTTTATGAACAAAGTTCTAGTCATCTACCCTGTGATGTGTGTTTTATGTTAATAATGTCCTCTTTACCTTAATTTTATTCAGAAAACTACAGAGACTTGTCATGACTCTTCAGCTGGGCCATGGCTCCGTAAATCATCAAGAAGTAACATCTAAATTCCTAGCCATGACCCTGCTCATTTCTTCATGGAGACTGACCGAGGCGATTTCCACTGCACACATTTTAGTTTTTGTATATAGTAGATTTTGGGGTGAACGTGGAAAAATCAAGTACCCTTTGGTGTATTGTTGATATATAAATAGTTAGCAAGTAATTCTAAAAGTTTTATAAGTTTTTTTTACTGACCAGTTATGTTTGCTCTTTGACTCCAAATTTGATTGAATCCAGTTTTCTATTTCTTTAGAGTTTTCTTTATTTTGTTGCGTGGTTATATTTGCACTTTAAGTAAAAACTTGACTGAAGCCACTTTTTGTTTGTTTTGATTTTTTTTTTTTTTTTGCGTGGTTATATTTGCACTTTAAGTAAAAACTTGACTGAAGCCACTTTTTGTTTGTTTTGATTTTTTTTTTTTTTTTGCCTGGTTATATTTGCACTTTAAGTAAAAACTTGACTGAAGCCACTTTTTGTTTGTTTTGATTTTTTTTTTTTTTTTTGGCCTGGTTATATTTGCACTTTAAGTAAAAACTTGACTGAAGCCTCTTTTTGTTTGTTTTGATTTATCTATTTTTTTTTGGCATGGTTATATTTGTACTTTAGATAAAAACTTGATTGAAGCTTCTTTAAATTTGACCTGACTGTTGCTTTTGTTTGTTTAATAGTTGTCATTGTTTTTCAAGAAAAAAAAAATTGTGTCATTGATAATAATAAAAACAAATGTTTAGCCCATTGTTTGTTTTTTGTCTGATGTCATGAATATATATATTTTTTTTCATAATTTACTTGTGCTAATTTACAATTCAAAACTCCATCCAGTAGGTGGTGATATTTCAACCTGCCAGCCTGTCTCTTCTGTTCGCTTTTCCGGTTTTTTAAAACTCTTTCACTCCCACTGCTTTCCGAGTGCATGCAGAAGGTGTTTTAAAAAAAGTTAGCCACGCCCATTGATGACGTATGGGTATACGTCACCAAATGGGCGTGGCTTTAGCTGGCGTACGATAATTTTTTGTAAAATACGATAATTTTCTGTCTTTCGTACGATAATCCTACATCTCCCACCTGGCAACGCTGCTGACCATCAAAATAAAAGTCTTTCTGATTCCAGACCAATCAGCATGGCCGCTCTCACCACGGTTTTGTACACTTTCCCTTTCATTTTGGCTGTAAATCTTAAAACACATCACACCTGATACCTGCCAAGAACAACTTGACTTTGAAATAACATAAAATACTGGACGATATAGTTGATGAATTACTCAAACATGCATGAATGAAATAGAAAACCACACCTGGTATGTTTTGTTTTTTTTTTTAGTTTATTTTTCAGTTTTTACATGTTTAACAAACAAAGAAAACAAACAAACAGAGACTGAAAGGGGTTTAGGCAGAAGTAAAAAAGAAACTTATTTTAAGCCTAAACCCATTTTACAACACTATTAAAGACCTAAAAAACAAGAATTTGGCTGGACTTAAATTATAATAAAGACAAAAACAGTACGTCCTGAACATAATAATAACAGTCACACATGAACACATATACAAAAAAAATGTAGAAAGAAATAAAGTTTTCTGGACCTGATCTTTACCAACCAAGTTTCCCCTGTGTTTTATTTTTTCTTACTAATTAAGTTGATATTTCTAGTGTTTTATAATCATTTATTATTTTGCTTTTATACTTTATTTTAAATGTTTTTAAGGAGGTTGAGTTTTTTAGAGACTCCTCTAGACTGTTCCATAGAGTTACACCTCTGATTGAAACACATCCACTTTTTGTATTGGTTCTGACCAGATTTTGTTGATACAGATTTTTTCCTCTCATATTGTGTTTCCTTAACTTTAAACCTGTTTTGAATACATTCTGGAAGTTGGTTATTATGGACTTTATACATAGCTATTGCTGTTGTGAAGTCGACAAATCCAGTAATTTGATTATATTTAGTTTTATGAACAAAGGGTTTGAAGGAGCAGAAAATAATTGTAAATAATTCTGATTGCCTTTTTTTGTAACTGAAAAATGGGTTGTAGAGTTGTTTTATAATTGTTTCCCCAAATTTCTAGACAGTAACACAAATAAGGAAATATGAGAGAGTTATATAGTAAGTGTAAAGAGTTTTGATCCAAGATGTCTTTAAATTTACACAGTATTCCAACAGTTTTAGATATTTTAGTTTTGAGATAGGCTACATGTTCCTTCCAATTTCATTTCTCATCAGTATTGATGCCCAAAAATGTTATATATGCGACTCTTTCTATTTCAGTATTATCAATTTGTATTGGAGTTTTTTCATCTATTTTTCTGTTTCCAAACACTATATATTTTGTTTTGACCCAGTTTATTGATAATTTGTTGTAATCACACCATTTTCTGAGTATTTCAAGATCTTTTTGGGCAGTGTCTAAGAGCAGGCTGAGATCAGGTCCAGAGAAGTACAGACTGGTGTCATCGGCAAATAAAAGGCATTTTTAAGTTGCTTTGAAATGTCATTTACATACGTTATAAACAACTTAGGTCCCAGAATGGAACCTTGCGGAACACCATGAGTGATAGTTAGTTTTTTGGATTCAAAGTTTTGTATTTGCACATATTGGTCTCTTTCACTGAGATAACTTTTCAGCCAGTCGTGAGCAAGACCTCTGACACCATATCCGTTCATTTTCTGTAACAGCAATTTGTGGTCAATGGTGTCAAAGGCCTTGCTCAGATCTATAAATATTCCAACTGTGTATTCACTTTTATCTACTGCAGTAGATATGTCCTCCACTAACTCCATGACTGCCATTGAGGTTGACCGATTTGACCTGAAACCAAACTGAAAGTCACTAATAAGATTGAACTTATCCAGGTAGTTATCAAGACGTTTTGCATAGAGTTTTTCTAAAATTTTTGAAAATTGGGTTAATAATGAGATGGGCCTATAGTTTGTAAATTTATGTTGATCTCCGCTTTTAAAGATGGGTATCACATTTGCAGTTTTCATTTTTGATGGAAAAATACCAGTGTTAAAAGATTGATTACATATGTAAGTGAAAGGCTGAACAACACAAAAAATAATTTATTTCAACAACTTCATATCCAGTCCCAAACAATCAGTTGATGTCTTATTCTTGAATTTGCTTACAATGTCCATGATTTCATTACTCTCAACTTTTCTTAGAAAGAAAGAGTTTACATGTGGGTTGAAGATTTTTGAGTCAATTTTGTTCGTTAGAGTGGAAACAGTCATTTCGTTGGCCAAAGTAGGACCAACATTAACCAAAAAATGGTTAAAAGCATTTGTAATGTCCTCATCTTTGTTTATAGTTTCACCATTTTCACCAATAAAGTAATCAGGGTATGGAGATCTTTTAGTTTTGGCATTTTTGATAATACTATTTAAGACTTTCCAGGTACCCTGAGTAGAATTGTTATGCCGTTCTAATAAGTTGTGATAATGTTTTTTTTTTCCTAATTCTTATTTTGTTTGTTAACATATTTTTGTAAGTTTTATATTTGATCTCAGACTCTTTGGTTCTGTATTTTTTTTAACTGATTGTACAAATGTCTCTTCTTTTTGCAGGATTTTGTTAGACTTTTGGTCATCCAAGGTTTATTTTTTTTAATTTGATTTGTAATTTTTTTGTTTCCTTATTGGACAGTGTTTGTCATATAGACTGATGAATTTGTTCAGGAATTAATCGTATGCTTTATTGGGGTCAGTAGAGGCATAGACTTCACTCCAGGTCTGATTTAATAGAGCTACCCTTAAATCAGTTATTGCTTCAGGACTTTTGACTCTTTGGATTTTAAATTCTTCAATTTTGGTATCGGAACTCTTTTGATAAAAATTGTGAAAGATGGTAAAAACTGGGAGATGATCAGATATGTCATTGATGAGGATTCCGGCTGTCATTTTTGTGTCCCATAAATTGGTAAATATATTATCTATCAAGGTAGCGGTCTGGACAGTGATTCTTGTTGGTTTGATGATTAAGGGAAATAATTTGTTACTGTACATGGTTGTTATAAAATCAGATGTTTTTAGATCATTGTTAGGGTTTAAAAGATTAATGTTTAGGTCACCACATACAATGAGCTTCTTCTTTACATGAGAATATAACTTGTCTATTTCTTGATTAAATGTTTCCAAGCATGAACCTGGTGTTCTATACAAACAACTGACAATTATGTTACCAACTTTTGCTACCGTGATTTCGACTGTTATACATTCTAAAATTTCATCTATAATGACGGACAGTGAGTTTTTAATTTCACAGGAAAGCTTTGTATCGACATACAATGCTACACCTCCGCCTTTTCTATTTTTTCTGTTCATAGTAAACAGCTGGTATCCATCCAGGTGAACTTCTTCTGCTTTGACATCATCCAACCAAGTTTCCGACACGGCCACTATACTAAATTTATTAAATTTGTCTAAGTATTCTTTTATTTGGTCATAGTTTTTATATAGACTCCTGCTATTGAAGTGTATAATAGCAAGGTCTCCTTCATTAAAACTTTTGTTTTTTAATTTCTCATCAGTGTAGTAATCACAATCATTTAGTATTTCATTGAGGAAATTATCTGGATCAATGTCTTCATCAAAATAATTTCTTTTATGGTTATGACACTCATGGATAGATAGATTGCTGAATTTAGTTATCAAGTTTATTTTAGGGCTGTCATTAACCACATGTATTTTTCTTTCAGAATCAGTCATTTGATATATAGGTTACTTTTACATTCAAACATCCCACAAACAAAACAATAGACGTCCACATAATCACACAGAAAAAACTTATGTGTTTCTTTTTTTTTTTTAACATAATTTTGAGTCATCTGGACTCGATCCTTTCAGTTGGATGTAGACTTTGCAGTTTCGCGTCCACGTAGATTTAATCTTGTTGTTTCTCCTCAGAATACGTGCTTCTCTCGCGATCTCCGCTGTTTTCTTTGTCAGGTGCTCGTTTATGTAGACAGATATTCCCTTTAGCTTCTTTCCTTGGCGTAGCAGCGCTGTTTTATATTTACGATTTGCGAATCGAAGAATGATCGCGGGCTTGCTCGCATCTTTTCGAGGGAGAGTATGACACGCCGCGATGTTGTTCGCGTCTACGTGTATATTCTTATCCATGAGATAGGAAACAACTTGTCTTTCCAGCGACAGTAAATCCTCAGGTCCTGCATCTGGGCTCACATTTCTCCCCACGGAGGCCGCTTTGGCGTAGGTAGTAGGTTTCACGCTCAAGCCGGTAATGATTACATCATCCATCCGTGTGTATTGTTCCAGTTGATCGATCCTCTTATCCAGGTTAAAGATTGTTTGGTCTTTTACCTTAATCAGATCTTTCAACGTCTTTACTTCTTCGAACAGTCCCATGAGAGTTGCTAGCTGCTGTGTCACTTTAGACAACTCTTCGGACACCTGAGTAAGCGCTTTCCGCATTTCCTGCACCTCGTTTTCCATTTCTGCCTTTGTTATTCCCTTTCTAGGTGGCATATCCACACACACCCGTGCCCGGTTGTTTGTGGAGTTTGATGATTTTAGCAAAAAAAAAAAAAAAAACAACTTCTGTCGGGTAGATTATCCGATTTATCAGACTTATCCGCCTTCAGCGCGTTCAGTGCGTGCAGCCATGTTCCTAATGTTTTAATGTGGGAATGATGTTCAAACATGGTGGAAACCTCAGAAAAACTGCATTTTCCATGAGTTTTCTCTGTATAATAAACAGATCATACATGAAGAGGTAACTGTTCATCTTGTGGAACATATAGTTTCGAACTGATATGTTTAGCCTGTAGAGGCTAACACAACCACAACATGTTCTTGTACTCTCAGTGGTAAGAAATGATGTATTATGAAATATCAATTCTCCTGAGTCCCAGTCTAGTTGTGTAGGCTATTTTAATTTGAATTACATGTTCAAAGTAATACCACAGAATTCCAATAAGTCAGGATTATAGGTGGTGAGACCCTTTTTTTTTCATCCAAATATAGTTAGCAGTTAAAGTTTTGCTTCTAATGCATTGTGGAAAATATCTTTAAAGACAGTCTAGTATATTTGTGTGCTTCAAGATACTGTAAGAACAGGAGTTTATAGACCTTTACCGTAATAATGAACGGAACTGTGTTGATCATCTCAAGAAGAAAAGACACCTGGAAAATCTGTTCCCAAATGTTTCCCTAAAGTAAAAAAACAAACAAAAGACTTTCTCAGGTCTTTAGAAGGATACAATAAGTTCGGATCCACTACATACACTCACACACGCACACACAGACTTCTTTCTTTGTTTGCTCAAATCATCACCAACCTCCTACTTTTTAACCTCAATCAGATCCTGTAATTAGCATCTATCATTAAGACAAACGTGACAAATGACTGGCGCTAATTACACCACTCATAATCTGTCAGTCTCACACACTTAAAGCCATCAAAAGCGCATTGAATTGAATTGTGGACAGAGGAGCCTCTTACAGAAAAAGTTAAAGGTCTGTGACAGCTAGAAATCTTGCTTGTTTATTAGGTGACCAAATACTTAATTTCCAACATAATTTGCAAATAAATCCTTTAAATATTAGACTATGTGATTTTCTGTTTTTTTTTTTTTTTTTTCTCATTTTGTCTCTCATAGTTGATGTATACCTATGACAATAACTCATCTTTTTAAGTGGGAAAACTTGCACAATTGGTGACTGACTAAAAACGTTTTTGCCCCACTGTATGTATGTATATATATATATTTATATATATTAGGGTGGTCTTTGAAGGCATAGTAAAAAATAAAGTTTTTTTAGAGCCTGGATTAGAACCCTGCATTAGGTTTTACCATCCAAAAAATGATTTAGTAAGAAATTTGGAAGAAAAAGGCGATGTTTTAGAGGTTTCTCAAGGTGCATAAAATTTCTTGAAAACTGATTAATTTTTCATTTTCAGCATATGCCAAGCTGACCTGCAGAGAGAAGCAGTAAAATACAATCGAGATCAAAGATTTGTGCTTCATCTTTCAAGAAATGTATTGATGAGGCAAATAGCAAGTTATATTACTGTAAATTTATATTACTTTTAACAGGTTAACACAGATTGCCTCCAGTAGCAGTCAAGCAAATGAGAAACCAAATAACCCAGATCCAAATCTCACTTTTGGCTGGTTGGACCTGTGAATTCAACTTTCCCACACCAAGGGAAGCTGCCAATGATTCCAGAAACACTTGTTGTCTTCTTCCATCACCACACAGATGGAAAACAGAGTCTGAAACAAGGTGCGCGAATCACAGTTGATGATATTCTGAAAAAAAAAAAAACTGGGGTACGAACAGCTCTCATCTATGACATGGAGAAGCGATTACTGAAAGTTCATAGACAATGGCAACATGAAGCGTCAGTCAGAGACACAACAAGCAAATCAACTGCAATTCAGCAAAACCCTAGATGAGTTGTTTGACATCGCTCATCAAGATGCTGACAAACTGACTGAGCCACCACAAAACCAAAAATTCTTCACATACCAAAGATAAGGTCACAAAGTTTAGATCACAGGTGAGGATAAAGAATGGGCAAAAAAACAAGAAAGGATAAGCAAAGAAAAGAAAGTCTATATATATATATTTGTATTACTCAACCATGACAATCCTCTCTACCCACTTCTGGTCAAACAGCAGGAGCTCCTTCTCCAAGAGGCTCAGACAGCTCCGCTCAAAAACCACTAGGTACCACAGGTCTTTTTTTCCCTACGTAGTCAGGCTCTACAATGACTCATTGAAAGTCAGCAGATAACTGGTCGCTGCTTTAACACACAAATTTCCCATGTGTGGGATCATTAAAGTATTCCTGATTCTGACAAATATATATATATTAGTGGTGTTAGTCAATTAAAAAAAATATTACAGGATTTTGTTATTAAATAATCAAATTAGTCACATTATAATGTCATATTTGCAAAAGGTCTCCTGATAAAGAATTTGAAATCTAAGATATTAAAAAACTGTACTGTATGACAGTTTTTGTCAATTACTTTGTTGTGGATTTGCTTATTGCTGGTCAAATTCAGCTAGCTTGGTTTGGCGGAGCGAGCTCCCGGTAGCCACACTCGCCACAGAGGAACTTGCCTGAACATGTTATGTGTTTAGATGGTATGTCAGGCTGGAGTTGCTCCGGTGGTAGGAGAACTCGTTTTTGAAAAACCTACAAATACTAGGTTTTTATTTATTGTCCCATTGGCGTGCCACCGTTATGATGTCATAATTAATTGCGGTTATTTGACAGCACTAATATACAATATTTATATACTATATATATGCACACGTATATACTTGTACGTGTGTGTGTGTATGTATGTGAGTGCACGCGTGCATGCTTGTGTGTGTGTGTGTATGTGTGTGTGTTTGTGTGTGTTGGTATACAGTATGTGGCTTACACTGACAATTGACCTGAAACCCCACCTGGGCTAACCCGCCATTCGGGATTAGACTGATACAGAGGATTTGCTTATTGCAAGTCAAATTCAGCAAGCTGAATCAGTGTTGGTCTAATTCATGGCTTGTTTTTTTTTTTTTTAAGATTTTACATTATAAACATTTCTTTTTTTCTGCTTTTAAGTGCAAAACTTTTTTCTTATTACATGGCTACGTACTATTTTGGTGGTTGTTTTTTCCTAAAAGTGTTCTTTGTATGATTTTTTTGAAGTGTCAGTCTAATCCCCTCACCTGGTATTTTGCGAGTGTGAATGCGCAACCCGTGGATGTTAAATGTAACTACACTTTACACACCCACCAAACTCCCCCCACCCATACGCACACAAAACCACGCCCACAAACCCGGAAGCATTGATATTCGGCGCGAAACTTTCCACAACCGCGGAACTTTCTCACCGAAATAGTCTCTCTTGTGAAGATAAAAGGCAAGCTTTATACTTATTTGATAAAAATGTGTTTAGAATGAAGGCTTACAGATAAATTGTATTTAGGAAAACGTGCCAGAAGTATCGCTAAATGTAAGATCGCATTGGCTAAAGCAAACTAAATAGAAGTAGCATATTTAGATTAGTAATCCACAATAAAAGTGGCTTAAACTACACATTTGGGTAAATAAAGTTGCATCAGCCATGTGTTGTACTAGATAGGGTTTAATTAAATGACCACTGCTTTCTGAAAGTAAAAATGTTTGCTAGCTTTTTTCCATCATTTTTTTTTTTTTTTTTTTTTTTTTTTTTTGTTATTTTGAATTACTCTATTCATCCCTCACCGGGGAAATTTGTTTGCTGCACTCCTTACACCGCAGCAGGCTGCCCTTCGACGGCGCCAATGGTGGGAGAAGTGGGGGTTAGGTGTCTTCTCCAAGGACCCTAGACGTGCTCTCCGTGGGACGCGAACCCGCGACCTTCCGGTCCGCGGGCGAACGCGCTAACCACGCGGCCACCGTCTCCACCGTCTCCACCACCGTCTCCACCGTCTCCATCATGTGACTAATTGTCTTTGTTTGATGCCTGTTTAGCCAAGTTAAATTAATATTAGCGGCACATGAGTTCATTGTGGGTAGTTTGGAGTTTTAGTTCATAATTTATTTTAAACTGTGTTTTTTTAATCAACAGAAAAATACTGATACAAAATAAACCAAACTGAAGCTTCATCCAAAGTCTCCAAAGAAGATTCTTTGCTATATCCTAAAAACATGGAAGCATTAAAAGAAGTCCCAGAGGTAAATACAGGGCATATGTCCACTTAACTAGTAATTCAGTTTATTTTGATTTTCATAATGGTTCATAATGGTACTTATATACTGTTTAGTGTTTTGAAGTCTGTGTGTGTGAGACACTAAGAGGACTGAGGAGAGTAGGCAAGTGTACAGGGGATACAGCGTAAGGTCAAAGTAGAGGTGGCAAAGGCAAAACAAGTAGCGGAGGGAGAGATGGACCTATACAGGTTGGCAAGACAAAGAGACAAAGATGGGAAGGAAGTGCAGCAAGTTAGGGTGATTGAAGACAGGAATGGATGTCTTTTGACAGATACCAGTAATGTGATGGGAAGATGGAAAGAGTATTTCGAAGAGTTGATGAATCAAGAAAATGAAAGAGAACAAAGAGTAGAAGACGTTACCATAGTAGACCGGAAAGTGGCTAGGCTTACTAAGGTGGAAATAACGGGGGTACTGAGGATGAAGAGTGGAAAGGCTCTGGGTCCTGATGATATCCCTGTAGAAGTATGAAAATACTTAGGTGAGGTGGCAGTAGAGTTTCTGCCTAGGCTGTTTAATAGGATATTAGAAAGTGAGAAGATGCCTGATGAATGGAGAAGTGTGCTGGTTCCTATTTTTAAGAAAAAAGGAGATGTGCAAAGTTGTGGTAATTACAGAGGAATAAAACTGATCAGTCAAATGATGAAATTATGGGAAAAAGTTGTCGAAGGTAGGCTAATGTCTGAAGTACTTATTTGTGAGCAGCAGTTTGGTTTTATGCCTAAAAAGAGCACAACAGATGCATTATTTGCCTTGAGGATGCTGATAGTGAAGTACAAAGAAGGACAGAGGGAGCTGCACTGTGTCTTTGTAGATCTAGAGAAAGCGTATGACAGGGTACCTAGATAAGAACTATGGTATTGTTTGAGGAAGTCTGGTGTGACAGAGAAGTATGTTAGAGTGGTCCAGGACATGTATGAGGGCTGTAAGACAGTGGTGAGGTGTGCTGTAGGAGAGACAGAGGAGTTCAGTGTGGGGGTGGGACTGCACCAGGGATCTGCTCTGAGTCTTTTGCTGTTTGCTATGGTGATGGACAGGCTGATAGACGGGTCAGACAGGAATCCCCATGGACAATGATGTTTGCGAATGACATTGTGATCTGTGGTGAGAGGAGGGAAGAGGTGGAGGAAAAGCTGGAGAGGTGGAGGTTTGCACTAGAAAGAATGAAGATTAGTCAGAGTAAAACAGAGTACATGTGTGTGAATGAGAGGGATCCAAACGGAAAAGTGAGGTTACAGCGGGAAGAGATAAAGAAGGTGGAAGATTTTAAGTATCTAGGATCAACAGTCCAGAGCAATGGAGAGTGTGGAAAAGAGATAAAGAAGCGTGTTCAGACAGGCTGGAACGGGTGGAGGAAAGTATCAGGTGTGATGTGTGACAGAAGAGTTTCAGCTAGAATGAAAGGGAAAGTGTACAAAACCGTGGTGAGACCGGCGATGCTGTTTGGTCTAGAAGTAGCAGCACTGAGGAAAAGACAGGAAGCAGAGATGGAGGTACCAGAGATAAAGATGCTGAGGTTCTCTCTGGGAGTGACCTGGATGGACAGGATTAGAAATGAGTACATCAGGGGAACAGCTCATGTTAGAGGTTTTAGGGGAACAGCTCATGTTAGAGGTTTTGGGGATAAAGTTCGAGAGGCAAGACTGAGATGGTTTGGACATGTGCAGAGGAGAGAGAGTACATAGGAAGAAGAATTCTGGATTTGGAACCACCAGGAAAGAGGACTAGAGGAAGGCCAAAGAGAAGGTTTATGGATACAGTGAAGGAAGACATGAAGATAGTTGGTGTCACCAAAGAGGATACAGCAGATAGGGTTAGATGGAAGAAACTGACTTGCCGTGGCAAACCCTGAAGGGAAATGCCGAAAGAAGAAGTGTGTGTGCGTGTGCATTTGTGTGTGTGTGAGAGAATGATGGTGGTTTGTGTTGACCCATGGTTTATGTGGACAAACCAGTTAAAGGTTTACATTGTTATAAAGTCTATAGTGGTACAGTATGTGTGTGTATGTGTGTTATAGAATGGTGGTGGTTTGTACTGACCCATGGTTTGTGTGGATTAACCAGTTAAATGCTTTATATCTTTATAAAGTCTTTAGTGAAAGTGTGTGTGCGTGTGTGGTCACCTGAGTTAGTGGTTGTTTGTATGAACATATTAGTTCTTTTTGTCAATGGATTCTACAATCACCTGCTCTGTTTATTTTCTGTCTCGCATAGCAACCTGAAACGGAAAGATCTCCTCGGCAAGATAAGGATGAAGATGCTAATCAGGTAGCACCTCGTTTCAAAGGATATCTTCCTCATTTGAACCTATTTTTGACACATCAAAATAAACAGCTCAGTTAACATAATAATGTATTTTCTGTAAAATACATTAATGTATTACACATTTATGACCACATTTAACTGGTTTTTGTGGGTTAACCAGTTAAATACTTTATATCTTTATAAAGTCTTTAGTGAAAGTGTGTGTGCGTGTGTGGTCACCTGAGTTAGTGGTTGTTTGTATGAACATATTAGTTCTTTTTGTCAATGGATTCTACAATCACCTGCTCTGTTTATTTTCTGTCTCGCATAGCAACCTGAAACAGAAAGATCTGCTCAACAAGATAAGGATGAAGATGCTAATCAGGTAGCACCTCGTTTCAAAGGATATCTTCCTCATTTGAACCTATTTTTGACACATCAAAATAAACAGCTCAGCTATCACAGTAATGTATTATCTGTGACTGGTGCATTGTTGGGCAGCCCGGTAGCGCAGTGGGTAGCACAGTGGGTGTGTGTGTGTGAGAGAGAGAACGATAGTGGTTTGTACTGTTCCATGGTTAATGTGGACAAGCCAGTTTAAGGATTTATATCAAAGATTTAAATCTTCACCCTACTCCACCCCCTCGACAAGCCCGCCGCTGACTGCCTCCCCTAATAAACCTCTTTTGCCCTGGGGGACATGGCCTTCCAGGCAGCTGCTCCACAGCTCTGGAACGCTCTTCCCGAGAGCTTGAGGGCTCCGCAAAATGTCAAGGTTTTTAAAAAAAAGACTAAAGACATTTTTATTTCAAAAGGCTTCCTAGCAAAGTTTTTAGTGTTTTAGTGTTTTGACGTCACATACTTTTATTGTTTATTATTGCTTTTAATCATTTTAGCACTTTGAGGTCTCCACTGGAAATGTAAAGTACGAATTAAATAAAATGTATTATATTATCGATATAAAGTCGATAGTGAGAGTGTGTGGTCACCTGAGTCTGTGGTAGTTTGTATGGACATATTAGTTCTTTTATCAGTGGACTCCAAAGTCACCTGCTCTAATATTTATTTTCTGTCTCTCATAGCAACCTGAAACACACATTTCTCACAGAAGTGCTGAGGATGGAGATGCTGACCAGGTAGCGGCTAGTTTCAAAGGATATCTTCCTCTTGCACGTTTATTGTCACTGCAATTTGATCGATAAACAATTTTCTTTTTGAGTGCAAACATTCTTTTAGATGTTTTCCTCTTTTTCTTGTCAGTGTCCTGAACACAAAGTGGTGTGTCAGAATATGTTATGGTTTCACAAGTGCCGTCGTTGTCGTGGACCCTTTGTTCCTTTGAGATGGGTCGGATATTTATGTACAGGTAAGCCATCTGAGTGATTAGCTTGATACTAAAGATCCAAAACCACAAAATCTGCTGCTAATGACCCAGTTGCAGTTATACCAGCTCCACCTGGTTAGAAGACAGTAGCCCTTGGTTCGGAAGGGGCTCGGAGTAGAGCCGCTGCTCCTCCAGGTTGAGAGAGTCCAGATGGGTTGGTTCGGGCATCTGTTAAGGATACCCCCCGGATACCTTGCTGGTGAGGTGTTCCGGGCATGTCCCAGCGCGAGGAGACCCAGAGGCAGACCCAGCACCCGCCGGTAGCGACTACTATGTCTCCCAGCTGGCCAGGGAATGCCTTGGTGTATGGGTCATGTGACAGAAATATAAAACCATTGGCATCTAGAAGGAAAACACAACACAAAAGCTAGTACTTAATCTTAAGTTTTGAACTTTCTTTTATATTTTACAAAGTTTGACTTAAGAGCAAATTGTTTATAATTTGTTTCAGATTGTCAAGGGACCTGGCATTTCTCCTGCTACAAAAAAGTGACTGGTCAGGATTAATCGTCTGACTTGGACGAAGATATGAACTCTGGACGCTAATATGTGTCATGTCTCGTCAATCTTCTGTTTTGTTTGTGCACTTTATGGTCCATGTTTTGTTGTGTTTTCTTGCATTACTTCCTGTTTTATTTTAAAACACTAACTGTCCTCTTGTTTCAGGCCATATTACTTCCTGTCCTGGTGTGTTTCCCGCAGGTGTGATCGTCTAATCCTTCCTGATTGTTTTCTCCTGTGTTTTCCCCTTCCTCATGTTATAAAAGTCTGTGTTTTCCCTTGTCTTGTGCCAGATTGTTTTGACTATTTGTCCAGAATCACATGTAAGAAAATAAATGTTATTAAGTTACTTTATGCATTTGGGTCCTGCCTTATTCCAAGCCTGACAATATGTACCTGATTCAGAGCCTGAATCCCTCGAGTCAGAATCAAGTATCAGCTCAAGCTCAGCTCAAGATCAAGAATCAGCTAATCATGTATTAGCTGATCGATGCAAAAACACAGACTTCCCAAGTTATTTTCAAAATGAGAAAAAATAAAAGTAGAAATCCTAGAGAGTTTAGCTAATGAATTTAATAATTATTTTATAGACACGGGACAAACTTTAGCCTCAAAAATTAATACTGGTAATACAAATCATGACAAGTATAAAATTAAAGATATGGTAAATACAAGTATAAAGTCGATGTTTCTGTGTGGATTAACCAAAATGGATGTGAAAAAGTGTCTTTAAAATATAGTGAAAAATGTGAAAAATATAGTTAAAGCATTTAAAAATAAAAAAAAATCAGCAGATATGAATCAAACTGATGTGGTAATATTTTTAAAGAGGTTATAGATCAAAATGCTCAACCTTTGACTCATATATGCAACCAATCTTTTTATCATGGAGTTGTACCAGATGACGTGAAAATGACAAAAGTTATACCCATATTTAAAGGCGGTAACAAACATCTCATAGGAAATTACAGACCAATCTCACTTTTACCACAAATTAAAAAAAATTTGGAAAAGCTTTTTGTTAAACAGTTAGATATCTTTCTTGAAAAAAAAAAAAAAATTTCTCCACAACAGTTTGGGTTTAGAAAACAGTTAACAACTACCTACACAGTGATGAATAGGATTGAGGAGGTCAGGTCCTCTATGAACAGAGATGAAAATGTAATTGGTATTTTTATAGATTAAAACGAGCATTTGATACTATAGATCCTAAACAATTACTAACAAAATTACAAGAATATGATATTAGAGGAACTGCACATTCCTGGAAAAAAAGTTATTTAGAAAACAGAAAACAGTGTGTTGAAATAAACAATGTAAGATCAAACATTAGACCTGTAACTTGTGGAATGCCACAAGGATCTGTGATTGGACCAAAACTCTTTAATATATTCATTAATGATATAGGTAATTGTTCAAATTTATTTAGATTTATTATGTTTGCCGATGACACAACAATAGTCTTTTCTGGAAAAAAAAATCCACAAATTATTGAGCAACACTGAACGTTAACTAGAACAGCTTAAAGTCTGGTTTGATTTAAATAAGTAATGACTTAATATGCAAAAACAAAATACATGATTTTTGGTAATAAAAAGGATACTGATAGTGATACAAAACTTAAAATAGATGATGTTGAAATTGAAACAGTATATGAAACAAAATGTTTAGGAATTATGATTGATGCTAAATTAACATGGAAATAACATCTAAAATATGTAAAGAAAAATTTTCAAAAACTCTAGGAATACTTTATAAAACTAAAGATTTTCTCATTTCTAAGGCTCTATCTGTTATTTACTCCACTTTTTTTTTTTTTTTTAATATACCTGTCCTGTCCGGCGTTGTGACAAGCAGAATGATGATCTGTATGTCAAGTATTGCTGGGCAGTTTTGTTCTACCAGGGTCAGCACAATGTGCCGACCCTGACAAGCTTTATTTGTTTATTTTAAATGCTTTACAATCAAAATATATATGCTTTCTGCGCTGGACCTGACAGGAATTACTAAGAAGAGGGGCGGGGGTAGGTGGGGTGAAAAAGAGGAGGGATAGGGTACAGAAGAAGAAAGGGGGAGAGAGTAAAAAGAAAATCTGAAGTTGTAGTATTCTGCATCACAACCAACCTGCTGGATTATCTGAGGGGAAAAAAAAGTACAAACAAGAGTTTAAACCAGTGATAAAACTGACACACACAACAAAACCTTCTATAGCAAATGATGTACAACACAAACACATGTTACTAGAGTTATAATAATATTGGTTGAAAGCAAGGAACATAGCGGACAGTAAACAGAGTGATATAGTGTGCGAGTGTGAGTGAAAGTACATACATGCTGCCGATGTGAATCATGTGCTTATTAGGACCAACGGATTGTCACCAGCCCCAAAGGATTGGAACGAGGGAGGCAGAGACACACGCTACCCGGGCCCACGCCCATCCAGATCCCACGGCCCTAGGCGAGCCCAGGGGTGACAGAAGTCAAGGCCCGGACCGAGAGGGGAGCACTCACCCCAAGGGCCCAGGGACCCGACAATCCCCGAGCCAGGGCTCATCCGGGGGCCCAGCAGGGCCAGGCTACCCCATATGCAGCCACCACAGCCCAACATTTACTCCACTTTAATACTTCCCTATATGACGTACTGTGTTGAACTGTGGGGTGGAACATATAAAACTTTAATTAATGAGATCTTTTTGTTGCAGAAACGTGCCATAAGATTAATAAACAAAGTTGGGTATTTTGAACACTCACATCCCTTATTTATTAAATAAAGATTGATGAAATTCAAAGATTTCCATCATTTTAAAGTACTTCAATTAATGTTTAAAGCTAAGTTCAATCTTTTACCAGCAAATACACAAAAATACTTTAAACTTCAACAAACTATTTATCATTTCAGAGATGACTAAATTTATTTTACCTAAAGCCAGAAAAGGGTTCAGACAAAGGTGTCTGTTTTATGTTGGACCTCATTTATGGAACAATATTATAACTAAAGAGATAAAAGAATGTGTTTAGATTTTCAAATATTTAAAAATAAAGTGTCACAATTTATTTTTGAAAATTACTAAATTTTGTGATTTGTGTCTTTTTATCTTTTTTTCTCTCTTTTCTGTAAACTTATTTCAAGGTAATCTGTGTTGTAAAAGTTAAGCTTTATTGGGCATAAAAGCATTTTTTTTTTGCTTCAGTGAAGTAATGAAGTATTTCTACTTTGCTCCTTGACACACCAATACACACATCACACCTGATATTTTTCTCTACCAGTTCCAGCCTCCTTGAACATGCTTTTTCACCTCTTTTCCACACTCTCCATTGCTCTGGACTGTTGATCCTAACTGCTTGAAATCTTCCACCTTCTTTATCTCTTCTCCCTGTAACCTCACTTTTCCATTTGGATCCCTCTCATTCACACAGATGTACTCTGTTTTATTATTTTTGTGTAAAAACTTGCCTTTCAGTGGCTCGACTCAAGGGCAAATCCAGGATTTTCCAAACGATGGTGGGGGCGTGAGTAGGCAGAATATTTTGAAAAATATGTAATTTTTCTGCATTGGGTGCATATTTTGCCCAAAGCTTGTAATAATAAAATTAGCAAGAACACTTTTTTGTGAACTGAACGGAGTGGGGTGTAGGAAGTGCGCCCCCGTACCCCAATGGATGCGCCCCTACCACTGTCTCATTCTCCTGAGTCTTGTCCATGTCTATTGTGTTGGACCACTGCTACCTTGTTAATTTGCCAGCGTAGGCGATGTAGGACGGCCGAGAAGACTATGGGTCCTTCAATGGGCCAAAATTCAAATGCGCAAGCATTGGCATGCCAACGTTATGACGTCAAAATTAATTGCGTTAATTTGACAGCACAAATATAGTATACATATATATGTATATATATATATATATATATACAGTATATACACACGTATATACATGTGTGTGTGTATCTATGTGAGTGCACGCGTGCATACTTGTGTGTGTGTGTGTGTGTGTGTGTGTGTGTGTGTATTGGTATACTGTATGTGGCTTACACTGACAATTGACCTGAAACCCCTCTTGGGCTAACCCGCCATTCGGGACTAGACTGACACAGACAGTGTTGGTCTAATTCATGGCTTTTTTTTTTTTTTTTTTTTTTAAGATTTTACATTATAAACATTTCTTTTTTTCTGCTTTTAAGTGCAAAACTTTTTTTCTTATTACATGGCTACGTACTATTTTGGTGGTTGTTTTTTTCTAAAAGTGTTCTTTGTATGATTTTTTTGAAGTGTCAGTCTAATCCCCTCACCTGGTATTTTTTGCGTGTGTGTATGCACAACCCGTGGATGTTTAATGTAACTACACTTTACACACCCACCAAACTCCCCCCACCCATACGCACACAAAACCACGCCCACAAACCCGGAAGCATTAATCTTCGGCGCGAAACTTTCCACAACCGCGGAACTTTCTCACCGAAATAGTCTCTCTTGTGAAGATAAAAGGCAAGCTTTATACTTATTTGATAAAAAGTGTTTAGAATGAAGGCTTACAGATGAATTGTATTTAGGAAAACGTGCCAGAAGTATCGCTAAACGTAAGATCGCATTGGCTAAAGCTAACTAAATAGAAGTAGCATATTTAGATTAGTAATCCACAATAAAAGTGGCTTAAACTACACATTTGGGTAAATAAAGTTGCATCAGCCATGTGTTGTACTAGATAGGGTTTAATTAAATGACCACTGCTTTCTGAAAGTAAAAATGTTTGCTAGCTTTTTTCCATCATGTGACTAATTGTCTTTGTTTGATGCCTGTTTAGCCAAGTTAAATTAATATTAGCGGCACATGAGTTCATTGTGGGTAGTTTGGAGTTTTAGTTCATAATTTATTTTAAACTGTGTTTTTTTAATCAACAGAAAAATACTGATACAAAATAAACCAAACTGAAGCTTCATCCAAAGTCTCCAAAGAAGATTCTTTGCTATATACTAAAACATGGAAGCATTAAAAGAAGTCCCAGAGGTAAATACAGGGCATATGTCCACTTAACTTGTAATTCAGTTTATTTTGATTTTCATACTGGTTCATAATGGTACTTATATACTGTTTAGTGTTTTGAAGTCTGTGTGTGTGAGACACTAAGAGGACTGAGGAGAGTAGGCAAGTGTACAGGGGATACAGCGTAAGGTCAAAGTAGAGGTGGCAAAGGCAAAACAAGTAGCGGAGGGAGAGATGGACCTATACAGGTTGGCAAGACAAAGAGACAAAGATGGGAAGGAAGTGCAGCAAGTTAGGGTGATTGAAGACAGGAATGGATGTCTTTTGACAGATACCAGTAATGTGATGGGAAGATGGAAAGAGTACTTCGAAGAGTTGATGAATCAAGAAAATGAAAGAGAACAAAGAGTAGAAGACGTTACCATAGTAGACCGGAAAGTGGCTAGGCTTACTAAGGTGGAAATAACGGGGGCACTGAGGATGAAGAGTGGAAAGGCTCTGGGTCCTGATGATATCCCTGTAGAAGAGGAAAAGCTGGAGAGGTGGAGGTTTGCACTAGAAAGAAGAAGAATGAAGATTAGTCAGAGTAAAACAGAGTACATGTGTGTGAATGAGAGGGATCCAAACGGAAAAGTGAGGTTACAGGGGGAAGAGATAAAGAAGGTGGAAGATTTTAAGTATCTAGGATCAACAGTCCAGAGCAATGGAGAGTTTGGAAAAGAGATAAAGAAGCGTGTTCAGAAAGGCTGGAACGGGTGGAGGAAAGTATCAGGTGTAATGTGTGACAGAAGAGTTTCAGCTAGAATGAAAGGGAAAGTGTACAAAACCGTGGTGGGACCGGCGATGCTGTTTGGTCTAGAAGTAGCAGCACTGAGGAAAAGACAGGAAGCAGAGATGGAGGTACCAGAGATAAAGATGCTGAGGTTCTCTCTGGGAGTGACCTGGATGGACAGGATTAGAAATGAGTACATCAGGAGAACAGCTCATGTTAGAGGTTTTAGGGGAACAGCTCATGTTAGAGGTTTTGGGGATAAAGTTCGAGAGGCAAGACTGAGATGGTTTGGACATGTGCAGAGGAGAGAGAGTACATAGGAAGAAGAATTCTGGATTTGGAACCACCAGGAAAGAGGACTAGAGGAAGGCCAAAGAGAAGGTTCATGGATACAGTGAAGGAAGACATGAAGATAGTTGGTGTCACCAAAGAGGATACAGCAGATAGGGTTAGATGGAAGAAACTGACTTGCCGTGGCAAACCCTGAAGTGAAATGCCGAAAGAAGAAGTGTGTGTGTGTGTGCATTTGTGTGTGTGTGAGAGAATGATGGTGGTTTGTGTTGACCCTTGGTTTATGTGGACAAACCAGTTAAAGGTTTAGATTGTTATAAAGTCTATAGTGGTACAGTATGTGTGTGTATGTGTGTTATAGAATGGTGGTGGTTTGTACTGACCCATGGTTTGTGTGGATTAACCAGTTAAATGCTTTATATCTTTATAAAGTCTTAAGTGAAAGTGTGTGTGCGTGTGTGGTCACCTGAGTTAGTGGTTGTTTGTATGAACATATTAGTTCTTTTTGTCAATGGATTCTACAATCACCTGCTCTGTTTATTTTCTGTCTCGCATAGCAACCTGAAACGGAAAGATCTCCTCGGCAAGATAAGGATGAAGATGCTAATCAGGTAGCACCTCGTTTCAAAGGATATCTTCCTCATTTGAACCTATTTTTGACACATCAAAATAAACAGCTCAGTTAACACATTAATGTATTTTCTGTAAAATACATTAATGTATTACACATTTATGACCACATTTAACTGGTTTTTGTGGGTTAACCAGTTAAATACTTTATATCTTTATAAAGTCTATAGTGAAAGTGTGTGAGTGTGTGGTCCCCTGAGTTAGTGGTGGTTTGTATGAACATATTAGTTCTTTTTGTCAATGGATTCTACAATCACCTGCTCTGTTTATTTTCTGTCTCGCATAGCAACCTGAAACAGAAAGATCTCCTCAACATGACAAGGATAAAGATGCTAATCAGGTAGCACCTCGTTTCAAAGGATATCTTCCTCATTTGAACCTATTTTTGACACATCAAAATAAACAGCTCAGCTATCACAGTAATGTATTATCTGTGACTGGTGCATTGTTGGGCAGCCCGGTAGCGCAGTGGGTAGCACAGTGGGTGTGTGTGTGTGAGAGAGAGAACGATAGTGGTTTGTACTGTTCCATGGTTAATGTGGACAAGCCAGTTTAAGGATTTATATCAAAGATTTAAATCTTAACCCTACTCCACCCCCTCGACGAGCCCGCTGCTGACTGCCTCCCCTAATAAACCTCTTTTGCCCTGGGGGACATGGCCTTCCAGGCAGCTGCTTCACAGCTCTGGAACGCTCTTCCCGAGAGCTTGAGGGCTCCGCAAAATGTCAAGGTTTTAAAAAAAAAGACTGAAGACATTTTTATTTCAAAGGGCTTCCTAGCAAAGATTTTAGTGTTTTAGTGTTTTGACGTCACATACTTTTATTGTTTATTATTGCTTTTAATCATTGTAGCACTTTGAGGTCTCCACTGGAAATGTAAAGTACGAAATAAATATAATGTATTATATTATCGATATAAAGTCGATAGTGAGAGTGTGTGGTCACCTGAGTCTGTGGTAGTTTGTATGGACATATTAGTTCTTTTATCAGTGGACTCCAAAGTCACCTGCTCTAATATTTATTTTCTGTCTCTCATAGCAACCTGAAACACACATTTCTCACAGAAGTGCTGAGGATGGAGATGCTGACCAGGTAGCGGCTAGTTTCAAAGGATATCTTCCTCTTGCACGTTTATTGTCACTGCAATTTGATCGATAAACAATTTTCTTTTTGAGTGCAAACATTCTTTTAGATGTTTTCCTCTTTTTCTTGTCAGTGTCCTGAACACAAAGTGGTGTGTCAGAATATGTTATGGTTTCACAAGTGCCGTCGTTGTCGTGGACCCTTTGTTCCTTTGAGATGGGTCGGATATTTATGTACAGGTAAGCCATCTGAGTGATTAGCTTGGTACTAAAGATCCAAAACCACAAAATCTGCTGCTAATGACCCAGTTGTAGTTATACCAGCTCCATCTGGTTAGAAGACAGTAGCCCTTGGTTCGGAAGGGGCTCGGAGTAGAGCCGCTGCTCCTCCAGGTTGAGAGAGTCCAGATGGGTTGGTTCGGGCATCTGTTAAGGATACCCCCCGGATACCTTGCTGGTGAGGTGTTCCGGGCATGTCCCAGCGCGAGGAGACCCAGAGGCAGACCCAGCACCCGCCGGTAGAGACTACTATGTCTCCCAGCTGGCCAGGGAACGCCTTGGTGTATGGGTCATGTGACAGAAATATAAAACCAATGGCATCTAGAAGGAAAACACAACACAAAAGCTAGTACTTAATCTTAAGTTTTAAACTTTCTTTTATATTTTACAAAGTTTGACTTAAGAGCAAATTGTTTATAATTTGTTTCAGATTGTCAAGGGACCTGGCATTTCTCCTGCTACAAAAAAGTGACTGGTCAGGATTAATCGTCTGACTTGGACGAAGATATGAACTCTGGACGCTAATATGTGTCATGTCTCGTCAATCTTCTGTTTTGTTTGTACACTTTATGGTCCATGTTTTGCTTGTGTTGTCTTGCGTTACTTCCTGTTTTATTTTAAAACACTAACTGTCCTCTTGTTTCAGGCCATATTACTTCCTGTCCTGGTGTGTTTCCCGCAGGTGTGATCGTCTAATCCTTCCTGATTGTTTTCTCCTGTGTTTTCCCCTTCCTCATGTTATAAAAGTCTGTGTTTTCCCTTGTCTTGTGCCAGATTGTTTTGACTATTTGTCCAGAATCACATGTAAGAAAATAAATGTTATTCAGTTACTTTATGCATTTGGGTCCTGCCTTATTCCAAGCCTGACAATATGTACCTGATTCAGAGCCTGAATCCCTCGAGTCAGAATCAAGTATCAGCTCAAGCTCAGCTCAAGATCAAGAATCAGCTAATCGTGTATTAGCTGATCGATGCAAAAACACAGACATCCCAAGTTATTTTCAAAATGAGAAAAAATAAAAATAGAAATCCTAGAGAGTTTAGCTAATGAATTTAATAATTATTTTTTAGACACGGGACAAACTTTAGCCTCAAAAATTAATACTGGTAAGACAAATCATGACAAGAATTAAATTAAAGATATGGTAAATACAAGTATAAAGTCGATGTTTCTGTGTGGAGTAACCAAAATGGATGTGAAAAAGTGTCTTTAAAATATAGTGAAAAATGTGAAAAATATAGTTAAAGCATTTAAAAATAAAAAAAAAAGTCAGCAGATATAAATCAAACTGATTTGGTAATCATTAAAGAGGTTATAGATCAAAATGCTCAACCTTTGACTCATATATGCAACCAATCTTTTTATCATGGAGTTGTACCAGATGACGTGAAAATGACAAAAGTTATACCCATATTCAAAGGCGGTAACAAACATCTCATAGGAAATTACAGACCAATCTCACTTTTACCACAAATTTAAAAAATTTTGAAAAAGCTTTTTGTTAAACAGTTGGATATCTTTCTTGAAAAAAAAAAAAATTTCTCCACAACAGTTTGGGTTTAGAAAACAGTTAACTACTACCTACACAGTGATGAATAGGATTGAGGAGGTCAGTTCCTCTATGAACAGAGATGAAAATGTAATTGGTATTTTTATAGATTAAAACGAGCATTTGTTACTATAGATCCTAAACAATTACTAACAAAATTACAAAAATATGGTATTAGAGGAACTGCACATTCCTGGATAAAAAGTTATTTAGAAAACAGAAAACAGTGTGTTGAAATAAACAATGTAAGATCAAACATTAGACCTGTAACTTGTGGAATGCCACAAGGATCTGTGATTGGACCAAAACTCTTTAATATATTCATTAATGATATAGGTAATTGTTCAAATTTATTTAGATTTATTATGTTTGCCGATGACACAACAATAGTCTTTTCTGGAAAAAAAAATCCACAAATTATTGAGCAACACTGAACGTGAACTAGAACAGCTTAAAGTCTGGTTTGATTTAAATAAGTAATGACTTAATATGCAAAAACAAAATACATGATTTTTGGTAATAAAAAGGATACTGATAGTGATACAAAACTTAAAATAGATGATGTTGAAATTGAAACAGTATATGAAACAAAATGTTTAGGAATTATGATTGATGCTAAATTAACATGGAAATAACATCTAAAATATGTAAAGAAAAAATTTCAAAAACTCTAGGAATACTTTATGAAACTAAAGATTTTCTCATTTCTAAGGCTCTATCTGTTATTTACTCCACTTTTTTTTTTTTTTTTTAATATACCTGTCCTGTCCGGCGTTGTGACAAGCAGAATGATGATCTGTATGTCAAGTATTGCTGGGCAGTTTTGTTCTACCAGGGTCAGCACAATGTGCCGACCCTGACAAGCTTTATTTGTTTATTTTAAATGCTTTACAATCAAAATATATATGCTTTCTGCGCTGGACCTGACAGGAATTACTAAGAAGAGGGGCGGGGGTAGGTGGGGTGAAAAAGAGGAGGGATAGGGTACAGAAGAAGAAAGGGGGAGAGAGTAAAAAGAAAATCTAAAGTTGTAGTATTCTGCATCACAACCAACCTGCTGGATTATCTGGGGGGGAAAAAAAGTACAAACAAGAGTTTAAACCAGTGATAAAACTGACACACACAACAAAACCTTCTATAGCAAATGATGTACAACACAAACACATGTTACTAGAGTTATAATAATATTGGTTGAAAGCAAGGAACATAGCGGACAGTAAACAGAGTGATATAGTGTGCGAGTGTGAGTGAAAGTACATACATGCTGCCGATGTGAACCATGTGCTTATTAGGACCAACGGATTGTCACCAGCCCCAAAGGATTGGAACGAGGGAGGCAGAGACAGACGCTACCCGGGCCCACGCCCATCCAGATCCCGGGACCCCGAGGCCGGGCCGAGGAGCCGCCCACCCACCCAGCAAGGCGCATAGAGAAACCCCTGCCAGGGCCACTCCAGCTCCAAGGAGCACGGGCCTCCCCGTTGCCAGGACCCACAGGCCTTTGGGCAGACGCGGCACCCCACGGCCCTAGGCGAGCCCAGGGGTGACAGAAGTCAAGGCCCGGACCGCGAGGGGAGCACTCACCCCAAGGGCCCAGGGACCCGACAATCCCCGAGCCAGGGCTCAACCGGGGGCCCAGCAGGGCCAGGCTACCCCATATGCAGCCACCACAGCCCAACATTTACTCCACTTTAATACTTCCCTATATGACGTACTGTGTTGAACTGTGGGGTGGAACATATAAAACTTTAATTAATGAGATCTTTTTGTTGCAGAAACGTGCCATAAGATTAATAAACAAAGTTGGGTATTTTGAACACTCACATCCCTTATTTATTAAATAAAGATTGATGAAATTCAAAGATTTCCATCATTTTAAAGTACTTCAATTAATGTTTAAAGCTAAGTTCAATCTTTTACCAGCAAATACACAAAAATACTTTAAACTTCAACAAACTATTTATCATTTCAGAGATGACTAAATTTATTTTACCTAAAGCCAGAAAAGGGTTCAGACAAAGGTGTCTGTTTTATGTTGGACCTCATTTATGGAACAATATTATAACTAAAGAGATAAAAGAATGTGTTTAGATTTTCAAATATTTAAAAATAAAGTGTCACAATTTATTTTTGAAAATTACTAAATTTTGTGATTTGTGTCTTTTTATCTTTTTTTCTCTCTTTTCTGTAAACTTATTTCAAGGTAATCTGTGTTGTAAAAGTTAAGCTTTATTGGGCATAAAAGCATTTTTTTTTTTGCTTCAGTGAAGTAATGAAGTATTTCTACTTTGCTCTTTGACACCAATGCACACATCACACCTGATATTTTTCTCTACCAGTTCCAGCCTGCTTGAACATGCTTTTTCACCTCTTTTCCACACTCTCCATTGCTCTGGACTGTTGATCCTAACTGCTTAAAATCTTCCACCTTCTTTATCTCTTCTCCCTGTAACCTCACTTTTCCATTTGGATCCCTCTCATTCACACAGATGTACTCTGTTTTATTATTTTTGTGTAAAAACTTGCCTTTCAGTGGCTCGACTCAAGGGCGAATCCAAGATTTTCCAAACGGTGGAGGGGGCGTAAGTCGGCAGAATATTTTGAAAAATAAGTAATTTTTCTGCATTGGGTGCATATTTTGCCCAAAGCTTGTAATAATAAAATTAGCAAGAACACTTTTTTGTGACCTGAACGGAGTGGGGTGTAGGAAGTGCGCCCCCGTACCCCAATGGATGCGCCCCTACCACTGTCTCATTCTCCTGAGTCTTGTCCATGTCTATTGTGTTGGACCACTGCTACCTTGTTAATTTGCCAGCGTAGGCGATGTAGGACGGCCGAGAAGACTATGGGTCCTTCAATGGGCCAAAATTCAAATGCGCAAGCATTGGCATGCCAACGTTATGACGTCAAAATTAATTGCGTTAATTTGACAGCACTAATATAGTATACATACAGTATATATATACAGTAAATATAGGCACACGTATATACGTGTGTGTATGTGTGTGAGTGCACGCGTGCACGCTTGTGTGTGTGTGTTAGTATACTGTATGTGGCTTACACTGACAATTGACCTGAAACCCCACCTGGGCTAACCCGCCATTCGGAATTAGACTGACACAGACAGTGTTGGTCCAATTCATGGCTTGTTTTTTTTTTTTTTTAAGATTTAAGATTTTACATTATAAACATTTCTTTTTTTCTGCTTTTAAGTGCAAAACTTTTTTCTTATTACATGGCTACGTACTATTTTGGTGGTTATTTTTTCCTAAAAGTGTTCTTTGTATTATTTTTTTGAAGTGTCAGTCTAATCCCCTCACCTGGTATTTTGCGTGTGTGTATGCGCAACCAGTGGATGTTTGATGTAACTACACTTTACACACCCACCAAACTCCCCCCACGTACACGCACACAAAACCACGCATGGTTTGACAAGTGCCGTCGTTGTCGTGGACCCTTTGTTCCTTTGAGATGGGTGGGATATAAATGTACAGGTAAGCCATCTTAGTGATTAGCTTGGTACTAAAGATCCAAAACCACAAAATCTGCTGCTAATGACCCAGTTGTATTTATACCAGCTCCACCTGGTAGAAGACTGTAGCCCTTGGTTCGGAAGGGGCTCGGAGTAGAGCCGCTGCTCCCCCGGGTTGAGAGAGGCCAGATGGGTTGATTCGGGCATCTGTTAAGGATGCCCCCCGGACGCCTTGCTGGCGAGGTGTTCTGGGCATGTCCCAGCGCGAGGAGACCCAGAGGCGGACTCAGCACCCGCCGGTAGAGACTATGTCTCCCAGCTGGCCAGGGAACGCCTTGGTGTATGGGTCATGTGACAGAAATATAAAACCATTGGCACCTAGAAAGAAAACACAACAGAAAAGCTTGTACTTAACCTTAAATTTTAAACTTTCTTTTATATTTTACAAAGTTTGACATAAGAGCAAAATGTTTATAATTTGTTTCAGATTGTCGAGGGATCTGGCATTTCTCCTGCTACAAAAAAGTGACTGGTCTGGATTAATTATCGACTTGGATGAAGACATGAACTCTGGACGCGAATATGTGTCATGTCTCGTCAATCTTCTGTTTTGTTTGTGCACTTTATGGTCCATGTCTTGCTTGTGTTGTCTTGCGTTACTTTCTGTTTTATTTAAAACAATAACTCCCCTCTTGTTTCAGGCCATATTACTTCCTGTCCTGGTATGTTTCCCGCAGGTGTGATCGTCTAATCCTTCCTGATTGTTTTCTCCTGTGTTTTCCCCTTCCTCATGTTATAAAAGTCTGTGTTTTCCCTTGTCTTGTGCCAGATTGTTTTGACTGTTTGTCCAGAATCACATGTAAGAAAATAAATGTTATTAAGTTACTTTATGCATTTGGGTTCTGCCTCATTCCAAGCCTGACAATATGTACCTGATTCGATTCGTCGAGTCAGAATCAAGTATCAGCTCAAGCTCAGCTCAAGATCAAGAATCAGCTAATCATGTATTAGCTGATCGATGCAAAAACACAGACTTCCCAAGTTATTTTTAAAATGAGAAAATATAAAAGTAGAAAACCTAGAGTATAGCTAATGAATTTAATAATTATTTTATAGACATGGGACCAACTTTAACCTCAAAAATTAATACTGGTAATACAAATTATGACAAGTATAAAATTAAAGATACGGTAAATATGATACGTCAATGTAAAGTCGATGTTTCAATTCAATTCAATTATAACTTTAGTTGTTCGTTAGGATCTTCATTTACAGCCAGAGCGCCGGAACAACACAGTCAAATGCATACAAAACAACATTCATTAAAAACATCATAAAACAATAAAATATAAATAATTAAAAATAGAATATAACAATAAAATCAATAAATAAGAACATTTACTTATTTCTTCAGTACATGCCCATCCGTCACAATTGAGGTGGGTATAAAGCTGGATGTGGCTCTCTTGGTTTTAAATGCGAGGGATCTGAACCTACGACCGGATGGTAACAGGGTGTAGTGTGAGTGCAGAATGTGCGAACTGTCTGTGAAATGATAAATAGTTTGTTGAAGTTTAAAGTGTTTTTGTATATTTGCTGGTAAAAGATTGAACTTAGCTTTAAACATTAATTGAAGTTTTTTAAAATGATGGAAATCCACACACATGTACTCGGTCTTACTCTGACTAATCTTCATTCCTCTTCTTTCTAGAGCAAACCTCCACCTCTCCAGCTTTTTTTCCAACTCTTCCCTCCTCTCACTACAGATCACAATGTCATCTGCAAACATCATTGTCCATGGAGATTCAGAAACTCCACTGCCACTTCACCTAAACACTTCCAGACTTCTACAGGAATATCATCAGGACCAAGAGCCTTTCCACTCTCACATCCTCTTCAGTGCCCTCTTTATTTCCTCCTGACTAGTCCTAGCTACTTTGCCGCACCACTATGGTAACACCATCTGCTCTTTGTTCTCTTTCATTTTCTTCATTCATCAACTCTTCAAAGTACTCTTTCCTTCGTCCCATCACATTACTAGCATCTCTCAAGAGCCATCTATTCCTGTCTTTAATCACCCTAACTTGCTGCACATCCTTCCCATCTTTGTCTCTCCGTCTTGCCAATCTCTACTTTAACCTTATGTTGTATCGCCCTGTATACCTGTCTACTCTCCTCAGACCCTTTCAGTGTCCCGCTTCTTCTAAGCCAGCCTCTTTCTTTTGATAGAAACCTGAACCTCCTCATTCCACTACCAAGTTTCCTTATCTATCTTCCTTCCAGATGACACACTTGCCTGTCGCCGTGATCACATTAGCTATAGTTGTCTAGTCATCTGGAAGCATCTCCTGCCCACCAAGAGCCTGTCTCAACTACTTTATAAAATCCGAGCAGCACTCTTCCATTTTCAGCTTCCACCATTTAGTCTTCTGCACTCACTTCATCTTTTTAAACTTCCTCCTTGCCAGGGTCATCTTACACACCACCACCCTATGCTGTTTGGTATAACAAGTGCACAAATCAAAGTTTCTAATGTCCAAGAAGGAGTGGGGGGAAGAAAACTTCTTTAACCTGACAGAATGACTACAATCCAGACAACAATTTTTACACAGAAATACAGAAGGACAGTAAATATAATACAAATGAGCAATTTTATATGCATATAAGTACTAAAGAGTATCTATCTATTATACATTTCAACTGCAGAAGCCTTCATTCCAGTTTCTCTAAAATTTTAAATTGTTTAAAGAAAACAAAAAATAAGTTAAGAAATATAATATTAAGTTGTATATATAGAAAACCTGGATCATGTGTTGATACAGTTAGAGAAATTATGATGGAACTGTATGAAGGTTTAAATGACAGGAAAATGATTTTTGTCTGTGGTGATTTTAATATTGATTTGTTGAATCCTTCAGAATCAAGCGCTGTCGCTGAGTTTATAAATACAAAGTATAATTTATGTTTATATCCACCTATATTAAGACCAACTCGAATCGCAAGTAACAGTGCAACACTGATTGACAGTATATTTACAAATGTTTTTGAAAGAGATTTAAAAAGTGGACTCATAATAACTGACAAAACAGACCACCTACCTGTCTTCTTGGTTAAAAAGATGGTTGTAAAATCACATCATGAAAAGGAAAACAGTAATAATATCAAGACAAAAACTCAAAAAACAACCAATCAATTTACTATGGATCTAAGAGAACGTAGCTGGAATGATGTATTTGTGGACAATGTAAATGACTCATACAAAACCTTTCTCAAAACCTTTTGCTTTTTTACGTATATGATAAAAACTGTCCTTTAGTTAATAAAATAGTCAGCAATAAATCTGAGGAAAAACCGTGGCTCACTGTAGGGATTCAAAGAGCCTGCAAGAAAAAGAATAAACTGTACCAAAAATTCTTGATAAAAAGAACAAAAGAGGCTGAATGCACTTATAAAACATACAGGAATACATTAATAAAGATTATCAGAACGAGTAAAAAGGAGTATTACAACTCTACACAAAATTTGACAAATGGAAGAGTTGGTAATCAACCAAAAGAAATTGCAAAGGAATTCAAGAATTATTTCAGCAAAATTGGTTCTAACTTAGAGAACCAAATGTCAAAATCTATTCTTGAAATGGATTTAGTTTATAATATACATCTGCAAACAAAACCATATTTTTACAAGGTACAAAGGAGCATGAAATATTTAAAACTGTCAAAGACTTCCAGAGCAAGAAGTCAGCTGATTGGAATGGGCTGGACATGTCACTGTTAAAAGACATCATTGATTGTGTGGTAATTCCAATTACCTACAGTATATCTTCAACATGTCTTTATAATCAGGTGTATTTCCAGATGCTATGAAGAGGGCAAAAGTTATTCCCATATACAAGTCTGGTGATAAACAAGAATTTGCAAATTACAGGCCCCTTTCCAATTATCTCAGTTTGCAAAAATATTGGAGAAATTATTCCACAAACGTTTATACATTTTTTATTATTTTTTTACAAAAACCCAAACTGCTCTGTGAAGAGCAATATGGTTTCAGACCAATAAGGACTACCACCCTAGCATTGATAGACTTGGTTGAAAACATGTCATTTGCAAATGATAAAAAACAATTTACCATCGGTGTGTTTCTAGACTTAACAAAAGCTTTCGATACAGTCAATCATAAGCTACTACTTAAAAAATTGTGTCGATATGGTATCAGAGGTGTGGAATATCTTTAGATCAAAAGCTATTTAGAGAACCGATCTCAGTATGTCCACATTAATTGACATGATTCAGAGCTTCAATCAGTGACCTGTGGTCTCCCCCAGGACTCTGAGTTGAGCCCTTTGTTGTTAATCCTATATCTTAATGATATATGTTTGATTTCCAAAACTCTGCAACTAATACTGTTTGCAGATGATACTAATGTACTCTGTTGTGGTGAAGATTTAGAAACACTAATATGTGAAATAGAAAAATAATTAAAATTATTAAAAACTTGGTTTGACTCAAACAAACTGACTTTGAATCTCAAAAAACCTAAATGTATTATTTTTGCAAGCCGTTCTTTTGAGGTCAACAATAAATTATTCATTGATGATGTGTAAATGAAATTAAATTTCTAGGAATCATGATACAAAAACCTCGAGTTGGAAAAGTCATATAAATGTTATAAAAACTAAACTATGCAAGACGTTAGCAATTATTACCAAACCTAAATATTTCCTAAACAAACAAAAAAACACTTTATATTTTGTACTGCATCCTGTTTCTTCCTTAGATTACGTACGGCTCCAAGTTGTGGGCCAACACAAATCAAACAAATACTACTCCAATTACCATCATTCAAAAAAGAGCAAAAAGAACTGCAAACAAAACCAATTACATGACACATAAAAATTAGCTGTTTCATTTTAACAAAAATTTTAAATTTTAACAAAAAGGCGTTAAAATTTAAGGATTTGGTTGAATTAAAAACTGCACAAATTATGTTTAAAATAAACAATATTCATAAGTAAGAGTAAGAAAAACCTTTATTTGTCCCACAATGGGGAAATTGCAGTATGCAACAGTATAGAAAAAAAGGTCACGACAAGTATCCACAAACAAAACAAAAACAAAAAAGGTAAAAAAGACTAAGGACAAGGACAGAAACATACATTCGAAGTGAGCTACCGCACAGTTCTGGTGAGAAATAGCAAATCGAGCACATGGTTAAAATTGCTCATTGTGGAGTCTCATGGCAGAAGGAAGGAAAGACCTCCTTAATCTCTTCTTAACACAGCAAGGGTCATCTACCCAATTGTACTCAAAACTTTCTTCACAAGAGGGATGCAGTGTATAATTTTAGAGGATGTAATGTGTTTGAAAATATCATTGTAAGAACAAATGTAAAACAGCATTGTATTTCAATTGTTGGTGTAAATCTTTGGAATAACCTGGATCAGAAGTTAAAAGAATTTAAATTATTTAAACAATTCAGCACTTTATGCAATAAAATATTATAAAATTATATGTAGAAAAATAGCTCTAAAGATAAACACTTAAATTTCATATAAACTGCTGTACCACTGGATTTTTTGTCATTTTTAAGGAGTCAGCAGCTCGATTAGACCGTATAAATTAGTCAGGGGCAGCCATTATAACTTCGGCTTCAGCTTACTCCTTGTTCAGACCTTGTACACATTGTTTTCTTTTGTACTGTAAGAAAATGTTGTAATGTTTGGAAACAAATAAACTGAAACTGAAGCTCTAGCACAAAAAAGAAACTCCTCTTGGCGAGTTTTCTACAAATAAGAGTGGAATTTTGGTCTTAAAAACCAGGTAATTCTCCCCCCAGCCTGAATATGTTTGACGTTCTGTGTTTATATGTGTTTTGTTTTCATGGGAATACTTCTCTTAAACACAAACAGAACATTTATTGTAGAGGAAATTTCGAATGAAAGTGAAAAATATCTATCCGTCTGATGTAATCCCGTCAGGCTCCGCCCACACAGGAAAATTCAACCGTTAACCCTTTCTTGTGTTGAAGCTACCATTGCTAGGCTGGGGGAGCGAACGCGTTAACCTTGTTTGAATCTAATGCTACGGTTCAAAGAAAGGGAAGAAGAAGAAGCTGACGGCCTCAAATTTGGACAAAGAGTACTTATCCAAAAAAGAAGCAGGTAAGAATGTGTGGTAAACTATTACCATACAGCTCTGGAATACTCATTCCGAAAGCATTGATTTTTTTTTTAAAAAAGACTGAAGACATTTTTATTTCAAAAGGCTTTTCAACAAAGATTTAAGTGTTTTTAGTGTTTTGATGTTCTGTACTTTTACTGTTTATTGTTGCTTTTAATCATTGTATCACTTTGAGATCTCCACTGGAAATGTAAAGTGCGTTATAAAAAAAATGTACCATGATTATTATTAGATACCAATGAGTAGTAGTAATAGTGTTGGAAATTATCAGGCACTAACAAGCTAGGAAGCTTAAACAGAAGGAAAATGAAAAGATTGTAAAGAAAGAGATTGCTGTTCTGTTAGCATTTCTCTTTATTAGCAAATGAAGTGCATGACATTCCTTTTGAACTTTCATATTTAGAATTTCTACTAAATAAAAATCAATCCAAACAAAACTAGGAGAGAGGGTATGACGTTTAGACGGATCATCTATAACAAACAATATAAACTTTGACCATTAGCTTAATTTATACCAAGAAACTTGGAACAGAAACGAGCTTAGAGCACATGTAGCTCTAAAACTACAAATCCCAGAATTTTCTGCTGGTGATATCCTCCTGCTCAGTGTGCAGGACTTTTTTTTTTTGTAAAATTTGTCAGGGGTCGGCCCAAGACCCCGACAAAACAGAAAAACAAGGAAGACAGATAGACGATTCAACGCCTTTTATTGTCTAATATCTTCCTAAAAGCCACAATCGGAAGGAGCAGAGCTGGAAGTATGTCGGGCAGCAGCTAGCAGGAAGTGCGCGCGCCTCAGCTGCTCCCAATTAGTCCCCTTTTATAGCGCCAGACTCTCCCAGGACCGCCTCCTGCGCACAAGAAAGGGAAAAAAAGAGACAGGAGCCACACGGAAAGCGCACAGGGTCCCCCACAAAAAAGGGACCTTAAGGGCCCGTCGTCTGGTCACTTTACCTCGGTCGAAGGGACATTGTGGGGCTAGTACAATGTCACGAGCGGTTGGTACTACCGCGCAGAAAATCAGACCAGGCAAGGCGAACCGGTTAGGAGACACAGGCGAAAACAGGACACAGCAGCAGACAGGGACCACCAAGACCACAGACAGGAGCACAGGCACCTTGACACCAGTGGGCAAGCCCACTGATGTGCCGAAGAATTGCGCAGTGGGGCTGTACGAAGCACAGCACCCGTCGCACCAATCCCCAGACTTCCACCGGCATCCAACGATGAAGGCCTGCAAGGCAAAAGCCCTGCCTCCACCGGGGCCCAGGCACCAGCCTGAATATATCCACGGCATCAACCTTATGATCAATAACATGTACTGCCCATGTCGCACAGGACGGGATGTCACCAAGCAGTGATAGAAACTCCCTAATCAACGTGGCCAACTCAACACACTGACTGGAAGACAAATTGGCCAATAATGAATCCAATTGACACAATGACTCAGAGTTATTCAGTCCGCTTGTCAACACACAGTCGCCTGGTCCAGGCACACCATCACTATCCACCGTCACAACACTAGGCAACACAGGCAACCGCACTGGTGCGAACACAGCTTTAGCCTCAACCTCAGACTCCGTCTCACCCAGCCTCACCTGAGTTCAGGCCACCGCACAAACAGGAAACGGAACTGCCTCATTCAGGTCAGCAGCAACGGGCTAAGCCACCACCACGGGAGAAAGTGGAGCAGAAGCCCACACAGTGCCACCACAAATCTCATTTCCCAAAATCATGTCCACCCCTTCCAAGGGCAACTCAGGACGCACTGCAATAGGAAATACGCCAGACACAAACTCACGCTCCAGCATAACATTATGTCGAGCCACAGAAACATGACCCAACTCCTTGCCACGCATAATAACGAAATCACCGGTCTGTGAAACACAAAAAAAAGGCAAAACAGACTGCACAATGAACGAGTGATTTGTGCCCGTATCAAGCAAAACCTTAACTTTAACTCGCCCTGATCCACCTGCCACTGACACACAGGCTGACGTAATAAACGGCTCAAAACCAGAACACTTGCCATGCTGTACAGGCACCTGAACTGCCTGCACCGGCACAGACACACAAAACATAGACGGAGACATTCTATTTCCATTTTTCCGAGGACACGCATCTTTCCAGTGTCCCACACCCCGACAATAATGACACGTGTCAGAATTTTCATGACGCCTCACACGTACTACTTGCGGATGCGCGGAAGTGAACCTCCTAACCTCATCATGCGCCTCCGCCAGGCCCTCACCAGACACGGGACGCAAGCGAGGAGTAAACATGCGATGAGTCAACACAAAGTCATCCGCTAACTGTGCCGCTTTAACAACATTGTCTGGTTCCCACTCATTTAAGTTAGTCACTACATGACTCAGCAACACATTTTTAAACTGTTCCAATACAATCAAATCAGACAACTGCTCAAAAGTAGCCATACACCAGCGTTTAAAATGAGTACCTAAGTCGCTCACAAACCCCACACGAGTCTGTGTCACAGCCTTACCCCACTGCCGAAACCTCTGCCTGTACGCTTCCGCTGTCAACTGATAAGCCTTTAAGACCGCAGCCTTTACAGACTCGTAGGTCAAATCTTCCTGAGCACACACAGCCGAATACGCCTCCTGCGCCTTCCCTGTGAGGACGCACTGAAGCAGTAACACTCGCTCTGAATCCGGCCACGCCCTTGAAGTAGCCACACACTCAAAAAGCGTAAAAAACATGTCCGGATCACGTTCATTAAACATTGGCACAAAACACAAACTGCCAGAATCAGTGTCACGAGCACGCGCGCAGCCACCTGCCCCTGCGCATGCGTGCAGCCACCTGCCCCTGCGCATGCGTGCAGCCACTTGCCCCTGCGCATGCGTGCAGCCACCTGCCCCCTGCGTATGCGCGCAGCCACCTGCCCCCTGTTCATGCGCGCAGCCACCTGCCACCTGCGCATGCGCGCAGCCACCTGCCACCTGCGCATTCACGCAGCCACCTGCGCATTCACGCAGCCACCTCTCTCCAGAACTTTGAGTTTAGCATGCTCCAACTCAAGCTGCAACTGGACTTTCCTCTCCTCCAAATGCAAGTGGACTTTCCTCTCCTCAATCTCCAATCTTTTTTCCTCTATCCTCATCTGCAACAGCCTCTCCTGCTGCTCAAAGGAGAGGGTCTCGTGCCTCCCAGGTGACCATGATCGCACCACCGGCACCTCCGCAGCCGCCGCCCCAGTCTCCTTCGAAAAAACTCCCTGCTCAAACAGTGTTAACATTACAAAAGCTTTCAGATCGTCCTTCAATATGTCATCGCCCAATCCAATCTGATAATGCGACGCAATCTGAAGCAATTGCTCCTCCGTACAGGAACACAGAACTGAAGCACTAGGCTTCTCGTAAAACCTTTCAAAATTCATCGCCAAACGTCACACACAGCAAGCCACACACAGGCTACAAACAGAGCAAACGTAGTCCCCAAAAAGTTCCCTCTGACTACCCAAAACAGACGACAAACTAACTCACCCTAACTCTTCGGACACTTCGTGGTGGGTCTTACACATATGTATGGCGGGACACCAGTCCCCTGCACACAGACTCCCAGCGCAACCCCGCCAAACGCACCCCCGGTTAACCACAGAAAGTCAACCTGCCACACTTCATGCCACCGTAACCGGAAGTCTCGACACAAAACCCCTATTGGATTAGGTGCCGCCAGCCTAACAGGGAACTCCCCAGGAAACAAGTCTTACCCCCGGACGAGCCCCCATTTGTCAGGGGTCGGCCCAAGACCCCGACAATACAGAAAAACAAGGAAGACAGATAGACGATTCAACTCCTTTTATTGTCTAATAGCCACAATCGGAAGGAGCAGAGCTGGGAGTATGTCGAGCAGCAGCTAGCAAGAAAGTGCGCGCGCCTCAGCTGCTCCCAATTAGTCCCCTTTTATAGCGCCAGACTCTCCCAGGACCGCCTCCTGCGCACAAGAAAGGGAGAAGAAGAGACAGGAGCCACACGGAAAGGGCACAGGGTCATCACAAATTGGTTTAAGTTCATATGAAAAGAGTTGTTAGATTGCACCTTTTGTCTCAACGTTTAATTTTGTTTGAGTGTTTGAGTAATAAACTTAAAATATCAAGGCAAGGCAAGTTTATTTGTATCGTACAATTCATACAAAATGTATATCAAAGTCTTTCACAAGAAGAAAAAAATGCATTAAATGACAAAATATAGAATCAAATGTTAAAAAAAAAAATTAAAACATATAAAAAGCGTTATTAATCAAATGTACAGTTAAACAGAAGTGTTTTCAGCCTAGATTTAAACATTGTCACAGTAGAGGCCTGTCTCACGGCCTCAGGGAGTTTGTTCCAGACTTTTGCAGCATAAAATAGAAATATAGCTTCTCCATGTTTAGTACTGACTCTATCAGAGAAAATCCACATTGAAACAATCATCACTTGCCTCAGAAGAATGAGAGAGACAAAATATTAATAACACTGTACTGAGTAGCATTACAGAGTATTATATTAAAAATGAGCCTGATAAAAAACAAGAAAAGATTAACTTTATTGTCTGTAACAAAGATTTTCCCCTTTGGCACGTCTAAAAAATTGCACATTTTTGCAAGCTCAATCGAACTCATAGAAACATAAAACCAGAAATGAAAATCGGAATCTGACTCCTAAAAACCAACTTTCATTTGTCGTTTATTATTATTATTATATCTAGAGTGCGCCATCTAGTAAGGAGACATTTAAATTGCAGGTGAAAATAAAACATTAAAGGTTTATTTATTTAATTTTTCTTAAGTTCGGAGGGCAAGATTAAAACGTTAAATGAGCTATATGTGACCTGCGGGCCGTAGTTTGCCCATGCCTGGCCTAGCGTAACTTTTTTCTTTCTTTCTATTTCAGTGTGTGTGGATGTGCCGCTGTTGGTGGTGACTGCAGAGAAGTTCCAGACTGCTCTGAAGATAAAAACAAATGAAGAAGAATTGATGTCATTATCATTTCCAAGAGAACTTTATCAAAGCCAACGAGAAATCAAAATGACGCTGGAGCCTCGTGACAATAACATGGGAGAACTGGTGGAATCAGAATCCAAAGAAGAGGTCTCTGAAAAAGCCTCGGCTGTTCAAGACGGAATCCCCAGAAACCAACACATGATGGTACACACAGAAGAGAAACCATTCATTTGTGACAAATGTGGACAAATATTCGCTAAAAATTCCACGCTAAAAAAACATAGGAGAATGCATAGAGGAGAAAAAAGATTTCTTCTCTGTGACCAATGTGGAAACAGATACACCCATATGTCAAAATTAAAAATACACATGTTAGTGCACACAGGAGAGAAACCATTCATCTGTAAGATATGCGAAAAAAGATTCAATCGAAATTCCACATTAACCAATCACAAGAGCGTACATAGCGGAGAAAAACGATTCCTCTGCGACCAATGTGGAAAACAATATAATCGTATGTCAAGCTTAAAAGTACACATGAAAGCACACACAGGACAGAAATGATTAGGTTGTGACATACTTGTATGTGAACAAAGATATATTCAGAAATCCTATTTAGCAAGGCACACAAACATACACAACAGACAACAGACCCTGGTGCAGTCCCACCCCCACACTGAACTCCTCTGTCTCACCTACAGCACACCTCACCACTGTCTTACAGCCCTCATACATGTCCTGCACCGCTCTAACATACTTCTCCGTCACACCAGACTTCTTCATACAATACCACAGTTCTTCTCATAAAATCATAAAATGATTTATAAAAAAAATTGTGGGGATTGGATCTGAAAGACATGTGGTGGGCCTCTCGGATCGGAATACTTTATCAAGATTCTCAGTATCAACCAGGATAAAACTGTCCAGTGTTTCCTCTGGTAGACAATCAAATGTGGTTAAAACAGTTGTTTGATTCAATACAATTTCACTTCTGATTTTGTCTATTTTTCCCCTGAAGTGGTCTGCAAACTGCTCACACAGAGAGACGGAAGGAGGAAGTTTAAAATGATTAATGTCCGGATTAATGAGGTGGTCAATGGTTGAGAAAAGAATCTTACTGTTATTTTTATTGTTTGTCGTGATCTTTGAAAAGTGTGAATTTCTTTTATTTCTGACTGTTTTATTGTATGCTATAAGTCTAGCTTTGTAAATTTGGAAGTTTATTGTGTTTTTTTTTTTTTTCTCCATTTTCTTTCCGCCACTCTGCAATTTCTTTTCATCTTTTTAAATTCTTGGTCTCTCCAGGGAGCCGCGGGTTTAGAAGAAAGTTTCTTTAGTTTAATTGATGCCACACTGTCTATTACTGTTTGTAGTTTACTGTTAAATTCATTAACAATAAAATCACATGGAGCAGGTAAAACAATTTGAGGTATTTGTTGTAAAATGTTTAAAAAATTTGCAGACACCTCAGGGGTCAGACAACGTTTTCTCACAGTTCCCACAAAGGACTCCCGCTGAATAAAACCAGTAATAGTAAAGAACACACAGGCGTGCTCACTAAAAGGCTGTTCCCCAACAGAGGACACACTTGTGGAGAGGCCATGTGTGATGACCAAGTCCAGAGTGTGTGAACGGATAGAAGCTGTGCCACCTCCCCTCTTGTCATCCCTAACTGAAAAAGCAAAGTTAAAATCAGGTATGGAGGACTCTGTGAGAACTGCTGATGCATCTGCAGCCAGCCATGTTTCAGTTAAAAATAGACAGTCAAGTTTGTTATCTAAAATCATTTCATTTACAATAAAAGTCTTGTTCAATAAAGAGCGGACATTTAAAAGAGCCATATTAATTTTAGAAGGAGATGTACTGTATTTCTGGATGGGTTAGGGTTTGTAAGAGTAATAAGATTTTTGGGGGACAGCAATGACAGATTATGAGAAGGTTCATGCATGGGTCATTTTCTGCTGATTCTAACCGGTATCTGAAATGTTTGAAACAATGGGGGCATTGCTGATGAGGAGTTATGGATACAATGTGTGGAACCGGATAAATCCAATAGTGTCTCACCTGATTGACTATAGTTGGCTTTAAGTCATAATGATTGCAGAGTGAGTTGAATGTTCCAGGAAAGAAGGCGAGATCCAGTAGAGTTTGGGTGAAGCCAGTCTTTCTTGAAAAGAGACGGTCTTTTGAAGAAGAGAAAAAAGTTGTCCACATAAGGAATGCCCCTGGATAAACAGAAAGACTTGAGAAAGAGATGAAGTTGGCGGAGCAGACTGTACTTCATGTCTCCAAAACGAGGGGGGGTCAGTGGGCCAGAGACTACGTATGCACTTCTTATCCAGGCAGTTGACTGTTGAGATCAAAGAAATGAAATGCTCCTTTAAGGTTTCAGACTGCTGAAAACGTAGATCATTCGTTCCCACGTGAAGAACAACAGTAGTTACAGTTGGATGCTTCTGTAAGACATTTGGTGCATGATCCAATAAGTCCTGCACTGTAGCTCCAGAGTGACAAGAGGTCGTGGCAGAGCTTGCTCTTACATGTCTGACCGTAGACGTTCCTAGGACAAGTACAGTGGGCTTGGGAGCTGAAGATGGAGCCGTTTCACAAGCGTGAGAAGAATCCTGCGGTGGTGCGGTGTGTGTCTGGTCCCGTGTGTACCGCAGAGACGCACCAGATCCAGGTCACGCGCGAGCACGGCCATGCGTGAGCCCTGGTGCGCGCTGAGAGATAGGGTTTCCAGTCCGTACAGGTGGTGTGACCAGTCGCGGGAAGTCAATAAGAGATTCCAAGGAGGGCGATGTTCTGCTACTGTGTTTTTCCCGTGCTACGTGCTTCGGGGCAGGTGTAACCTGGTAGCTCCCAGGGCAAGAAGGAGCCCAGCGCCGTGGAGAAGGTTGAAAATCCAAGCCTGTGAATCTGTTGTTCAGAGGGAGATATCCAACATGAAAGGAGCCGTGACACGAGAGCCAAATGTCTTGCGTTCTGGCGCACTTCTGTGGCGCGACTTGGATCCATGCGTTTTTCACGGGGGCAGAGCTCACAGGCTCTTTTGTATGCACGCCTTGTAGATGCCATTCGTTCCCAGATGGGGAGAGAGGAGAAGGCGGAGTAGGTTGTTGTCCTGGGTTTGCAGCGGGGCTGAATCTGGCGGTGTCCGCAAGCTGAGTGCTAGTTGCGCTCGTCCGAGTCTTCCCAAGAATTATATTAAGGTCTCGCTCATCAACAAGTTTACGTAGTGAAGTAATCTGTTGCTCCATGTCGGCTAGCTCCTGGCTGTATGAGGAAGGAAACCTTGCAGAGATGGTGAATGTGGGAGTCAAAGGTGAGGTTAGAATCCATTTTGACTCCAAGGTTTTTTACAGAGGATGAAAGAGGGATGCTGTGTCCAAAAATTGGGATACTACTGAGGTAAAGTAACTGGGTTTGGTGAGGCGTGCCGATGAGAATGGCTTCTGTTTTGCTGCTATTGAGTTGGAGAAAGTTTTCAGACATCCATGTCTTAATCTCCTCCAGGCAGACCGAAAGCACAGATGGCAAAGCTGAAGGTAGAGCAGTGTTCATTTTCATATACAGTTTTGTGTCGTCTACATAAGAGTGGAATGAAAGATTATGTTTATGAATTATTTGTCCAAGGGGAAGCATTTAAATAGTGAACAGGGTTGGACAGACCCCGGAACCGCTGGAGAGACTATGTTTCAAAGCTGGCCGGTGAACGACTTGGGATCCTTCCGGGTGAGCTAGAGTATGCAGCCGGGACAGAGAAGCCTTGGCTGCCGGTTTGAGGCTGTTGCCCCCGCGACCCAACCCCGGAACAAGCGGAAGATGACGGAATGGCTTGTTTTATAAATGCAACAATTGCTCTCAAAGTTCAACCACGAAGGGACTCAAACCCTCACTCTTCTGATCCGAAGTCAGACAACTTATCCATTAGACCTCGTGGCTTAAATCTTGTCTACAGTGATTTCAAAGACACAGCCAATCTTGTTGAAGTAAATCGGTGTTTGGGGCCACAATGCAATGCAACAACACTGCAATAGTACTTTATATTTCCATTGACTTTATATTCTTAGGCAAACTTGGTGTCACGTAATGTCGCACTTTTAAAAACACTACACTTGTTAAAACAACGCTCATACAATTTCAACTAAAATACTCCAAATCATACAGCATTGGCAGTTTTCCTTGTTTATTAATAAGCTCATTGGAGTGCATTGTTCTCAAACATTTCATCATTTTTATGAAAAAAATGTACACAACTTCTCTACTCGACTAGTATGGGGATTGAACCCATGACCTTGGCATTATTAGCACCACGCTCTGACCAACTGAGCTAACCGGCCATATGTGTCTGTAAAGTCTGCAAAAAATAACAACAGATATGGTAGAGTTGCAAATATAACCTGATTTTTTTTTTCTGAAAAAAAAACATTTAAGGAAACAAATATCAAGGCACAAAACTTCCTAACTAAAGCATTGTGATGAGGATTTAGGCTGGATCCAACGAATGAAGTCAAATAGTTGTTGTTTTCTCTAAACGTGTGTGGTTTTTGGTGGCAATCCCACCATGGACAAATGTTTTGGGAACAATCCCTTCCAATTAATGCAATGCATGTTACATTTGGTAACAGATAATATGATGAACAGAAAATGGATACATAAATTTGAAAGTAGGCTTGTTTTATAAATGCAACAATTCCTCTCAAAGTTCAACCACGAAGGGACTTGAACCCTCACTTTTCTGATCCGAAGTCAGACGCCTTATCCATTAGGCCACGTGGTTTAAATCTTGTATACAGTGATTTCAGAGACACAGCCAATCTTGTTGAAGTAAATCGGTGTTTGGGGCCACAATGCAATGCAATAACACTGCAATAGTACTTCATATATTCTTTGACCTTACATTCTAGGGCAAGCTTGGTTTACGTAATGTCGCACTTTTAAAAACACTGTACACTTGTTAAGAACTCTTATACAATTTCAACTAAATTACTCCAAATCATAGAACATTTTGAGTTTTCCTTGTTTATTAATGCTCTTTGGAGTGCATTGTTCTCAAACTTTTCATCATTTTTAATCAAACAAATGTAGACAACTCCTCTACTTGGCCAGTATGGGGATTGAACCCATGACCTTGGCGTTATTAGCACCACACTCTGACCAACTGAGCTAACCGGCCAGATGTGTCTGTAAAGTCTGCAAAAAATAACAACAGATATGGTAGAGTTGCAAAAAGAAACAGATTTTTTTTCTTTTTAAATAACACATTTAAGGAACTGAATATCAAGGCACAAAACTTCCTAACTAAAGCTTTGTGATGAGGATTTAGGCTGGATCCATCCAATGAAGTGAATTATTTGTTGTTTTCTCTTAATGTGCATGGTTTTTTGGTGGACATCCCACCATGTACAAATGTTTTGGGAACAATCCCTTCCAATTAATGCAAGAAAACATATTCAGTCTCAATTCACGTGACTTCAGTCTAAAATAAAAAAAAAACTACATTTGGTAACAGATAATACAATAAACAGAAGATGGGTGTATAAATTGGAAAGTAGGCTTTTCTTGTTCAACAATTCTTCTCAAAGTTTAACCATGGAGGGACTTGAACCCTCACTCTTCTGATCTGAAGTCAGACGCCTTATCCATTAGACCACGTGGTTTAAATCTTGTCTGGACTGATTTCAAAGACACAGCCAATCTTGGTGAAGTAAATCGGTGTTTGGGGCCACAATGCTATGCAACTACACTGCAATTGTACTTGATATTTTCATCTTTACATTCTTAGGCAAACTTGGTGTCACGTAATGTCCCACATTTAAAAATACTGTACAACTTGTTAAATCAACCCTCATACAATTTCAACTCAATTACTCCAAATCATACAGCATTTTCAGTTTTCCTTGTTTATTAATAAACTCTTTGGAGTGCATTGTTCTCAAACTTTTCATGAATCAAATATACGCAACTCATCCACTTGGCCAGTAAGGGGATTGAACCCATGTCCTTGGCATTATTAGCACTACGCTCTGACCAACTGTGCTAACCAGCCATATGTGTCTGTAAAGTATGCAAAAAAATAACAACAGATATGGTAGAGTTGCAAAAAGAAACAGATTTTTTTGTTTTTTCCAAAAAAAAAAAAAACATTTAAGAAACTTAATATCAAGGCACAAAATTTCCTAACTACAGCTTTGTGATGAGGATTTAGGCTGGATCCATCCAATGAAGTCAAATAGTTGTTGTTTTCTTTTAATGTGTGTGGTTTTTGGTGGCGATCCCACCATGTACACATGTTTTGGGGACAATCCCTTCCAATTAATGCAAGAAAACATATTCACTCTTAAATCACGTGACTTCAGTCTAAAATCAAATTAAAAGTTACATTTGGTAACAGATAATACAATCAACAGAAGATGGGTGTATAAATTGGAAAGTAGGCTTTTTTTTTTAATAAATGCTACAATTCTAATCAATTCAACCACGAAGGGACTTGAACCCTCACTCTTCTGATCCAAAGTCAGACACCTTATCCATAAGGCCACGTGGTTTAAATCTTATCTACCGTGATTTCAAAGACACAGCCAATCTTGTTGAACTAAATCGGTGTTTGGGGCCACAATTCTATGCAACAACACTGCAATAGTACTTCATATTTCCATTGACTTTATATTCTTAGGCAAACTTGGTGTCACGTAATGTCGCACTTTCAAAAACACTGTACACTTGTTGAATCAACACTCATACAATTTCAACTAAATTAATCCAAATCATAGGGCATTTTCAGTTTTCCTTGTTTATTAATAAGCTCATTGTTCTCAAACTTTTCTATCATTTTTATGAAATAAATGTACACAACTCCTCTATTTGGCCAGTATGGGCATTGAACCCATAACCTTGGCGTTATTAGCACCACGCTCTGACCAACTGAGCTAACCGGCCAGATGTGTCTCTAATGTCTGCAAAAAATAACAACAGATATGGTTGAGTTGCAAAAATAAACAGATTTTTTTTCTTTCTAAAAAACACATTTAAGGAACTGAATATCAAGGCACAAAACTTCCTAACTAAAGCTTTGTGATGAGGATTTAGGCTGGATCCGACGAATGAAGTCAAATAGTTGTTGTTTTCTCTTAATGTGTGTGGTTTTTTGGTGGCAATCCCACCATGTAAAAATGTTTTGGGAACAATCCCTTCCAATTATTGCAAGAACACATATTCACTCTTAAATCACGTGACTTCAGTCTAAAATCAAATTAAAAGCTACATTTGGTAACAGATAATACAATCAACAGAAGATGGGTGTATAAAATGGAAAGTAGGCTTTTTTGGAAAGTAGGCTTTTTTTATGCAACAATTCCTCTTAAAGGTCAACCACAAAGGGACTTAAACCCTCACTCTTTAGATCCGAAGTCAGACGCCCTATGCATTAGGCCGCGTGGTTTAAATCTTATCTACAGTGATTTCAAAGACATAGCCAATCTTGTTGAAGTAAATCGATTTTTTGGGCCATAGTGCTATGCAACAACACTGCAATTGTACTTCATATTTCCATTGACTTTATATTCTTAGGCAAACTTAATGTCGCGTAATGTCGCACTTTTAAAAACACTGTACACTTGATGAATCAACTCTCAGACAATTTCAACAAAATTAATCCAAATCATAAAGCATTTTCAGTTTTCCTTGTTTATTTATAAGCTCATTGGAGTGTCTTGTTCTCAAAGTTTTCATCATTTTTATCAAACAAATGCACACAGCTACACTTTTTGGCCAGTATGGGGATTGAACCCATGACCTTGGCGTTATTAGCACCACGCTCTGACCAACTGAGCTAACCGGCCAGATGTGTCTGTGAAGTCTGCAAAAAAGTAACAACAGATATGATAGAGTTTCATAATAAACAATTTTTTTCTTTTTAAATAACACATTTAAGGAACTGAATATCAAGGCACAAAACTTCCGAACTAAAGCTTTGTGATGAGGATTTAGGCTGGATCCATCGAATGAAGTCAAATAGATGTTGTTTTCTCTTAATGTGTGTGGTTTTTTAGTGGCGATCCCACCATGTACAAATGTTTTGGGAACAATCCCTTCCAATTAATGCAAGAAAACATATTCACTCTTAAATCATGTGACTTCAGTCTAAAATCAAATTAAAAGATACATTTGGTAACAGATAATACAATCAACAGAAGATGGGTGTATATATTGGAAAGTAGGCTTTGTTTTTATAAATGCAACAATTCCTCTCAAAGTTCAACCACGAAGGGACTTGAACACTCACTCTTCTGATTCGAAGTCAGACGCCTTATCCATTAGGCCACGTGGTTTAAATCTTGTCTACAGTGATTTCAAAGACACAGCCAATCTTGTTGAAGTAAATCGGTGTTTGGGGCCACAATGCTATGCAACAACATTGCAGAAATACTATATATTTCCATTGACTTTATATTCTTAGGCAAACTTGGTGTCACGTAATGTCGCACTTTTAAAAACACATTACACTTGTTGAATCAACTCTCATACAATTTCAACTAAATTAATCCAAATCATAGGGCATTTTCAGTTTTCCTTCTTTATTAATAAGCTCATTGTTCTCAAACTTTTCTATCATTTTTATGAAATAAATGTACACAACTCCTCAAATTGGCCAGTATGGGGATTGAACCCATGACCTTGGCGTTATTAGCACTACGCTCTGACCAACTGAGCTAACCGACCAGATGTGTCTGTAATGTCTGCAAAAAATAACAACAGATATGGTAGAGTTGCAAAAATAAACATTTTTTTTCTTTTTTAATAACACATTTAAGGAAATGAATATAAAGGCACAAAACTTCCTAACTAAAGCTTTGTGATGAGGATTTAGGCTTGATCCAACGAATGAAGTCAAATAGTTGTTGTTTTCTCTTAATGTGTGTGGTTTTTTGGTGGCGATCCCACCATGTACAAATGTTTTGGGAACAATCCCTTCCAATTAATGCAAGAAAACATATTCACTCTTAAATCACGTGACTTCAGTCTAAAATCAAATTAAAAGGTACATTTGGTAACAGATAATACAATCAACAGAAGATGGGTGTAAATAATGGAAAGTAGGCTTTTTTTTTTTATAAATGCAAAGATTCCTCTCAAAGTTCAACCACAAAGGGACTTGAACCCTCACTCTTCTGATACGAGGTCAGACGCCTTATCCATTAGGCCACGTGGTTTAAATCTTGTCCATGGTGATTTCAAAGACACAGCCAATCTTGTTGAAGTAAATCGGTGTTTGGGGCCACAATGCTATGCAACAACATTGCAAAAGTACTTCATATTTCCATTGACTTTATATTCTTAGGCAAACTTGGTGTCACGTAATGTCGCACTTTTAAAAACACATTACACTTGTTGAATCAACTCTCATACAATTTCAACTAAATTAGTCCAAATCATAGGGCATTTTCAGTTTTCCTTCTTTATTAATAAGCTCATTGTTCTCAAACTTTTCTATCATTTTTATGAAATAAATGTACACAACTCCTTTAATTGGCCAGTATGGGGATTGAACCCATGACCTTGGCGTTATTAGCACCACGCTCTGACCAACTGAGCTAACCGGCCAGATGTGTCTCTAATGTCTGCAAAAAATAACAACTGATATTATAGAGTTGCAAAAATAAACATTTTTTTCTTTAAACAACACATTTAATTAACTGAATATCAAGGCACAAAACTTCCTAACTAAAGCTTTGTGATGAGATTTTTTAGGCTGGATCCATCGAATGAAGTCAAATAGTTGTTGTTTTCTCTTAATGTGTGTGGTTTTTTGGTGGCAATCCCACCATGTACAAATGTTTTGGGAACAATCCCTTCCAATTAATGCAAGAAAACATATTCACTCTTAAATCACGTGACTTCAGTCTAAAATCAAATTAAAAGCTATATTTGGTAACAGATAATACAATCAACAGAAGATGGGTGTATAAATTGGGAAGTAGGCTTTTTTTATGCAACAATTCCTCTCAAAGGTCAACCATGAAAGGACTTGAACCCTCACTCTTCTGATCCGAAGTCAGATGCCTTATCCATTAGGCCACGTGGTTTAAATCTTGTCTACAGTGATTTCAAAGACATAGCAAATCTTGTTAGAGTAAATCGGTTTTTGGGGCCACAATGCTATGCAACAACATTGCAATTGTACTTCATATTTCCATTGACTTTATATTCTTAGGCAAACTGGGTGTCACGTAATGTCGCACTTTAAAAACACTGTACACTTGTTGAATCAACTCTCATACCATTTCAACTAAATTACTCCAAATCATAAAGCATTTTCAGTTTTCCTTGTTTATTAATATGCTCATTTGAGTGTCTTGTTCTCAAACTTTTCATCATTTTTATCAAACAAATGTACACAGCTACTCTATATGGCCAGTATGGGGATCGAACCCATGACCTTGGCGTTATTAGCACCACGCTCTGACCAACTGAGCAAACCGGCCAGATGTGTCTGCAAAGTCTGCAAAAAATAACAACAGATATGGTAGAGTTTCAAAAATAAACATTTTTTTTCTTTTTTAATAACACATTTAAGGAACTGAATATCAAGGCACAAAACTTCCTAACTAAAGCTTTGTGATGAGGATTTAGGCTGGATCCAACGAATGAAGTCAAATAGTTGTTGTTTTCCCTTAATGTGTGTGGTTTTTTGGTGGCGATCCCACCATGTACAAATGTTTTGGGAACAATCCCTTCCAATTAATGCAAGAAAACATATTCACTCTTAAATCACGTGACTTCAGTCTAAAATCAAATTAAAAGGTACATTTGGTAACAGATAATACAATCAACAGAAGATGGGTGTATAAAATGGAAAGTAGGCTTTTTTTTATAAATGAAAAGATTCCTCTCAAAGTTCAACCACGAAGGGACTTGAACCCTCACTCTTCTGATCCGAAGTCAGACGCCTTATCCATTAGGCCACGTGGTTTAAATCTTGTCCATGGTGATTTAAAAGACACAGCCAATCTTGTTAAAGTAAATAGGTGTTTGGGGCCACAATGCTATGCAACAACATTGCAAAAGTACTTCATATTTCCATTGACTTTATATTCTTAGGCAAACTTGGTGTCACGTAATGTCGCACTTTTAAAAACACATTACACTTGTTGAATCAACTCTCATACAATTTCAACTAAATTAATCCAAATCATAGGGCATTTTCAGTTTTCCTTCTTTATTAATAAGCTCATTGTTCTCAAACTTTTCTATCATTTTTATGAAATAAATGTACACAACTCCTTTAATTTGCCAGTATAGGGATTGAACCCATGACCTTGGCGTTATTAGCACCACGCTCTGACCAACTGAGCTAACCGGCCAGATGTGTCTGTAATGTCTGCAAAAAATAACAACAGATATTATAGAGTTGCAAAAATAAACAATTTTTTCTTTAAACAACACATTTAATTAACTGAATATCAAGGCACAAAACTTCCTAACTAAGGCCCAATCCCAAATCGACCACTTGAGCACTCGGGTGCTTGAGCACTGAGCCCTCAACGACGGAATGACGTCACGTGCGTAAGTGCTCGACTGTGAGAGGCTTCAAGGACTCCACTTGATTTCAATAGAAATGGGACACCCCTTTAAAAACCTGTACCTCAAGGAGACAGGTGAGAGTGCGCAACAACAAACAGGAGGAAATCAGACGATTTTATTCATTTATTTTTATTTAACCAGGGGGTCGATTGAGAACTAAAAAAAAAAAAATTCCAACCTGAGCCGGAGCAACACGACTAATAAATGAAAACAATATGAGAAATAAAACATGATATAAAACACTTTTAAAATGAGAGTCTGTTTCTGTAATTCATGGAAACTTAATTTGATCAAAACCGTTAGAACAAAAGTTAATGTGTGCTTTTATGAACTTTTTTTTTTGTGCTTAGAGTCATCATTTCAGAAATGAGACTGAAGGAACATGTGAACCCCAGCCAGACTGCCTAAAAGATCGGGTTAACTATCTTTAATGTGTGATGAATGGGTTGCTGTGATTTTAATTTATTCTTCCTTTTAAAATCAGCAGTTATGTGTAACCACACTGTATTCGATCTCATCTTAAACACGTACAGGTGCTGGCCTGCTGCCCCTCACCATCATTTCCACTGCAGTGGACACCGAGGCTGAGGAGGGTCCTGATGAGAGTACCTCAACCCCAAGTGAAGACCTGTCCTGTGGCCCCTCTACCAGCGTTGCCCCAGAATCCAGAAGAGGACCAGGAGAACACTCTACCCTCGCTCAACCTTCTGAAAGCTCGGGGAAAAGAGCGAGAAATGAAGTACTTGAATTCCTCAAAGAGGATACTTCCAGATGTGAAGCTGGAAATACAGAGCTGGATGCCCGGGAGGAGGCGGGGAGCCCGGCCCAGATGAACCGGCTTCTTAACATATCAGAAAAGCTGGCAAATAAAAATTAGTTTGTTCTTTTTTTCACTACTTTTGTTACTTTATAACAGTTTCCTTTGCAGCCTCGAAGTCTTTATTTTAATCCATGTGTGTATTGTTATTAAATGAACGTGATCACTAGCATGTTGAGTGTGTGTGAAGATGTTTACTAATCACACTCCATTGTTTTAATTTATTTAATCCATCAGACCAATGTTTCAAAGACAATCCATACAGTCACAAACACGTCACAAGTAGAACATGTAGATTATTTCTTTATTAGTGAGTAAATGTTGTTAGAGGGTGATGGTGAATATAGGGGTGAAGCTGGGGGATTACGCTTCGTCTGGTCTCTATCCTTCGACCAATTCAGTATAAGATCAAGTTAAGATAAAATCAGTTTAATGTCTTCTTCAGACATGATGAAATAATTAAACAGGCTCCTGCAAAAAAAAAAAATATAATGATGCATAGTTCTGGTCCTGTGAGACCAGGTAGAGAGCCTGTCTCTGATGTAGGACCTCCAGGTCCCCTGGACATCTTCTGGAGGGACAGGTAGAGACCCTGTCTCTGATGTAGAACCCCTAGGTCCCCTGGACATCTTCTGGAGGGACAGGTAGAGACCCTGTCTCTGATGTAGAACCCCTAGGTCCCCTGGACATCTTGTGGAGGGACAGGTAGAGAGCCTGTCTCTGATGTAGGACCCCCAGGTCCCCTGGACATCTTCTGGAGGGACAGGGACATCAGGGTCATGTGGCTGTAGCTCCAGCTCCTCAATGATATCTCCCTCTGGTTAATTATCAAAAAGAAGAGGAAATGAGAAAATTAAGAGAAAATAAATTACTATTAAGAATTAAATAGAAGAGAGAAGTGTGTGTGTGTGTGTGTGTGTACTGTATACAGTATACACTACATGAGACATGTTTACATATATAAATATGCAGAAACACTTTTCTATCTATTGAAAAAGTTCTAATGAACAGAAAACTTAAAAATGATCATTTACCACCAAATAATTCTGATAAGATGACCCTCCTAATGTTGTTACATGTTCCTAATGTAGATGATGTTTGAAACATCGTGGTGTGTATAAATACAGTAACAGGATCTTCTGAATAGTGATAATAATAACAATCTTGTCTTAAATGTTGGACTTTTTTTTATAACATATTCAGTTCATCTCACTCAGTACTGAGATTTTAATGTGAATAAAAAATGATGAGCGATAAGTTTATAAACAAATAAAACCATACAAACAGGAAACTCATACATTCATCTTATAATTACCTCTCATCCACGCGATTCCACGAAGAGATGATGAAGAGGAAGCTCACGTAAACGGAGAAAAATGTACGGTGAAAAATGTAAACAACGAACACATGTTTACTTGCACTTTGAAATTTGAAAGGAGTTTCCTTCTAACCTCAGGCCACGCCCTGTTTCACGTCATACCGCAATGATTTATGGGTAATTCTTTGGTGAAAGTGGACTTTGAAGCCCACTTACTGAAAGAGCTCATAAAGGGTCCAAAGATGGCCGCCGAGTGCCCTCGATTCTCAAGCACTTTCAAATGGGACAACACTACACCCTTAACTGCTCACAGGAACGCGCACGTAAAGGAGTCAAGGACACATAAAGTGCTCAAGTGGTCGATTTGGGATTGGGCCTAAAACTTTGTGATGAGGGTTTAGGCTGGATCCATCGAATGAAGTCAAATAGTTGTTGTTTTCTTTTAATGTGTGTGGATTTTTGGTGGAGATCCCACCATGTACAATTGTTTTGGGAAAAATCCCTTCCAATTAATGCAAGAAAACATATTCACTCTTAAATCACGTGACTTCAGTCTAAAATCAAATTAAAAGGTACATTTGGTAACAGATAATACAATCAACAGAAGATGGGTGTTTAAATTGGAAAGTAGGCTTTTTTTTTATAAATGCAAAGATTCCTCTCAAAGTTCAACCACGAAGGGACTTGAACCCTCACTCTTCTGATCCGAAGTCAGACGCCTTATCCATTAGGCCACGTGGTTTATATCTTTTCCATGGGGATTTCAAAGACACAGCCAATCTTGTTAAAGTACATAGGTGTTTGGGGCCACAATGCTATGCAACAACATTGCAAAAGTACTTCATTTTCCATTGACTTTATATTCTTAGGCAAACTTGGTGTCACGTAATGTCGCACTTTTAAAAACACATTACACTTGTTGAATAAACTCTCAGACAATTTCAACTAAATTAATCCAAATCATAGGGCATTTTCAGTTTTCCTTCTTTATTAATAAGCTCATTGTTCTCAAACTTTTCTATCATTTTTATGAAATAAATGTACACAACTCCCCTAATTGGCCAGTATGGGGATTGAACCCATGACCTTGGCGTTATTAGCACCACGCTCTGACCAACTGAGCTAACCGGCCAGATGTGTCTGTAATGTCTGCAAAAAATAACAACAGATATGGTAGAGTTTCAAAAATAAACAGATTTTTTTTTCTTTCTAAAAAACAAATTTAAGGAACTAAATATCAAGGCACAAAACTTCCTAACTAAAGCTTTGTGATGAGGATTTAGGCTGGATCCATCGAATGAAGTCAAATAGTTGTTGTTTTCTCTTAATGTGTGTGGTTTTTTGGTGGCAATCCCACCATGTACAAATGTTTTGGGAACAATCCCTTCCAATTAATGCAAGAAAACATATTCACTCTTAAATCACGTGACTTCAGTCTAAAATCAAATTAAAAGCTATATTTGGTAACAGATAATACAATCAACAGAAGATGGGTGTATAAATTGGGAAGTAGGCTTTTTTTATGCTACAATTCCTCTCAAAGGTCAACCATGAAAGGACTTGAACACTCACTCTTCTGATCCGAAGTCAGATGCCTTATCCATTAGGCCACGTGGTTTAAATCTTGTCTACAGTGATTTCAAAGACATAGCAAATCTTGTTAGAGTAAATCGGTTTTTGGGGCCACAATGCTATGCAACAACACTGCAATTGTACTTCATATTTCCATTGACTTTATATTCTTAGGCAAACTTGGGTGGAGACGGTGGCCGCGTGGTTAGTGCGTTCGCCCGCGGACCGGAAGGTCGCGGGTTCGCGTCCCACGGAGAGCACGTCTGGGGTCCTTGGAGAAGACACCTAGCCCCCAGTTCTCCCACCATTGGCGCCGTTGAAGGGCAGCCTGCTGCGGTGTAAGGAGTGCAGCAAACAAATTTCCCCGGTGAGGGATGAATAGAGTAATTCAAAATAATCAAAATAAAAAAAAAAAAAACTTAATGTCACGTAATGTCGCACTTTAAAAACACTGTACACTTGTTGAATCAACTCTCATACCATTTCAACTAAATTACTCCAAATCATAAAGCATTTTCAGTTTTCCTTGTTTATTAATATGCTCATTGGAGTGTCTTGTTCTCAAACTTTTCATCATTTTTATCAAACAAATGTACACAGCTACTCTATATGGCCAGTATGGGGATCGAACCCATGACCTTGGCGTTATTAGCACCACGCTCTGACCAACTGAGCAAACCGGCCAGATGTGTCTGCAAAGTCTGCAAAAAATAACAACAGATATGGTAGAGTTTCAAAAATAAACATTTTTTTTCTTTTTTAATAACACATTTAAGGAACTGAATATAAAGGCACAAAACTTCCTAACTAAAGCTTTGTGATGAGGATTTAGGCTTGATCCAACGAATGAAGTCAAATAGTTGTTGTTTTCTCTTAATGTGTGTGGTTTTTTGGTGGCGATCCCACCATGTACAAATGTTTTGGGAACAATCCCTTCCAATTAATGCAAGAAAACATATTCACTCTTAAATCACGTGACTTCAGTCTAAAATCAAATTAAAAGGTACATTTGGTAACAGATAATACAATCAACAGAAGATGGGTGTAAATAATGGAAAGTAGGCTTTTTTTTTTATAAATGCAAAGATTCCTCTCAAAGTTCAACCACAAAGGGACTTGAACCCTCACTCTTCTGATACGAGGTCAGACGCCTTATCCATTAGGCCACGTGGTTTAAATCTTGTCAATGGTGATTTAAAAGACACAGCCAATCTTGTTGAAGTAAATCGGTGTTTGGGGCCACAATGCTATGCAACAACATTGCAAAAGTACTTCATATTTCCATTGACTTTATATTCTTAGGCAAACTTGGTGTCACGTAATGTCGCACTTTTAAAAACACATTACACTTGTTGAATCAACTCTCATACAATTTCAACTAAATTAGTCCAAATCATAGGGCATTTTCAGTTTTCCTTCTTTATTAATAAGCTCATTGTTCTCAAACTTTTCTATCATTTTTATGAAATAAATGTACACAACTCCTTTAATTTGCCAGTATAGGGATTGAACCCATGACCTTGGCGTTATTAGCACCACGCTCTGACCAACTGAGCTAACCGGCCAGATGTGTCTGTAATGTCTGCAAAAAATAACAACAGATATTATAGAGTTGCAAAAATAAACAATTTTTTCTTTAAACAACACATTTAATTAACTGAATATCAAGGCACAAAACTTCCTAACTAAAACTTTGTGATGAGGGTTTAGGCTGGATCCATCGAATGAAGTCAAATAGTTGTTGTTTTCTTTTAATGTGTGTGGATTTTTGGTGGAGATCCCACCATGTACAATTGTTTTGGGAAAAATCCCTTCCAATTAATGCAAGAAAACATATTCACTCTTAAATCACGTGACTTCAGTCTAAAATCAAATTAAAAGGTACATTTGGTAACAGATAATACAATCAACAGAAGATGGGTGTTTAAATTGGAAAGTAGGCTTTTTTTTTTATAAATGCAAAGATTCCTCTCAAAGTTCAACCACGAAGGGACTTGAACCCTCACTCTTCTGATCCGAAGTCAGACGCCTTATCCATTAGGCCACGTGGTTTATATCTTTTCCATGGGGATTTCAAAGACACAGCCAATCTTGTTAAAGTACATAGGTGTTTGGGGCCACAATGCTATGCAACAACATTGCAAAAGTACTTCATTTTCCATTGACTTTATATTCTTAGGCAAACTTGGTGTCACGTAATGTCGCACTTTTAAAAACACATTACACTTGTTGAATAAACTCTCAGACAATTTCAACTAAATTAATCCAAATCATAGGGCATTTTCAGTTTTCCTTCTTTATTAATAAGCTCATTGTTCTCAAACTTTTATATCATTTTTATGAAATAAATGTACACAACTCCTCTAATTGGCCAGTATGGGGATTGAACCCATGACCATGGCGTTATTAGCAACACGCTCTGACCAACTGAGCTAACCGGCCAGATGTGTCTGTAATGTCTGCAAAAAATAACAACAGATATGGTAGAGTTTCAAAAATAAACAGATTTTTTTTTCTTTCTAAAAAACAAATTTAAGGAACTAAATATCAAGGCACAAAACTTCCTAACTAAAGCTTTGTGATGAGGATTTAGGCTGGATCCATCGAATGAAGTCAAATAGTTGTTGTTTTCTCTTAATGTGTGTGGTTTTTTGGTGGCAATCCCACCATGTACAAATGTTTTGGGAACAATCCCTTCCAATTAATGCAAGAAAACATATTCACTCTTAAATCACGTGACTTCAGTCTAAAATCAAATTAAAAGCTATATTTGGTAACAGATAATACAATCAACAGAAGATGGGTGTATAAATTGGGAAGTAGGCTTTTTTTATGCTACAATTCCTCTCAAAGGTCAACCATGAAAGGACTTGAACACTCACTCTTCTGATCCGAAGTCAGATGCCTTATCCATTAGGCCACGTGGTTTAAATCTTGTCTACAGTGATTTCAAAGACATAGCAAATCTTGTTAGAGTAAATCGGTTTTTGGGGCCACAATGCTATGCAACAACACTGCAATTGTACTTCATATTTCCATTGACTTTATATTCTTAGGCAAACTGGGTGTCACGTAATGTCGCACTTTAAAAACACTGTACACTTGTTGAATCAACTCTCATACCATTTCAACTAAATTACTCCAAATCATAAAGCATTTTCAGTTTTCCTTGTTTATTAATATGCTCATTGGAGTGTCTTGTTCTCAAACTTTTCATCATTTTTATCAAACAAATGTACACAGCTACTCTATATGGCCAGTATGGGGATCGAACCCATGACCTTGGCGTTATTAGCACCACGCTCTGACCAACTGAGCAAACCGGCCAGATGTGTCTGCAAAGTCTGCAAAAAATAACAACAGATATGGTAGAGTTTCAAAAATAAACATTCTTTTTCTTTTTTAATAACACATTTAAGGAACTGAATATCAAGGCACAAAACTTCCTAACTAAAGCTTTGTGATGAGGATTTAGGCTGGATCCAACGAATGAAGTCAAATAGTTGTTGTTTTCTCTTAATGTGTGTGGTTTTTTGGTGGCGATCCCACCATGTACAAATGTTTTGGGAACAATCCCTTCCAATTAATGCAAGAAAACATATTCAATCTTAAATCACGTGACTTCAGTCTAAAATCAAATTAAAAGGTACATTTGGTAACAGATAATACAATCAACAGAAGATGGGTGTATAAAATGGAAAGTAGGCTTTTTTTTATAAATGCAAAGATTCCTCTCAAAGTTCAACCACGAAGGGACTTGAACCCTCACTGTTCTGATCCGAAGTCAGACGCCTTATCCATTAGGCCACGTGGTTTAAATCTTGTCCATGGTGATTTAAAAGACACAGCCAATCTTGTTAAAGTAAATAGGTGTTTGGGGCCACAATGCTATGCAACAACATTGCAAAAGTACTTCATATTTCCATTGACTTTATATTCTTAGGCAAACTTGGTGTCACGTAATGTCGCACTTTTAAAAACACATTACACTTGTTGAATCAACTCTCATACAATTTCAACTAAATTAATCCAAATCATAGGGCATTTTCAGTTTTCCTTCTTTATTAATAAGCTCATTGTTCTCAAACTTTTCTATCATTTTTATGAAATAAATGTACACAACTCCTCAAATTAGCCAGTATGGGGATTGAACCCATGACCTTGGCGTTATTAGCACCACGCTCTGACCAACTGAGCTAACCGGCCAGATGTATCTGTAATGTCTGCAAAAAATAACAACAGATATGGTAGAGTTTCAAAAATAAACATTTTTTTTCTTTTTTAATAACACATTTAAGGAACTGAATATAAAGGCACAAAACTTCCTAACTAAAGCTTTGTGATGAGGATTTAGGCTTGATCCAACGAATGAAGTCAAATAGTTGTTGTTTTCTCTTAATGTGTGTGGTTTTTTGGTGGCGATCCCACCATGTACAAATGTTTTGGGAACAATCCCTTCCAATTAATGCAAGAAAACATATTCACTCTTAAATCACGTGACTTCAGTCTAAAATCAAATTAAAAGGTACATTTGGTAACAGATAATACAATCAACAGAAGATGGGTGTAAATAATGGAAAGTAGGCTTTTTTTTTTATAAATGCAAAGATTCCTCTCAAAGTTCAACCACAAAGGGACTTGAACCCTCACTCTTCTGATACGAGGTCAGACGCCTTATCCATTAGGCCACGTGGTTTAAATCTTGTCAATGGTGATTTAAAAGACACAGCCAATCTTGTTGAAGTAAATCGGTGTTTGGGGCCACAATGCTATGCAACAACATTGCAAAAGTACTTCATATTTCCATTGACTTTATATTCTTAGGCAAACTTGGTGTCACGTAATGTCGCACTTTTAAAAACACATTACACTTGTTGAATCAACTCTCATACAATTTCAACTAAATTAGTCCAAATCATAGGGCATTTTCAGTTTTCCTTCTTTATTAATAAGCTCATTGTTCTCAAACTTTTCTATCATTTTTATGAAATAAATGTACACAACTCCTTTAATTGGCCAGTATGGGGATTGAACCCATGACCTTGGCGTTATTAGCACCACGCTCTGACCAACTGAGCTAACCGGCCAGATGTGTCTGTAATGTCTGCAAAAAATAACAACAGATATTATAGAGTTGCAAAAATAAACAATTTTTTCTTTAAACAACACATTTAATTAACTGAATATCAAGGCACAAAACTTCCTAACTAAAACTTTGTGATGAGGGTTTAGGCTGGATCCATCGAATGAAGTCAAATAGTTGTTGTTTTCTTTTAATGTGTGTGGATTTTTGGTGGAGATCCCACCATGTACAAATGTTTTGGGAAAAATCCCTTCCAATTAATGCAAGAAAACATATTCACTCTTAAATCACGTGACTTCAGTCTAAAATCAAATTAAAAGCTACATTTGGTAACAGATAATACAATCAACAGAAGATGGGTGTTTAAATTGGAAAGTAGGCTTTTTTTTTATAAATGCAAAGATTCCTCTCAAAGTTCAACCACGAAGGGACTTGAACCCTCACTCTTCTGATCCGAAGTCAGACGCCTTATCCATTAGGCCACGTGGTTTAAATCTTGTCCATGGTGATTTAAAAGACACAGCCAATCTTGTTAAAGTAAATAGGTGTTTGGGGCCACAATGCTATGCAACAACATTGCAAAAGTACTTCATATTTCCATTGACTTTATATTCTTTGGCAAACTTGGTGTCACGTAATGTCGCACTTTTAAAAACACATTACACTTGTTGAATCAACTCTCATACAATTTCAACTAAATTAATCCAAATCATAGGGCATTTTCAGTTTTCCTTCTTTATTAATAAGCTCATTGTTCTCAAACTTTTATATCATTTTTATGAAAAAAATGTACACAACTCCTTTAATTGGCCAGTATGGGGATTGAACCCATGACCTTGGTGTTATTAGCACCACGCTCTGACCAACTCAGCTAACCGGCCAGATGTGTCTGTATTGTCTGATAAAAATAACAACAGATATGGTAGAGTTTCAAAAATAAACAGATTTTTTTTTCTTTCTAAAAAACAAATTTAAGGAACTAAATATCAAGGCACAAAACTTCCTAACTAAAGCTTTGTGATGAGATTTTTTAGGCTGGATCCATCGAATGAAGTCAAATAGTTGTTGTTTTCTCTTAATGTGTGTGGTTTTTTGGTGGCAATCCCACCATGTACAAATGTTTTGGGAACAATCCCTTCCAATTAATGCAAGAAAACATATTCACTCTTAAATCACGTGACTTCAGTCTAAAATCAAATTAAAAGCTATATTTGGTAACAGATAATACAATCAACAGAAGATGGGTGTATAAATTGGGAAGTAGGCTTTTTTTATGCAACAATTCCTCTCAAAGGTCAACCATGAAAGGACTTGAACACTCACTCTTCTGATCCGAAGTCAGATGCCTTATCCATTAGGCCACGTGGTTTAAATCTTGTCTACAGTGATTTCAAAGACATAGCAAATCTTGTTAGAGTAAATCGGTTTTTGGGGCCACAATGCTATGCAACAACACTGCAATTGTACTTCATATTTCCATTGACTTTATATTCTTAGGCAAACTGGGTGTCACGTAATGTCGCACTTTAAAAACACTGTACACTTGTTGAATCAACTCTCATACCATTTCAACTAAATTACTCCAAATCATAAAGCATTTTCAGTTTTCCTTGTTTATTAATATGCTCATTGGAGTGTCTTGTTCTCAAACTTTTCATCATTTTTATCAAACAAATGTACACAGCTACTCTATATGGCCAGTATGGGGAACGAACCCATGACCTTGGCGTTATTAGCACCACGCTCTGACCAACTGAGCAAACCGGCCAGATGTGTCTGCAAAGTCTGCAAAAAATAACAACAGATATGGTAGAGTTTCAAAAATAAACATTTTTTTTCTTTTTTAATAACACATTTAAGGAACTGAATATCAAGGCACAAAACTTCCTAACTAAAGCTTTGTGATGAGGATTTAGGCTGGATCCATTGAAAGAAGTCAAATAGTTGTTGTTTTCTCTTAATGTGTGTGGTTTTTTGGTGGCGATCCCACCATGTACAAATGTTTTGGGAACAATCCCTTCCAATTAATGCAAGAAAACATATTCAATCTTAAATCACGTGACTTCAGTCTAAAATCAAATTAAAAGGTACATTTGGTAACAGATAATACAATCAACAGAAGATGGGTGTATAAAATGGAAAGTAGGCTTTTTTTTATAAATGCAAAGATTCCTCTCAAAGTTCAACCACGAAGGGACTTGAACCCTCACTCTTCTGATCCGAAGTCAGACGCCTTATCCACTAGGCCACGTGGTTTAAATCTTGTCCATGGTGATTTCAAAGACACAGCCAATCTTGTTAAAGTACATAGGTGTTTGGGGCCACAATGCTATGCAACAACATTGCAAAAGTACTTCATATTTCCATTGACTTTATATTCTTAGGCAAACTTGGTGTCACGTAATGTCGCACTTTTAAAAACACATTACACTTGTTGAATAAACTCTCAGACAATTTCAACTAAATTAATCCAAATCATAGGGCATTTTCAGTTTTCCTTCTTTATTAATAAGCTCATTGTTCTCAAACTTTTCTATCATTTTTATGAAATAAATGTACACAACTCCTCTAATTGGCCAGTATGGGGATTGAACCCATGACCTTGGCGTTATTAGCACCACGCTCTGACCAACTGAGCTAACCGGCCAGATGTGTCTGTAATGTCTGCAAAAAACAACAACAGATATGGTAGAGTTTCAAAAATAAACATTTTTTTTCTTTTTTAATAACACATTTAAGGAACTGAATATAAAGGCACAAAACTTCCTAACTAAAGCTTTGTGATGAGGATTTAGGCTTGATCCAACGAATGAAGTCAAATAGTTGTTGTTTTCTCTTAATGTGTGTGGTCTTTTGGTGGCGATCCCACCATGTACAAATGTTTTGGGAACAATCCCTTCCAATTAATGCAAGAAAACATATTCACTCTTAAATCACGTGACTTCAGTCTAAAATCAAATTAAAAGGTACATTTGGTAACAGATAATACAATCAACAGAAGATGGGTGTATAAAATGGAAAGTAGGCTTTTTTTTTATAAATGCAAAGATTCCTCTCAAAGTTCAACCACGAAGGGACTTGAACCCTCACTCTTCTGATACGAAGTCAGACGCCTTGTCCATTAGGCCACATGGTTTAAGTCTTGTCTATGGTGATTTAAAAGACAAAGCCAATCTTGTTAAAGTAAATAGGTGTTTGGGGCCACAATGCTATGCAACAACATTGCAAAAGTACTTCATATTTCCATTGACTTTATATTCTTAGGCAAACTTGGTGTCACGTAATGTCGCACTTTTAAAAACACTGTACACTTGTTGAATCAACTCTCATACAATTTCAACTAAATTAAACCAAATCATAGGGCATTTTCAGTTTTCCTTCTTTATTAATAAGCTCATTGTTCTCAAACTTTTCTATCATTTTTATGAAATAAATGTACACAACTCCTCTAATTGGCCAGTATGGGGATTGAACCCATGACCTTGGCGTTATTAGCACCACACTCTGACCAACTGAGCTAACCGGCCAGATGTGTCTGTAATGTCTGCAAAAAATAACAACAGATATTATAGAGTTGCAAAAATAAACAATTTTTTCTTTAAACAACACATTTAATTAACTGAATATCAAGGCACAAAACTTCCTAACTAAAACTTTGTGATGAGGGTTTAGGCTGGATCCATCGAATGAAGTCAAATAGTTGTTGTTTTCTTTTAATGTGTGTGGATTTTTGGTGGAGATCCCACCATGTACAATTGTTTTGGGAAAAATCCCTTCCAATTAATGCAAGAAAACATATTCACTCTTAAATCACGTGACTTCAGTCTAAAATCAAATTAAAAGCTACATTTGGTAACAGATAATACAATCAACAGAAGATGGGTGTTTAAATTGGAAAGTAGGCTTTTTTTTTATAAATGCAAAGATTCCTCTCAAAGTTCAACCACGAAGGGACTTGAACCCTCACTCTTCTGATCCGAAGTCAGACGCCTTATCCATTAGGCCACGTGGTTTATATCTTTTCCATGGTGATTTCAAAGACACAGCCAATCTTGTTAAAGTACATAGGTGTTTGGCGCCACAATGCTATGCAACAACATTGCAAAAGTACTTCATATTTCCATTGACTTTATATTCTTAGGCAAACTTGGTGTCACGTAATGTCGCACTTTTAAAAACACATTACACTTGTTGAATAAACTCTCAGACAATTTCAACTAAATTAATCCAAATCATAGGGCATTTTCAGTTTTCCTTCTTTATTAATAAGCTCATTGTTCTCAAACTTTTCTATCATTTTTATGAAATAAATGTACACAACTCCTCTAATTGGCCAGTATGGGGATTGAACCCATGACCTTGGCGTTATTAGCACCACGCTCTGACCAACTGAGCTAACCGGCCAGATGTGTCTGTAATGTCTGCAAAAAATAACAACAGATATGGTAGAGTTTCAAAAATAAACAGATTTTTTTTTCTTTCTAAAAAACAAATTTAAGGAACTAAATATCAAGGCACAAAACTTCCTAACTAAAGCTTTGTGATGAGGATTTAGGCTGGATCCATCGAATGAAGTCAAATAGTTGTTGTTTTCTCTTAATGTGTGTGGTTTTTTGGTGGCAATCCCACCATGTACAAATGTTTTGGGAACAATCCCTTCCAATTAATGCAAGAAAACATATTCACTCTTAAATCACGTGACTTCAGTCTAAAATCAAATTAAAAGCTATATTTGGTAACAGATAATACAATCAACAGAAGATGGGTGTATAAATTGGGAAGTAGGCTTTTTTTATGCTACAATTCGTCTCAAAGGTCAACCATGAAAGGACTTGAACACTCACTCTTCTGATCCGAAGTCAGATGCCTTATCCATTAGGCCACGTGGTTTAAATCTTGTTTACAGTGATTTCAAAGACATAGCAAATCTTGTTAGAGTAAATCGGTTTTTGGGGCCACAATGCTATGCAACAACACTGCAATTGTACTTCATATTTCCATTGACTTTATATTCTTAGGCAAACTTAATGTCACGTAATGTCGCACTTTAAAAACACTGTACACTTGTTGAATCAACTCTCATACCATTTCAACTAAATTACTCCAAATCATAAAGCATTTTCAGTTTTCCTTGTTTATTAATATGCTCATTGGAGTGTCTTGTTCTCAAACTTTTCATCATTTTTATCAAACAAATGTACACAGCTACTCTATATGGCCAGTATAGGGATCGAACCCATGACCTTGGCGTTATTAGCACCACGCTCTGACCAACTGAGCAAAACGGCCAGATGTGTCTGCAAAGTCTGCAAAAAATAACAACAGATATGGTAGAGTTTCAAAAATAAACATTTTTTTTCTTTTTTAATAACACATTTAAGGAACTGAATATCAAGGCACAAAACTTCCTAACTAAAGCTTTGTGATGAGGATTTAGGCTGGATCCAACGAATGAAGTCAAATAGTTGTTGTTTTCTCTTAATGTGTGTGGTTTTTTGGTGGCGATCCCACCATGTACAAATGTTTTGGGAACAATCCCTTCCAATTAATGCAAGAAAACATATTCAATCTTAAATCACGTGACTTCAGTCTAAAATCAAATTAAAAGGTACATTTGGTAACAGATAATACAATCAACAGAAGATGGGTGTATAAAATGGAAAGTAGGCTTTTTTTTATAAATGCATAGATTCCTCTCAAAGTTCAACCACGAAGGGACTTGAACCCTCACTCTTCTGATCCGAAGTCAGACGCCTTATCCATTAGGCCACGTGGTTTAAATCTTGTCCATGGTGATTTCAAAGACACAGCCAATCTTGTTAAAGTACATAGGTGTTTGGGGCCACAATGCTATGCAACAACATTGCAAAAGTACTTCATATTTCCATTGACTTTATATTTTTTGGCAAACTTGGTGTCACGTAATGTCGCACTTTTAAAAACACATTACACTTGTTGAATAAACTCTCAGACAATTTCAACTAAATTAATCCAAATCATAGGGCATTTTCAGTTTTCCTTCTTTATTAATAAGCTCATTGTTCTCAAACTGTTCTATCATTTTTATGAAATAAATGTACACAACTCCTCTAATTGGCCAGTATGGGGATTGAACCCATGACCTTGGCGTTATTAGCACCACGCTCTGACCAACTGAGCTAACCGGCCAGATGTGTCTGTAATGTCTGCAAAAAATAACAACAGATATGGTAGAGTTTCAAAAATAAACAGATTTTTTTTTCTTTCTAAAAAACAAATTTAAGGAACTAAATATCAAGGCACAAAACTTCCTAACTAAAGCTTTGTGATGAGGATTTAGGCTGGATCCATCGAATGAAGTCAAATAGTTGTTGTTTTCTCTTAATGTGTGTGGTTTTTTGGTGGCAATCCCACCATGTACAAATGTTTTGGGAACAATCCCTTCCAATTAATGCAAGAAAACATATTCAGTCTTAAATCACGTGACTTCAGTCTAAAATCAAATTAAAAGCTATATTTGGTAACAGATAATACAATCAACAGAAGATGGGTGTATAAATTGGGAAGTAGGCTTTTTTTATGCAACAATTCCTCTCAAAGGTCAACCATGAAAGGACTTGAACACTCACTCTTCTGATCCGAAGTCAGATGCCTTATCCATTAGGCCACGTGGTTTAAATCTTGTCTACAGTGATTTCAAAGACATAGCAAATCTTGTTAGAGTAAATCGGTTTTTGGGGCCACAATGCTATGCAACAACACTGCAATTGTACTTCATATTTCCATCGACTTTATATTCTTAGGCAAACTGGGTGTCACGTAATGTCGCACTTTAAAAACACTGTACACTTGTTGAATCAACTCTCATACCATTTCAACTAAATTACTCCAAATCATAAAGCATTTTCAGTTTTCCTTGTTTATTAATATGCTCATTGGAGTGTCTTGTTCTCAAACTTTTCATCATTTTTATCAAACAAATGTACACAGCTACTCTATATGGCCAGTATGGGGATCGAACCCATGACCTTGGCGTTATTAGCACCACGCTCTGACCAACTGAGCAAACCGGCCAGATGTGTCTGCAAAGTCTGCAAAAAATAACAACAGATATGGTAGAGTTTCAAAAATAAACATTTTTTTTCTTTTTTAATAACACATTTAAGGAACTGAATATCAAGGCACAAAACGTCCTAACTAAAGCTTTGTGATGAGGATTTAGGCTGGATCCAACGAATGAAGTCAAATAGTTGTTGTTTTCTCTTAATGTGTGTGGTTTTTTGGTGGCGATCCCACCATGTACAAATGTTTTGGGAACAATCCCTTCCAATTAATGCAAGAAAACATATTCACTCTTAAATCACGTGACTTCAGTCTAAAATCAAATTAAAAGGTACATTTGGTAACAGATAATACAATCAACAGAAGATGGGTGTATAAAATGGAAAGTAGGCTTTTTTTTTATAAATGCAAAGATTCCTCTCAAAGTTCAACCACGAAGGGACTTGAACCCTCACTCTTCTGATCCGAAGTCAGACGCCTTATCCATTAGGCCACGTGGTTTAAATCTTGTCCATGGTGATTTCAAAGACACAGCCAATCTTGTTAAAGTACATAGGTGTTTGGGGCCACAATGCTATGCAACAACATTGCAAAAGTACTTCATATTTCCATTGACTTTATATTTTTTGGCAAACTTGGTGTCACGTAATGTCGCACTTTTAAAAACACATTACACTTGTTGAATAAACTCTCAGACAATTTCAACTAAATTAATCCAAATCATAGGGCATTTTCAGTTTTCCTTCTTTATTAATAAGCTCATTGTTCTCAAACTTTTCTATCATTTTTATGAAATAAATGTACACAACTCCTCTAATTGGCCAGTATGGGGATTGAACCCATGACCTTGGCGTTATTAGCACCACGCTCTGACCAACTGAGCTAACCGGCCAGATATGTCTGTAATGTCTGCAAAAAATAACAACAGATATGGTAGAGTTTCAAAAATAAACAGATTTTTTTTTCTTTCTAAAAAACAAATTTAAGGAACTAAATATCAAGGCACAAAACTTCCTAACTAAAGTTTTGTGATGAGGATTTAGGCTGGATCCATCGAATGAAGTCAAATAGTTGTTGTTTTCTCTTAATGTGTGTGGTTTTTTGGTGGCAATCCCACCATGTACAAATGTTTTGGGAACAATCCCTTCCAATTAATGCAAGAAAACATATTCACTCTTAAATCACGTGACTTCAGTCTAAAATCAAATTAAAAGCTATATTTGGTAACAGATAATACAATCAACAGAAGATGGGTGTATAAATTGGGAAGTAGGCTTTTTTTATGCAACAATTCCTCTCAAAGGTCAACCATGAAAGGACTTAAACACTCACTCTTCTGATCCTAAGTCAGATGCCTTATCCATTAGGCCACGTGGTTTAAATCTTGTCTACAGTGATGTCAAAGACATAGCAAATCTTGTTAGAGTAAATCGGTTTTTGGGGCCACAATGCTATGCAACAACACTGCAATTGTACTTCATATTTCCATTGACTTTATATTCTTAGGCAAACTTGGTGTCACGTAATGTCGCACTTTAAAAACACTGTACACTTGTTGAATCAACTCTCATACCATTTCAACTAAATTACTCCAAATCATAAAGCATTTTCAGTTTTCCTTGTTTATTAATATGCTCATTGGAGTGTCTTGTTCTCAAACAAATGTACACAACTACTCTATTTGGCCAGTTTGGGGATAGAACTCATGACCTTGGCGTTAGTAGCACCACGCTCTAACCAACTGAGTTAACCAGCCATATGTCTTTGTAAAGTCTGCAAAAAATAACAACAGATATGGTAGAGTTGCAAAAATAAACAGATTTTTTCTTTCAAAAAAAAAAAAAAAAACATTTATGGCACTGAATACTAAGGCACAAAACTTCCCAACTACAGCTTTTTTGATGAGGATTTTTGCTGAAACCTTTGAATGAAGTCAAATAGTTGTTGTTGAGCAACACCAGTCAGTTGGCACGACTACAGTTGAGGGGTTAGGGTAGTGAAGAGGGACATTATTTGTTCGGAGGTGGTCCTTGGGTTTCCTGGGTCGGGCACCTGGCTGTGTGTTGGGCTCTGGTGATTGCATATGGGGTAGCTTGGCCCTGCTGGGCCCCTGGTTGAGCCCTGGCTTGGGGGTTGTCGGGTCCGTGGGCCCTTTGGGTGAGTGCTCTCCTCTTGGTCTGGGCCTTGACTTCTGTCACACCCTGTGCTTGCCTAGGGCCTTGAGGTACGGTTGCCGCGTCTGACACGAGGCCTCTCGGTCCTGGCTTCGGGGAGGCCCGTGCCCCTTGGTGCTGGGGTGGCCCTGGCAGGGGTTTCTCTATGCGCCTTGCTGGGTGGGCGGGCGGCTACTCGGCCTGGTCTCGGGGTCCCGGGATCTGGATGGGCGTGGGCCCGGGTTGCGTGTGTCTCTGCCTCCCTCGTTCCAATCTTTTGGGGCTGGTGACAATCCGTTGGTCCTAATAAGCACATGGTTCACATTGGCAGCATGCATGTACTTTCACTCTCACTCACACTCACACACAAAATAGTTGTTGTTTTTCTCTTGTGGTGTGTGGTTTTGGGTGGCGATCCCACAATGGACAAATGTTTTGGGAACAATCCCTTCCAATTAATGCAAGAAAACTTATTCACTCTTAAATCATGTGGCTTCAGTCTAAAATCAAATTAAAAGCTACATTTTGTAACAGATAATACAAGGAACAGAATATGAGTTCATAATTTGGATTAGTTTTTCCATCTTACCCTATCTGCTGTGTCCTCTTCGGTCTTTCAGTGCCTATGTTTCTATATATTATCCTAGCCTGTAGAATTTCTAAACACCATCTCTTTTCTTTTGCTCCAAGATTCACAGATTTTTCTGCAATATCACGCTAATAACGTGAAAAACTAATTGCACCTCTGAATAGCCCCATAAAATGAAAAAAATGGGAAAAGTACTGCGGTGTCGATAGTTTCATTCTGATCTATGCATCCGAAATAGACGACTTTTTTGTTTTAGTCACGTGGGTGAAAGCACTCTCTCCAAAACTGAATGGAAATGTGTCTTTATTAAATCATTCAAGCCTTAATATATACGACATATATATATATATATATATATATATACATGTATACATACACATATACCATATATATATATATATATATATATATATATATATATATATATATACATACACAGTATATGCAAACAGCCCTGAAGGAAAATGCCAAAAAAAGGACGAAGAAGATATTTGATAATTAGGTTTCACGTTGGAGTTGGGAAAATTAATGTGTCAATGTGTTTTGTTATTATTGTAAAATTATGCTTTGTGGGACTAATTTTTTATTCTTATCTGATTTTGCTGCCATTTTTCATGCATTTGTTAGGTGTTTGGCATTCCGAGGCAAACCTGCTCTCCTAATTTCATACATTTATAAATTACTGTACACTTGTTGACCCAACTCCGTTACAAACTCAGTCTAATTTACTCCATTGTTTATTAATACGCTCATTGGAGTGCATTGTTCTTTAACTTTTCAACAGTTTTATTGGCGTAAAGAATGAACAGCGGTTATTTCTCGCACTGTGCAAACACTTCAGATGCTACGACAAACACCTCAGCTTTTACATGAGAATGACTAGGTCAGTTATCATTCTTTACAATAACATTTGCATCTTTTATGGTGAAAGTTCCATTCTGTCATCTTCCGCTTGTTCCGGGGTCGAGTCGCGGGGGCAACAGCCTCAAACGGGTAGCCCAGGCCTCTCTCTCCCCGGCTGCATCCTCTAGCTCACCTGGAAGGATCCCAAGTTGTTCCCCGGCCAGCTGTGAGACATAATCTCTCCAGCGGGTCCGGGGTCTGCCCCTTGGTCTCCTCCCGGTGGAACGTGCCCAAAACACCTCGCCCGCGAGGCGCTCAGGGGACATCCTGACCAGATGCCCGAACCACCCCATCTGGCCCCTCTCGACCTGGAGGGAGAGTGGCTAAACATCGAGCTCCTCCCGGATGGCGAAAGTTTATGGTGAAAGTGAAATGAAAAAATCACAAAGTTCCCGTTCAAACCGCAAACGGAAAAAAGAATGAAAAATGCTGTTTATATTTTTTGAAATCTTTAGTGTAGTTCACTTATTGGGCATGTGATAGTTTTTGTGTAAATACCAGTATGATGACCACGAGCTGTTACATCTCGACTATATATGATTAAAGAAAAACAAAAAACTTTTTTTTTTTTTTTTTTTTTTTAAGATAGAATTGTCTCGTCTTTTGCACAGTATAAAAAAAAACCACATCAAATTTGTTGCACAAGGAACTGAAAGTTCAGATTAAATTGATGTAAATGAAATCCATTCAATCAAAATCAAAGTTTGAGAAAAATATTGAATGTAATATCTCAAGTGGTTTACTGTACCTTGTTGGGCGACTCGTAGTTGAACATAGTCAAGTGCCAGAGAGCATTGGGGATAGCCTGAAATCGAAGCAAATTAACTTCAGTAAACTTAAAGGAAAGAAAAATGAAAATAAACATTTCTAATGCAGTGAAATTCTGACATATTTTTTTTCCCAAAATAAAGAACACATAGTGACTTCTTCTTCTTCTTTCGGCATTTCCCTTTAGGGGTCACCACAGCAAGTCAGTTTGTTCCATCTAATCCTATCTGCTGTATCTTCTTTGGTCACACCAACTATCTTCATGTCTTCCTTCACTGCGTCCGAACCTCCTCTTTGGCCTTCCTATAGTCCTCTTTCCTGGTGGTTCCAAATCCAACATCCTTCTTCCTATGAACACATAGTGATATAACCATAAAATAATATTATAGCAGAAAGTGAAATTGTATTGGGAAATATGAGTAATAGTAAAAAAAACAGGAATAGATGGACTGACCTGAGAGTTTTTAAACTTTTTTAAGGCAAGAAATTAAAGATTTAATTATCAATGCTTTCAAAGTGTGTTTTTATGAATGTTGTTTAACTCCATATGAAATCTGGACTTATTATTTCACTCCCTAAATCTAATAAGGACTTGATACAAAAAAATAACAGGAGATTCATCATACTGGTTTGCAATGAGGATAAATTATTGAGGCTGGATTATACAAACAGGAAAAAATATGTTTTAGACAAATAAGTGGATGATTTTCAATCTGTTTTAATAACAGCTAGAAACATACATGTTACTGTTGGACCGGATCAGTTCAATCAGTCCTGGAAACAGAACATTTTAGTTTGTTTATTGATTCTTTAAAACACCACTTTTTATTCCAAACATTAAATGTAATTTTATCCTAAACGGCACCACCTTGTGGAGCAATAGGGTATTTACTGAAAGAAAACAAACAAAAAAATTGATCGCAACACAATTTTGAACATATTGTTCTCGATTTTAAAGTTAAAACTCTTAAGATTAAATATTATTAATGTTCAGTTAAAAAACACAAAAAACCTGCAGAGCAGTTCAATGTTTTGAAAACAGTTTATCTAATAACAAAAACAAACAAACAAACAAATAAGCAAACAACAACAATATTGTTTTCTAATGAACAAGTTAAAGTACTAAATTTACTAATAGGTGAAAAAAAAATTTAAAAAAATCTTTCATTCATCTTCTGAACCACTTATCCCGGACGTGGTAGACCTAAACATGATTTAAGTCGAGAGGCAGGGTACACCCCGAACAGATCGCCAGTCTGTCATAAAGCCACACATATTCGTAGCGGCCCGTTTCAAGAAGGAGGATTTGTGGAAACTCAAAGTTTGTTAACCCCAGAATGTCGAAAACTCAGAGTTTTCGGTTTCAGAAAGGGAGGTAACTTAAACCAGTAAACTCTGGGTTAGTTAAGCCGGTTTCAAGAAGAGAGTTAATCAAAACTCAGAGTCGGTAACTAGGGCAACTGACTCAGCAAACCAAACCTGGTCGGTAGCAAGTTACTTGAGGAAACCCAGAGTTTCTCTCGGTCTCCGCTCCTTTTTAAAGTGAACAGGGTTTAAATAAACTTTCCTCGTTCAATCTGTTTGTACATTGATGGATAAATTGCAAAAATTTCCCTGATGAGGGGAAAAATAAATTACGTATGTAAAAATAAAAAAAAAAAAAATCACCCGTTTTCTTCACGCAGAGACTAAAATGACATGTCCGTTTCTAGATCATCCTGTTGATGAGGACGCTGGATTCATTCACAGGAAATTGAATTTATGCCACAAATTAATTTTGAGGCCACGAGTTAATTTTCCATCATATCTTCATTCATGTTTATTTGAGCGGTACCGTTTTTCTTGAGACTCCATGACATACATTAATAATCTTATACATCCATCAGACACATCACACACTCTTGTATTGTGTGTTGCTTTACGTTTTTTTTTTGTCTTGATAAAGTTGGAGATGCTGAGCACATTAGTACGGCCACAGTTTGCAGCTGCTGCACTGATAGACTTAATTATTTTATAAAGTCAGGTGGTCTACCTGTGATCTATGACATCATCATACGTTACCTGCTTGAATTATGGTTTTATTTTGTATGTTCTTTTAATGCCGACAGGATTATTTATAGAACTACATCAGTGTTGGTAAAGTTTAAAAACACATTTACATTGATGTATTTATTGCTCTCCATAAAATGTATTTCATTAAAGGATCATCATTACTGTAAAAATCCCACCTCATCCACAACGGGAAGTTTAGAAAGTACTTTTAATTCATACAAATATTGGTCTTATATTTAATTACTGAAGTAATTCCTTAAATGATTGAAAAATTAAGAATGATTTCCTATTTTACTGGAATATGACTACAATAAAATATGTATATACGTATATATATTTTAGATATACACTTTATTCATATCTCAACGGTAAAATTTGAGTGCTGCCGTGAGCTCAGAGGATTTGAACCCTTGAACTTCCGGTCCACGGGCAAACATTTTAGTTACACCGAACACTATGATTAAATGTAAACTTGTGTATTTCTTCTAGGAGCTCTTTCCACCCAGGTTTTTCTCTCTCTTTGGAGGAAGATGCCTCCAGACATTTTTTAATAAAAATGTGCTCATACTCGCTTTATGTCTGCAGTAGGACATCCAGCTCTGTCTGTTAGAAATATGAAGACCTCTTTGTTTGCTCCTGTTTCCATGGTGACTCCTAATGTCTGCACTCCATTGGTCAGGGCTTTTTATTCTCAAGGTGCATTTTCTAAACTCTGAGTCAATCAACTTGAAGTTGGTTAAACCAAGTGTTTTCAGCTGATCTGAAACCGAAAACTCAGAGTTTTCAATCTCAGAGTTGACCAACTCAAGGTTTAGATTTAAACTCAAAGTTTCTTGAACTTAAACTCAAGAAGTTTTAGATTTAAACTCAAGAAGTTCAAGAAACTTTGAGTTTAAATCTAAACCTTGAGTTGGTCAACTCTGAGATTAAAAACTCTGAGTTTACGGTTTCAGATCAGCTGAAAACAGTTGGATTAATCAACTTCAAGTTGATTGACTCAGAGTTTAGAAAATGCACCTTGAGAATAAAAAGCCCTGACCAATGGAGTGCAGACATTAGGAGTCACCATGGAAACAGGAGCAAACAAAGAGGTCTTCATATTTCTAACAAACAGAGCTGGATGTCCTACTGCAGACATACAGGCAGGATGAGCACATTTTTATTTAAAAAATGTCTGGAGGCATCTTCCTCCAAAGAGAGAGAAAAACCTGGGTGGAAAGAGCTCGTAGAGGAAATACACAAGTTTACATTTAATCATAGTGTTCGGTGTAACTAATTACTGAATATTGGTAGCAGTGGGGTCAGGCGGTAGCTCAGCGGTAGAATGTTCGCCTGTGGACCGGAAGTTCGAGGAATCGAATCCCACTGAGCTCACGGCAGCACCCAAATTTTACCGTTGAGGTGTGTGTGTATATATATTTATTTTATCGTAGTCATATTCCAGTAAATTAGGAAATCATTCTTAATTTTTCAATCATTTAAGGAATTATTTCAGTAATTAAATAGAAGATCAATATTTGTATGAATTAAAAGTTCTTTTTAAACTTCCCGTTGTGGATGAGGTGGGATTTTTACAGTAATGATGATCCTATAATGAAATACATTTTATGGAGGACAATAAATACATAAATCTAACTGTGTTTTTAAACTTTACCAACACTGATGTAGTTCTATAAATAATCCTGTCGGCATTAAAAGAACATACAAAATAAAACCATAATTCAAGCAGGTAACGTATGATGATGTCATAGATCACAGGTAGACCACCTGACTTTATAAAATAATTAAGTATATCAGTGCAGCAGCTGCAAACTGTGGCCGTACTAACGTGCTCAGCATCTCCAACTTTATAAAGAAAAAAAAAAAAAAACGTAAAGCAACACGCGATACAAGAGTGTGTGATGTGTCTGATGGATGAATGGATAAGATTATTAATGTATGTTATGGAGTCTCAAGAAAAACGGTACCGCTCAAATAAACATGAATGAAGAGATGATAGAAAATTAACTCGTGGTCTCAAAATTATTTTGTGGCATGAATTCAAATCCCTGTGAATGAATCCAGCGTCCTCATCTACAGGATGATCTAGAAAAGGATATGTCATTTTAGTCTCTGCGTGAAGGAAACAGGTGTTTTTTTTTTATTTTACAGACTTTATTTTTCTCTCATCTGAGAAATTTTTGCAATTTATCCATCAATGTACAAACAGATTGAACGAGGAAAGTTTATTTACACCCTGTTCACTTTAAAAAGGAGCGGAGACCGAGAGAAACTCTGAGTTTCCTCAAGTAAACCTGCTACCGACCAGGTTTGGTTTGCTGAGTCAGTTGCCCTAGTAACCTACTCTGAGTTTTGATTAACTCTCTTCTTGAAACCGGCTTAACTAACCCAGAGTTTACTGGTTTAAGTTACCTCCCTTTCTGAAACCGAAAAGTCTGAGTTTTCCACATTCTGGGGTTAACAAACTTTGAGTTTCCACAAATCCTCCTTCTTGAAACGGGCCCCTGGTCTCACCCACAGTCGTCATCAGTTCTTCAGCTAATCCTGTGGTAAACTGACCACCTCTCACTATGTTTATTTTGACACCATGTACTTATATCTTCATTCTCCCTTCAGCCTTTCCTCCTGGCCAGCCAGCACTGTCTGAAGCCATCATCACTTCCCTATGAACACTTTTGGACACTTTCTTTAAATAAACTATTATCAACCTGCACGTAGATCCTCCTCCTTCCTTCCCACACACACAACATCAAAATACCTGTCGAGACATGCTACCAGTGTTAATGTTGGGATCAGTAAGGATCAATATGCTGTGGTTGGGATAAATAAAGTAATTATGAAACGTAATTAAATTTAAAGTGGCTATGACACCAAACACACTACCTAACGAAATTTGACAAACTATCACTTAATCTTCCGCAAGTAAGTATATTTGTGTAATCAGTGTCCCAAAGAAGATGTTTCAAGAAATATTCATGTTTCAAATAATCTCTCAATTGAAAAACTGTCCTAGAACTATTCCGGAAGTACTTTTGTGTGAAAATTAGGGTCAGCATAGTTGTTAACATTGGATCTGAGTGTTTGTCATGTCGTGTCCTACATTAATTTTAGTTAATATGCCGGGTCGTTGTGTGGGTTTTGGTTACTCAAAGTCACATAATGATAATGTGACATTATTCAAGTTCCCTAAGGAAACCAAAGTTATTCAAACAGTGGGAAAAACAAGTCCAGAGATCGAAGAATAAGTGGCATGCCGGGTCCAGTTCTGAATTGTGCAGTGACCATTTCAAAAGAGAATGTTTTGAACAGAAATCTTTATACATGAGAGAGATGGAAATTAATTCAATATGTTGATTTCGATTGTTACCAGGAGCTATCCCTTCGGTGTTTCATGGCCAAATCAAACTCCTGATACCCCACAAGTGCAAGAACTGCACTCAGAACTCCGATTGATCTAGTCTTACTGTGAGGAGCCAAACTGGTATTTTTATACACTTTGTTTTAGTGATGTCTTATATTTTGAGGATATGTTTACCGTTACCATAGCAACCATAGATAGAATCTTACCATGTTATAAAGACACTGCTAATAAATTTTCTCGGGAAGACAAAGCTGACTTAAATGTATTATTATTGATTTAAAAAGCTTGTTTTTCAGTCTGGTCTTATTTAGTTCTTCTGCTACACCTTTAGACTGGTTCGTGGAAATATTGTCAGGAACTAAACTGGTCTGTGGCGCAGACTAGATTGTGGATAAATAAGAAAAAAAATATATAAATAGTTATAATCATTTTGGCATTTTGTGGAAGTTGAGTTATTTTCGAAGTGACGAACCGAGCGCGTGCGGTTCTTGCCTAAAACCTCACTACCCGTTCAATTAAAATATGTATTTCTTTATTATTTTCTCTACATCCCTTTTACCAAGAACAAAAGCTGCAGAGCAGGTCTATAACTCAAAATTAACAAATCGACCTGGAGATCAATCACTCGTTACCCGTGTTTTAGCATTTAAATAAGTTTTATTCAGAGTTTATTTCTAAAATTCAGAAACTTACCGTGAATCAGATCAAAGCACCCTCGATCCTGCAGAGCTGATTCAACTATGCGCCAGAATAGTTGCTCAGCACCTTTATTGGGTCTGGGGGATAAGAAGTTAATGTGCAAGGAAAACGCCTTGACACAGATTTTATTACTCACACAAAAACTTTATTTAAATTAAACAAGTTACAATCCTAACAAATTATTCTAAAAGAATTGCCACCCTGTGCCCATGGTGGTCCTATTCTAAAAACCAACTAAGTTCTAACCAGATCCTAAAATCTGAGCCTCCGATCCTAAGCCAATCTGTCAAGGCTTCCTCACCCTAACCTACCCTATAGCCTTGCGCACGGACTCTTGAGTTTTTAAGCCGAGTTCCGTCGCATCAAATCAGAGTTTTTATACAAAGTGTGGCATCACATACCAGAGGCAGGTGCTTCTAGCTCTAATTTTCCTCTCTCACTAACAATTTCTGACCTTAGCGACACCTGTTGCCCCAAGGAATAAACTGACCATTGACCTCAACTTAACCTCACATTTTGGAAGCTGTCAGCTCAATCCCTCCCTTCCAGCAGATGTAGTTACATGAGTTTAGACACAATAAAGAATCACTGAAATGTTTGACATCTTGAAATGATCACCCAAAACCATTTGATATCTTACAAAGAACATTCCAACATTTCAACATAAAGAATAAATCATCTAGGCATAACATAATAGTTTCTAATATCTAAGTAAAATAGTAATATAAAGAATGAGAATTAGCATCCAGGCATTCCATCATAGAAACAGGCCACGCCTGTTCGACAGAAGTATGTGCATATGTGTGTGTGTGTGTGGAGGGGGTGTCTTCAATCAATATCACTGGTAATGATATCATCTGGTAATGGTCAAATAAGTAAAAAGACAAAGTCATATTGCATTGCAGTACAGACATTTAATTTTGCTCACTATTTGACATTGTCCCAAATATCTAATTCAAAAGCACTGTCAGATAATGACAGATACAAAACGGCTTCATTTTCTGACGAGTTTCCCTGAGAGATTTCTCTGTCCGTCATTGCAAAAAACTAAAACTGCAGCGGCGTGCGTTCCGGTGATGACGTCACACAACAAGGCTGTGTTTCTGTCATGACCCCCCTCTTCAACAGCCAAGAGGGAGCCATGTTTCTGAACGATCTGATTAGGATCACCTGGGGTGATTCTTCATTTCACTCACCTATGCACCATATTATTTAAGGGGAACCATCCCTATCTTCCTTGTCAGGTCTTACTTTCACCTCCAGCCAGGTCACCCTGGTTGCCTGACCATGTTTTGCATTTTGGATTTAAGTTGCACTTTTGAAACCTTAAGTTAATCATGTTTTCTTCCTTTACAGACTTTCCTGAATTATGTTAATAAACTATGCTTGAAGTCCTGCACTTGGGTCCTCCTCTTTCCTCCATCCCTCAACGTCATGACAGTTTCTAGGTCAACTTCTAGATCGATGATGCAGGCAGGCTCAAAGTGCACATTTATTTTCGATATGTAAACTTTCGTTTATGATTTAAATTTTTTTGGGAGATAAAACACACAATTAGAATGCAGAGTTGAATGGAAATACATGGATTGTTTGACATTTTGCAATCGTGTCATAGTCACTTTAACCTAGCTACTTCTTAGTGAAATAAAGTATTCAATAGCACTTTTAGACAAGGTAGCATTAGCTGATAGGCGGATCTCGACTCGACAGCACATCTTACAAAAATACTGGCTGAGTTAAAGGGGTGGTCAATGCGGCTGGTTGATATGGTTGAGTCCCGAGTTGGTGCCAATTGGGTGCCAGGCTGGTGGTGGTGGGCAGCGTGGAATTGTGGCAACAGGCCCTATCAGGTGTCAGTCACCATGGTGCAGGCCGTGGTGGAGAGCCAGAGTCCTGAGGCTTGGGACCCCATGCTCCTGGATGGTATTACACTGTACACCACTAGTTGGTACAGTCCGATTCACATGTTGTCCACCTCTATCTTCCTCCTCTTTGGGAGAGAGCTCTGTTTCAGATTCCTGATGGATCCTCAAATGTTCCTGTCCTACCGTGGCCAGACCTAGGAAGCCCCCACGCTTGATCTACCATCCCGTCTCTGTCAGGATGAAGAACATGTACTGATATCTTCAGCTATAAAGCTGTAGAGTAGAATAAGCGAAAAATTTAAACCATAGTCTTAGACACATTGGATGCTTGTCACGGGAGAGGGATCTTTTGTGTGGATCCACATGAGGTTTCATATTTTTCCTCACTGAGTTTTTTCTCACTGTGAAGGAGAGTCTAAGCCAGGGGTTGGCAAACTTTTTGACCCGCGGGCCACATTGAGTTCCAACATTTGACCAACAGGCTGGACCAGGAAAAGATGGAAAAAATACAGAAAACACATGTTTTAATTTCCGATGAAAATAAAGAAAAACATCACAATAAAATCTCTGACTTTGAAAATGAGTCTTTAAACACTGAAAATGAAAAATAAAAAACGTTTTACTTTAAGGCACTGAAAACTCTATAAGCCTTCAATCACTCTCCTTTTGATTGGCCTTTTTTTTTTTCAAAAACCGGTAGGAGATGCAGATGTACTCATCCTGCTCCTTCTATTCAGTTTTTTCCCTGGTGCCAAAAGTAAAAAAAAACAACCTGTGCAAAGACAAAACAGTTGCAGCAAATCAGTCTTTGGAGCATGTTATTTTTATCTGTTTATTTCGACAACATTCGCATCACAGTTACACACTCATTTTTATGCGAGCAGTGATGTTGGTCTCCTTTTTTGCCAGCGCATCAAAGTCTGGAGTTAGTTTTTTGTGGTGATTCTCAGAATGGATCTGAGGCGTAGGTCTGTTAAGTTGAATCTTTGGCTGGCTTTGTTGATTTTCATGACGCCGAAGGTCTGTTCACACACGTAGGTAGAGCCAAACAAAGCCAATAACATCTGCGCTTTCCGCCGGAGATTTGGAAACGCAGCTTCATTGAGTGAAGCATGGAAATCATTTAGTTTCAGAGAGCTGAACTTCTCTTGTAAGATTTGGTCGAACGGTGAAGCGCAAACGTAGAGTAATACCTCTCCATTTCACCTTAAACAAAGCCAATATAGCTAGTGAGGAAATATTAAATTGCAGGGGAGATAAAACATTAACAAGGTTTATTTATTTAATTTTATTCAAGTTCGGCGGGCCGGATTAAACCGTTGCACGGGCCGTATATGGCCCGCGGGCTGTTGTTTGCCCATGCCTGGTCTAAGGGCAGGAATGTGCTGAAATTGTTTAGCTAGCATTTGTTAGGTAGCTTTTGCTGTGTATTTATGTTTATACATTATTCTTTTTTTAATTGTTTTTGTACTTTTTAAATCTGCAGTGGGAAGCCCGTGGAGACATTTTTTTTTGTGATTTTGGGCTATACAAATAAAATTGAACTGGAGCCAGAATATGTTTACATTGATGAGCATAAGGGAAGGCATGTTTATGAGACCTTTTCTGAGACCATGAGATTATCACAGTCTTTTTCTTCCTCTAAATTTTTGTCTTTTTTGACTGGGCAGTTGCGTTTTATGCACTGTCCTAGTGAGGTACCTCAATGTTCACACTTTAGAGCAGTGTTGTTTTCGTCAATGATAATGACAATGAAATGATTTTGTTAATGAGGCTTTTTTAATGACGATGGTGTAACAATAACAAAATAAATGTGGCTCTTTGGTGACAAAAATGTGACGAGACATTTGCAAGTTTCTGTTGACAAGACGAAAGTGTAAGGAAATAGGTGTCAGACATTCACATTTTCACATTTCTCCCCATTGTGTATGTACTGGGTCTGTGAAAAGAAATAGCACAGCGGCTGCTTTCTGTTTCTCACGGCAACTTTGCCCCCCACGATGCTACACGTTCACAACGTCTGCACAAAACACCTGCAGCTACGACAAAGTCACACACTATATCAGCAACAGCAACAAAGGGGACTGGTGCTCAGAAACTTAAAGTCTAAAGTTTCCCACATATTTTGTGCAGACGGCATGCCGAGTGCAAGCTAATGCTAGCTTGTCAGTGCTGCTAACTTCTGCCTTACTTAGTTTGGTTGCGCTAATGACTGCTTTAGGGACACAAGGAGTCCACAAAGTAGGAGGTGGTAGCTCAGTGGTAGAACGTTTGCCGTTAGACAGGAAGTTCTCCGTAAGTTCACTGGATCCCACTGAGCTCATGTCTAGGTTTCCTTTGGGAAGACACTTAACCCCGTTTCTCCCACCATTGGCACCGTTGTGGCAGCCTGCTGCAGTGTAATTCAGAATATACATTTTTCCGCTGAGGGAAAACCTGTTGATCGTGGTCGACTGGTAGCTTGTGGACGAATTCCAAGTTGACCGGCAAGTGTGAAGGGGAAAAAAAATTAATAAAATGAAGTCAGTCATGTTAACTCAGCGACTTTTATTTAGTGACTATCCAGACCCTTTAACCGCTGGAGTCGCTCAAATTTGCGACTTTTTCCAAAAAAGCATAGCGACTTTTTCAAAGCAGGGCCTGGTAATGCTGCAACCCCTGCCCCACCCAAAGCGCTGCGAGCCCTCTGAAAATTTGCGTGTGTGTTAGAGTAAAAGAGAGCGAGTGAGAGAAATAGATAGGTTCAGATATTAATAGATAGATAGATAGACAGACAGACAGACAGACAGACAGACAGACAGTAGCCAGACAACAGCCTGATAAAACATGTGCAGCAGTGTGGGACAGACCTTGAAGGAGGCCAGCCTCCTTGAAAAGTACATTCTACCCTGGCCTTTCTTGTACATAGACTCCATGTTTTTAGACCAGTTCAGTTTGTTGTCCAGCTGAAGACCCAGATACTTATATGACCTCACCACCTCCACTTCCGCACCCTTGATCCCAATAGGGCGTACGGTAGAGGGGGCTCGTTGAAAGTCCAGCACTGTCTCCTTGGTTTTGGAAATGTTCAGCAGGAGCTTATTCAGTTCACACCAGCTCTCAAATCTCTCAACTAGGTCTCTGTACTCTCCTTCTTCCCCTTTCCTTACACATTCTACAATTACAGAGTCATCTGAAAATATCTGCATGTGGCATGTATCTGAGTTGTACTGGAAATCGGTGGTATAGAGTGTGAAGAGAAGGGGCAATAAAACAGTGCCCTGAGGTGCTCCAACACTGCAGGTTAGTGTGAGGGAGGTCTGATCCCCATACAGACAAACTGTGGCCTGTTCTTGAGATATTCCATTATCCAGTTCACCAGATTGTTGTCCACACACATAAAGTTCAGTTTATCCTGAAGGAAAAAGGGCTGGATAGTTTTAAAGGCACTGGAGAAGTCAAAGAAAAGCATCCTCACAATACAGCCCCCCTCATCCAAGTAGGAGAGGGTACGATGCAGGAGGTAGAGAACAGCCTCCTCTCCACTTTTTCCCGGTAGGCGAATTGGAGAGGGTCCCTCACCATCCGCACCTGTGGCCTTGTGAGCTGCATGACCAGCCGCTCCAATGTCTTCATTATGTGAGAAGTGAATGCAACTGGTCTGTAGTCGTTCAGCTCACTAGGACGGGTCTTCTTGAGAACTGGCACAATACAGGATGTTTTCCAGAGTGAGGGCACTCTCCCCAGCTGCAGGCTCAAGTTGAACACATGCTGTAGTGGGTGGCTCAGTTCACCTGCACATGGTCTTAAGAGTCTTGGGCACACTCTGTCAGGGCCTGCAGCTTTTCTTGGATGGAGGGGACCCCACTTGGTCCGCACTTGGTCAGCAGTAATGATTGGAGGGGTGGAGCCTGAAGGTGGGGGTGGATGGGCAGCCAGGAGCAGATGACGCACAGTGACAGTCAGAAGAACCAGAAGGAGAGGGCAGAGCAGGGCTGGTTGCATGAGAGGAGTTAAACCGGTTAAAAATATTGTTCAGTTCCTCTGCCTTGTGAGAATCTCCATCACTCATGCAGCTTCCTCCGCTGCATCCAGTAATGGTTTTCATTCCTTTCCAGACTTACCGCGTGCTGTTGTGCTTTATCTTGTCCTCCAGCTTCCTCCCATATGCCTCCCTGGCAGCATATAGGCACATTTTAAATTCTCTTTGAATCTATTTCCTCCTCTCAGTGTCAATGCTCACACACACTCTTCTCTTATTATTCAGAACAGCTTTAACCTCCTGACCAATCCATGGCTTATTGTTGGCAAAGCACTTGGCAGTTTTGGGGGGAACCACAGCATCCATACAAAAGTCATAGTCATGACTTCCACAGCTCCTTCAATATTCTCAACATGTGAGTCCAATAATACACTCCAATCTGTGGTGGCAAAACAGTCTCTTAGTGTGTCCTCTGCATTACCGGACCATCTCCTGACCTGGCTACTTGTAACAGCTTGTGTCCTGACAAGTGGAGTGTAGGTATTCTTAAGGTGGACAAGGTTATGATCAGATCTGCCCAGGGGAGGAAGAGAAGAGGCAGAATATGCATCCTTGATGTTGACATACATCAGATATATTATCCTGTCTTTCCGTGAGGGGTAGTCCACATACTGTTTAAATGAAGACAAAGTAGCATTCAGTGTCACATGGTTAAAATCACCAGAGATGATATTAAGTGCATCTGGATGCTGAGCTTGTAATCATGTGACAACATTGTAGACAGTCTGCCGTGCAGCTTCTACAACTGCCTTTGGTGGAACATAGACACAGAGCACTGCAATGTGGAAGAACTCACATGGTATGTGGTAGGGTCTGATGCTAACAGCAAGTAGCTCCAGGTCACGGCAGCATATGACATTTTAGTTGTCAGATGGTTAGGATGACACCTGTTAATGTACAGAATAAGCCCTCCACCTTTGGTTTTTACGCTCAAATCAGGATCCCGGTCAGCTCAAATGATGGAAAAGCCGAGTAGTTCAACATTGTTATCCGGTACATGGCTGGTTGGCCATGTCTCCGTGAGAAGACATGGACTGCATTCCCTGTAGCAGCACTGGTTCCGCGTCAACACTGTGAGTTCATCCATCTTGTTAGACAAAGAGTTGACATTGCCCATAACCACTGATGGAATAGATGCTTTGAAACGCTTTCCAAGTGCAACGCTTCCCAAGTGCAACGCTTCCCAAGCACTTTCCAATGCTTCCCAAATGCAGCCCAAGTTGCGCAGGTATAGAGAGATGAATAAATCTCTCTGCACCCTCACCTTAACAGACATTATATATAGTCAACATCATAAGCCATTATTGAAGCAAGTGAAGAAATTACAAATGTCATTGAACAAAAACAAAACATCCAATAGGTATATTTATCGACATTAAAAAAGCGTTTGACACTGTCAATAATGCTGTGCTTTTGCATAAGTTATCATATTATAGATTCCGAGGGGTGGTCTTAAAGTGGCTAAACAACAATATGTTTGGTAAGCATCAGTTTGTTAAAATAGATTATGTTAGTTCTCCGAATTTATACATTGTGGTAGTTCTATCAACTACCACTAGAGGAAGCCCTGGCCCTTCCTCCCTCTCCCAGATTCCAACTTGATGCAAGACAGCTTGGAAGCATTTACCCGCTGCCTATTTACGAACAGTCTTTCCAGTTTCCTTTGTCGGGTCTTCACTCCTTCCAGTCACGTCTTCCTAACTGACTGGCAAGGAGGTATCATTTGAACTCTATGAGAATTCCTTCTGAACTATGACCAAGAGACATTCCTTTTTGAATTATGTGTTTTTTCTTACAGCTTTGCTTGACTTCTTTACTTGAATAAATATTGCTTGTTGTCCTGCAATTGAGTCCTCATCCGTCCGCAACCTCGCCTTAACAGACGTTATATGTGGTGTCCCACAAGGATCTATAAATGGACCAAAACTATTCATTTTATTTATAAATTACATTTGCAAAATATCTCCAAAAAGGAAAAGGGTTTTGTTTGCTAACGACACCAACATTTTTTGTTCGAGAAAAAATATGGATGAACTTTTAGTTAATGTCAATGACGGTATGAGCCACATGAAGGAATGGTTTGATATGCATTGTTTTGCATTAAATTTGGAGAAAATTAAGTTTATTTTATTTGGAAGTGTCATGGAAGTGTCATGGTGAATTCTGAGGCCAAAAATATACCCTTGACACAACAGACAAGCTCAGATGAAAAATCACAAGCAGATTTATTAGATTGATAAAAAGTCCAAATAAAGAAGACAAAACAGATAAACTAGTCAGGTTTTAATGTAGGAGCTGGAGCCAAAAAGCTGTTTAACAAGTCAAGCATGAAAAACAAACGATCTGGCGAAAAGTGTGTCAAAAACTGTTCCATTTATGCTCCAGCAGATGAGTAGATTAGTTTCAGGTGTGGCTAGTGCACACACACAGACAAGAAGAAGGGGGGAAACAGAACAAAGAGGGGGAACAGACTACTCTCCTGACAGTACCCCCTACCCCCGTAACGGGCACCACCTGGCGCCCGCCAGGCCGGCGCCAGTCAGGCCGGCCAGGATGAGACCGGTGAAAGTCCCTCACCAGGGAAGCATCCAAAATGTGAGAGCATGGGACCCACGACCGTTCTTCAGGACCACACCCCTCCCAATCAACCAAGTACTGAAGCCTCCTGCTGCGCCGACACACATCCAAAAGGTGGTGTACAGTATAGGCAGGAGAACTGCCCACGAGCTGGGCGGGAGGAGGAGGATCGGCAGGAGGGCAAAGGTCACTAGAGAACACAGGTTTAAGCAGGGAAACATGGAACGTGGGATGGATGCGAAGAGCAGAGGGCCACTCAAGGCGGACTGCTGTGGGGCTCAAAACCTTCGAAATCCGGAAAGGTCCTAGGTATCGAGGCGAGAGCTTACAGGAGTCTGTTCTGAGAGGGATATCCTTACCAGATAGCCAAACTGACTGACCTTCCTGGTAGTTAGGGGCTGAGGCACGACGCCTGTCAGCCCACGTCTTAGTACGGATAGAGGTCTTGAGCAATGCAGCCCGGACTGTCTTCCAGATGTTATGACAGCGGTGGAGATGGTTTGGTTTGAAGGGAACCGCATACTCCTGCTCAGGGAATAAAGGAGGTTGATAACCGAGAGAGGCCTCGAATGGTGACATACCAGTTGCTGTGGAGACCAGGGAGTTATGGGAATACTCAACCCAAGGCGGATACGTGCTCCAAGTAGTGGGATTGGAAGATGCAACACAGCGCAGAGCAGATTCTAGGTCCTGATTAGCCCTCTCAGTCTGTCCGTTAGTCTGGGGATGGAAACCCAAGGAAAGACTAACAGATGCGCCAAGTGCTTGACAGAAATCTTTCCAGACCTGGGAGGTGAATTGTGGACAATAGGAGGAATAAGAGGAATTTTACCCTGTAGGCTTGTTTGTTTTCTATTTCTATTTTTTTTTTCCAACAAAAATGCAAGATTTGTACTAATGTTGCACTGGAAAAAAAACCCACCCAGATTTAATGTAGAAAGATGTTTCAAATGTCAAATGCTCCTTCAATTCCTTAATACTAATAACTCGAATTGCAGTAATTACATCAAACAATTTTCTGCATTAAAGCACAGAAGTAAATTTCTCGTTAAAAAAGTGCTTTAGGACAATAGAACTCCCAGGGTATTCGCGCACATGCTCCTGACTCAGTGTACATAGGATTATGGCATGCCTCTGGATTAATTAGCTTGAATTTTTAATTTATTATTTAATAAGGAGGTAATCAGAGGCGAGCTGCAAAATGAGGATGTGTAGAGCAATAGCAGTTAATTGCCACATTTCTCACACGTGTTGGTCCAATCAAGTTTGTTGCAGAAAAGACAGAGATAAAAGGTGAGATTATAAATGGTTAAAAAACAGAAGGCAATTTTATTTGTAGCATGATTCAAACAAAATGCAATTTAAAGTGCTTTGCAAGACAGAAAAAAAAGATAAAAATAGTAATAAAATTACAAAACAATTTACGTCGGCAAAGGCAGACAAAATTTCCGACTTACTTTTATGGTCCTTGAATAAGGTTTCAGCCTCAACCGTCATAGCCTCCTTTACAATCCCACCATCAGTGAACGGCTTTTTGTGCTTTGTTAAAATGTGCGCCACTTCAAACGATGCCTCTGTTGCCGCATTTGTCTTCTTTGTTGGTTTGGTGAATGATTGTTGTCTATGAAGCGTTGTTTTTAGCTGCTTAATTTTCTTTTTTTAGAGACCGCCGCCCATGGCAAATTCCTGTGCAAAGTTGCTGTGTACCTTAGTGAAATGGCGTTCCATGTTATATATTTTACCGACAGATACGCTGGCACCGCAGATCAAACACACTCACCTATTGTTTACATTTGTAAAACAAAACTCTGTTTCCCACTATTCATGGAAATTGTATGTTTTTTGCCTCTTAGCTGTGGTCATAGTTGCTGCAAATCTGGCCGCCATTTGCCTCTAAGTCAAGCTAGACTACAGCTCAACCATTTGGTTGACGACTAATTAGCGAATAATAATATGAAGCAGGCGGGATACTTATGAATTTAATTAGATAGTTGTGTAAATTTGTTCAACGAGTGCCAAATCAAATGTCCCTGATAATTTTGTATAAGATTCAGAAAACCTTTGGCGAGCTACTCAAAAAGGGGATGCGAGCTACTGGTTGTTCGGAAGCTACCAGTTGCTCGCGAGCGACAGGTTGGAGACCCCTGGACTAATGAGTCGACTCTTGCAATAATCAAACCTCCTAGGAACAAATGCACGGATAAGAACCTCCAAGTCTGTTTTGGACATCAAACTGTTTTTCAAATTCAGTTTTTCAGTGAAAGGCTGCTGATGTAATCGATTTGATGTGACTATTGAAGTTAAAGTCTGAGTCAATAAGAAAAAAAGTTTGGGTTTTATTTGCAAAGGAATGACAGGTGTGAAGGTCTTAAAGCTTGAAAAGATCAAAATAGTCATATATGAAGAAAAAGGTTTGTTTTATTGTAAGGCATTAAGAATATAAATTTAACAATTACATAATTATGAAAAAAGAAAGAACTTCCATAAAACCAATAAAGATAAAGAAAAAAGTCAGTTGCATTTTTTAGGTGCTTAATTTCTTACTGGGTGCAAGTCAGTATCCTTTTAAACATTTCCTACTAAAACCTTTGAGAATTTTTTTCTTTTTGTTGAGCTTGCTATTTTAGTCCTTTGCATCCATTCATTAAAAAGCCCATACGTGACAAAGCCATAAATTGAGAAGTAAAAGAGGCTGAAATGGAATAAAATGACAAGCTGATTTTTCACCGACCATATTCCCTTCTTGAAATGTCATCTTGATAAACAATACAAAAGTCATATTAAATAGCTGTGCCCGGTTATTCAGCCATAAAGAACTCTTAAAGCATTTAATGCACGGCTGATTATAAAACCTGTATGTCAAAAAAATGTCCTTTTATTTCCATTGCCATTACTTTACTTCCATACTGCCTGACATTTAAAGCCAGACGAGATTAAATAAAATCCATTCCATACTTCAGTGTCTCTTAAAAGCAAAATTATGATGCGTTATGAATAGCTTTATTCTAGTAAGGGGCCATTTATTAATGGACGTTTAAATGACTGAATTTCAGATAACATAAAATTAGTCAAAACTATAATTTTAATTCGTCAAATCAAAGTTATGATATGCATTTATAAGTAAATTACAGGTAATTTAACTTCAACGCCAGTATTTGGGGGGGGGGGGGGGGGGGGGGTAGAAGCTGGAAATGCTTTGAAAAGCTTAGAATGCACCATGATTCAGACTCTTTAAACTGTGTTCAAAGACCAGCATTTTGTCGATAAAGAACTTTTAATAGCCACATGTATCCGTTGACATTTTGCAGTTGTGATTAACGAGCTTACTCCCTGTGATCAAGTGAACCATCTAAAGGTGCCAGTGCCAATAATCCAATGAAACTTGGAGACCTGTAGACCAACAAAAAAAATACAAAAATCCAATTCCCCCACTCGCAGATCGAAAAAAATGTTTTACACTTACACATTCAAGAAATAGAAACAGTGTATTCATCTTTATTTAACAGGAAGGTTTACCAGCTTTTTCTCAACCTACTACATTTTTTTTTATTACAGAAAGTCAAAAATGCACTACATTCAATGATGAAAGAGCTTGTTGAGAGTCAGCATATAGGTAGGGAACAGGAACAAGAGCATTAATCAAGTCCAGGGGCAGACCAATAACAGGCTCTGTAATCATGGTCGACCAGCACTCTAACTTTGGGCTGTGTCGCGTGGTCATTCATCATCTGGAAAAGCAAGAGGCAAAGAAGGAGATTAATAACAAGTACATTAGGCAGTGTTTAGATGCAACCAATGTGCTTCTGGGTCATACAACTGAGCCACAGTGCCAGAAGAAATTATCTTGATTAGCCGGTGATTCGGAAGAGAAATAGGCAAGGCAAGGCAAGTTTATTTCTTCTTCTTCTTCTCCTTTCGGCATTTCCCTTCAGGGGTCGCCACAGCAAGTCAGTTTCTTCCATCTAACCCTATCTGCTGCATCCTCTTCGGTCACGCCAACTATCTTCATGTCTTCCTTCACTGTATCCATGAACCTCCTCTTTGGTCTTCCTCTAGCCCTCTTTCCTGGTGGTTCCAAATCCAGCATCCTTCTGCCGATGTACTCGGTCTCTCTCCTCTGTACATGTCCAAACCATCTCAGTCTGGCCTCCCGGACTTTATCTCCAAAACCTCTAACATGTGCTGTTCCTCTGATATACTCATTTCTGATTCTGTCCATCCTGGTCACTCCCAGAGAGATCCTCAGCATCTTCATCTCTGCTACCTCCATCTCTGCTTCCTGTCTTTTCCTCAGTGGCACTGTCTCTAGACCAAACAGCATGGCGGGTCTCACCACGGTTTTGTACACTTTTCCTTTCATTTTAGCTGAAACTCTTCTGTCACACATCACACCTGATACTTTTCTCCACCCGTTCCAGCCTGCTTGAACACGCTTCTTCACCTCTTTTCCACACTCTCCGTTGCTCTGGACTGTTGATCCCAAGTACTTAAAATCTTCCACCTTGTTTATCTCTTCTCCCTGTAACCTCACTTTTCCATTTGGATCCCTCATCATTCACACACATGTACTCTGTCTTACTCTGACTAATCTTCATTCCTCTTCTTTCTAGTGCAAACCTCCACCTCTCCAGCTTTTCCTCCACCTCTTCCCTCCTCTCACTACAGATCACAATGTCATCTGCAAACATCATTGTCCATGGAGATTCCTGTCTGACCTCGTCTGTCAGCCTATCCATCACCATAGCAAACAGCAAAGGACTCAGAGCAGATCATTGGTGCAGTCCCACCCCCACACTGAACTCCTCTGTCTCACCTACAGCACACCTCACCACTGTCTTACAGCCCTCATACATGTCCTGAACCGCTCTAACATACTTCTCTGTCACACCAGACTTCCTCATACAATACCATAGTTCTTCTCTAGGTACCCTGTCATACGCTTTCTCAAGATCTACAAAGACACAGTGCAGCTCCCTCTGACCTTCCCTGTACTTCTCTATCAGCATCCTCAAGGCAAATACTGCATCTGTAGTGCTCTTTTTAGGCATAAAACCATACTGCTGCTCACAAATTCTTACTTCAGACCTTAGCCTAGCTTCGACAACTTTTTCCCATAACTTCATCGTATGGCTGATCAGTTTAATTCCTCTGTAGTTACCACAACTCTGTACATCTCCCTTGTTCTTAAAAACAGGAACTAGCACACTTCTTCTCCATTCATCAGGCATCTTCTCACTTTCTAATATTCTGTTAAACAGCCCAGTCAGAAACTCTACTGCCACCTCACCTAAACACTTCCATACTTCTATAGGGATTCCGTCAGGGCCGAGAGCCTTTCCACTCTTCATCCTCTTCAGTGCCCTCTTTATTTCTACCTTACTGATCCTAGCCACTTTCCGGTCCACTTTGGTAACGTTTTCTACTCTTTGTTCTCTTTCATTCTCTTCATTCATCAACTCTTCAAAGTACTCTTTCCATCTTCCCATCACATTACTGGCATCTGTCAAGAGACATCCATTCCTGTCTTTAATCACCCTAACTTGCTGCACATCCTTCCCATCTTTGTCTCTCTGTCTTGCCAACCTGTATAGGTCCATCTCTCCCTCCTTGCTGTTCAGCTTAGCATACAAGTCGTCGAAGGCTGCTTGTTTTGCCTTTGCCACCTCTACTTTAACCTTATGCTGTATCTCCCTGTACCCTTGCCTACTCTCCTCAGTCCTCTCAGTGTCCCACTTCTTCTTAGCCAGCCTCTTTCTTTTGACACAATCCTGCACCTCCTCATTCCACCACCAAGTCTCTTTATCTATCTTCCTTCCAGATGACACACCAAGTACTCTCTTGCCTGTCTCCCTGATCACATTAGCTGTAGTTGTCCAGTCATCTGGAAGCTTCTCTTGCCCACCAAGAGCCTGTCTCAACTCTGTTATAAAGTTCAAGCAGCACTCTTCCTTTTTCAGTTTCCACCATTTAGTCTTCTGCACTCCCTTCATCTTCTTAGACTTCCTCACTGCTATGGTCATCTTACACACGACCATCCTGTGCTGTTTGGCTACACTGTCTCCTGCTACAACTTTGCAGTCACTGATCTCTTTCAGATTACACCGCCTACACAACATGTAATCTACCTGTGTACTCCTTCCTCCACTCTTGTAAGTCACCCTGTGTTCCAGCCTTTTCTTGAAATAAGTATTCACTACAGCCAATTCCATTCTTTTCGCAAAGTCGATCACCATCTGACCTTCTGCATTCCTGTTCTGGATACCAAACCTGCCCATCACCTCCTCATCATCTCTGTTTCCTGCACCAACGTGGCCATTGAAGTCTGCTCCAATAACAACTCTCTCACTTCTAGGGATGCTCTGGATTGCCTCATCAAGGCCTGACCAAAATTTCTCTTTCTCCTCGACCTCACATCCTACCTGTGGCGCATACCCACAAACAACGTTGAACATTACCCCTTCAATTTCTAGCTTGAGGCTCATCACCCTGTCTGACCTTCTTTTTACCTCCAGAACATTCCCAACTAATTCTTCCTTCACTATAACTCCTACACCATTCCTCTTCCTATCTACACCGTGATAGAACAACTTAAACCCCGCTCCCAGACTTCTAGCCTTGCTGCCTTTCCATCTAGTCTCCTGGACACACAGGATATCTACTTTTCTTCTCTCCATCATGTCAACTAACTCTCTACCTTTACCCGTCATAGTACCAACATTCAAAGTTCCTACCCTAAGTCCCAGACTCTTGAGGTTTCTCTTCTCTCTCTGCCGATGTACGCGTCTTCCGCCTCTTCTTCTTTGACCTCTTCTTCTTTGAGGGCAAGTTTATTTGTATAGCACAATTCATATAAAATGTAATTCAAAGTGCTTCACAAGAAAGAAAAGAAAAAGAATGCATTAAAATCACAAAACATAGAATCAAAAAGTTTAAAAATTAAATAAATAAAATCATTAAAACAGATTAAAAAAAAGAGCAATTAATAAAAAGCACAGTTAAACAGAAGTGTTTTCAGCCTAGATTTAAACATTGTCACAGTAGAGGCCTGTCTCACGGCCTCAGGAAGTTTGTTCCAGTAAATATTACTTCAATTTGCACCCCTACCAGTTCTCCCCACACTACACAATTTTGTGGAATGATTACAGTATGGATTTATATTCTCATTTACACTTCCAAAACTAAGTAAAAAAAAAAAAAAAAATCCGTAAGACCAAAGCACATAAAACAAAAACTTTGCTAGCTTGTTCTTTACTGAACAAACTTGGTTAGGAATAATTATGTTTTAAAGTTTAATAAGTTCCATTTATTTTGTTTGTTTTACTGTTTGTTTCATTATACCAAAGGGGGAATAAAAACCAACCTGTTTAGAATTTAACAATTTTTTCACAACCTTTCTGTCACTACATTGTTGGCTCCTTTGAATCAAGTATTTTTCAGTCAATGTTTTAAATGCTTGGCAGTGAAACATCCTGCACAACATCTGTACAATCTGTAAAAAAAAAAGAGTTGCCATGTAGAGACAAATAAAAAAAGCAGTTAATTTTGGTGAATAAAATAAAGCTGATTTTTGTCTGTGGCTTAGCTATTCGAGAAGTAATTTAAGGACAACAGTGGAAACAATATCTATAGTCAATTAAAAACTAGGCATCGCAAGAAAGCCTTTTAAGTTCATTTAAACATCTCTAAACTTTCTAAAATTTTCTGAGTTTTGGGCCTGACGTTTCATACTTCAGTTTTAGTTTTTCTTTCAAAGACAACCTTTTGTCTAATTTCTTGGAAACTTGCAAAAAACTATGGGTCGGCAATGCGTCAATTTGTGGAAAATTGGCAAACTCGAGCACAGCCAACATGTTACTCATTGAGCGTTCTACACCTCATTTTTTGAGCTTTTGCGACAGATCGCATCATTATTGCTCTGACTTAAAATTTTGCAACCGTCGCAAGAATTTTCTGAACTCTACTCTGAGCCGGAACGGTCGTGGTATTGTCGACTGATTGCTAAATGAGCACTAGACAAACAATCAACCATTAGTCATTTTAATAACCGATTGAACCGACATCTATCGGACAAACCGACATTTATCGGATGAAGTTTGCAGCCTTGTTTGTACCTTCAGCCTGAGAGCTCACAGCACGCCTCTTTCTGAGAGTACAAGTTCCATAAACGTTGCACGTTAAACGTGCAATTTATCGGACGAACAGTGTACAATAATCTTTAGATGTTCTGTAGATAATGTGTCGTTAATCGACTGATTTTAAGTGATCACAGAAACATCATCATCTAGTTGGAAATGTGTCTCTGACCATCTGGCGATAAATTGCAGATGAATATGATAGGTGCACGATCGTCCCCCAACAATTTACCTATTTTCAAGTTACTATGAAAATTAGCTGCATGTAGATCTGCCGTGCTGTGCAGTGAAGTTCAGAATGCCACCTAGAAGACGTCTTATCGCTCTGCATCTTCAGCTTGCCCACCTCCATATACAGTAAAACATTGTGTTGCTTGCAGCAATATGTACAATTAATATAATGTACTGTCTACAACTTGCAAAGTATCAACTATTTGTACTAAAGGCGTGGACATTCGCATTGCATACGCATAGGTAACACGTCCCCGCCAGTGTGTTGCAAATGTGCCGGTGTCATGTTTGCAATGCATCGCCTAGCGCTTTATGGTTGATTGTCGCCTTACTGACAAGACATGCGTTCGATTTAGATCACATCTTCTCCCAATCACCGTAATTTTCTGATATATCTTATTTTATGTAAGCAAGACTTAACAGCTGCTCAGAAATCATTTGTCTTTATTAGCCAGATTACTAACAGTAAACTGAGTTAATACACTGACAATCTAAGCAAGATCTTTATTTGGGATATTACTCCCTGTGGTAGATTTTTTTTATCCATGACAAAGACAAGAATGTTCACAAGCAGCAAAGATTAGCTGTTATTGTGGATTAGCACCCAAAAAAAGAGAGCGCTTTAAAGTACTAGATCATCTATAAATGAGGTAACCTTATGTTGTCCTCCCATCCTACCAGATGATGTCCAGCCATGTACAAGCCAGCTGGGGATTTGTCAGTAGTACCGCCTCCAGCACTACTCACCAAGGGAGAAATAAAATAAGTAAAAAAAAACAAAACAAAACTACATAGCTGACTCTGCACACACGCACACACACAAAATTGAAAAACAAGTGACTCAACCATTTTTCAGGCACTCTTAAATTTTGGCTTTTCTTTACAAAAACTGGTCATTTTCAACTTCAGTAGGAAACATTTTGAATTAGGTGTAAGAGTTGCGGTTGGATATTCAATTAATTTGCCATCAGTATTGTTGCTTCAATATTCTTTGTTTCCATCTTTTTATTTCATTTTCCTTGTATAAATTGATATTTTGGTTTCCGCATGGCAGACAGAAAAACAAGAAAATAACTCACAAAGTACTGCCAAAATATATTTTGAAAAAAAAAAAAAAAGATTGTGTTCTAATAAGAGACAAATATGTTCTGCATATGAAGTGGTATAAAGTGGTTGCAAACCAATTTGCGAGTAAGAAGAAAGAGGGACTCTAAAGAAGAAGGGTTTTACAGCCACAGCATCTAACAGAAGGCGCCCTTTTGAACAGAAGCTGTTTTTTTTTTTTAGCCACCAACTTATGAACAAAGCTGAAATGAGTATAAAATTGTTATAAAATATCTGTAATTTGCCCGATTAAATCTTGCCAAGGTCATTCATTTCATCCACTTAAAAGATCAAAGAAGTAGGTTTCAATTTTTCTACTAATTGAAACACTTAAAACAGGACAATAGACCATCTTCCCTTAATTTACTTCATGCCTTCTTCTCCTTTTGGCTTTTCCCTCTGGCGGTCCCCAAAGCAAGTCACTTCCCTACATCTAACGCTGTCTACTCCATAATATTCTCTAACAACAACTACCTTCATGTTTTTCACTACAGTTGTAGACCTCCTTGTTGGTCTTCCTAGAGATAACTTGCCCGGCTGTTCCAAATATATAGAAACCATATCAGTCTGGTCTCTTTGTTAATTAGATTTTTTTTTTTTTTTTTTTTTTAGCTTTTCCACCTTCTTTTCTTCATTCTAACGACCCATCTGATTATAATTTACAAACATCAGAGTCCAAATTACTCAGTGGCACATAGAAAAAAAACAGGAAACAGAGATGGAAGATACTGGGGATGTCTCTGGGAGTGATCAGGATGGACAGGATCAAAAATGAGTATGTCAGGGGAACAGTACACGTTAGAGATTTTGGAGATAAAGTCAGAGAGGCCAGACTGAGATGGTTTGGACATGTACAGAGAAGAGAGACTGAGTACATCAGCAGAAGGATACTGGGTTTGGAACCACCAGGAAAGAGGCCTAGAGGAAGACCAATGAGGAGGTTCATGGATACAGTGAAGGAAGACATGAAGATAGTTGGCGTGACCAAAGAGGATACAGCAGATAGGGTTAGATGGAAGAAACTGACTTGCTGTGGCGGCCGCTGAAGGGATATGTTGAAAGGAGAAGAAGAAGAGTTCAAATTATTCCATGCACCCATGTTTAAATGTTGTTTGTAGCAGTGGATGTTGACAGTAGGAACGTCTTGGTCACTTTAAATTTAATTCTAGCTTACTGCTAACCTTGGTGTGAATATACTGTAGCTTGAAAGCCCTATGCATTCTCTTTCATGAATCTTTCTCTAAATTATTTCCCTTGGCTATGCATCTGAGCACTGGTTTGCAACCAACAGAGGGAGCCTGGCACGGGTTCATATACATCTAAGGACCAGCTGGTTTGGGTCATCGTGATATGAAGCAGGGCAAGTTTATTTATATAGCATATTTAGTACATGAAAAAGCCCATTGCGCTGTGAATAGTCAGATAGGGAAGACATAAAAGCATCATATGCAAAGGAAATGCATCAACATTGTGAACATCCTAATTGAGTAAAAAAAAAGCAGTGTGATTCTCACCAATGATCTCGTGGTTGCATCTGAGTTATCTGCTAAAGTTGGCAAACACTTGTTTTAGTGTCACTGAAACATGGAGAACGTGCATAAACTCATTGCTAAACCAAAAACTGTTTTTTTTTTCTTTCTTTAGACAAATAGTCTACAAAAAAAAGAAAAAAAAAAAAAACAAACTATATTGAACCTTGGCTAAAATACATTTTAAACCAGCCTACCAAATTTGACTAAATTACAATCTACAATGACTATTTTTAAGGTTCAGCACTGTCATGTAGCATCAATTATCAGAGCTCTTGGGTTTTTTCTTTTTTTGTCTTTGGTTGGTTGTTTTTTTTTTTTTTTCCCTAATCAATATCAAGGCCTTTAAATGTAATTTGAAAAAAAAGTATGATTTTTTTTTTTTTTTCTTTCATAAATTTCTGCGATCACTGCCTTCAACCTAACTAACTACCTGCTGAGTTTGAAGCGGCCGGAATGGGAATCAATACAATGGTTCACGCCCGGAAAAGGGTGAAATGCTCCATGCAGGTCAGGGACATGGTCCTGCCCCAATTGGAGAAGTTTAAGTATCTCGGAGTCTTGTTCACGAGTGTGGGAAGGATGGAGCGGGAGATCGACAGACGGATCGGTGCAGCGTCAGCATTAGGACGCTGTATCGATCCATCATGGCAAAAAAAGAGCTAAGCTAAAATCAAAGCTCTCGATTTACAAGTCAATCTACGTTCCTACCCCCACCTATGGTCATTAGCTGTGGGTGGTGACTGAAAAAACGAGATTGCGAATACAAGCAGCCAAAATGAGCTTCCTCCGCAGGGTGGCTGGGCTCTAACTCAGGGATTGAGTGAAGAGTTCCACCATCTGGGAGGATCTCAGAGTAGAGCCGCTCCTCCTCTGGGTCAATTTTGTTTTTGGCACCCATCCGAGTTTTAGTTTCAGTCCTAGTCTTTGGAGCAGAAATTAATTCAAGTTTTAGTCACATTTTAGTCATCCCTATATATTTTAGTTTTAGTCAAGTTTTAGTCAACAAAAACTCAGAAGAGTTTTGCCAACAGGTCCCATGGACCTGCGGGAGAGACTATGTCTCACAGCTGATGGAGGTGGAGCTCAGCAGGATGAGAGATCAGAGGTACAGACCAGGAGGTAGTGGTGGAACATAATGAAGTAAATGTACTTCGTTACTGTACTTAAGTAAAAAAATTGTGTATCTGTACTTTACTTAAGTAAAATTTAAGACCGGTACTTTTACTTCACTACATTTTTAGAGCATATCGCTGTACTTTTACTTTGCTACTTTTTAAAAGTGTGTTTTACATTTTTGTTACATTTTCGTTCAGGAATTTGAAAAATACACAGGTTTTTTAGCGCATCTTGAAGCCGCATCGCCAAAATCAAAAGAAGCAGTTGATCGGGAGAAGAAGTAATGAATCGAGAAACATTTTCCGCATTCATTCAGCGCCAAAAACCTAACATCAAATATAGTGCAAATTAAAAAGAGTCAGAAGATCGTTGTTCATTGTGTTTACTTCTAAATAAAAAGTTGAGCCATCATAACACAGAGCAGGGGCGGATCTAGAATTTTCCAAAGGGGGCTGGGGCTTTGACAAAGCCAATATATATAGTGACTGGGGGCCTCCCCCCCCCAAAACATTTTGAAAAATAAGTGTGATTTTCCTCCATTTTGGCAGCCCATTCACTGGCCCTTCTAGAGGATAGCTTGACTTGTCCCCTTTCCTTTCCTTTAATTTAATTTAATTTTTTTTTTTGTGGACCAAAAGAGGCGGGAGAGGGGGTCACACCATGGTGACACCCTATAGCACAAAAATTAGATTTGAATTATGGTCGAATACTTTTACTTTTTACTTAAAAAGTACAATTTACACCAACTACTTTTGTACTTTTATTTAAGTAAATTTTTTTATTGGTACTTTTACTTTTGTAATTTTTTTGCCTAATTATCTGTACTTTTACTGAAGTACAAAAAGTGAGTACTTCATCCACCACTGCCAGGAGGATGAGGGACCATAGGTAGTAGCTCTGCAGGATATGTGACCAGAGTTAGAGCTCAGCAGGGTGAGGAACAAAAGGTAGAGTTTAGCAGGATTAGGGATCAGAGGCAGAGCTCAGCAGGATGAGGGACCAGAGGTGGATGGATAGCAGGATGAGGGATCAAACGTGGAGGGGCATCATCTTGGTTGCAGTAGGGGTGCATGACAGCAACACCGCAGATGATCTGACCTAGAAGTGAAGGACAATGGTGAAAGTACCAAATATAACATTTTTACTTTTAATGTACATATTTGGACAATCTTGCTCACATGCCCTTCAGCAATCCTCCTTGTAAATTAAACGGGGAGGAAAATATATAATTAGACCCACAGCAGAAACTCCACCTATCTGACCAGAAGGTATCATTTTAATGACCAGTATTTATTTTTTTCTAACTGCACCAAAAGTTTATTTCCCAACCATAAATTAAGTCTTATTTGTTGCTCAAATGTTTTTTTTTTTTTTTTTTGGTTTCTCATGTGCATTTATAAAACGCAAGTGCATCTAGATGCATTATCTAATTATAGCGGCATTCACTTATAACTGAGAAAAATGTGCATTGTGGCAAGTTTATTGTTTAACCTACACAATCCATCATGTGGCATTCATCAGAATCATCACAATAGAAAACTGGATAAAGCTCTGACTTCTTTAGATTTTTTCCTTTCTAAGTTTTTTTAGATCTAGGTGAAGTTGTGCCAGAAAGTCTCAGACAACGGGCACTTTTTTCCTCATATTCAGAGGAAGTGACAGAGTGAAAGCAATGAGTGATTTGTTGCTCTGAACTGTTTGAATTGTTAAGAGGGTGTTCTCAGCGTGTTTGCCAGTGAAGTGCAATACTTCAACACGACAATAAAGTGCCATTCATCTCCTGATGTGGCTTAAATATAAAGTAAACTCCGGGTAAGAAATGGATGGAAGCTTATTTAAGGCCCGAACGAGTATACAGGTTTTAGATACTATTCTGTTATATGAAAAGGTAATAAAAAAGTAATTTCATCAGTAATTTGGGAGATAATGCAATTGCAAAATGTTTACAGACCTACAAAAAGCCCATGTATTTATTGCCTCTTCCACATTGTTTGAAAAAAGCCATAATTCTTTGGGAGGCGTTAGCTCAGTGGTAGAATTTCGATCCTTGGACCGGAAAAAGCTGGTATCATTCCCACTTGGCCTATGCCGTAGCGTTAACTCCCGGTTACTCCGACCATTGATGGCATTGAGGCTGCCTGCTGCGGTACAATGCAGCAAAAATAATTTCCCCCTTGTAGGGATAACTATAGTACACTACAAATAAATAAACAAATAACTAAATGAAGATCTTGATGGACTCAGATTTCCAAATTTTATCCATGAATTATCAAAATAACTTTTTTATGCTGTCCTCAGCTTAAAATCTTTTGAAAGTTAAAAAACAACCATTTATTGTTTTAGGCTTTCCATTAACCTAAATTTAATGATAGAAGCCCCCGTGGGTAAAACCTTGTGTTTCGAAGGTGTACAATTTGTTCAGTGCCAATGTCATTACAAATTATGAAAAGGTGCAAAATGAAGAAAGAACCAGCTAATTCTTCTTCTTTTGGTTATTCCCTTCAGAGGTGTCACAGCAAGTCAGTTACTTCCATCAACCCTGTCTGCTGTATCTTCTTCGGTCACATCTACTATCTTCATGTCTTCCTTCACTGTATCCATGAACCTCCTCTTTGGTCTTCCTCTAGGCCTCTTGCCTGGTGGTTCCAAACCCAGCATCCTTATGACGATGTACTCGGTCTCTCTTCTCTGTACATGTCCAACCATCTCAGTCTGGCCTTTCTGACTTTATCTACAAAATCTCTAACATGTGCTGTTCCCCAAATACACTCATTTCTAATCCTGTCTATCCTGGTCACTCCAAGAGAGATCCTCAGCATGTTCATTTCTGCTACCTCCATCTCTGCTTCCAGTCTTTTCTTCAGTGCCACTGTCTCTAGACCAAACAGCATGGCGGGTTTCACCACGGTTTTGTACACGTTCCCTTTCATTTTAGCTGAAACTCTTCTATCACACATCACACCTGATATTTTTCTCCACCCATTCCAGCCTTCCTAAATATGCTTCTTCACCTCTTTTCCACATTCTCCATTGCTGTGGACTGGACTCCCTTGTCTAAGGGCTACGTACATGAAATGTGTCAATATTATTAGAAGTTAGCAATCATAAATGACTTTTTTTTTTCAAATACATACAAAAATGAAGCTTTAAAAGTAATTTTATACCTTGAAATAATAAAACATTAAAAAGTAATTGCATACAAACAGTACTTACCTGTCCGCATAACTAAAGTAATGCTATGTGCATTTTTAAAACCATTAAAATTTATTTATTTGATGTATGTGTTAATAAAATGTGTATCAGTGCAAACAAGTATATTAAATCTGAATGCTAAAAAGACTCCATGAATATTTGTTACAAAAAGAAATTCAGAAACTATTGGGAATCTTTCAAAAAAAGAAAGTCAGTCATGCACACGATGCTGTTTGGATACACTTAAAATAAATTCCTAAATGTACCCCAGTACTAATACAGGTACTGTATAATTTTTGATGTTTAATGTTAAGATGTTTTATGTTATGTAAAGATAGAGTAAATCATTTGCAATTCACACTTCATTGAAATATCATTTAAACGTGGCTCCTCTTAGTTTTTTGTTTGAAACTTTCTGTTTGAAACTTTCTTACTTTGTGCTATTTGGAAGAGCTCATCCTTTCCTCCTCATAAAGGCCAGATCGACGAAGGCGTTGAGGCCCACAATTTTTTTTCTTCCTCTTTGCGGCTGTGTCTTGAGCGTTTTCTTGCTCTGCTTCCGGATCTGACTCATCCACATCAGCCTCGTACCCCAAAGCATCATTTCGGGCTTGGGGCTCCAGGATCTCTATCAAAGTTTCAATGTCCTCTTCCATTTCAGATAGGTCATCGATCATGCTGTCGATTTCTGAGCTTCCTTCCAGAACATTCGATTCCAAAACATCGTTGAACGTCTTTTTGATGTCTTCTTTCACTGCTACAGCATCCTTGAGAATGTCCTGGTACGTGACAATCTGATCTTTGAAGTCATCCAAATCAAGTCCTCTTTCTGTCGTCTGATCTATCAGTACTATCGTATCCAGAATTATTTCTTTTAAAAAGTGTTTAGCAGCTCTGAGTTTCATTTTTACTAACCTCTTTCGCATAAGGAATTTCCTTTGTTCCCGGGTGAGACCGGACATATTAACGGTTGATGAGCTGCTTTCCTTCTTAATCGAAAACTCTTATTTTCGTTTTAAATGGCTCTATTTAGGTGCTGCATATATCATCAAAATAGAAAACAATGGAACGCACAACGTCATTCAAGAAAGTTCATTTGACTTTGTTCAACGCGCACATTTTGGTAACTAGGCAACCGCAAATACTGGGAGCTACCATCTAACTGAAACACCCCTCTGCAAATCTTGCAGTTGGTTGAGTCCAACGTTCCCTCTAAACCGCGCGTCTGCGCACTGCTCGCAGCTTAGGACCGCATAAGAAAATCTATACAATGCACAAAATGAAACTCAGTTTAAACTAAAAATGGGGAAATGAGACAGAGCTCGGAAGTATATCTCTTTCTTCCTGAAACAAATGGCTTCAAACCACTGCTTCTGGGTTTGGATCGTTGCTCCTACTGACGTCACAAAACAGTCAAAGTTTTTGCTCCGTCCCCTTCTGCTCAAGAAACTTATGTGTTTGCCCAGACACATTTTAGCTTTAGCTTTTTTTTCGTTTAGAAGATCTTCAGCTTTGGAAATAAAATTTATATGACTTTTCCAACCCAAGGTTTTTTGTATCATGATTCCTAACAATTTAATTTCATTAAAAAATTACAGGAAACATTGGTTGCAGGGCCATAAAATATTCACATTTATTTATTTAGATGCAGTGACTTTTTGTAATGTGCATTATATTTATGTAACACAAAGCAAAAGAAAATTTTATGTCAGTAAAAAATGTACAGAGAGAACACTGAAAGATTCTTTAGTTTTAAATAAATAAATGAATTACTATATTCATCCCTCACCGGGAAATTTTTGTACTGCACTCCTTACACCGCAGCAGGCTGCCCTTCGACGGCGCCAATGGTGGGAGAAGCGGGGGTTAGGTGTCTTCTCCAAGAACCCTAGACGTGCTCTCTGTGGGACGCGAACCCGCGCGTGAACGCGCTAACCACTGTGCTGCCGTCTCTGGTCTTTAACAGATAAACCCAAAACATCCTGTGGAAAAAAAAAAAACTTTTTAAAAAGTCTTTTGGGTTGATGTTATTCTAAATCCTTTTTCAGGGTGGGTGCAAACACAGAGCTGTGACATGCCACACAAAGGGCTTTAAATCCATTGTCAAGGTCAGTCCCTCGAGGCTGACTGCTGCTTTTAAGATGGTTAAAATGCATTTGTAATAAATTAAATTCTTGTCAAAGCCTGCTCTAAAGTTTAGAAGATATACTACCTTTTTCCACTCTTGCCTTCATTTTTTTCTCTTTCGACGCTACAAAGCATTTCATACTTGTAAAGTTTTTTCAGTTTGTGCCTTCCTTTATCCAGTCTTTGCTTTGCCAGTTAGTTAAATTATACAACATATTGATGATGTGTAACACAAGTTCTATAATCTGCCGAAAAGAGAAGAAAAAATAAACATATTAAGTCAAAGACAATTTTGTTTATTTGGAAATCAACTTGAGGTCAGAGTGATCACAAAAGCAGTGCCAATCTTTAAAAAGTATTATATAAATGCTACAAAGAAAGGTTGATTTGTTACAGGAAGTATGTTATAGTTATATACAGAAAGTGAATATTTCAGGCTTCTAGAGTACCCAGATCTTTCTATACAGAGTTGTACTGCAGCTTTACCTTATTGCAAATTACAGAGATCCAGCGTGAATGACTTGAGTAAGAAAATGCTGGTGTTTTTTCAGTTTTAGGATAAATTAGTTTTTGTGTTTCAAGTTGTTTTAGTAGCAACACTATAACACATAACGTTCATAACTAAGTTATATTGCTGACTCCAGCTTGTACTATCATCTTCTTGCTTTGTATTGCTGACTATAGCTTATACTATCATCTTCTTGCATAGCTTTAAATTCTGTCAGATGGTATTGACACCTTAACGTGGTGGAGGGGTTTGCATGCCCCAATGATCCTAGGAGCTATGTTGTTTTTTGTTTTTTTTGTCACAACCCACAGTTGATTAACCTATGATCTGATTTTCCTTTTATTATTATTAATTTTAAAATTGAACACTCCTTTGTTTTGTCGAAGATGTAATTTGAGATGATTCACAACTCACCATTGTTTTTAGAAGTTTAATTCTATCGTCATGAATTAATCAGATTAGCTTTTTTTTGTCTAACATCACAAGTTATTTGTTGTCTCACTACGGTTTTGTACACATTCCCTTTCATTTTAGCTGAAACTCTCCAATCACACATCACACCTGATACTTTTCTCCACCCATTTCACCCTGCCTGCACACGCTTCTTCACCTCTATTCAACACTCTCCATTGCTCTGGACTGTTGATCCTAAGTACTTAAAATCTTCCACCTTCTTTATCTCTTCTCCCTTTAACTTCAGTTTTCCATTTGGGTCCCTCTCATTAACACACATATAAAGAACCAGCTAATACAGCATCATAAATTGTTCTTTGTTAAGACATATAACACTGACCCACTGTACAGGAAGGGTCAGAGCAGGCTTTACCTCCTCAGGAGACTGCGGTCATTGGAGTGGGGCACTCTTGAAGACCTTCTACGACTCTGTGGTGGCAACAGTCATCCTGTACGGTGTGGTCTGCTGTAACAATAGCGTCACAGAAAGGGAGAGGAAGAAGCTGGACAGAATCCTCAAGAAGTCCAGCTCTGTCCTGGGCTGCTCCCTGGACTCAGTGCGAGAGATGGGTGACAGAAGGGTCCTGAAGAGACTGACATCCATGCTGGACAACAAGTCCCACCCTCTGCAGGACACTCTATCTGCACTAAAAAGCAGCTTCAGTGGCAGGCTGCTCTACCCTCGCTGTGTGAAGGAGAGATTCAGGAGGTCTTTCCTTCCTTCTGCTGTGAGACTCCACAATGAGCAATTTGAACCATGTGCTCTTTTTGCTATTTCTCACCAGAACTGTGCAGTAGCTCACTCACTTTGAATGCATGTTATTGTCCTTAGTCTATTTTGCCTTTTTGTTTTGTTTGTGCATACTTGTCGTGACCTTTTTTTTTTCTGCCTGTGCCTATTCTGTTGCATACTGCAATTTTCCTATTGTGGGACAAATAAAGGTATTCTTAATCTTAATCTAAACCACAGTCGACCATGCAAAGCCCAACTCACTATAAATACTGTCACTACTACAGTCAACAACAGTCAAATTATAATCAGTTTTTGGGCGGCAAAGCTTAGTGGTAAAGTGACTGTTCTGTAACCGCAAAATCACAGTTTGATCCCCACATGCTCATGTCAAAGTGTCACACGAGAAGCCAATTAGTATCAATTTTCAATTCAATTCAATTCAATTTTATTTGTATATCCCAAAATCACAGAATTTCTGTCTCAATGGGCTTCACAAGAAAAAGAGGAATGTATTGACACAAATACACAGCAAGAAAAATAACTAACAAATGCTAACTAAACAAGACTAGCACATCTATGCCCTTAGACTCTCCTTCTTGGTGAGGAAAAACTCCTAAAAAACCCATCAGTGGGGAAAAAATAAGAAACCTTGTGGGAATCCACATGAATGAGAGATCCCTCCTCTGGGACGAGCAACCAATGTGTCAAAGATTATTGTTTAAATATTAGCTTATTCTACTCTACAGCTAAATATCTAAAGAAGTCTATAGACGTTCTTCATCCTGATGGAAACACGGGGGGTTCCTCAGCCCGGAGATGTCGAGGAAGGGGATGAGTAGATGTTCTTCATCCTGATGGTTACACGGAGGACTCCTCAGCCCAGCGATGCCCTGGACGGGGATGAGTAGATGGATTTCATCCTGATGGAGCGGGGATGATGAAGCGTGAAGGTCTCCTCGGTGTGGCCATGCCCAGGACAGGAACGCAGAGCCCTGAATGGGGCTCTCTCCCAGAGAGGAGGGAGAGACGTGGACAACATGTGAATTGTACTGTACCAACTAGCAGTGTAATTCTAAATAAACAGACAATAGAGAACAATGAATGAGATAGAAAGCCAGGGGTTAGGGTAGGGGGAGAGGGTACAGACCCTGGTTAGAGTAGGGGGTAAGCGGGTAAGGGCCAAGGCAGTCTGGCAGAGAATAGTAGATAGAATTAGAGGACAGAACCCCAATGTACCATACTTTCCCCAGCTTCTACTATCTAGCAGCCAACTAGTAATTATATCAGCTAAATGTCTCCGTTTCTAGCTGGCCTGGTGATAAGCTTGTTCAAACAGGAATGCTTTAAGCCGCCCTTTAAATGTAGGAACACTGTCTGCCTCTCTCACTTGAGCTGGGAGCTTATTCCATAAAACTGGAGCTTGGTAACTAAAGGCTCTACCTCCAACTGTACTTTTAGAAATGCTAGGAACCACCAACAGCCCTGCATTTTGTGAGCGGAGTGTTCTGCTTGGTTGATAAGGTACTATAAGTTCACTGATGTAGGATGGAGCCAATAGTCAAATATCACTTCTAATAAGTGGTAGTTGAGCACTCAGTTGAGTTATTATGTAAAAGTGCTATGTAATGTTACAACCATTTACGTGAAATTCAGGTAAACCAAGGCCAAAAATACTGGCTTTAATTCCGAAAGGATGGTTTGCTTTGCTCCACACTGTAATTACTGGAACAAGTTCAAATGTCAAAGAATTGGCCAAGCTGATTCTTCTTTTTGTGGGTTAAAAATCACTCTTGTTATAGAGTGGTGTCACATTTTTACACGCAAACGTGAAACCAATCACTTCAATCAGACTTTTACTGATCCCAAACCAAACACAAACTGTCATGTCTATTAAATTATTTGTACACGATGAACACAAACAAGGTGTGCGCACATTTGTACTTGACATCTGTATGAGGTGCCAAAGTAATCTTTTGATTCTGAGAAATGCTTAACCTCCAGCACAGAATTTTTGCCGTTTCTCAATACATCTCAAAGAAAGAAAGAAAAGGATTTCAGGCTTGTTGCAGCAATCCATTATTACAACAATCCATTCATTGCCCTGTGCTGTTGTGCCGTGATTGATTAGTTTCTTTGAAAAAAAAAAAAAAAAAGATGTCAATCTTGCAAGCTTAGCAGAGCTTGACATGAGAACTCAGGGCATCATTGATGAGTAGAAAACTGTTCCCACAGTAACCCGTGAGTGGTAAAATATTCTTTTGAAATAGCTTCTTTTTTTTTTTTTTTCATGTATACAATCGGAAGCTCGTGATGCTACAGATTAAAAAAACATCAACATTGTACTTGCAAGGTTACAGATTTTATCTCAGACATGCATTAAACTGATGCTCACACTTCCCTCCGCGTTTGTTACTACTCTCCGGCATGCTTAGATTACCTCATTGTTTTATGCATCGGTGTTGGGACAAACAAACATATATTGTTGCTCATTCTTTATGGATTTATATCCTGATGTGCAGATGTGCAAATGAGTTCACAAATACGTTTTGTATCATCATCGTCATGCATTGCATTGCAACAAGATAATAAAAATGAGAGTGTTTAAAGGCTATGGCATCTTTTATTCAGCTTGTAAAAGAGGGACAGGAAGCGGGTAGAGAGAGGATGACATGAAGTAAAAAGCAGCCGGATTCTACTGTAAACCGAACCTTCATAACAATGACTGTTAGCTTTTGTATGTTCCCACTTAACTGTACAATGAAGGGAATTATGGGAAATTGATAGATCATTTTTAAATAACTTGAATGTGGAAATGATATAAAGAGAATTCAAAGGTGAAACATTATGTGGTGATTACCATTTTTGTTTTGTACATTTGTGCAGATACTGCACGGTGACACAGTGGTTGGCCTCAAGAGGCTTGGGACATTTGTCTTTCTGTGTGGAGTTTGCATGCTCTCCCCCTGTATGCGTGGGTTTTCACACAGAATGCCGGTTTCCTCCCTCTCTCCAAAAAACAGCATTTTAGGTTGTTTGGCAACTGCGAAATTGCCCCTAGGAATGCATGGTTATTTGTGTGTGTGGCCAAGTGACAGACAGGTGAAATGTTCGGGGTTTACCCTGCCTCTTGCCTTGAATCAGCCGGGATAGGCTATGGCACGCAACGCAACCCCGTCAAGGAAAAGCGGTTTAAAAGATGAATGAACATTTGTGCAGATCAAAGGTGGAATACCTAGATTTTAAAAGAACACCAGAGCATTTTAGTGCCTTTTTGATGAAATGATAATACTTTATTGTTAATTAATTACAACAGTGTTTTGCAAATACATTCATTTGCTGTTGTCCTATTGGAAAAAACAAAAAAGGTTTTCTGAAAGCTGCCAAATTAAAAAAATCCACCGTATTACTTCATTTTCAATTTATACAGTGTGTATAAGTTTCCAAAAAACGTGCGGTGCACTTGCTCTTGTCAACGTGAAGTTTTCTCCCCCGAAGCAGGCTTCTGAATCCCGAGTGAGGAAGAACAATCCCCTGAAAAATAATGACATGAATACTGATTACTGTTTGTGTGTCTGATGTGATCTTTGCTGCTTGTGCTATAAATGATGTGACAGAAAGGATTCTTTGGAGTTAACCATTGTTGGGATACAAAAACCCACATCCCTTTATTTATGACAGACCGATATTGTAAGAAAACACCAATGAATTGATTGATTTAACTCATCCACAACAGCTTTGCTTGATAATACTAAATGATTTCCTCCACATATATTACAGCCCAGTTTCACTTTGTGTTTGAGACACAGGGAACATTTTCTTTTCTCAATAAAAGTGATTGCAGTGTTTCTGCAGGTTTTAGTATACCTAGCAACAAATACTGGTTGAAATGTACAGTAATTGGTCAAAGACTTGTGAAAACGTGATTGGAAGCAGCGCAACTATCAGGAAAGCAATGAAAGAAAACAGACCCATTTCGATATATTTCATGAATAATAATGACTAAAATACAGTATATGGAGAAATGTCGATAAGATTCAACGTGTTCAGGGTTTGCCACTGTCTGATTGTACCCCGCCTCTCGTCTGGCTACTAACTCAGATATCCATTTGTTCTGTCTTTCTACCACAAAACTGAAATGAACAAAGGAGTGTAGAAAACAGCAAGATACAGTATATCAGAATCAGAATCAGAATGCTTTTATTGCCATGTCAATGAGAATATCAGAGACTAGGAACTTGCTTTGATACAGGTGTGCAATAACATAAGACAAAATAATAAAAATTAAAATAAATAAAAATAATTTTAACAAAACAGAGTGCTCGGAAAGAAAAAGAAATGCAATTTCTTTAGGTCTTAAGGTCATATGCTATGACCTTATTTCTTTAATCTATCGGGTCAATCCAAACATTTCGAATAATCCATAGAGTTCTTGCATTTGTAAGTATTTCACCCAGTCACTAAAAGTTTGGCGGGAAACAAAAAATTCTGTTCAACACAGTCATTTAGCTCATTTCCCTCCAGATTCAGAATTGGAGGGAAAGTTTCCAATTTTGGAGGGAAATAGGTTATCTTTATTAATCAATAGGTTAAAAATGTTAATTGGTTGAGTGTCACAACTTTGATAACATAAAATCTGCTATGTCCATCACAGTCATTTAACTTATTTCCCTCCAATTTGTGAATTGGAGTGTATTGGTTTCCTTCTGTCCCATCGCGAGAAAACCAAGATGGCAGACCCTTTACCCGCAGGAAAGACCATGTCTCACAGCTGGCCGGGGAACGAATCAGGATACTTTCGGGTGGGTCTGAAACTGTCTCCCCCACGATCTGGCTCAGTATAAGCAGAAGATGACATAACATAATGGATAGGTTTGCAAATTTGACGGAAATTTTGAATTTCCCTATTAATTCTACTGCATTTTACTTATATTGCGCTTTTCAGGACACTCAAAGATGCTTCACATATACGTCTTTCATTTTCTCCATACCAGGTAATGGTAAGCTACTGTTGTAGCCACAGTTAACCTGAGGCAGACTGACAGAAGAGAGGCTGCCATTTTGCTGTATTGGCCCCTCTGAGCTTCAACAACCAATCACACACCCTCCAGACTATGCTACGTGGGTGAAGTGTCACATTCATTCAACACAGACATTTATTCTCCAATTCTTTCCAATTTGAGAATTGAAGGGAAAATTTCCAATTTTGATTGAAAATAGTAAATTTCCCTCTTGGTTATGTTTCTCTGGTCCGCAGGAAGTCATTGCCGAAATTTGAGCACAGGAGTATTGTCATCATATTTTCTAGTTCTTGTTAGGACTCGAGCAGCAATTTTAAATAAACTGCAGCTACAGTGAAATAAGTGAACAGCGAAGAAGTAAAGCCAGCTCCAGTTATACTGTTTTATTAATTGTAGTGAAATAACTGTAAGTGAAGCAAGATTTCCTTAAATGCAGAAATGGCACGCACCACAAATAGGTCTAGCTCAACTTGCTCATGTACTGTGGTTTTATGTTTGTTTTCTTTCTACTTTAGGGAAGAAGCCATGATGTCCACATATTTTGAGATAGTAGAAGATCTCCTGGCATCTTTTGGATCAGTTCGGGATTGTTCCAAAGATAATGGTAGCTGCAAGAAGAACTTCAAGTGTGTATCGGATCGACAGTTGGACTCATTTGGCTGCATGGTGAGCAAGTCTTCACCATTAAAGATCAACCCCATCTTAAAGTGCACTTTTAGTTTTTCAAGTGTTCTTTGTTTTTTTTTTTTTTGTTTGTTTGTTTTTTTAGTTAAGAAAGAACTAAAGAACTGCTGCTGCTGCTATAGCTCTGTGAGCTGTGGGGAGAGGCTGGGTGCTGCTGGAGCTCTGCTAACACTGCTGCTGCTGCTATAGCTCTGTGAGCTGTGGGGAGAGGCTGGGTGCTGCTGGAGCTCTGCTAACACTGCTGCTGCTGCTATAGCTCTGTGAGCTGTGGGGAGAGGCTGGGTGCTGCTGGAGCTCGGCTAACGCTGCTGCTGCTACAGGTCTTCAGCTACTAACACCGACGCATGGTTGCTTGTGAGTAAAATCCATAAAACCTTGAAAAATGCCACCGAAAAAATCGGCAATTGATGAAGAGCTGGATGAAATAAAGAAATCTCTAAATTTCATCACAAGTGAACTAACAAAAGTGGTGACACAACAGGATCTACTTCAAAAATTAGTAAATGAAGTGAGAGATCTCAAGAATATCATAAAAGAAAAAGACAAAACAATTGAGAACTTGGAAAAGAGAGTTGATGACCTGGAACAGTACTCTAGAATCAATGATTTGATCATTCACGGACTGGAAACAAAATACAGGACGTATGCGCGAGCTGTGATGGCTGAAGGGAATGGAGAGGATGCTCCTACTAGAGAGTTGGAAACTTTGGAGGAGCGAGTGCTAAATTTTTTTGAAAGTAAAAACATGAGCATGCAGAGAAATTTTATTGAGTCTTGCCATACACTCCCAAGGAAGGATGGAACAGCGAAACCTGCAATAATTGTTCGGTTCTGGAACAGGAAACATAAGGTTGAACTGCTTCGGCAGGCAAAGAAGCTGAAGGGAACTGGGGTGTTCTTAAATGAGCACCTAACTCAGAAAAATGCTGAAATCGCCAGACAGGCACGAGTTCTTAGAAAACAAAATAAAATTCTAGCAACTTGGACTAGAAATTGTAAGGTAATGTTAAGACGAAATGAAGAATCTGGAGTGATGGTTATTAGGGAGTTGAAAGACTTGGACAAATACAGATGAATAAAACTTCACATTGGATTGAAAACTCTAATCATGAAATTCTTAATCATGTTAACACAAAACAACACTTACTTAAGATAAACTTTTACAAAAATGGTAAAAATAGCACACATAAATGTATGTAGCTTACGTAACAAACTAACTGAATTGGAACATTTAGCAAGTTTACATAATTTCCAAGTGCTTGCAGTAACAGAAACTCATTTAGACTCTACTTTTGAAGATAATGCTATAACAATGAAAGGATATAACATATTTCGTAAAGACAGAAACGCACATGGAGGAGGAGTCGCAATATATGTTCGGAGTCACCTACCAGTTAAAGTAAGGCATGATCTAATGTTTGATACAACTGAATCTATTTGGGTTCAGATTCATGTAAAATATCTTAAGCCAATACTCATTGGGTGCTGCTATAGGCCACCAAACACACGTAAACAGTACTTAGATAATATCTGCCAAATGCTTGATTATGTAACTAATACAAATTTTGAAATTTACTTATTAGGAGACTTGAACATCGACTGGAATTCAAACTGTCCAATGAAAATAAGGCTGATGACTTGGTCAGCTGCCTATGGTCTGACACAAATGATGTGTGAGCCCACCAGAGTCAGCGTTAAAAATGATGGTATCAAAGTAGCCACATGTATTGACCATATTTTTACTAATATGCCACATTTATGTTCTGACATTACTTCCACTCCTGTCGGCTTTAGTGATCACAATCTGATTACCATAAGCAGGAAAGCTAAAATTCCTAAAAATGGTCCTAAAATCATAAGGAAAAGATCATTTAAAGGCTTTAATCTTGACAACTATGTGGAAGAAATAAAACAAATGAACTTGTCTGTAGTTCTTAAAGAAAAAGACCCTGAAAAAGCGTTTCACATATTTGATAAATTATTAACACAAATTGTAAATAATTGTGCCCCTATTAGAAAATATACGGTAAGCAATTCAAATAGTCCGTGGTTAGATGAAAACTTAAAAAATCAAATGAAGGATAGAGATAAGGCTAAACTGAAAGCGATACGATCTGGATGTCAGTCAGACATGCAAATATACCGTAGACTTAGAAATTGTGTGGTTAGAGAAAAAAATAAAAAGAAAAGAGCATATTATCATGACAAACTGAGCAATTCTAGTGATGGTAAACAGCTATGGAAAAGCTTAAACTCTCTTCTTTATGGTAACACAGCAACTCCACTATTTTTGGAAACTAAACAGGGATTTTTAGCACAACCTCGTGAAATTGCTGATCATTTAAATACATACTTTCTCGGAAAAATAGACACACTCAGGAATACTTTTCCACAGAAACAAGGAAAGAAAGAATATAGAGCTATAAACCAAATAATGGAAAGGAAAAAGTGTCATTTTAACTTTAAAAATATAAGCGTTTCAGAAGTTGAACAACTTTTACTGATGTACAAAGACAAACCTCCAGGGGTGGATGAATTGAATGGTCGCCTGCTAAAACCAATAGCGTCACTAATTGCACCTGCTATTACTCATCTTATTAATCAATGCTTTAATCAAAATATTTTTTTGTCCGCTTGGAAAGTATCTAAAATTATACCTTTGCTTAAAAACAAAAATATGCCATTTACAGAAACAAACTGTCGACCAATTAGTTTACTCCCAATTCTTAGTAAGATCATGGAGAAAATCATGTATGAACAGATTAACTCATATTTGAATGAAAACAACCTAATAACTAATTATCAGCATGCTTACAGGAAAAAACATTCAACAGCGACTGCATTAACCCAAATGAGCGAGGACTGGTTGTGGGAAATGGACAAAGGCAATATAATAGGAGCTGTGCTATTGGACTTTACAGCTGCCTTTGATCTAATAGATCATAAAATGTTATTAGAAAAACTGGAATGTTATGGCTTTGAAAAACCTGCGGTACAGTTCATCAGAAGTTACTTACACGACCGAAAACAACTAGTGTACTATAATGGCTGTCAGTCAGACATTCTAAATGTAAGACATGGTGTGCCTCAAGGCAGCTGCCTAGGGCCACTTTTGTACACAATATTTACTAATGATTTACCATCAGTGTTAGACAAAGCACATGTTTCAATGTTTGCTGACGATACAACAATTTACCTGTCAGGTAAACTGATCAGTGAAGTAAGAGCAAATCTAGAGGTGGAACTTCAAAAAATAGTAAGCTGGGTTGAAGATAATAAACTAATTTTGAATGTTGAGAAAACAACGAGTATAGTTATTGGTACCAAGCATTCTCTAAGACTTAAACCTCAATTAAACCTCTCCATAAAGAAAACAACAGTGAAGCAAATGAAGGAGGTAAAGCTCTTAGGAGTCTGGATAGATTCTACTCTGTCCTGGGATCGTCAGGTAAACAGTGTGGTCTCTAAAATGGGACGTAGTCTAGCAGTCATAAAACGATGTTCAAAATACTTGACAAAGCAAATTACTCCAGGTATTATTCAAAGTCTAGTATTGTCTCATTTGGATTATTGTGCAGTTGTGTGGTCAAACACCTCGTTGAATAATATCAAGAAATTACAGCTGGTGCAAAACAAAGCAGCTCGTGTGGCTCTAAAGTGTGTTTTTAGAACAAGTGTGGCCAAAATGCATTCACAACTCTCATGGCTGTTTGTAAAGGATCGATGGTTATATACCAAAGTTAACTTTTTAAGAAATATTATTACAACTCAAACACCATTGATCTTCTACCAGAAACTGCCTTTCAGTAAAAACACACATTTTTATTCCACAAGACATTCAGAAGGGCAGTGCTTCACTTTACCAAAGTGTAAAACTACACAGAGCCAACGCACAGTCATGTTTAGAGCTATGCAGGAGTGGAATCATTTATCACAGAATATAAGAGAACTAAGCAGTGCTTATAGCTTCAAAAAACAACTTAAAAGGTACTATCATCAACCAAACTATGATCTCATGTGATATTGCTGTCTTGCTGTTGTTGTAAAGTGTTATGTTTCTTCTTTGGATATTTGTGTTTTTATAAGAAATGTAAACTGTTTTGAAGTAGGTTCATTGTACTACATGAATGTGATTTAATTTGTTAATTGTAATATTTGAAATTTAATTTGACCCCAGGAAGAGTAGCTGACGCAGTTCGCTGCTGATGCTAATGGGGATCTAACAAATAAACAAATAAACAAATAAAAGAACTATCGTGGGTACCCAGGTTCTTTTTTAACTAGGCTTTTACTTGGTTTTTTACTTTTCTTTAATGTGATTTTCTGTAATTCTTGAAATCTGTTCATTTACTTTTTTTTTTATTTTTACACCGTTTCATTTTTCTTATTTATTTTTCTGATTATTTTTTACAATAGTTTTTAACCAGTTTTACTGTTATTGGTTTGTTGTTTTATTCTGTCTTATTCCAGTGTTTCCTCATGGGGATCCTCCATCCCACCAGCTCTGCTTCTTCAGTTTGTGGGGTCTTCTCTATAAGGGTCTGACTGGTCAAGGTGGTGCAGATCTCTCACTTCAGCCGAGTGGCTTCTGTGGGTGCCCATGTCTCCTCGAACTCTGTGGACCCCTCTGGTTTTGGCTTCTGCAGTCATGGGCAGGCCGACTCCTGGTGTGGATCGATCCCCAGTTATTATTTCTCACAGCAGCATCAGGCCGGATGTTTATTTTATTTTACCATTCAGTTAAAGAGACAGTAGCTAGCAGTTCAGGGGAAATAGGGGGACTAGAAGAAGAGGGAATGGGAGAAGTGTGGGGTTGTGTGAATGTCGATGCATGTCTTCTTCTCCTTTCGGCATTTCCCTTCAGGGGTCGCCACAGCAAGTCAGTTTCTTCCATCTAACCCTATCTGCTGCATCCTCTTCAGTCACGCCAACTATCTTCATGTCTTCCTTCACTGTATCCATGAACCTCCTCTTTGGTCTTCCTCTAGCCCTCTTTCCTGGTGGTTCCAAATCCAGCATCCTTCTGCCGATGTACTCGGTCTCTCTCCTCTGTACATGTCCAAACCATCTCAGTCTGGCCTCCCGGACTTTATCTCAAAACCTCTAACATGTGCTGTTAGAGGTGAATGTCGATGCATGTGAGCAGTGTTTTGTGTAGAAGTGTGATTTTCAAATGTTTGTTTTTAATTTATTATTTTTTTTAATATCTGGATTTGAATTCATTTTGAGTTTTTATTTGTTCTGTTCAGCAGTTTGTGTAACTTTGTTTGAAAATGCTTTACAAATAAAAATTGATTTGATTTGATAAAGCACTTTGGCGTAAACAACTTTTTTTTCCTATTTTTTTTTTTTTTTTTAAAGAGACATTCTCAAATTTAAAAGTCCAATCTCATGCAAAATAACTTTTTTTTTTTATTATTTATTTATTTACGTTAGGGGAAGCATTGGCTCAGTGGTAGAATGTCCGTCCTTGGACTGGGAGAAGCCGGTTCAATTCCTACTGGGTCTTTGCGTAATTGTCCCTGGAGCAGACACTTAACTCCCTAGCTGATCCCACCGTTGTTGTGGCTGCCACCAAAAGTACTTTCCCCTTACAAGGGATAATATAGTTAACCCAAAAAAAAGACAAAAGTAAAACAAAAACAACCACCGTTTGGGTTTTGGAACATGAATTCTCACTGATTTATAGAGTTGTATCACAGACCAGGAAGTGTATAGATCTGACTATCCCTCGAGTTGATTTTGCATGAGATGGGACCCTTAAGATTTGAATGGGAATGATGACAGAAGTCAGAGGATTTTTCATTAGGTTTGAAGATACAAAATGCAAAGAAGAAACTCCGAAGTGTATGACTGTTCATGACTGCGTCCCAGGTGCTCTAAATAAATTGGGGAAATACCTCCTTTAGAAACAAGCTAGATGCTTAATAGACATCTGAAGTGGAATGCAGAAATGGTATCGTAAAACCATAATTCACCGTCCTATTGAATGTCGGAACATTTGTTCTGAACTATGAAAAGAAACTTGGCCGCATATGTTTTCCCCTCTTGTACTATCTTTTTCTTTTACTGCTGTGATTACCAAAGGTTACGGCCCCAGGCAAGATGGAAGGGGCACACTGCGCTGTCTTCCCTGCTAAGTTACAGTATAACTACATGATTTCCGAAGCAACTCTTCAAAAAAAAGTCCCTGAGATAGATGTACTGCTATAATTAAGCCGGTCAATGAATTAAACAGATCATTGGTTTTCTCATTAAATTAATTTTCAAAGTAAAATCAATACCATATGTTTATAAAAAACACTCTAATTTACGCATGCAAAGAAAAAGACTCTTAGAACTAGAAAAATGCATCATTTATAAATAGTTTCCCTCAGGGAGGATAAATTATGTGTAATGTTGTGGAATTATTAAACATAATTGATATTGATATTGAACATGTGAAAAAAACAAAGGTATATTATAACCGTCAGCTGTCTTGTCTCTTATTAACAAGTTTAAACTAAAGACCAACCGAACCAGAACCTCATCAGTTCCTCTCTAGTTTGTGCTGAGTAACTGAGCAGTTTCACTAAAGTCCTTTTAGTTATTTGGGAGATTTCACATTAACAATGGTGTTATACTCGGCATAATACTGTCCAGCATGAAGTTTAGATTTCATATTTACAACAATATGAACATGTGCCTGTGTGTGCGCGCTCGAGTTGTATCAGTGTTTTGTCGTAAAAGATTTTAATCTGGCAGACAGCATGCCTGAATGCCGTCGGCTATCCAGGCTTTGAACTATGGCTAACTCGCAGGCAGGGGTTACAGAGAACACATATTTGTGGGATAGCAGACTGGTGCTGCACTAGTTAATGCTCAAAACAAGCATTGGGTTTTGCCAGATCACATAAACAACAGATTTTCTCTGTACATGTAAACCGTTGAAGCTTGTAATTTTCCAAACTATGTCTCATGTTGAATAAAATTAGCATTTTTGACAGGAAAAATGCCAACTACAAAATTGTGTTAGAAATTATACTTTTTGAACGGTTTTACTGAAAGTTTTCATCTAACGTTTGGAACAATTTTGAGGTGGATACCAAACGAACCTCAGGGCGCACAATGTTTTATGATCTAAAGTGAGGTCAAATAAATAAGTTGGCACAAGAACATGTAGACATTTTGAAATGAAAGTTTAAATCAATCCTAGAACTTCTCTCTTGTTCAATATGGTTTTTTTTAAGACCATTCTAAAATATGTTCCAGCAACAATGTTACTGGCAGTTTAAAATATTTTTCTGTTCTGCCGTCTTCCGCTTATCCGGGGCCGGGTCAAAGGAGCAACTGCTTCAGACGGGAAGCCCAGGCTTCTCCCACACTACCTGCATCCCCTAGCTCACCCATGAGGATCCCAAGGTGTTTCCCAGCCAGATGTAAGATCTAGTCTCTACAGCACGTCCGCGGTCTGCCCATGGGTCCTCCTCCCGGTGGGACGTGCCTGAAGCACGAGGACTTTGGGAGGGATCCTAACCAGATGCATGAACCACCCCATCTGGCTTCTCTTGACCCGGAGGAGCAACGGCTCCACTCTTAGCACCCCTCAGAAGGGAGAGCTCCTCACTCTATCTCTGAATAAGAGTCCAGCCACCCTGCGGAGGAAGTTCATTTTGGCAGCTTGTTCCCGCGATCTTGTTCTTTCGGTCACCATCACCAGCAGGTAAAATATGGATAAAAAATATGATCTAAAATGTTACAATACAGAAAAATTTAGACTAAATAACACTTCAATTATTAAAATATTTATAGAACAGTTACTTTTTGTTGATTTTCTTGATTTTCTCGGCCATTCTGACTATGTTTTTTTTCTTTATGTTTTTCTTAAAGGAGGGAGCTTTATTTTATTTTTTTTTACATGTTTGCTTCACAGTCTTTTGCTTGCTTTGAGATGTCATGTCACAAAATGGAGCATAAACGGGCTTCATTTATGGTATATAGAAAGAGATAAAGGCGGATTGGAAACTTCCCGAGCGTCTGACAGGACGGGGCGGACGGCTGTTGTGAAATAATTAAACTGATGAGCCGTTTCAGTTGCTGGAGGACAGTTCTGCGAGTCATTAAGAGCCATCCTGGTCACTCCCAGAGAGATCCTCAGCATCTTCATCTCTGCTACCACCATCTCTGTTCCCTGTCTTTTCCTCAGTGACACTGTCTCTGAAAAAGGCCCAGCAGAGGATATACTTTCTGCAGCAGCTGAAGAAAGCCAAGCTGCCGGCCCAGATATTGGTGCAGTTTTACACAGTTATCATCGAGTTCATCCTCCTCTCCTCCATCACCGTGTGGTATGATCCATTCGGACCAGAACATTCTGCCACAAACACAGCTTCTTCCCTTCTGCTGTTGGACTTCATGAACACTTTATAACCTTCGTCACTTTGCTCTTGTCACTTCACTCTCTTTTTCTATTATCTTTTATGCCATTGCTCTACAGTTAAAATTTTGTTCTGAGCACTCTTAGTTTTGTTCAAATTAGTTTTGTTAATTTTTGTTATTTTTGAACATAGTTTACATTTTCTATTTTTATTACTATGTTTATTATTTTCACATTAGTACCTCAGCAAGTTCCTAGTCTCTGAATCTTGTTTACTGACCATCAGCGTTGCTAGGTGTACGATAATTATCGTATTTGTACGATATTTTTGCTCTCTGTACGATGTACGATCAATAATTGTAAAAAATGCACAATGTACGATAATTTGAACGTTTCTTGTTTCAAAAAATTTTTTTTTTTTTTTTTTTGTATTAAGCATTTTTTTTTTTGTATTTTTCTGTAAACATTCAACGAGAAGAGAAGCTGCTGTGACTGTGTGTCCGATTTTTTTTAATGAACCCTGAACGCATCACAAAAAAAAGAAAAAAAAAAGTTACGTCACACAAAAACAAATGAATGATTGGCTGGAAGCTTCAATTGCTCAATTTACCTCAATTGAGGTAAATAGAGCAATTTCTGAGACATGGCGGAGAAGATGGAGGATGTTACTAAAGGAAAAAGACTTAAATTGAGTACGCAAATGGAAGAAATAGAAGGCGCGCAAAAAGATGGAAAGTTTGAAGAGACGGCAGGGCCGAGTCGTGGTAAGCAGCACCGTTAACAAAGTTACAGAAAAGAGTGGGAACGTCAATTTGTTTGGTTAAGACCTGTTGCGGGGTCAGACATAGAAGCGTTCTGCCGATGCTGCAACACGGAACTTTTGGCTGAATTAACAGTCTTAAAAAACCACAGCAAATCAAAAAAACATATCGACAAAGAAAAAAATTTAGGGCCAACACAAAAATCTATAACACAATGCCTACAAACAACAACAGAAAAAGTGACCCTGGACACAGCAGTTAAAACAGCAGAAATCAAGCTGACAGGATTTTTGGCAGAGCATAACATCGCAATGAGCGCCACAGACCATCTTGTGGATGTTATTAAAGACATTTTCAGTGACTCTCAAACCGCACAAAAAATGGCTCTTGGGCGCACAAAGGCGACAGCTATAGCAAAGAACGTAATTGGTGATTGTTTCTTTGCAAGTCTGTCAGAAGTCCTTTTGAGAAAAAAATTCAGCATCCTTATAGATGAGTCAACTGACATTGGAAATGTGAAAACGCTCTGTGTGGTGGTTCGTTTTTTTGATGAGGCTACAAAAAGAGTTCAGAGTCGGTTTTGGAAGTTGGTCCAAGTATTTTCTGACGAAGACCAAGACTCTGCCAGAGAAGGAGCCACAGCAGAAAGGCTGTATGAAAAAATGATTCAATCCTTCACAGAGGCAGGTGTCCCACTACAAAACATTGTGGGGTTTGGATCAGATGGGTGTAACACCATGATGGGACGGCACAACTCTGTTTCCAGCCGTTTAAAACAGGATTTACCAGGGATCACTGTACTTCGCTGCATTTGTCACTCTCTACACCTTTGTACCAGTGAGGCTTGCAAGCAGCTTCCTCGCCAATGCGAAGATCTAGCCAGAGACATCCACAATTACTTTAAAAACAGTGCGAAGAGAGTGGCAGAATTCCGTCAATTTCAGGAATTTTGTGATGTTGAACCCCTCAAAATATTAAAGCCTTCCCAAACACGATGGTTGTCTCTTACAGAGGTTGTTAAAAGGATTTCCTCGCAGTGGGAAGCCCTCCGGATCTTTTTTACTGACCAGTGGCTCGAAGCCAGACTCAATGCTGCTGAGAATATATATCACACCCTGAACAATCATTCTCTCAGACTCTATTATTTCTTCCTGGAGTGGGTTCTGCCCAAATTCACAGACCTCAATCAATATTTTCAAAGTGATGGCGTGGTAATAACGTCACTGAGGAACAAGATGTGTGAGACGTACAAGGAACTTCTTCTGACCTTCATGCAGCGTGACTATGTTTTACAAACAACCCTCAGTGATGTAAATTTTGATGATGAATCAAAATTACTACCTTACACTACAATGTACCTGGGTATAAAAGTGATGCAAAATGTCCAGCAATCAAAATTCACACCAACCACTCTGAAAGATTTTTACACACGTTGCCAAAAATTTCTCAGAGTTGCCTGTGGAGAAATAAAGAAACGGTTTGACTTCAATGATGCACTCCTACTCCACATTTCATGCCTTTCTCCTGCTACAGCGACTGATGTAAAAGCACGATCCGAGTATCCCTCACTACTTCCACTTGTGACAGAATTGCCACGCCTGATTGACTGTACTGATGTTGACCATCTTCAAACTATTGATGACCAGTGGAGGAGATTACCTCATGTGAGCTTAAATGAGGACACAAAAACAATGACTGTGGATGAGTTCTGGCGCTATCTCTCCACTTTGGAGGACTTTGGGGCAAGAAGGATGTTCAAGGAACTGGGAGAGTTTGCCCTTGATGCACTCGTGGTTCCTCATTCAAATGCATCCTGTGAACGAGTGTTCTCAAAAGTAAACTGTATAAAAACAAAACCACGAAACCGGCTTTTCACGGGCACTCTTAATGGGCTAATCCACACTTCAGAGTGTGTGAAGATGGCTGGTGGATGTGCCAAATTCAAACCAACAGCCACAATGCTGCGGTCCATGACAACATCCAATCTCTACAGAAAAAGGACTGCCACCTCCACGCTGGACACAGCAGAATCCGACAGTGACTCAGACCTGGAGATTGAAGTTTGAGGTATTTATAATTCATTAAGTTATCTTGGCTTTAATTAATTAACCCCTTAAACTATTTCATGCTCTTTATGAACAAAGTTCTAGTCATCTACCCTGTGATGTGTGTTTTATGTTAATAATGTCCTCTTTACCTTAATTTTATTCAGAAAACTACAGAGACTTGTCATGACTCTTCAGCTGGGCCATGGCTCCGTAAATCATCAAGAAGTAACATCTAAATTCCTAGCCATGACCCTGCTCATTTCTTCATGGAGACTGACCGAGGCGATTTCCACTGCACACATTTTAGTTTTTGTATATAGTAGATTTTGGGGTGAACGTGGAAAAATCAAGTACCCTTTGGTGTATTGTTGATATATAAATAGTTAGCAAGTAATTCTAAAAGTTTTATAAGTTTTTTTTACTGACCAGTTATGTTTGCTCTTTGACTCCAAATTTGATTGAATCCAGTTTTCTATTTCTTTAGAGTTTTCTTTATTTTGTTGCGTGGTTATATTTGCACTTTAAGTAAAAACTTGACTGAAGCCACTTTTTGTTTGTTTTGATTTTTTTTTTTTTGCGTGGTTATATTTGCACTTTAAGTAAAAACTTGACTGAAGCCACTTTTTGTTTGTTTTGATTTTTTTTTTTTTTGCCTGGTTATATTTGCACTTTAAGTAAAACTTGACTGAAGCCATTTTTTGTTTGTTTTGATTTTTTTTTTTTTTTTTGCCTGGTTATATTTGCACTTTAAGTAAAAACTTGACTGAAGCCTCTTTTTGTTTGTTTTGATTTATCTATTTTTTTTTGGCATGGTTATATTTGTACTTTAGATAAAAACTTGATTGAAGCTTCTTTAAATTTGACCTGACTGTTGCTTTTGTTTGTTTAATAGTTGTCATTGTTTTTCAAGAAAAAAAAATTGTGTCATTGATAATAATAAAAACAAATGTTTAGCCCATTGTTTGTTTTTTGTCTGATGTCATGAATATATATTTTTTTTTTCATAATTTACTTGTGCTAATTTACAATTCAAAACTCCATCCAGTAGGTGGTGATATTTCACACTGCCAGCCTGTCTCTTCTGTTCGCTTTTCCGGTTTTTTAAAACTCTTTCACTCCCACTGCTTTCCGAGTGCATGCAGAAGGTGTTTTAAAAAAAGTTAGCCACGCCCATTGATGGCGTATGGGTCACCAAATGGGCGTGGCTTTAGCTGGCGTACGATAATTTTTTGTAAAATACGATAATTTTCTGTCTTTCGTACGATAATCCTACATCTCCCACCTGGCAACGCTGCTGACCATCAAAATAAAAGTCTTTCTGATTCCAGACCAATCAGCATGGCCGCTCTCACCACGGTTTTGTACACTTTCCCTTTCATTTTGGCTGTAAATCTTAAAACACATCACACCTGATACCTGCCAAGAACAACTTGACTTTGAAATAACATCAAATACTGGACGATATAGTTGATGAATTACTCAAACATGCATGAATGAAATAGAAAACCACACCTGGTATGTTTTTTTTTTTTTTTTTTTTAGTTTATTTTTCAGTTTTTTACATGTTTAACAAACAAAGAAAACAAACAAACAGAGACTGAAAGGGGTTCAGGCAGAAGTAAAAAAGAAACTTATTTTAAGCCTAAACCCATTTTACAACACTATTAAAGACCTAAAAAACAAGAATTTGGCTGGACTTAAATTATAATAAAGACAAAAACAGTACGTCCTGAACATAATAATAACAGTCACACATGAACACATATACAAAAAAAATGTAGAAAGAAATAAAGTTTTCTGGACCTGATCGTTACCAACCAAGTTTCCCCTGTGTTTTATTTTTTCTTACTAATTAAGTTGATATTTCTAGTGTTTTATAATCATTTATTATTTTGCTTTTATACTTTATTTTAAATGTTTTTAAGGAGGTTGAGTTTTTTAGAGACTCCTCTAGACTGTTCCATAGAGTTACACCTCTGATTGAAACACATCTACTTTTTGTATTGGTTCTGACCAGATTTTGTTGATACAGATTTTTTCCTCTCAGGTCATATTGTGTTTCCTTAACTTTAAACCTGTTTTGAATACATTCTGGAAGTTGGTTATTATGGACTTTATACATAGCTATTGCTGTTGTGAAGTCGACAAATCCAGTAATTTGATTATACTTAGTTTTATGAACAAAGCGTTTGAAGGAGCAGAATAATTTGCGTTGTAAATAATTCTGATTGCCTTTTTTTGTAACTGAAAAATGGGTTGTAGAGTTGTTTTATAATTGTTTCCCCAAATTTCTAGACAGTAACACAAATAAGGATATATGAGAGAGTTATATAGTAAGTGTAAAGAGTTTTGATCCAAGATGTCTTTAAATTTACACAGTATTCCAACAGTTTTAGATATTTTAGTTTTGAGATAGGCTACATGTTCCTTCCAATTTCATTTCTCATCAGTATTGATGCCCAAAAATTTTATATATGCGACTCTCTCTATTTCAGTATTATCAATTTGTATTGGAGTTTTTTCATCTATTTTTCTGTTTCCAAACACTATATATTTTGTTTTGACCCAGTTTATTGATAATTTGTTGTAATCACACCATTTTCTGAGTATTTCAACATCTTTTTGGGCAGTGTCTAAGAGCAGGCTGAGATCAGGTCCAGAGAAGTACAGACTGGTGTCATCGGCAAATAAAAGGCATTTTTAAGTTGCTTTGAAATGTCATTTACATACGTTATAAACAACTTAGGTCCCAGAATGGAACCTTGCGGAACACCATGAGTGATAGTTAGTTTTTTGGATTCAAAGTTTTGTATTTGCACATATTGGTCTCTTTCACTGAGATAACTTTTCAGCCAGTCGTGAGCAAGACCTCTGACACCATATCCGTTCATTTTCTGTAACAGCAATTTGTGGTCAATGGTGTCAAAGGCCTTGCTCAGATCTATAAATATTCCAACTGTGTATTCACTTTTATCTACTGCAGTAGATATGTCCTCCACTAACTCCATGACTGCCATTGAGGTTGACCGATTTGACCTGAAACCAAACTGAAAGTCACTAATAAGATTGAACTTATCCAGGTAGTTATCAAGACGTTTTGCATAGAGTTTTTCTAAAATTTTTGAAAATTGGGTTAATAATGAGATGGGCCTATAGTTTGTAAATTTATGTTGATCTCCGCTTTTAAAGATGGGTATCACATTTGCAGTTTTCATTTTTGATGGAAAAATACCAGTGTTAAAAGATTGATTACATATGTAAGTGAAAGGCTGAACAACACAAAAAATAATTTATTTCAACAACTTCATATCCAGTCCCAAACAATCAGTTGATGTCTTATTCTTGAATTTGCTTACAATGTCCATGATTTCATTACTCTCAACTTTTCTTAGAAAGAAAGAGTTTACATGTGGGTTGAAGATTTTTGAGTCAATTTTGTTCGTTAGAGTGGAAACAGTCATTTCGTTGACCAAAGTAGGACCAACATTAACCAAAAAATGGTTAAAAGCATTTGTAATGTCCTCCACTCTGTTTATAGTTTCACCATTTTCACCAATAAAGTAATCAGGGTATGGAGATCTTTTAGTTTTGGCATTATTGATGATACTATTTAAGACTTTCCAGGTACCCTGAGTAGAATTGTTATGCCGTTCTAATAAGTTGTGATAGTGTTTTTTTTTTCCTAATTCTTATTTTGTTTGTTAACATATTTTTGTAAGTTTTATATTTGATCTCAGACTCTTTGGTTCTGTATTTTTTTTAACTGATTGTACAAATGTCTCTTCTTTTTGCAGGATTTTGTAGAGGCATAGACTTCACTCCAGGTCTGATTTAATAGATCTACCCTTAAATCAGTTATTGCTTCAGGACTTTTGACTCTTTGGATTTTAAATTCTTCAATTTTGGTATCGGAACTCTTTTGATAAAAATTGTGAAAGATGGTAAAAACTGGGAGATGATCAGATATGTCATTGATGAGGATTCCGGCTGTCATTTTTGTGTCCCATAAATTGGTAAATATATTATCTATCAAGGTAGCGGTCTGGACAGTGATTCTTGTTGGTTTGATGATTAAGGGAAATAATTTGTTACTGTACATGGTTGTTATAAAATCAGATGTTTTTAGATCATCGTTAGGGTTTAAAAGATTAATGTTTAGGTCACCACATACAATGAGCTTCTTCTTTACATGAGAATATAACTTGTCTATTTCTTGATTAAATGTTTCCAAGCATGAACCTGGTGTTCTATACAAACAACTGACAATTATGTTACCAACTTTTGCTACCGTGATTTCGACTGTTATACATTCTAAAATTTCATCTATAATGACGGACAGTGAGTTTTTAATTTCACAGGAAAGCTTTGTATCGACATACAATGCTACACCTCCGCCTTTTCTATTTTTTCTGTTCATAGTAAACAGCTGGTATCCATCCAGGTGAACTTCTTCTGCTTTGACATCATCCAACCAAGTTTCCGACACGGCCACTATACTAAATTTATTAAATTTGTCTAAGTATTCTTTTATTTGGTCATAGTTTTTATATAGACTCCTGCTATTGAAGTGTATAATGAAGGAGTAAGGTCTCCTTCATTAAAACTTTTGTTTTTTAATTTCTCATCAGTGTAGTAATCACAATCATTTAGTATTTCATTGAGGAAATTATCTGGATCAATGTCTTCATCAAAATCATTTCTTTTATGGTTATGACACTCATGGATAGATAGATTGCTGAATTTAGTTATCAAGTTTATTTTAGGGCTGTCATTAACCACATGTATTTTTCTTTCAGAATCAGTCATTTGATATATGGGTTACTTTTACATTCAAACATCCCACAAACAAAACAATAGACCTCCACATAATCACACAGAAAAAACTTATGTGTTTCTTTTTTTTTTTTAACATAATTTTGAGTCATCTGGACTCGATCCTTTCAGTTGGATGTAGACTTTGCAGTTTCGCGTCCACGTAGATTTAATCTTGTTGTTTCTCCTCAGAATACGTGCTTCTCTCGCGATCTCCGCTGTTTTCTTTGTCAGGTGCTCGTTTATGTAGACAGATGTTCCCTTTAGCTTCTTTCCTTGGCGTAGCAGCGCTGTTTTATATTTACGATTTGCGAATCGAAGAATGATCGCGGGCTTGCTCGCATCTTTTCGAGGGAGAGTATGACACGCCGCGATGTTGTTCGCGTCTACGTGTATATTCTTATCCATGAGATAGGAAACAACTTGTCTTTCCAGCGACAGTAAATCCTCAGGTCCTGCATCTGGGCCCACATTTCTCCCCACGGAGGCCGCTTTGGCGTAGGTAGTAGGTTTCACGCTCAAGCCGGTAATGATTACGTCATCCATCCGTGTGTATTGTTCCAGTTGATCGATCCTCTTATCCAGGTTAAAGATTGTTTGGTCTTTTACCTTAATCAGATCTTTCAACGTCTTTACTTCTTCGAACAGTCCCATGAGAGTTGCTAGCTGCTGTGTCACTTTAGACAACTCTTCGGACACCTGAGTAAGCGCTTTCCGCATTTCCTGCACCTCGTTTTCCATTTCTGCCTTTGTTATTCCCTTTCTAGGTGGCATATCCACACACACCCGTGCCCAGTTGTTTGTGGAGTTTGATGATTTTAGCAAAAAAAAAAAAAACAACTTCTGTCGGGTAGATTATCCGATTTATCAGACTTATCCGCCTTCAGCGCGTTCAGTGCGTGCAGCCATGCTCCTAATGTTTTAATGTGGGAATGATGTTCAAACATGGTGGAAACCTCAGAAAAACTGCATTTTCCATGAGTTTTCTCTGTATAATAAACAGATCATACATGATGAGGTAACTGTTCATCTTGTGGAACATATAGTTTCGAACTGATATGTTTAGCCTGTAGAGGCTAACACAACCACAACATGTTCTTGTACTCTCAGTGGTAAGAAATGATGTATTATGAAATATCAATTCTCCTGAGTCCCAGTCTAGTTGTGTAGGCTATTTTAATTTGAATTACATGTTCAAAGTAATACCACAGAATTCCAATAAATCAGGATTATAGGTGGTGAGACCCTTTTTTTTTCATCCAAATATAGTTAGCAGTTAAAGTTTTGCTTCTAATGCATTGTGGAAAATATCTTTAAAGACAGTCTAGTATATTTGTGTGCTTCAAGATACTGTAAGAACAGGAGTTTATAGACCTTTACCGTAATAATGAACGGAACTGTGTTGATCATCTCAAGAAGAAAAGACACCTGGAAAATATGTTCCCAAATGTTTCCCTAAAGTAAAAAAACAAACAAAAGACTTTCTCAGGTCTTTAGAAGGATACAATAAGTTCGGATCCACTACATACACTCACACACGCACACACAGACTTCTTTCTTTGTTTGCTCAAATCATCACCAACCTCCTACTTTTTAACCTCAATCAGATCCTGTAATTATCATCTATCATTAAGACAAACGTGACAAATGACTGGCGCTAATTACACCACTCAAAATCTGTCAGTCTCACACACTTAAAGCCATCAAAAGCGCATTGAATTGAATTGTGGACAGAGGAGCCTCTTACAGAAAAAGTTAAAGGTCTGTGACAGCTAGAAATCTTGCTTGTTTATTAGGTGACCAAATACTTAATTTCCAACATAATTTGCAAATAAATCCTTTAAATATTAGACTATGTGATTTTCTGTTTTTTTTTTTTTTCTCATTTTGTCTCTCATAGTTGATGTATACCTATGACAATAACTCATCTTTTTAAGTGGGAAAACTTGCACAATTGGTGACTGACTAAAAACGTTTTTGCCCCACTGTATGTATGTATATATATATATATATATATATATATATATATATATATATATATATATATATTTATATATATTAGGGTGGTCTTTGAAGGCATAGTAAAAAATAAAGTTTTTTTTATAGCCTGGATTAGAACCCTGCATTAGGTTTTACCATCCAAAAAATGATTTAGTAAGAAATTTGGAAGAAAAAGGCGATGTTTTAGAGGTTTCTCAAGGTGCATAAAATTTCTTGAAAACTGATTAATTTTTCATTTTCAGCATATGCCAAGCTGACCTGCAGAGAGAAGCAGTAAAATACAATCGATATCAAAGATTTGTGCTTCATCTTTCAAGAAATGTATTGATGAGGCAAATAGCAAGTTATATTACTGTAAATTTATATTACTTTTAACAGGTTAACACAGATTGCCTCCAGTAGCAGTCAAGCAAATGAGAAACCAAATAACCCAGATCCAAATCTCACTTTTGGCTGGTTGGACCTGTGAATTCAACTTTCCCACACCAAGGGAAGCTGCCAATGATTCCAGAAACACTTGTTGTCTTCTTCCATCACCACACAGATGGAAAACAGAATCTGAAACAAGGTGCACGAATCACAGTTGATGATATTCTGAAAAAAAAAAAAAACTGGGGTACGAACAGCTCTCATCTATGACATGGAGAAGCGATTACTGAAAGTTCATAGACAATGGCAACATGAAGCGTCAGTCAGAGACACAACAAGCAAATCAACTGCAATTCAGCAAAACCCTAGATGAGTTGTTTGACATCGCTCATCAAGATGCTGACAAACTGACTGAGCCACCACAAAACCAAAAATTCTTCACATACCAAAGATAAGGTCACAAAGTTTAGATCACAGGTGAGGATAAAGAATGGGCAAAAAAACAAGAAAGGATAAGCAAAGAAAAGAAAGTCTATATATATATATTTGTATTACTCAACCATGACAATCCTCTCTACCCACTTCTGGTCAAACAGCAGGAGCTCCTTCTCCAAGAGGCTCAGACAGCTCCGCTCAAAAACCACTAGGTACCACAGGTCTTTTTTTCCCTACGTAGTCAGGCTCTACAATGACTCATTGAAAGTCAGCAGATAACTGGTCGCTGCTTTAACACACAAATTTCCCATGTGTGGGATCATTAAAGTATTCCTGATTCTGACAAATATATATATATTAGTGGTGTTAGTCAATTAAAAAAATATTACAGGATTTTGTTATTAAATAATCAAATTAGTCACATTATAATGTCATATTTGCAAAAGGTCTCCTGATAAAGAATTTGAAATCTAGGATATTAAAAAACTGTACTGTATGACAGTTTTTGTCAATTACTTTGTTGTGGATTTGCTTATTGCTGGTCAAATTCAGCTAGCTTGGTTTGGCGGAGCGAGCTCCCGGTAGCCACACTCGCCACAGAGGAACTTGCCTGAACATGTTATGTGTTTAGATGGTATGTCAGGCTGGAGTTGCTCCGGTGGTAGGAGAACTCGTCTTTGAAAAACCTACAAATACTAGGTTTTTATTTATTGTCCCATTGGCGTGCCACCGTTATGATGTCATAATTAATTGCGGTTATTTGACAGCACTAATATACAATAATTATATACTATATATATGCACACGTATATACGTGTGTGTGTGTGTGTATGTATGTGAGTGCACGCGTGCATGCTTGTGTGTGTGTGTGTATGTGTGTGTGTTTATGTGTGTTGGTATACTGTATGTGGCTTACACTGACAATTGACCTGAAACCCCACCTGGGCTAACCCGCCATTCGGGATTAGACTGATACAGAGGATTTGCTTATTGCTGGTCAAATTCAGCAAGCTGAATCAGTGTTGGTCTAATTCATGGCTTGTTTTTTTTTTTTTTTAAGATTTTACATTATAAACATTTCTTTTTTTCTGCTTTTAAGTGCAAAACTTTTTTCTTATTACATGGCTACGTACTATTTTGGTGGTTGTTTTTTCCTAAAAGTGTTCTTTGTATGATTTTTTTGAAGTGTCAGTCTAATCCCCTCACCTGGTATTTTGCGAGTGTGTATGCGCAACCCGTGGATGTTAAATGTAACTACACTTTACACACCCACCAAACTCCCCCCACCCACACGCACACAAAACCACGCCCACAAACCCGGAAGCATTGATATTCGGCGCGAAACTTTCCACAACCGCCGAACTTTCTCACCGAAATAGTCTGTCTTGTGAAGATAAAAGGCAAGCTTTATACTTATTGATAAAAATGTGTTTAGAATGAAGGCTTACAGATAAATTGTATTTAGGAAAACGTGCCAGAAGTATCGCTAAATGTAAGATCGCATTGGCTAAAGCTAACTAAATAGAAGTAGCATATTTAGATTAGTAATCCACAATAAAAGTGGCTTAAACTACACATTTGGGTAAATAAAGTTGCATCAGCCATGTGTTGTACTAGATAGGGTTTAATTAAATGACCACTGCTTTCTGAAAGTAAAAATGTTTGCTATCTTTTTCCATCATGTGACTAATTGTCTTTGTTTGATGCCTGTTTAGCCAAGTTAAATTAATATTAGCGGCACATGAGTTCATTGTGGGTAGTTTGGAGTTTTAGTTCATAATTTATTTTAAACTGTGTTTTTTTAATCAACAGAAAAATACTGATACAAAATAAACCAAACTGAAGCTTCATCCAAAGTCTCCAAAGAAGATTCTTTGCTATATCCTAAAAACATGGAAGCATTAAAAGAAGTCCCAGAGGTAAATACAGGGCATATGTCCACTTAACTAGTAATTCAGTTTATTTTGATTTTCATAATGGTTCATAATGGTACTTATATACTGTTTAGTGTTTTGAAGTCTGTGTGTGTGAGACACTAAGAGGACTGAGGAGAGTAGGCAAGTGTACCGGGGATACAGCGTAAGGTCAAAGTAGAGGTGGCAAAGGCAAAACAAGTAGCGGAGGGAGAGATGGACCTATACAGGTTGGCAAGACAAAGAGACAAAGATGGGAAGGAAGTGCAGCAAGTTAGGGTGATTGAAGACAGGAATGGATGTCTTTTGACAGATACCAGTAATGTGATGGGAAGATGGAAAGAGTATTTCGAAGAGTTGATGAATCAAGAAAATGAAAGAGAACAAAGAGTAGAAGACGTTACCATAGTAGACCGGAAAGTGGCTAGGCTTACTAAGGTGGAAATAACGGGGGTACTGAGGATGAAGAGTGGAAAGGCTCTGGGTCCTGATGATATCCCTGTAGAAGTATGAAAATACTTAGGTGAGGTGGCAGTAGAGTTTCTGCCTAGGCTGTTTAATAGGATATTAGAAAGTGAGAAGATGCCTGATGAATGGAGAAGTGTGCTGGTTCCTATTTTTAAGAAAAAAGGAGATGTGCAAAGTTGTGGTAATTACAGAGGAATAAAACTGATCAGTCAAATGATGAAATTATGGGAAAAAGTTGTCGAAGGTAGGCTAATGTCTGAAGTACTTATTTGTGAGCAGCAGTTTGGTTTTATGCCTAAAAAGAGCACAACAGATGCATTTTTTGCCTTGAGGATGCTGATAGAGAAGTACAAAGAAGGACAGAGGGAGCTGCACTGTGTCTTTGTAGATCTAGAGAAAGCGTATGACAGGGTACCTAGATAAGAACTATGGTATTGTTTGAGGAAGTCTGGTGTGACAGAGAAGTATGTTAGAGTGGTCCAGGACATGTATGAGGGCTGTAAGACAGTGGTGAGGTGTGCTGTAGGAGAGACAGAGGAGTTCAGTGTGGGGGTGGGACTGCACCAGGGATCTGCTCTGAGTCTTTTGCTGTTTGCTATGGTGATGGACAGGCTGATAGACGGGTCAGACAGGAATCCCCATGGACAATGACGTTTGCGAATGACATTGTGATCTGTGGTGAGAGGAGGGAAGAGGTGGAGGAAAAGCTGGAGAGGTGGAGGTTTGCACTAGAAAGAAGAAGAATGAAGATTAGTCAGAGTAAAACAGAGTACATGTGTGTGAATGAGAGGGATCCAAACGGAAAAGTGAGGTTACAGGGGGAAGAGATAAAGAAGGTGGAAGATTTTAAGTATCTAGGATCAACAGTCCAGAGCAATGGAGAGTGTGGAAAAGAGATAAAGAAGCGTGTTCAGACAGGCTGGAACGGGTGGAGGAAAGTATCAGGTGTGATGTGTGACAGAAGAGTTTCAGCTAGAATGAAAGGGAAAGTGTACAAAACCGTGGTGAGACCGGCGATGCTGTTTGGTCTAGAAGTAGTAGCACTGAGGAAAAGACAGGAAGCGGAGATGGAGGTACCAGAGATAAAGATGCTGAGGTTCTCTCTGGGAGTGACCTGGATGGACAGGATTAGAAATGAGTACATCAGGGGAACAGCTCATGTTAGAGGTTTTAGGGGAACAGCTCATGTTAGAGGTTTTGGGGATAAAGTTCGAGAGGCAAGACTGAGATGGTTTGGACATGTGCAGAGGAGAGAGAAGAATTCTGGATTTGGAACCACCAGGAAAGAGGACTAGAGGAAGGCCAAAGAGAAGGTTTATGGATACAGTGAAGGAAGACATGAAGATAGTTGGTGTCACCAAAGAGGATACAGCAGATAGGGTTAGATGGAATAAACTGACTTGCCGTGGCAAACCCTGAAGGGAAATGCCGAAAGAAGAAGTGTGTGTGCGTGTGCATTTGTGTGTGTGTGAGAGAATGATGGTGGTTTGTGTTGACCCATGGTTTATGTGGACAAACCAGTTAAAGGTTTACATTGTTATAAAGTCTATAGTGGTACAGTATGTGTGTATGTGTGTTATAGAATGGTGGTGGTTTGTACTGACCCATGGTTTGTGTGGATTAACCAGTTAAATGCTTTATATCTTTATAAAGTCTTTAGTGAAAGTGTGTGTGCGTGTGTGGTCACCTGAGTTAGTGGTTGTTTGTATGAACATGTTAGTTCTTTTTGTCAATGGATTCTACAATCACCTGCTCTGTTTATTTTCTGTCTCGCATAGCAACCTGAAACAGAAAGATCTGCTCGGCAAGATAAGGATGAAGATGCTAATCAGGTAGCACCTCGTTTCAAAGGATATCTTCCTCATTTGAACCTATTTTTGACGCATCAAAATAAACAGCTCAGTTAACACATTAATGTATTTTCTGTAAAATACATTAATGTATTACACATTTATGACCACATTTAACTGGTTTTTGTGGGTTAACCAGTTAAATACTTTATATCTTTATAAAGTCTTTAGTGAAAGTGTGTGTGCGTGTGTGGTCACCTGAGTTAGTGGTTGTTTGTATGAACATATTAGTTCTTTTTGTCAATGGATTCTACAATCACCTGCTCTGTTTATTTTCTGTCTCGCATAGCAACCTGAAACAGAAAGATCTCCTCAACAAGATAAGGATGAAGATGCTAATCAGGTAGCACCTCGTTTCAAAGGATATCTTCCTCATTTGAACCTATTTTTGACACATCAAAATAAACAGCTCAGCTATCACAGTAATGTATTATCTGTGACTGGTGCATTGTTGGGCAGCCCGGTAGCGCAGTGGGTAGCACAGTGGGTGTGTGTGTGTGAGAGAGAGAACGATAGTGGTTTGTACTGTTCCATGGTTAATGTGGACAAGCCAGTTTAAGGATTTATATCAAAGATTTAAATCTTCACCCTACTCCACCCCCTCGACGAGCCCGCCGCTGACTGCCTCCCCTAATAAACCTCTTTTGCCCTGGGGGACATGGCCTTCCAGGCAGCTGCTCCACAGCTCTGGAACGCTCTTCCCGAGAGCTTGAGGGCTCCGCAAAATGTCAAGGTTTTTAAAAAAAAGACTAAAGACATTTTTATTTCAAAAGGCTTCCTAGCAAAGATTTTAGTGTTTTAGTGTTTTGACGTCACATACTTTTATTGTTTATTATTGCTTTTAATCATTGTAGCACTTTGAGGTCTCCACTGGAAATGTAAAGTACGAAATAAATAAAATGTATTATATTATCGATATAAAGTCGATAGTGAGAGTGTGTGGTCACCTGAGTCTGTGGTAGTTTGTATGGACATATTAGTTCTTTTATCAGTGGACTCCAAAGTCACCTGCTCTAATATTTATTTTCTGTCTCTCATAGCAACCTGAAACACACATTTCTCGCAGAAGTGCTGAGGATGGAGATGCTGACCAGGTAGCGGCTAGTTTCAAAGGATATCTTCCTCTTGCACGTTTATTGTCACTGCAATTTGATCGATAAACAATTTTCTTTTTGAGTGCAAACATTCTTTTAGATGTTTTCCTCTTTTTCTTGTCAGTGTCCTGAACACAAAGTGGTGTGTCAGAATATGTTATGGTTTCACAAGTGCCGTCGTTGTCGTGGACCCTTTGTTCCTTTGAGATGGGTCGGATATTTATGTACAGGTAAGCCATCTGAGTGATTTGCTTGACACTAAAGATCCAAAACCACAAAATCTGCTGCTAATGACCCAGTTGTAGTTATACCAGCTCCACCTGGTTAGAAGACAGTAGCCCTTGGTTCGGAAGGGGCTCAGAGTAGAGCCGCTGCTCCTCCGGGTTGAGAGAGGCCAGATGGGTTGGTTCGGGCATCTGTTAAGGATACCCCCCGGATACTTTGCTGGTGAGGTGTTCCGGGCATGTCCCAGCGCGAGGAGACCCAGAGGCAGACCCAGCACCCGCCGGTAGCGACTACTATGTCTCCCAGCTGGCCAGGGAATGCCTTGGTGTATGGGTCATGTGACAGAAATATAAAACCATTGGCATCTAGAAGGAAAACACAACACAAAAGCTAGTACTTAATCTTAAGTTTTGAACTTTCTTTTATATTTTACAAAGTTTGACTTAAGAGCAAATTGTTTATAATTTGTTTCAGATTGTCAAGGGACCTGGCATTTCTCCTGCTACAAAAAAGTGACTGGTCAAGATTAATCGTCTGACTTGGACGAAGATATGAACTCTGGACGCTAATATGTGTCATGTCTCGTCAATCTTCTGTTTTGTTTGTGCACTTTATGGTCCATGTTTTGTTGTGTTGTCTTGCATTACTTCCTGTTTTATTTTAAAACACTAACTGTCCTCTTGTTTCAGGCCATATTACTTCCTGTCCTGGTGTGTTTCCCGCAGGTGTGATCGTCTAATCCTTCCTGATTGTTTTCTCCTGTGTTTTCCCCTTCCTCATGTTATAAAAGTCTGTGTTTTCCCTTGTCTTGTGCCAGATTGTTTTGACTATTTGTCCAGAATCACATGTAAGAAAATAAATGTTATTCAGTTACTTTATGCATTTGGGTCCTGCCTTATTCCAAGCCTGACAATATGTACCTGATTCAGAGCCTGAATCCCTCGAGTCAGAATCAAGTATCAGCTCAAGCTCTGCTCAAGATCAAGAATCAGCTAATCATGTATTAGCTGATCGATGCAAAAACACAGACTTCCCAAGTTATTTTCAAAATGAGAAAAAATAAAAGTAGAAATCCTAGAGAGTTTAGCTAATGAATTTAATAATTATTTTATAGACACGGGACAAACTTTAGCCTCAAAAATTAATACTGGTAAGACAAATCATGACAAGTATAAAATTAAAGATATGGTAAATACAAGTATAAAGTCGATGTTTCTGTGTGGATTAACCAAAATGGATGTGAAAAAGTGTCTTTAAAATATAGTGAAAAATGTGAAAAATATAGTTAAAGCATTTAAAAATAAAAAAAAAATCAGCAGATATGAATCAAACTGATGTGGTAATATTTAAAGAGGTTATAGATCAAAATGCTCAACCTTTGACTCATATATGCAACCAATCTTTTTATCATGGAGTTGTACCAGATGACGTGAAAATGACAAAAGTTATACCCATATTTAAAGGCGGTAACAAACATCTCATAGGAAATTACAGACCAATCTCACTTTTACCACAAATTAAAAAAAATTTGGAAAAGCTTTTTGTTAAACAGTTAGATATCTTTCTTGAAAAAAAAAATTAATTTCTCCACAACAGTTTGGGTTTAGAAAACAGTTAACAACTACCTACACAGTGATGAATAGGATTGAGGAGGTCAGGTCCTCTATGAACAGAGATGAAAATGTAATTGGTATTTTTATAGATTAAAACGAGCATTTGATACTATAGATCCTAAACAATTACTAACAAAATTACAAGAATATGATATTAGAGGAACTGCACATTCCTGGATAAAAAGTTATCTAGAAAACAGAAAACAGTGTGTTGAAATAAACAATGTAAGATCAAACATTAGACCTGTAACTTGTGGAATGCCACAAGGATCTGTGATTGGACCAAAACTCTTTAATATATTCATTAATGATATAGGTAATTGTTCAAATTTATTTAGATTTATTATGTTTGCCGATGACACAACAATAGTCTTTTCTGGAAAAAAAAATCCACAAATTATTGAGCAACACTGAACGTGAACTAGAACAGCTTAAAGTCTGGTTTGATTTAAATAAGTAATGACTTAATATGCAAAAACAAAATACATGATTTTTGGTAATAAAAAGGATACTGATAGTGATACAAAACTTAAAATAGATGATGTTGAAATTGAAACAGTATATGAAACAAAATGTTTAGGAATTATGATTGATGCTAAATTAACATGGAAATAACATCTAAAATATGTAAAGAAAAATTTTCAAAAACTCTAGGAATACTTTATAAAACTAAAGATTTTCTCATTTCTAAGGCTCTATCTGTTATTTACTCCACTTTTTTATTTTTTTTAATATACCTGTCCTGTCCGGCGTTGTGACAAGCAGAATGATGATCTGTATGTCAAGTATTGCTGGGCAGTTTTGTTCTACCAGGGTCAGCACAATGTGCCGACCCTGACAAGCTTTATTTGTTTATTTTAAATGCTTTACAATCAAAATATATATGCTTTCTGCGCTGGACCTGACAGGAATTACTAAGAAGAGGGGCGGGGGTAGGTGGGGTGAAAAAGAGGAGGGATAGGGTACAGAAGAAGAAAGGGGGAGAGAGTAAAAAGAAAATCTGAAGTTGTAGTATTCTGCATCACAACCAACCTGCTGGATTATCTGAGGGGAAAAAAAAGTACAAACAAGAGTTTAAACCAGTGATAAAACTGACACACACAACAAAACCTTCTATAGCAAATGATGTACAACACAAACACATGTTACTAGAGTTATAATAATATTGGTTGAAAGCAAGGAACATAGCGGACAGTAAACAGAGTGATATAGTGTGCGAGTGTGAGTGAAAGTACATACATGCTGCCGATGTGAATCATGTGCTTATTAGGACCAACGGATTGTCACCAGCCCCAAAGGATTGGAACGAGGGAGGCAGAGACACACGCTACCCGGGCCCACGCCCATCCAGATCCCGGGACCCCGAGGCAGGGCCGAGGAGCCGCCCACCCACCCAGCAAGGCGCATAGAGAAACCCCTGCCAGGGCCACTCCAGCACCAAGGAGCACGGGCCTCCCCGTTGCCAGGACCCACAGGCCTTGGGGCAGACGCGGCACCCCACGGCCCTAGGCGAGCCCAGGGGTGACAGAAGTCAAGGCCCGGACCGAGAGGGGAGCACTCACCCCAAGGGCCCAGGGACCCGACAATCCCCGAGCCAGGGCTCATCCGGGGGCCCAGCAGGGCCAGGCTACCCCATATGCAGCCACCACAGCCCAACATTTACTCCACTTTAATACTTCCCTATATGACGTACTGTGTTGAACTGTGGGGTGGAACATATAAAACTTTAATTAATGAGATCTTTTTGTTGCAGAAACGTGCCATAAGATTAATAAACAAAGTTGGGTATTTTGAACACTCACATCCCTTATTTATTAAATCAAGATTGATGAAATTCAAAGATTTCCATCATTTTAAAGTACTTCAATTAATGTTTAAAGCTAAGTTCAATCTTTTACCAGCAAATACACAAAAATACTTTAAACTTCAACAAACTATTTATCATTTCAGAGATGACTAAATTTATTTTACCTAAAGCCAGAAAAGGGTTCAGAAAAAAGGTGTCTGTTTTATGTTGGACCTCATTTATGGAACAATATTATAACTAAAGAGATAAAAGAATGTGTTTAGATTTTCAAATATTTAAAAATAAAGTGTCACAATTTATTTTTGAAAATTACTAAATTTTGTGATTTGTGTCTTTTTATCTTTTTTTCTCTCTTTTCTGTAAACTTATTTCAAGGTAATCTGTGTTGTAAAAGTTAAGCTTTATTGGGCATAAAAGCATTTTTTTTTTGCTTCAGTGAAGTAATGAAGTATTTCTACTTTGCTCCTTGACACACCAATGCACACATCACACCTGATATTTTTCTCTACCAGTTCCAGCCTCCTTGAACATGCTTTTTCACCTCTTTTCCACACTCTCCATTGCTCTGGACTGTTGATCCTAACTGCTTAAAATCTTCCACCTTCTTTATCTCTTCTCCCTGTAACCTCACTTTTCCATTTGGATCCCTCTCATTCACACAGATGTACTCTGTTTTATTATTTTTGTGTAAAAACTTGCCTTTCAGTGGCTCGACTCAAGGGCAAATCCAGGATTTTCCAAACGGTGGTGGGGGCGTGAGTAGGCAGAATATTTTGAAAAATATGTAATTTTTCTGCATTGGGTGCATATTTTGCCCAAAGCTTGTAATAATAAAATTAGCAAGAACACTTTTTTGTGAACTGAACGGAGTGGGGTGTAGGAAGTGCGCCCCCGTACCCCAATGGATGCGCCCCTACCACTGTCTCATTCTCCTGAGTCTTGTCCATGTCTATTGTGTTGGACCACTGCTACCTTGTTAATTTGCCAGCGTAGGCGATGTAGGACGGCCGAGAAGACTATGGGTCCTTCAATGGGCCAAAATTCAAATGCGCAAGCATTGGCATGCCAACGTTATGACGTCAAAATTAATTGCGTTAATTTGACAGCACTAATATAGTATACATATATATGTATATGTATATATATATATATATATATATATATATATATACAGTATATACACACGTATATACATGTGTGTGTGTATCTATGTGAGTGCACGCGTGCATACTTGTGTGTGTTTGTGTGTGTGTGTGTGTGTGTGTATTGGTATACTGTATGTGGCTTACACTGACAATTGACCTGAAACCCCTCTTGGGCTAACCCGCCATTCGGGACTAGACTGACACAGACAGTGTTGGTCTAATTCATGGCTTTTTTTTTTTTTTTTAAGATTTTACATTATAAACATTTCTTTTTTTCTGCTTTTAAGTGCAAAACTTTTTTTCTTATTACATGGCTACGTACTATTTTGGTGGTTGTTTTTTTCTAAAAGTGTTCTTTGTATGATTTTTTTGAAGTGTCAGTCTAATACCCTCACCTGGTATTTTTTGCGTGTGTGTATGCACAAACCGTGGATGTTTAATGTAACTACACTTTACACACCCACCAAACTCCCCCCACCCATACGCACACAAAACCACGCCCACAAACCCGGAAGCATTAATCTTCGGCGCGAAACTTTCCACAACCGCGGAACTTTCTCACCGAAATAGTCTGTCTTGTGAAGATAAAAGGCAAGCTTTATACTTATTTGATAAAAAGTGTTTAGAATGAAGGCTTACAGATAAATTGTATTTAGGAAAACGTGCCAGAAGTATCGCTAAACGTAAGATCGCATTGGCTAAAGCTAACTAAATAGAAGTAGCATATTTAGATTAGTAATCCACAATAAAAGTGGCTTAAACTACACATTTGGGTAAATAAAGTTGCATCAGCCATGTGTTGTACTAGATAGGGTTTAATTAAATGACCACTGCTTTCTGAAAGTAAAAATGTTTGCTAGCTTTTTTCCATCATGTGACTAATTGTCTTTGTTTGATGCCTGTTTAGCCAAGTTAAATTAATATTAGCGGCACATGAGTTCATTGTGGGTAGTTTGGAGTTTTAGTTCATAATTTATTTTAAACTGTGTTTTTTTAATCAACAGAAAAATACTGATACAAAATAAACCAAACTGAAGCTTCATCCAAAGTCTCCAAAGAAGATTCTTTGCTATATACTAAAACATGGAAGCATTAAAAGAAGTCCCAGAGGTAAATACAGGGCATATGTCCACTTAACTAGTAATTCAGTTTATTTTGATTTTCATACTGGTTCATAATGGTACTTATATACTGTTTAGTGTTTTGAAGTCTGTGTGTGTGAGACACTAAGAGGACTGAGGAGAGTAGGCAAGTGTACAGGGGATACAGCGTAAGGTCAAAGTAGAGGTGGCAAAGGCAAAAAAAGTAGCGGAGGGAGAGATGGACCTATACAGGTTGGCAAGACAAAGAGACAAAGATGGGAAGGAAGTGCAGCAAGTTAGGGTGATTGAAGACAGGAATGGATGTCTTTTGACAGATACCAGTAATGTGATGGGAAGATGGAAAGAGTACTTCAAAGAGTTGATGAATCAAGAAAATGAAAGAGAACAAAGAGTAGAAGACGTTACCATAGTAAGTGGCTAGGAAAGTGGCTAGGCTTACTAAGGTGGAAATAACGGGGGCACTGAGGATGAAGAGTGGAAAGGCTCTGGGTCCTGATGATATCCCTGTAGAAGAGGAAAAGCTGGAGAGGTGGAGGTTTGCACTAGAAAGAAGAAGAATGAAGATTAGTCAGAGTAAAACAGAGTACATGTGTGTGAATGAGAGGGATCCAAACGGAAAAGTGAGGTTACAGGGGGAAGAGATAAAGAAGGTGGAAGATTTTAAGTATCTAGGATCAACAGTCCAGAGCAATGGAGAGTTTGGAAAAGAGATAAAGAAGCGTGTTCAGACAGGCTGGAACGGGTGGAGGAAAGTATCAGGTGTGATGTGTGACAGAAGAGTTTCAGCTAGAATGAAAGGGAAAGTGTACAAAACCGTGGTGAGACCGGCGATGCTGTTTGGTCTAGAAGTAGCAGCACTGAGGAAAAGACAGGAAGCAGAGATGGAGGTACCAGAGATTAAGATGCTGAGGTTCTCTCTGGGAGTGACCTGGATGGACAGGATTAGAAATGAGTACATCAGGGGAACAGCTCATGTTAGAGGTTTTAGGGGAACAGCTCATGTTAGAGGTTTTGGGAATAAAGTTCGAGAGGCAAGACTGAGATGGTTTGGACATGTGCAGAGGAGAGAGAGTACATAGGAAGAAGAATTCTGGATTTGGAACCACCAGGAAAGAGGACTAGAGGAAGGCCAAAGAGAAGGTTTATGGATACAGTGAAGGAAGACATGAAGATAGTTGGTGTCACCAAAGAGGATACAGCAGATAGGGTTAGATGGAAGAAACTGACTTGCCATGGCAAACCCTGAAGTGAAATGCCGAAAGAAGAAGTGTGTGTGCGTGTGCATTTGGGTGTGTGTGAGAGAAGGATGGTGGTTTGTGTTGACCCATGGTTTATGTGGACAAACCAGTTAAAGGTTTAGATTGTTATAAAGTCTATAGTGGTACAGTATGTGTGTGTATGTGTGTTATAGAATGGTGGTGGTTTGTACTGACCCATGGTTTGTGTGGATTAACCAGTTAAATGCTTTATATCTTTATAAAGTCTTAAGTGAAAGTGTGTGTGCGTGTGTGGTCACCTGAGTTAGTGGTTGTTTGTATGAACATATTAGTTCTTTTTGTCAATGGATTCTACAATCACCTGCTCTGTTTATTTTCTGTCTCGCATAGCAACCTGAAACGGAAAGATCTCCTCGGCAAGATAAGGATGAAGATGCTAATCAGGTAGCACCTCGTTTCAAAGGATATCTTCCTCATTTGAACCTATTTTTGACACATCAAAATAAACAGCTCAGTTAACACATTAATGTATTTTCTGTAAAATGCATTAATGTATTACACATTTATGACCACATTTAACTGGTTTTTGTGGGTTAACCAGTTAAATACTTTATATCTTTATAAAGTCTATAGTGAAAGTGTGTGAGTGTGTGGTCACCTGAGTTAGTGGTGGTTTGTATGAACATATAAGTTCTTTTTGTCAATGTATTCTACAATCACCTGCTCTGTTTATTTTCCGTCTCGCATAGCAACCTGAAACAGAAAGATCTCCTCAACATGACAAGGATAAAGATGCTAATCAGGTAGCACCTCATTTCAAAGGATATCTTCCTCATTTGAACCTATTTTTGACACATCAAAATAAACAGCTCAGCTATCACAGTAATGTATTATCTGTGACTGGTGCATTGTTGGGCAGCCCGGTAGCGCAGTGGGTAGCACAGTGGGTGTGTGTGTGTGAGAGAGAGAACGATAGTGGTTTGTACTGTTCCATGGTTAATGTGGACAAGCCAGTTTAAGGATTTATATCAAAGATTTAAATCTTAACCCTACTCCACCCCCTCGACGAGCCCGCTGCTGACTGCCTCCCCTAATAAACCTCTTTTGCCCTGGGGGACATGGCCTTCCAGGCAGCTGCTCCACAGCTCTGGAACGCTCTTCCCGAGAGCTTGAGGGCTCCGCAAAATGTCAAGGTTTTTAAAAAAAAGACTGAAGACATTTTTATTTCAAAGGGCTTCCTAGCAAAGATTTTAGTGTTTTAGTGTTTTGACGTCACATACTTTTATTGTTTATTATTGCTTTTAATCATTGTAGCACTTTGAGGTCTCCACTGGAAATGTAAAGTACGAAATAAATAAAATGTATTATATTATCGATATAAAGTCGATAGTGAGAGTGTGTGGTCACCTGAGTCTGTGGTAGTTTGTATGGACATATTAGTTCTTTTATCAGTGGACTCCAAAGTCACCTGCTCTAATATTTATTTTCTGTCTCTCATAGCAACCTGAAACACACATTTCTCACAGAAGTGCTGAGGATGGAGATGCTGACCAGGTAGCGGCTAGTTTCAAAGGATATCTTCCTCTTGCACGTTTATTGTCACTGCAATTTGATCGATAAACAATTTTCTTTTTGAGTGCAAACATTCTTTTAGATGTTTTCCTCTTTTTCTTGTCAGTGTCCTGAACACAAAGTGGTGTGTCAGAATATGTTATGGTTTCACAAGTGCCGTCGTTGTCGTGGACCCTTTGTTCCTTTGAGATGGGTCGGATATTTATGTACAGGTAAGCCATCTGAGTGATTAGCTTGGTACTAAAGATCCAAAACCACAAAATCTGCTGCTAATGACCCAGTTGTAGTTATACCAGCTCCATCTGGTTAGAAGACAGTAGCCCTTGGTTCGGAAGGGGCTCGGAGTAGAGCCGCTGCTCCTCCGGGTTGAGAGAGTCCAGATGGGTTGGTTCGGGCATCTGTTAAGGATACCCCCCGGATACCTTGCTGGTGAGGTGTTCCGGGCATGTCCCAGCGCGAGGAGACCCAGAGGCAGACCCAGCACCCGCCGGTAGAGACTACTATGTCTCCCAGCTGGCCAGGGAACGCCTTGGTGTATGGGTCATGTGACAGAAATATAAAACCAATGGCATCTAGAAGGAAAACACAACACAAAAGCTAGTACTTAATCTTAAGTTTTAAACTTTCTTTTATATTTTACAAAGTTTGACTTAAGAGCAAATTGTTTATAACTTGTTTCAGATTGTCAAGGGACCTGGCATTTCTCCTGCTACAAAAAAGTGACTGGTCAGGATTAATCGTCTGACTTGGACGAAGATATGAACTCTGGACGCTAATATGTGTCATGTCTCGTCAATCTTCTGTTTTGTTTGTGCACTTTATGGTCCATGTTTTGCTTGTGTTGTCTTGCGTTACTTCCTGTTTTATTTTAAAACACTAACTGTCCTCTTGTTTCAGGCCATATTACTTCCTGTCCTGGTGTGTTTCCCGCAGGTGTGATCGTCTAATCCTTCCTGATTGTTTTCTCCTGTGTTTTCCCCTTCCTCATGTTATAAAAGTCTGTGTTTTCCCTTGTCTTGTGCCAGATTGTTTTGACTATTTGTCCAGAATCACATGTAAGAAAATAAATGTTATTCAGTTACTTTATGCATTTGGGTCCTGCCTTATTCCAAGCCTGACAATATGTACCTGATTCAGAGCCTGAATCCCTCGAGTCAGAATCAAGTATCAGCTCAAGCTCAGCTCAAGATCAAGAATCAGCTAATCGTGTATTAGCTGATCGATGCAAAAACACAGACATCCCAAGTTATTTTCAAAATGAGAAAAAATAAAAGTAGAAATCCTAGAGAGTTTAGCTAATGAATTTAATAATTATTTTATAGACACGGGACAAACTTTAGCCTCAAAAATTAATACTGGTAAGACAAATCATGACAAGTATAAAATTAAAGATATGGTAAATACAAGTATAAAGTTGATGTTTCTGTGTGGATTAACCAAAATGGATGTGAAAAAGTGTCTTTAAAATATAGTGAAAAATGTGAAAAATATAGTTAAAGCATTTAAAAATAAAAAAAAAAGTCAGCAGATATAAATCAAACTGATTTGGTAATAATTAAAGAGGTTATAGATCAAAATGCTCAACCTTTGACTCATATATGCAACCAATCTTTTTATCATGGAGTTGTACCAGATGACGTGAAAATGACAAAAGTTATACCCATATTCAAAGGCGGTAACAAACATCTCATAGGAAATTACAGACCAATCTCACTTTTACCACAAATTTAAAAAAATTTGAAAAAGCTTTTTGTTAAACAGTTGGATATCTTTCTTGAAAAAAAAAAAAAATTTCTCCACAACAGTTTGGGTTTAGAAAACAGTTAACAACTACCTACACAGTGATGAATAGGATTGAGGAGGTCAGTTCCTCTATGAACAGAGATGAAAATGTAATTGGTATTTTTATAGATTAAAACGAGCATTTGATACTATAGATCCTAAACAATTACTAACAAAATTACAAAAATATGGTATTAGAGGAACTGCACATTCCTGGATAAAAAGTTATTTAGAAAACAGAAAACAGTGTGTTGAAATAAACAATGTAAGATCAAACATTAGACCTGTAACTTGTGGAATGCCACAAGGATCTGTGATTGGACCAAAACTCTTTAATATATTCATTAATGATATAGTTAATTGTTCAAATTTATTTAGATTTATTATGTTTGCCGATGACACAACAATAGTCTTTTCTGGAAAAAAAAATCCACAAATTATTGAGCAACACTGAACGTGAACTAGAACAGCTTAAAGTCTGGTTTGATTTGAATAAGTAATGACTTAATATGCAAAAACAAAATACATGATTTTTGGTAATAAAAAGGATACTGATAGTGATACAAAACTTAAAATAGATGATGTTGAAATTGAAACAGTATATGAAACAAAATGTTTAGGAATTATGATTGATGCTAAATTAACATGGAAATAACATCTAAAATATGTAAAGAAAAAATTTCAAAAACTCTAGGAATACTTTATAAAACTAAAGATTTTCTCATTTCTAAGGCTCTATCTGTTATTTACTCCACTTTTTTTTTTTTTTTTTTTTTTTAATATACCTGTCCTATCCGGCGTTGTGACAAGCAGAATGATGATCTGTATGTCAAGTATTGCTGGGCAGTTTTGTTCTACCAGGGTCAGCACAATGTGCCGACCCTGACAAGCTTTATTTGTTTATTTTAAATGCTTTACAATCAAAATATATATGCTTTCTGCGCTGGACCTGACAGGAATTACTAAGAAGAGGGGCGGGGGTAGGTGGGGTGAAAAAGAGGAGGGATAGGGTACAGAAGAAGAAAGGGGGAGAGAGTAAAAAGAAAATCTAAAGTTGTAGTATTCTGCATCACAACCAACCTGCTGGATTATCTGAGGGGAAAAAAAAGTACAAACAAGAGTTTAAACCAGTGATAAAACTGACACACACAACAAAACCTTCTATAGCAAATGATGTACAACACAAACACATGTTACTAGAGTTATAATAATATTGGTTGAAAGCAAGGAACATAGCGGACAGTAAACAGAGTGATATAGTGTGCGAGTGTGAGTGAAAGTACATACATGCTGCCGATATGAACCATGTGCTTATTAGGACCAACGGATTGTCACCAGCCCCAAAGGATTGGAACGAGGGAGGCAGAGACAGACGCTACCCGGGCCCACGCCCATCCAGATCCCGGGACCCCGAGGCCGGGCCGAGGAGCCGCCCACCCACCCAGCAAGGCGCATAGAGAAACCCCTGCCAGGGCCACTCCAGCACCAAGGAGCACGGGCCTCCCCGTTGCCAGGACCCACAGGCCTTGGGGCAGACGCGGCACCCCACGGCCCTAGGCGAGCCCAGGGGTGACAGAAGTCAAGGCCCGGACCGAGAGGGGAGCACTCACCCCAAGGGCCCAGGGACCCGACAATCCCCGAGCCAGGGCTCAACCGGGGGCCCAGCAGGGCCAGGCTACCCCATATGCAGCCACCACAGCCCAACATTTACTCCACTTTAATACTTCCCTATATGACGTACTGTGTTGAACTGTGGGGTGGAACATATAAAACTTTAATTAATGAGATCTTTTTGTTGCAGAAACGTGCCATAAGATTAATAAACAAAGTTGGGTATTTTGAACACTCACATCCCTTGTTTATTAAATCAAGATTGATGAAATTCAAAGATTTCCATCATTTTAAAGTACTTCAATTAATGTTTAAAGCTAAGTTCAATCTTTTACCAGCAAATACACAAAAATACTTTAAACTTCAACAAACTATTTATCATTTCAGAGATGACTGTAAATTTATTTTACCTAAAGCCAGAAAAGGGTTCAGACAAAGGTGTCTGTTTTATGTTGGACCTCATTTATGGAACAATATTATAACTAAAGAGATAAAAGAATGTGTTTAGATTTTCAAATATTTAAAAATAAAGTGTCACAATTTATTTTTGAAAATTACTAAATTTTGTGATTTGTGTCTTTTTATCTTTTTTTCTCTCTTTTCTGTAAACTTATTTCAAGGTAATCTGTGTTGTAAAAGTTAAGCTTTATTGGGCATAAAAGCATTTTTTTTTTTTGCTTCAGTGAAGTAATGAAGTATTTCTACTTTGCTCTTTGACACCAATGCACACATCACACCTGATATTTTTCTCTACCAGTTCCAGCCTGCTTGAACATGCTTTTTCACCTCTTTTCCACACTCTCCATTGCTCTGGACTGTTGATCCTAACTGCTTAAAATCTTCCACCTTCTTTATCTCTTCTCCCTGTAACCTCACTTTTCCATTTGGATCCCTCTCATTCACACAGATGTACTCTGTTTTATTATTTTTGTGTAAAAACTTGCCTTTCAGTGGCTCGACTCAAGGGCGAATCCAAGATTTTCCAAACGGTGGAGGGGGCGTGAGTCGGCAGAATATTTTGAAAAATAAGTAATTTTTCTGCATTGGGTGCATATTTTGCCCAAAGCTTGTAATAATAAAATTAGCAAGAACACTTTTTTGTGACCTGAACGGAGTGGGGTGTAGGAAGTGCGCCCCCGTACTCCAATGGATGCGCCCCTACCACTGTCTCATTCTGCTGAGTCTTGTCCATGTCTATTGTGTTGGACCACTGCTACCTTGTTAATTTGCCAGCGTAGGCGATGTAGGACGGCCGAGAAGACTATGGGTCCTTCAATGGGCCAAAATTCAAATGCGCAAGCATTGGCATGCCAACGTTATGACGTCAAAATTAATTGCGTTAATTTGACAGCACTAATATAGTATACATACAGTATATATATACAGTAAATATAGGCACACGTATATACGTGTGTGTATGTGTGTGAGTGCACGCGTGCATGCTTGTGTGTGTGTGTTAGTATACTGTATGTGGCTTACACTGACAATTGACCTGAAACCCCACCTGGGCTAACCCGCCATTCGGAATTAGACTGACACAGACAGTGTTGGTCCAATTCATGGCTTGTTTTTTTTTTTTTAAGATTTAAGATTTTACATTATAAACATTTCTTTTTTTCTGCTTTTAAGTGCAAAACTTTTTTCTTATTACATGGCTACGTACTATTTTGGTGGTTATTTTTTTCCTAAAAGTGTTCTTTGTATTATTTTTTTGAAGTGTCAGTCTAATCCCCTCACCTGGTATTTTGCGTGTGTGTATGCGCAACCAGTGGATGTTTGATGTAACTACACTTTACACACCCACCAAACTCCCCCCACGTACACGCACACAAAACCACGCATGGTTTGACAAGTGCCGTCGTTGTCGTGGACCCTTTGTTCCTTTGAGATGGGTGGGATATAAATGTACAGGTAAGCCATCTTAGTGATTAGCTTGGTACTAAAGATCCAAAACCACAAAATCTGCTGCTAATGACCCAGTTGTATTTATACCAGCTCCACCTGGTAGAAGACTGTAGCCCTTGGTTCGGAAGGGGCTCGGAGTAGAGCCGCTGCTCCCCCGGGTTGAGAGAGGCCAGATGGGTTGATTCGGGCATCTGTTAAGGATGCCCCCCGGACGCCTTGCTGGCGAGGTGTTCTGGGCATGTCCCAGCGCGAGGAGACCCAGAGGCAGACTCAGCACCCGCCGGTAGAGACTATGTCTCCCAGCTGGCCAGGGAACGCCTTGGTGTATGGGTCATGTGACAGAAATATAAAACCATTGGCACCTAGAAAGAAAACACAACAGAAAAGCTTGTACTTAACCTTAAATTTTAAACTTTCTTTTATATTTTACAAAGTTTGACATAAGAGCAAAATGTTTATAATTTGTTTCAGATTGTCAAGGGATCTGGCATTTCTCCTGCTACAAAAAAGTGACTGGTCTGGATTAATTATCGACTTGGATGAAGACATGAACTCTGGACGCGAATATGTGTCATGTCTCGTCAATCTTCTGTTTTGTTTGTGCACTTTATGGTCCATGTCTTGCTTGTGTTGTCTTGCGTTACTTTCTGTTTTATTTAAAACAATAACTCCCCTCTTGTTTCAGGCCATATTACTTCCTGTCCTGGTGTGTTTCCCGCAGGTGTGATCGTCTAATCCTTCCTGATTGTTTTCTCCTGTGTTTTCCCCTTCCTCATGTTATAAAAGTCTGTGTTTTCCCTTGTCTTGTGCCAGATTGTTTTGACTGTTTGTCCAGAATCACATGTAAGAAAATAAATGTTATTAAGTTACTTTATGCATTTGGGTTCTGCCTCATTCCAAGCCTGACAATATGTACCTGATTCGATTCGTCGAGTCAGAATCAAGTATCAGCTCAAGCTCAGCTCAAGATCAAGAATCAGCTAATCGTGTATTAGCTGATCGATGCAAAAACACAGACTTCCCAAGTTATTTTTAAAATGAGAAAATATAAAAGTAGAAAACCTAGAGTATAGCTAATGAATTTAATAATTATTTTATAGACATGGGACCAACTTTAACCTCAAAAATTAATACTGGTAATACAAATTATGACAAGTATAAAATTAAAGATACGGTAAATATGATACGTCAATGTAAAGTCGATGTTTCAATTCAATTCAATTATAACTTTAGTTGTTCGTTAGGATCTTCATTTACAGCCAGAGCGCCGGAACAACACAGTCAAATGCATACAAAACAACATTCATTAAAAACATCATAAAACAATAAAATATAAATAATTAAAAATAGAATATAACAATAAAATCAATAAATAAGAACATTTACTTATTTCTTCAGTACATGCCCATCCGTCACAATTGAGGTGGGTATAAAGCTGGATGTGGCTCTCTTGGTTTTAAATGCGAGGGATCTGAACCTACGACCGGATGGTAACAGGGTGTAGTGTGAGTGCAGAATGTGCGAACTGTCTGTGAAATGATAAATAGTTTGTTGAAGTTTAAAGTGTTTTTGTATATTTGCTGGTAAAAGATTGAACTTAGCTTTAAACATTAATTGAAGTTTTTTAAAATGATGGAAATCCACACACATGTACTCGGTCTTACTCTGACTAATCTTCATTCCTCTTCTTTCTAGAGCAAACCTCCACCTCTCCAGCTTTTTTTCCACCTCTTCCCTCCTCTCACTACAGATCACAATGTCATCTGCAAACATCATTGTCCATGGAGATTCAGAAACTCCACTGCCACTTCACCTAAACACTTCCAGACTTCTACAGGAATATCATCAGGACCAAGAGCCTTTCCACTCTCACATCCTCTTCAGTGCCCTCTTTATTTCCTCCTGACTAGTCCTAGCTACTTTGCCGCACCACTATGGTAACACCATCTGCTCTTTGTTCTCTTTCATTTTCTTCATTCATCAACTCTTCAAAGTACTCTTTCCTTCGTCCCATCACATTACTAGCATCTCTCAAGAGCCATCTATTCCTGTCTTTAATCACCCTAACTTGCTGCACATCCTTCCCATCTTTGTCTCTCCGTCTTGCCAATCTCTACTTTAACCTTATGTTGTATCGCCCTGTATACCTGTCTACTCTCCTCAGACCCTTTCAGTGTCCCGCTTCTTCTAAGCCAGCCTCTTTCTTTTGATAGAAACCTGAACCTCCTCATTCCACCACCAAGTTTCCTTATCTATCTTCCTTCCAGATGACACACTTGCCTGTCTCCGTGATCACATTAGCTATAGTTGTCTAGTCATCTGGAAGCATCTCCTGCCCACCAAGAGCCTGTCTCAACTACTTTATAAAATCCGAGCAGCACTCTTCCATTTTCAGCTTCCACCATTTAGTCTTCTGCACTCACTTCATCTTTTTAAACTTCCTCCTTGCCAGGGTCATCTTACACACCACCACCCTATGCTGTTTGGTATAACAAGTGCACAAATCAAAGTTTCTAATGTCCAAGAAGGAGTGGGGGGAAGAAAACTTCTTTAACCTGACAGAATGACTACAATCCAGACAACAATTTTTACACAGAAATACAGAAGGACAGTAAATATAATACAAATGAGCAATTTTATATGCATATAAGTACTAAAGAGTATCTATCTATTATACATTTCAACTGCAAAAGCCTTCATTCCAGTTTCTCTAAAATTTTAAATTGTTTAAAGAAAACAAAAAATAAGTTAAGAAATATAATATTAAGTTGTATATATAGAAAACCTGGATCATGTGTTGATACAGTTAGAGAAATTATGATGGAACTGTATGAAGGTTTAAATGACAGGAAAATGATTTTTGTCTGTGGTGATTTTAATATTGATTTGTTGAATCCTTCAGAATCAAGCGCTGTCGCTGAGTTTATAAATACAAAGTATAATTTATGTTTATATCCACCTATATTAAGACCAACTCGAATCGCAAGTAACAGTGCAACACTGATTGACAGTATATTTACAAATGTTTTTGAAAGAGATTTAAAAAGTGGACTCATAATAACTGACAAAAAAGACCACCTACCTGTCTTCTTGGTTAAAAAGATGGTTGTAAAATCACATCATGAAAAGGAAAACAGTAATAATATCAAGACAAAAACTCAAAAAACAACCAATCAATTTACTATGGATCTAAGAGAACGTAGCTGGAATGATGTATTTGTGGACAATGTAAATGACTCATACAAAACCTTTCTAAAACCTTTTGCTTTTTTACGTATATGATAAAAACTGTCCTTTAGTTAATAAAATAGTCAGCAATAAATCTGAGGAAAAACCGTGGCTCACTGTAGGGATTCAAAGAGCCTGCAAGAAAAAGAATAAACTGTACCAAAACTTCTTGATAAAAAGAACAAAAGAGGCTGAATGCACTTATAAAACATACAGGAATACATTAATAAAGATTATCAGAACGAGTAAAAAGGAGTATTACAACTCTACACAAAATTTGACAAATGGAAGAGTTGGTAATCAACCAAAAGAAATTGCAAAGGAATTCAAGAATTATTTCAGCAAAATTGGTTCTAACTTAGAGAACCAAATGTCAAAATCCATTCTTGAAATGGATTTAGTTTATAATATACATCTGCAAACAAAACCATATTTTTACAAGGTACAAATGAGCATGAAATATTTAAAACTGTCAAAGACTTCCAGAGCAAGAAGTCAGCTGATTGGAATGGGCTGGACATGTCACTGTTAAAAGACATCATTGATTGTGTGGTAATTCCAATTACCTACAGTATATCTTCAACATGTCTTCATAATCAGGTGTATTTCCAGATGCTATGAAGAGGGCAAAAGTTATTCCCATATACAAGTCTGGTGATAAACAAGAATTTGCAAATTACAGGCCCCTTTCCAATTATCTCAGTTTGCAAAAATATTGGAGAAATTATTCCACAAACGTTTATACATTTTTTATTATTTTTTTACAAAAACCCAAACTGCTCTGTGAAGAGCAATATGGTTTCAGACCAATAAGGACTACCACCCTAGCATTGATAGACTTGGTTGAAAACATGTCATTTGCAAATGATAAAAAACAATTTACCATCGGTGTGTTTCTAGACTTAACAAAAGCTTTCGATACAGTCAATCATAAGCTACTACTTAAAAAACTGTGTCGATATGGTATCAGAGGTGTGGAATATCTTTAGATCAAAAGCTATTTAGAGAACCGATCTCAGTATGTCCACATTAATGGACATGATTCAGAGCTTCAATCAGTGACCTGTGGTCTCCCCCAGGACTCTGAGTTGAGCCCTTTGTTGTTAATCCTATATCTTAATGATATATGTTTGATTTCCAAAACTCTGCAACTAATACTGTTTGCAGATGATACTAATGTACTCTGTTGTGGTGAAGATTTAGAAACACTAATATGTGAAATAGAAAAATAATTAAAATTATTAAAAACTTGGTTTGACTCAAACAAACTGACTTTGAATCTCAAAAAACCTAAATGTATTATTTTTGCAAGCCGTTCTTTTGAGGTCAACAATAAATTATTCATTGATGATGTGTAAATGAAATTAAATTTCTAGGAATCATGATACAAAAACCTCGAGTTGGAAAAGTCATATAAATGTTATAAAAACTAAACTATGCAAGACGTTAGCAATTATTACCAAAGCTAAATATTTCCTAAACAAACAAAAAAACACTTTATATTTTGTACTGCATCCTGTTTCTTCCTTAGATTACGTACGGCTCCAAGTTGTGGGCCAACACAAATCAAACAAATACTACTCCAATTACCATCATTCAAAAAAGAGCAAAAAGAACTGCAAACAAAACCAATTACATGACACATAAAAATTAGCTGTTTATTTTTAACAAAAATTTTAAATTTTAACAAAAAGGCGTTAAAATTTAAGGATTTGGTTGAATTAAAAACTGCACAAATTATGTTTAAAATAAACAATATTCATAAGTAAGAGTAAGAAAAACCTTTATTTGTCCCACAATGGGGAAATTGCAGTATGCAACAGTATAGAAAAAAAGGTCACGACAAGTATCCACAAACAAAACAAAAACAAAAAAGGTAAAAAAGACTAAGGACAAGGACAGAAACATACATTCGAAGTGAGCTACCGCACAGTTCTGGTGAGAAATAGCAAATCGAGCACATGGTTAAAATTGCTCATTGTGGAGTCTCATGGCAGAAGGAAGGAAAGACCTCCTTAATCTCTTCTTAACACAGCGAGGGTCATCTACCCAATTGTACTCAAAACTTTCTTCACAAGAGGGATGCAGTGTATAATTTTAGAGGATGTAATGTGTTTGAAAATATCATTGTAAGAACAAATGTAAAACAGCATTGTATTTCAATTGTTGGTGTAAATCTTTGGAATAACCTGGATCAGAAGTTAAAAGAATTTAAATTATTTAAACAATTCAGCACTTTATGCAATAAAATATTATAAAATTATATGTAGAAAAATAGCTCTAAAGATAAACACTTAAATTTCATATAAACTGCTGTACCACTGGATTTTTTGTCATTTTTAAGGAGTCAGCAGCTCGATTAGACCGTATAAATTAGTCAGGGGCAGCCATTATAACTTCGGCTTCAGCTTACTCCTTGTTCAGACCTTGTACACATTGTTTTCTTTTGTACTGTAAGAAAATGTTGTAATGTTTGGAAACAAATAAACTGAAACTGAAGCTCTAGCACAAAAAAGAAACTCCTCTTGGCGAGTTTTCTACAAATAAGAGTGGAATTTTGGTCTTAAAAACCAGGTAATTCTCCCCCCAGACTGAATATGTTTGACGTTCTGTGCTTATATGTGTTTTGTTTTCATGGGAATACTTCTCTTAAACACAAACAGAACATTTATTGTAGAGGAAATTTCGAATGAAAGTGAAAAATATCTATCCGTCTGACGTAATCCCATCAGGCTCCGCCCACACAGGAAAATTCAACCGTTAACCCTTTCTTGTGTTGAAGCTACCATTGCTAGGCTGGGGGAGCGAACTCGTTAACCTTGTTTGAATCTAATGCTACGGTTCAAAGAAAGGGAAGAAGAAGAAGCTGACGGCCTCAAATTTGGACAAAGAGTACTTATCCAAAAAAGAAGCAGGTAAGAATGTGTGGTAAACTATTACCATACAGCTCTGGAATGCTCATTCCGAAAGCATTGATTTTTTTTTAAAAAAGACTGAAGACATTTTTATTTCAAAAGGCTTTTCAACAAAGATTTAAGTGTTTTTAGTGTTTTGATGTTCTGTACTTTTACTGTTTATTGTTGCTTTTAATCATTGTATCACTTTGAGATCTCCACTGGAAATGTAAAGTGCGTTATAAATAAAATGTACCATGATTATTATTAGATACCAATGAGTAGTAGTAATAGTGTTGGAAATTATCAGGCACTAACAAGCTAGGAAGCTTAAACAGAAGGAAAATGAAAAGATTGTAAAGAAAGAGATTGCTGTTCTGTTAGCATTTCTCTTTATTAGCAAATGAAGTGCATGACATTCCTTTTGAACTTTCATATTTAGAATTTCTACTAAATAAAAATCAATCCAAACAAAACTAGGAGAGAGGGTATGACGTTTAGACGGATCATCTATAACAAACAATATAAACTTTGACCATTAGCTTAATTTATACCAAGAAACTTGGAACAGAAACGAGCTTAGAGCACATGTAGCTCTAAAACTACAAATCCCAGAATTTTCTGCTGGTGACATCCTCCTGCTCAGTGTGCAGGACTTTTTTTTTTTTGTAAAATTTGTCAGGGGTCGGCCCAAGACCCCAAACAAAACAGAAAAACAAGGAAGACAGATAGACGATTCAACGCCTTTTATTGTCTAATATCTTCCTAAAAGCCACAATCGGAAGGAGCAGAGCTGGAAGTATGTCGGGCAGCAGCTAGCAGGAAGTGCGCGCGCCTCAGCTGCTCCCAATTAGTCCCCTTTTATAGCGCCAGACTCTCCCAGGACCGCCTCCTGCGCACAAGAAAGGGAAAAAAAGAGACAGGAGCCACACGGAAAGCGCACAGGGTCCCCCACAAAAAAGGGACCTTAAGGGCCCGTCGTCTGGTCACTTTACCTCGGTCGAAGGGACATTGTGGGGCTAGTACAATGTCACGAGCGGTTGGTACTACCGCGCAGAAAATCAGACCAGGCAAGGCGAACCGGTTAGGAGACACAGGCGAAAACAGGACACAGCAGCAGACAGGGACCACCAAGACCACAGACAGGAGCACAGGCACCTTGACACCAGTGGGCAAGCCCACTGATGTGCCGAAGAATTGCGCAGTGGGGCTGTACGAAGCACAGCACCCGTCGCACCAATCCCCAGACTTCCACCGGCATCCAACGATGAAGGCCTGCAAGGCAAAAGCCCTGCCTCCACCGGGGCCCAGGCACCAGCCTGAATATATCCACGGCATCAACCTTATGATCAATAACATGTACTGCCCATGTCGCACAGGACGGGATGTCACCAAGCAGTGATAGAAACTCCCTAATCAACGTGGCCAACTCAACACACTGACTGGAAGACAAATTGGCCAATAATGAATCCAATTGACACAATGACTCAGAGTTATTCAGTCCGCTTGTCAACACACAGTCGCCTGGTCCAGGCACACCATCACTATCCACCGTCACAACACTAGGCAACACAGGCAACCGCACTGGTGCGAACACAGCTTTAGCCTCAACCTCAGACTCCGTCTCACCCAGCCTCACCTGAGTTCGGGCCACCGCACAAACAGGAAACGGAACTGCCTCATTCAGGTCAGCAGCAACGGGCTAAGCCACCACCACGGGAGAAAGTGGAGCAGAAGCCCACACAGTGCCACCACAAATCTCATTTCCCAAAATCATGTCCACCCCTTCCAAGGGCAACTCAGGACGCACTGCAATAGGAAATACGCCAGACACAAACTCACGCTCCAGCATAACATTATGTCGAGCCACAGAAACATGACCCAACTCCTTGCCACGCATAATAACGAAATCACCGGTCTGTGAAACACAAAAAAAAGGCAAAACAGACTGCACAATGAACGAGTGATTTGTGCCCGTATCAAGCAAAACCTTAACTTTAACTCGCCCTGATCCACCTGCCACTGACACACAGGCTGACGTAATAAACGGCTCAAAACCAGAACACTTGCCATGCTGTACAGGCACCTGAACTGCCTGCACCGGCACAGACACACAAAACATAGACGGAGACATTCTATTTCCATTTTTCCGAGGACACGCATCTTTCCAGTGTCCCACACCCCGACAATAATGACACGTGTCAGAATTTTCATGACGCCTCACACGTACTACTTGCGGATGCGCGGAAGTGAACCTCCTAACCTCATCATGCGCCTCCGCCAGGCCCTCACCAGACACGGGACGCAAGCGGGGAGTAAACATGCGATGAGTCAACACAAAGTCATCCGCTAACTGTGCCGCTTTAACAACATTGTCTGGTTCCCACTCATTTAAGTTAGTCACTACATGACTCAGCAACACATTTTTAAACTGTTCCAATACAATCAAATCAGACAACTGCTCAAAAGTAGTAACCTTCGCCGCCATACACCAGCGTTTAAAATGAGTACCTAAGTCGCTCACAAACCCCACACGAGTCTGTGTCACAGCCTTACCCCACTGCCGAAACCTCTGCCTGTACGCTTCCGCTGTCAACTGATAAGCCTTTAAGACCGCAGCCTTTACAGACTCGTAGGTCAAATCTTCCTGAGCGCACACATCCGAATACGCCTCCTGCGCCTTCCCTGTGAGGACGCACTGAAGCAGTAACACTCGCTCTGAATCCGGCCACGCCCTTGAAGTAGCCACACACTCAAAAAGCGTAAAAAACATGTCCGGATCACGTTCATTAAACATTGGCACAAAACACAAACTGCCAGAATCAGTGTCACGAGCACGCGCGCAGCCACCTGCCCCTGCGCATGCGTGCAGCCACCTGCCCCTGCGCATGCGTGCAGCCACCTGCCCCCTGCGTATGCGCGCAGCCACCTGCCCCCTGCGCATGCGCGCAGCCACCTGCCACCTGCGCATGCGCGCAGCTACCTGCCACCTGCGCATTCACGCAGCCACCTGCGCATGTGCGCCACCTCTCTCCAGAACTTTGAGTTTAGCATGCTCCAACTCAAGCTGCAACTGGACTTTCCTCTCCTCCAAATGCAAGTGGACTTTCCTCTCCTCAATCTCCAATCTTTTTTCCTCTATCCTCATCTGCAACAGCCTCTCCTGCTGCTCAAAGGAGAGGGTCTCGTGCCTCCCAGGTGACCATGATCGCACCACCGGCACCTCCGCAGCCGCCGCCCCAGTCTCCTTCGAAAAAACTCCCTGCTCAAACAGTGTTAACATTACAAAAGCTTTCAGATCGTCCTTCAATATGTCATCGCCCAATCCAATCTGATAATGCGACGCAATCTGAAGCAATTGCTCCTCCGTACAGGAACACAGAACTGAAGCACTAGGCTTCTCGTAAAACCTTTCAAAATCCATCGCCAAACGTCACACACAGCAAGCCACACACAGGCTACAAACAGAGCAAACGTAGTCCCCAAAAAGTTCCCTCTGACTACCCAAAACAGACGACAAACTAACTCACCCTAACTCTTCGGACACTTCGTGGTGGGTCTTACACATATGTATGGCGGGACACCAGTCCCCTGCACACAGACTCCCAGCGCAACCCCGCCAAACGCACCCCCGGTTAACCACAGAAAGTCAACCTGCCACACTTCATGCCACCGTAACCGGAAGTCTCGACACAAAACCCCTATTGGATTAGGTGCCGCCAGCCTAATAGGGAACTCCCCAGGAAACAAGTCTTACCCCCGGACGAGCCCCCATTTGTCAGGGGTCGGCCCAAGACCCCGACAAAACAGAAAAACAAGGAAGACAGATAGACGATTCAACTCCTTTTATTGTCTAATATCTTCCTAAAAGCCACAATCGGAAGGAGCAGAGCTGGGAGTATGTCGAGCAGCAGCTAGCAAGAAAGTGCGCGCGCCTCAGCTGCTCCCAATTAGTCCCCTTTTATAGCGCCAGACTCTCCCAGGACCGCCTCCTGCGCACAAGAAAGGGAGAAGAAGAGACAGGAGCCACACGGAAAGGGCACAGGGTCATCACAAATTGGTTTAAGTTCATATGAAAAGAGTTGTTAGATTGCACCTTTTGTCTCAACGTTTAATTTTGGCCCACTGAGTGTTTGAGTAATAAACTTAAAATATCAAGGCAAGGCAAGTTTATTTGTATCGTACAATTCATACAAAATGTATATCAAAGTCTTTCACAAGAAGAAAAAAATGCATTAAATGACAAAATATAGAATCAAATGTTAAAAAAAAAATTTAAAACATATAAAAAGCGTTATTAATCAAATGTACAGTTAAACAGAAGTGTTTTCAGCCTAGATTTAAACATTGTCACAGTAGAGGCCTGTCTCACGGCCTCAGGGAGTTTGTTCCAGACTTTTGCAGCATAAAATAGAAATATAGCTTCTCCATGTTTAGTACTGACTCTATCAGAGAAAATCCACATTGAAACAATCATCACTTGCCTCAGAAGAATGAGAGAGACAAAATATTAATAACACTGTACTGAGTAGCATTACAGAGTATTATATTAAAAATGAGCCTGATAAAAAACAATAAAAGATTAACTTTATTGTCTGTAACAAAGATTTTCCCCTTTGGCACGTCTAAAAAATTGCACATTTTTGCAAGCTCAATCGAACTCATAGAAACATAAAACCAGAAATGAAAATCGGAATCTGACTCCTAAAAACCAACTTTCATTTGTCGTTTATTATTATTATTATATCTAGAGTGCGCCATCTAGTAAGGAGACATTTAAATTGCAGGTGAAAATAAAACATTAAAGATTTATTTATTTAATTTTTCTTAAGTTCGGAGGGCAAGATTAAAACGTTAAATTTTTAATCTTTTTAATCTTTTAATCTTAATCTTCTTCATACAATACCACAGTTCTTCTCATAAAATCATAAAATGATTTATAAAAAAAATTGTGGGGATTGGATCTGAAAGACATGTGGTGGGCCTCTCGGATCGGAATACTTTATCAAGATTCTCAGTATCAACCAGGATAAAACTGTCCAGTGTTTCCTCTGGTAGACAATCAAATGTGGTTAAAACAGTTGTTTGATTCAATACAATTTCACTTCTGATTTTGTCTATTTTTCCCCTGAAGTGGTCTGCAAACTGCTCACACAGAGAGACGGAAGGAGGAAGTTTAAAATGATTAATGTCCGGATTAATGAGGTGGTCAATGGTTGAGAAAAGAATCTTACTGTTATTTTTATTGTTTGTCGTGATCTTTGAAAAGTGTGAATTTCTTTTATTTCTGACTGTTTTATTGTATGCTATAAGTCTAGCTTTGTAAATTTGGAAGTTTATTGTGTTTTTTTTCTTTTCTCCATTTTCTTTCCGCCACTCTGCAATTTCTTTTCATCTTTTTAAATTCTTGGTCTCTCCAGGGAGCCGTGGGTTTAGAAGAAAGTTTCTTTAGTTTAATTGATGCCACACTGTCTATTACTGTTTGTAGTTTACTGTTAAATTCATTAACAATAAAATCACATGGAGCAGGTAAAACAATTTGAGGTATTTGTTGTAAAATGTTTAAAAAATTTGCAGACACCTCAGGGGTCAGACAACGTTTTCTCACAGTTCCCACAAAGGACTCCCGCTGAATAAAACCAGTAAAGAACACACAGGCGTGCTCGCTAAAAGGCTGTTCCCCAACAGAGGACACACTTGTGGAGAGGCCATGTGTGATGACCAAGTCCAGAGTGTGTGAACGGATAGAAGCTGTGCCACCTCCCCTCTTGTCATCCCTAACTGAAAAAGCAAAGTTAAAATCAGGTATGGAGGACTCTGTGAGAACTGCTGATGCATCTGCAGCCAGCCATGTTTCAGTTAAAAATAGACAGTCAAGTTTGTTATCTAAAATCATTTAATTTACAATAAAAGTCTTGTTCAATAAAGAGCGGACATTTAAAAGAGCCATATTAATTTTAGAAGGAGATGTACTGTATTTCTGGATGGGTTAGGGTTTGTAAGAGTAATAAGATTTTTGGGGGACAGCAATGACAGATTATGAGAAGGTTCATGCATGGGTCATTTTCTGCTGATTCTAACCGGTATCTGAAATGTTTGAAACAATGGGGGCGTTGCTGATGAGGAGTTATGGATACAATGTGTGGAACCGGATAAATCCAATAGTGTCTCAACTGATTGACTATAGTTGGCTTTAAGTCATAATGATTGCAGAGTGAGTTGAATGTTCCAGGAAAGAAGGCGAGATCCAGTAGAGTTTGGGTGAAGCCAGTCTTTCTTGAAAAGAGACGGTCTTTTGAAGAAGAGAAAAAAGTTGTCCACATAAGGAATGCCCCTGGATAAACAGAAAGACTTGAGAAAGAGATGAAGTTGGCGGAGCAGACTGTAATTCATGTCTCCAAAACGAGGGGGGGTCAGTGGGCCAGAGACTATGCACTTCTTATCCAGGCAGTTGACTGTTGAGATCAAAGAAATGAAATGCTCCTTTAAGGTTTCAGACTGCTGAAAACGTAGATCATTCGTTCCCACGTGAAGAACAACAGTAGTTACAGTTGGATGCTTCTGTAAGACGTTTGGTGCATGATCCAATAAGTCCTGCACTGTAGCTCCAGAGTGACAAGAGGTCGTGGCAGAGCTTGCTCTTACATGTCTGACCGTAGACGTTCCTAGGACAAGTACAGTGGGCTTGGGAGCTGAAGATGGAGCCGTTTCACAAGCGTGAGAAGAATCCTGCGGTGGTGCGGTGTGTGTCTGGTCCCGTGTGTACCTTAGAGACGCACCAGATCCAGGTCACGCGCGAGCACGGCCATGCGTGAGCCCTGGTGCGCGCTGAGAGATAGGGTTTCCAGTCCGTACAGGTGGTGTGACCGGTCGCGGGAAGTCAATAAGAGATTCCAAGGAGGGCGATGTTCTGCTACTGTGTTTTTCCCGTGCTACGTGCTTCGGGGCAGGTGTAACCTGGTAGCTCCCAGGGCAAGAAGGAGCCCAGCGCCGTGGAGAAGGTTGAAAATCCAAGCCTGTGAATCTGTTGTTCAGAGGGAGATATCCAACATGAAAGGAGCCGTGACACGAGAGCCAAATGTCTTGCGTTCTGGCGCACTTCTGTGGCGCGACTTGGATCCATGCGTTTTTCACGGGGGCAGAGCTCACGGGCTCTTTTGTATGCGCGCCTTGTAGATGCCATTCGGAGAGGAGAAGGCAGAGTAGGTTGTTGTCCTGGGTTTGCAGCGGGGCTGAATCTGGCGGTGTCCGCAAGCTGAGTGCTAGTTGCGCTCGTCCGAGTCTTCCCAAGAATTATATTAAGGTCTCGCTCATCAACAAGTTTACGTAGTGAAGTAATCTGTTGCTCCATGTCGGCTAGCTCCTGGCTGTATGAGGAAGGAAACCTTGCAGAGATGGTGAATGTGGGAGTCAAAGGTGAGGTTAGAATCCATTTTGACTCCAAGGTTTTTTACAGAGGATGAAAGAGGGATGCTGTGTCCAAAAATTGGGATACTACTGAGGTAAAGTAACTGGGTTTGGTGAGGCGTGCCGATGAGAATGGCTTCTGTTTTGCTGCTATTGAGTTGAAGAAAGTTTTCAGACATCCATGTCTTAATCTCCTCCAGGCAGACCGAAAGCACAGATGGCAAAGCTGAAGGTAGAGCAGTGTTCATTTTCATATACAGTTTTGTGTCGTCTACATAAGAGTGGAATGAAAGATTATGTTTATGAATTATTTGTCCAAGGGGAAGCATGTAAATAGTGAACAGGGTTGGACAGACCCCGGAACCGCTGGAGAGACTATGTCTCAAAGCTGGCCGGTGAACGACTTGGGATCCTTCCGGGTGAGCTAGAGTATGCAGCCGGGAAAGAGAAGCCTTGGCTGCCGGTTTGAGGTTGTTGCCCCCGCAACCCGACCCCGGAACAAGCGGAAGATGACGGAATGGCTTGTTTTATAAATGCAACAATTGCTCTCAAAGTTCAACCACGAAGGGACTTGAACCCTCACTCTTCTGATCCAAAATCAGACACTTTATCCATTAGGCCACGTGGTTTAAATCTTATCTACCGTGATTTCAAAGACACAGCCAATCTTGTTGAAGTAAATCGGTGTTTGGGGCCACAATGCTATGCAACAACATTGCAATTGTACTTCATATTTCCATTGACTTTATATTCTTAGGCAAACTGGGCGTCACGTAATGTCGCACTTTAAAAACACTGTACACTTGTTGAATCAACTCTCATACCATTTCAACTAAATTAATCCTAATCATAAAGAATTTTCAGTTTTCCTTGTTTATTAATAAGCTCATTGGAGTGTCTTGTTCTCAAACTTTTCATCTTTTTTAATCAAACAAATGTACACAGCTACTCTATTTGGCCAGTATGGGGACTGAACCCATGACCTTGGCGTTATTAGCACCACGCTCTGACCAACTGAGCTAACCGGCCATATGTGTCTGTAAAGTCTGCAAAAAATAACAACAGATATGGTAGAGTTGCAAAAAGAAACAGATTTTTTTTGTTTTTTCTAAAAAAAAAAAAAAAAATTAAGAAACTTAATATCAAGGCACAAAACTTCCTAACTAAAGCTTTGTGATGAGGATTTAGGCTGGATCCATCGAATGAAGTCAAATAGTTGTTGTTTTCTCTTAATGTGTGTGGTTTTTTGGTGGCGATCCCACCATGTACAAATGTTTTGGGAACAATCCCTTCCAATTAATGCAAGAAAATATATTCACTCTTAAATCACGTGACTTCAGTTTAAAATCAAATTAAAAGCTACATTTGGTAACAGATAATACCATCAACAGAAGATGGGTGTATAAAATGGAAAGTAGGCTTTTTTTTTACAAATGCAAAGATTCCTCTCAAAGTTCAACCATGAAGGGACTTGAACCCTCACTCTTCTGATCCGAAGTCAGGCGCCTTATCCATTAGGCCATGTGGTTTAAATCTTGTCTGCAGTGATTTCAAAGACACAGCCAATCTTGTTGAAGTAAATCGGTGTTTGGGGCCACAATGCAATGCAACAACACTGCAATAGTACTTTATATTTCCATTGACTTTATGTTCTTAGGCAAACTTGGTCTCACGTAATGTCGCACTTTTAAAAACACTGTACACTTGTTAAAACAACGCTCATACAATTTCAACTAAATTACTCCAAATCATACAGCATTGGAAGTTTTCCTTGTTTATTAATAAGCTCATTGGAGTGCATTGTTCTCAAACATTTCATCATTTTTATGAAAAAAATGTACACAACTTCTCTACTCGACTAGTATGGGGATTGAACCCATGACCTTGGCAATATTAGCACCACGCTCTGACCAACTGAGCTAACTGGCCATATGTGTCTGTAAAGTCTACAAAAAATAACAACAGATATGGTAGAGTTGCAAATATAACCTGATTTTTTTTTTTCTGAAAAAAAAACATTTAAGAAAACAAATATCAAGGCACAAAACTTCCTAACTAAAGCATTGTGATGAGGATTTAGGCTGGATCCATCGAATGAAGTCAAATAGTTGTTGTTTTCTCTAAACGTGTGTGGTTTTTGGTGGCAATCCCACCATGGACGAATGTTTTGGGAACAATCCCTTCCAATTAATGCAATGCATGTTACATTTGGTAACAGATAATATGATGAACAGAAAATGGATACATAAATTTGAAAGTAGGCTTGTTTTATAAATGCAACAATTCCTCTCAAAGTTCAACCACGAAGGGACTTGAACCCTCACTCTTCTGATCCGAAGTCAGACGCCTTATCCATTAGGCCACGTGGTTTAAATCTTGTCTACAGTGATTTCAAAGACACAGCCAATCTTGTTGAAGTAAATCGGTGTTTGGGGCCACAATGCAATGCAATAACACTGCAATTGTTCTTCATATTTTCTTTGACTTTACATTCTGAGGCAAGCTTGGTTTACGTAATGTCGCACTTTTAAAAACACTGTACACTTGTTAAGAACTCTCATACAATTTCAACTAAATTACTCCAAATCATAGAACATTTTCAGTTTTCCTTGTTTATTAATGCTCTTTGGAGTGCATTGTTCTCAAACTTTTCATCATTTTTAATCAACCAAATGTAGACAACTCCTCTACTTGGCCAGTATGGGGATTGAACCCATGACCTTGGCGTTATTAGCACCACGCTCTGACCAACTGAGCTAACCGGCCATATGTGTCTGCAAAGTCTGCAAAAAATAACAACAGATATGGTAGAGTTGCAAAAAGAAACAGATTTTTTTTTGTTTTTTCTAAAAAAAAAAAAAAAAACATTTAAGAAACTTAATATCAAGGCACAAAAAAAGAGTTGCAAAAATAAACATTTTTTTTCTTTTTTAATAACACATTTAAGGAACTGAATATCAAGGCACAAAACTTCCTAACTAAAGCTTTCTGATGAGGATTTAGGCTGGATCCAACGAATGAAGTCAAATAGTTGTTGTTTTCTCTTAATGTGTGTGGTTTTTTGGTGGCAATCCCACCATGTACAAATGTTTTGGGAACAATCCCTTCCAATTAATGCAAGAAAACATATTCACTCTTAAATCACGTGACTTCAGTTTAAAATCAAATTAAAAGCTACATTTGGTAACAGATAATACCATCAACAGAAGATGGGTGTTTAAATTGGAAAGTAGGCTTTTTTTTTACAAATGCAAAGATTCCTCTCAAAGTTCAACCACGAAGGGACTTGAACCCTCACTCTTCTGATCCGAAGTCAGACGCCTTATCCATTAGGCCATGTGGTTTAAATCTTGTCTGCAGTGATTTCAAAGACACAGCCAATCTTGTTGAAGTAAATCGGTGTTTGGGGCCACAATGCTATGCAACAACACTGCAATAGTACTTTATATTTCCATTGACTTTATATTTCTAGGCAAACTTGGTGTCACGTAATGTCGCACTTTTAAAAACACTGTACACTTGTTGAATCAACTCTCAGACAATTTCAACTAAATTAATCCAAATCATAGGGCATTTTCAGTTTTCCTTCTTTATTAATAAGCTCATTGTTCTCAAACTTTTCTGTCATTTTTATGAAATAAATGTACACAACTCCTCTAATTGGCCAGTATGGGAATTGAACTCATGACCTTGGCGTTATTAGCACCACGCTCTGACCAACTGAGCTAACCGGCCAGATGTGACTGTAATGTCTGCAAAAAATAACAACAGATATGGTAGAGTTGCAAAAATAAACAGATTTTTTCTCTTTCTAAAAAACAAATTTAAGGAACTTAATATCAAGGCACAAAACTTCCTAACTAAAGCTTTGTGATGAGGATTTAGGCTGGATCCATCGAATGAAGTCAAATAGTTGTTGTTTTCTCTTAATGTGTGTGGTTTTTTGGTGGCGATCCCACCATGTACAAATGTTTTGGGAACAATCCCTTCCAATTATTGCAAGAACACATATTCACTCTTAAATCACGTGACTTCAGTCTAAAATCACATTAAAAGCTACATTTGGTAACAGATAATACAATCAACAGAAGATGGGTGTATAAATTGGAAAGTAGGCTTTTTTTATGCAACAATTCCTCTTAAAGGTCAACCACAAAGGGACTTGAACCCTCACTCTTCAGATCCGAAGTCAGACGCCTTATGCATTAGGCCAAGTGGTTTAAATCTTATCTACAGTGATTTCAAAGACACAGCCAATCTTGTTGAAGTAAATCGATTTTTTGGGCCACAGTGCTATGCAACAACACTGCAATTGTACTTCATATTTCCATTGACTTTATATTCTTAGGCAAACTGGGCGTCACGTAATGTCGCACTTTAAAAACACTGTACACTTGTTGAATCAACTCTCATACCATTTCAACTAAATTAATCCTAATCATAAAGAATTTTCAGTTTTCCTTGTTTATTAATAAGCTCATTGGAGTGTCTTGTTCTCAAACTTTTCATCTTTTTTAATCAAACAAATGTACATAGCTACTCAATTTGGCCAGTATGGGGATTGAACCCATGACCTTGGCGTTATTAGCACCACGCTCTGACCAACTGAGCTAACCGGCCATATGTGTCTGCAAAGTCTGCAAAAAATAACAACAGATATGGTAGAGTTGCAAAAAGAAACAGATTTTTTTTGTTTTTTCTAAAAAAAAAAAAAAACATTTAAGAAACTTAATATTAAGGCACAAAACTTCCTAACTAAAGCTTTGTGATGAGGATTTAGGCTGGATCCATCGAATGAAGTCAAATAGTTGTTGTTTTCTCTTAATGTGTGTGGTTTTTTGGTGGCGATCCCACCATGTACAAATGTTTTGGGAACAATCCCTTCCAATTAATGCAAGAAAACATATTCACTCTTAAATCACGTGACTTCAGTTTAAAATCAAATTAAAAGCTACATTTGGTAACAGATAATACCATCAACAGAAGATGGGTGTTTAAATTGGAAAGTAGGCTTTTTTTTTTACAAATGCAAAGATTTCTCTCAAAGTTCAACCATGAAGGGACTTGAACCCTCACTCTTCTGATCCGAAGTCAGACGCCTTATCCATTAGGCCATGTGGTTTAAATCTTGTCTGCAGTGATTTCAAAGACACAGCCAATCTTGTTGAAGTAAATCGGTGTTTGGGGCCACAATGCTATGCAACAACACTGCAATAGTACTTTATATTTCCATTGACTTTATATTCTTAGGCAAACTTGGTGTCACGTAATGTCGCACTTTTAAAAACACTGTACACTTGTTGAATCAACTCTCAGACAATTTCAACTAAATTAATCCAAATCATAGGGCATTTTCAGTTTTCCTTGTTTATTAATAAGCTCATTGTTCTCAAACTTTTCTGTCATTTTTATGAAATAAATGTACACAACTCCTCTAATTGGCCAGTATGGGAATTGAACTCATGACCTTGGCGTTATTAGCATCACGCTCTGACCAACTGAGCTAACCGGCCAGATGTGACTGTAATGTCTGCAAAAAATAACAACAGATATGGTAGAGTTGCAAAAATAAACAGATTTTTTCTCTTTCTAAAAAACAAATTTAAGGAACTTAATATCAAGGCACAAAACTTCCTAACTAAAGCTTTGTGATGAGGATTTAGGCTGGATCCATCGAATGAAGTCAAATAGTTGTTGTTTTCTCTTAATGTGTGTGGTTTTTTGGTGGCGATCCCACCATGTACAAATGTTTTGGGAACAATCCCTTCCAATTATTGCAAGAACACATATTCACTCTTAAATCACGTGACTTCAGTCTAAAATCAAATTAAAAGCTACATTTGGTAACAGATAATTCAATCAACAGAAGATGGGTGTATAAATTGGAAAGTAGGCTTTTTTTTTATAAATGCAAAGATTCCTCTCAAAGTTCAACCACGAAGGGACTTGAACCCTCACTCTTCTGATCCGAAGTCAGACACCTTATCCATTAGGCCACGTGGTTTAAATCTTGTCTGCAGTGATTTCAAAGACACAGCCAATCTTGTTGAAGTAAATCGGTGTTTGGGGCCACAATGTTATGCAACAACACTGCAATAGTACTTCATATTTCCATTGACTTTATATTCTTAGGCAAACTTGGTGTCACGTAATGTCGCACTTTTAAAAACTCTGTACACTTGTTGAATAAACTCTCAGACAATTTCAACTAAATTACTCTAAATCATAAAGCATTTTCAGTTTTCCTTGTTTATTAATAAGCTCATTGGAGTGTCTTGTTCTCAAACTTTTAATCATTTATATCAAACAAATGTACACAACTATTATATTTGGCCAGTATGGGGATTGAACCCATGACCTTGGCGTTATTAGCACCACGCTCTGACCAACTGAGCTAACCGGCCAGATATGTCTGTACTGTCTGCAAAAAATAACAACAGATATGGTAGAGTTGCAAAAATAAACATTTTTTTTCTTTTTTAATAACACATTTAAGGAACTGAATATCAAGGCACAAAACTTCCTAACTAAAGCTTTGTGATGAGGATTTAGGCTGGATCCAACGAATGAAGTCAAATAGTTGTTGTTTTCTCTTAATGTGTGTGGTTTTTTGGTGGCAATCCCACCATGTACAAATGTTTTGGGAACAATCCCTTCCAATTAATGCAAGAAAACATATTCACTCTTAAATCACGTGACTTCAGTCTAAAATCAAATTAAAAGGTACATTTGGTAACAGATAATACAATCAACAGAAGATGGGTGTATAAAATGGAAAATAGGCTTTTTTTTTATAAATGCAAAGATTCCTCTCAAAGTTCAACCACGAAGGGACTTGAACCCTCACTCTTCTGATCCGAAGTCAGACGCCTTATCCATTAGGCCACGTGGTTTAAATCTTGTCCATGGTGATTTAAAAGACACAGCCAATCTTGTTAAAGTAAATAGGTGTTTGGGGCCACAATGCTATGCAACAACATTGCAAAAGTACTTCATATTTCAATTGACTTTATATTCTTAGGCAAACTTGGTGTCACGTAATGTCGCACTTTAAAAAACATATTACACTTGTTGAATCAACTCTCAGACAATTTCAACTAAATTAATCCAAATCATAGGGCATTTTCAGTTTTCCTTCTTTATTAATAAGCTCATTGTTCTCAAACTTTTCTATCATTTTTATGAAATAAATGTACACAACTCCTCTAATTGGCCAGTATGGGGATTGAACCCATGACCTTGGCGTTATTAGCACCACGCTCTGACCAACTGAGCTAACCGGCCAGATGTGTCGGTAATGTCTGCAAAAAATAACAACAGATATGGTTGAGTTGCAAAAATAAACAGATTTTTTTTCTTTCTAAAAAACACATTTAAGGTACTGAATATCAAGGCGCATTACTTCCTAACTAAAGCTTTGTGATGAGGATTTAGGCTGGATCAATCGAATGAAGTCAAATAGTTGTTGTTTTCTCTTAATGTGAGTGGTTTTTTGGTGGCAATCCCACCATGTAAAAATGTTTTGGGAACAATCCCTTCCAATTAATGCAAGAACACATATTCACTCTTAAATCACGTGACTTCAGTCTAAAATCAAATTAAAAGCTACATTTGGTAACAGATAATACAATCAACAGAAGATGGGTGTAAAAATTGGAAAGTAGGCTTTTTTTATGCAACAATTCCTCTTAAAGGTCAACCACAAAGGGACTTGAACCCTCACTCTTCAGATCCGAAGTCAGACGCCTTATGCATTAGGCCAAGTGGTTTAAATCTTATCTACAGTGATTTCAAAGACACAGCCAATCTTGTTGAAGTAAATCGATTTTTTGGGCCACAATGCTATGCAACAACACTGCAATTGTACTTCATATTTCCATTGACTTTATATTCTTAGGCAAACTGGGCGTCACGTAATGTCGCACTTTAAAAACACTGTACACTTGTTGAATCAACTCTCATACCATTTCAACTAAATTAATCCTAATCATAAAGAATTTTCAGATTTCCTTGTTTATTAATAAGCTCATTGGAGTGTCTTGTTCTCAAACTTTTCATCTTTTTTAATCAAACAAATGTACACAGCTACTCTATTTGGCCAGTATGGGGATTGAACCCATGACCTTGGCGTTATTAGCACCACGCTCTGACCAACTGAGCTAACCAGCCATATGTGTCTGCAAAGTCTGCAAAAAATAACAACAGATATGGTAGAGTTGCAAAAAGAAACAGATTTTTTTTGTTTTTTTCTAAAAAAAAAAAAAAAAACATTTAAGAAACTTAATATTAAGGCACAAAACTTCCTAACTAAAGCTTTGTGATGAGGATTTAGGCTGGATCCATCGAATGAAGTCAAATAGTTGTTGTTTTCTCTTAATGTGTGTGGTTTTTTGGTGGCGATCCCACCATGTACAAATGTTTTGGGAACAATCCCTTCCAATTAATGCAAGAAAACATATTCACTCTTAAATCACGTGACTTCAGTTTAAAATCAAATTAAAAGCTACATTTGGTAACAGATAATACCATCAACAGAAGATGGGTGTTTAAATTGGAAAGTAGGCTTTTTTTTTACAAATGCAAAGATTCCTCTCAAAGTTCAACCATGAAGGGACTTGAACCCTCACTCTTCTGATCCGAAGTCAGACGCCTTATCCATTAGGCCATGTGGTTTAAATCTTGTCTGCAGTGATTTCAAAGACACAGCCAATCTTGTTGAAGTAAATCGGTGTTTGGGGCCACAATGCTATGCAACAACACTGCAATAGTACTTTATATTTCCATTGACTTTATATTTCTAGGCAAACTTGGTGTCACGTAATGTCGCACTTTTAAAAACACTGTACACTTGTTGAATCAACTCTCAGACAATTTCAACTAAATTAATCCAAATCATAGGGCATTTTCAGTTTTCCTTCTTTATTAATAAGCTCATTGTTCTCAAACTTTTCTGTCATTTTTATGAAATAAATGTACACAACTCCTCTAATTGGCCAGTATGGGAATTGAACTCATGACCTTGGCGTTATTAGCACCACGCTCTGACCAACTGAGCTAACCGGCCAGATGTGACTGTAATGTCTGCAAAAAATAACAACAGATATGGTAGAGTTGCAAAAATAAACAGATTTTTTCTCTTTCTAAAAAACAAATTTAAGGAACTTAATATCAAGGCACAAAACTTCCTAACTAAAGCTTTGTGATGAGGATTTAGGCTGGATCCATCGAATGAAGTCAAATAGTTGTTGTTTTCTCTTAATGTGTGTGGTTTTTTGGTGGCGATCCCACCATGTACAAATGTTTTGGGAACAATCCCTTCCAATTATTGCAAGAACACATATTCACTCTTAAATCACTTGACTTCAGTCTAAAATCAAATTAAAAGCTACATTTGGTAACAGATAATACAATCAACAGAAGATGGGTGTATAAATTGGAAAGTAGGCTTTTTTTATGCAACAATTCCTCTTAAAGGTCAACCACAAAGGGACTTGAACCCTCACTCTTCAGATCCGAAGTCAGACACCTTATGCATTAGGCCAAGTGGTTTAAATCTTATCTACAGTGATTTCAAAGACACAGCCAATCTTGTTGAAGTAAATCGATTTTTTGGGCCACAATGCTATGCAACAACACTGCAATTGTACTTCATATTTCCATTGACTTTATATTCTTAGGCAAACTGGGCGTCACGTAATGTCGCACTTTAAAAACACTGTACACTTGTTGAATCAACTCTCATACCATTTCAACTAAATTAATCCTAATCATAAAGAATTTTCAGTTTTCCTTGTTTATTAATAAGCTCATTGGAGTGTCTTGTTCTCAAACTTTTCATCTTTTTTAATCAAACAAATGTACATAGCTACTCTATTTGGCCAGTATGGGGATTGAACCCATGACCTTGGCGTTATTAGCACCACGCTCTGACCCACTGAGCTAACCGGCCATATGTGTCTGCAAAGTCTGCAAAAAATAACAACAGATATGGTAGAGTTGCAAAAAGAAACAGATTTTTTTTGTTTTTTCTAAAAAAAAAAAAAACATTTAAGAAACTTAATATTAAGGCACAAAACTTCCTAACTAAAGCTTTGTGATGAGGATTTAGGCTGGATCCATCGAATGAAGTCAAATAGTTGTTGTTTTCTCTTAATGTGTGTGGTTTTTTGGTGGCGATCCCACCATGTACAAATGTTTTGGGAACAATCCCTTCCAATTAATGCAAGAAAACATATTCACTCTTAAATCACGTGACTTCAGTTTAAAATCAAATTAAAAGCTACATTTGGTAACAGATAATACCATCAACAGAAGATGGGTGTTTAAATTGGAAAGTAGGCTTTTTTTTTTACAAATGCAAAGATTTCTCTCAAAGTTCAACCATGAAGGGACTTGAACCCTCACTCTTCTGATCCGAAGTCAGACGCCTTATCCATTAGGCCATGTGGTTTAAATCTTGTCTGCAGTGATTTCAAAGACACAGCCAATCTTGTTGAAGTAAATCGGTGTTTGGGGCCACAATGCTATGCAACAACACTGCAATAGTACTTTATATTTCCATTGACTTTATATTCTTAGGCAAACTTGGTGTCACGTAATGTCGCACTTTTAAAAACACTGTACACTTGTTGAATCAACTCTCAGACAATTTCAACTAAATTAATCCAAATCATAGGGCATTTTCAGTTTTCCTTGTTTATTAATAAGCTCATTGTTCTCAAACTTTTCTGTCATTTTTATGAAATAAATGTACACAACTCCTCTAATTGGCCAGTATGGGAATTGAACTCATGACCTTGGCGTTATTAGCATCACGCTCTGACCAACTGAGCTAACCGGCCAGATGTGACTGTAATGTCTGCAAAAAATAACAACAGATATGGTAGAGTTGCAAAAATAAACAGATTTTTTCTCTTTCTAAAAAACAAATTTAAGGAACTTAATATCAAGGCACAAAACTTCCTAACTAAAGCTTTGTGATGAGGATTTAGGCTGGATCCATCGAATGAAGTCAAATAGTTGTTGTTTTCTCTTAATGTGTGTGGTTTTTTTGGTGGCGATCCCACCATGTACAAATGTTTTGGGAACAATCCCTTCCAATTATTGCAAGAACACATATTCACTCTTAAATATCGTGACTTCAGTCTAAAATCAAATTAAAAGCTACATTTGGTAACAGATAATACAATCAACAGAAGATGGGTGTATAAATTGGAAAGTAGGCTTTTTTTTTACAAATGCAAAGATTCCTCTCAAAGTTCAACCACGAAGGGACTTGAACCCTCACTCTTCTGATCCGAAGTCAGACCCCTTATCCATTAGGCCACGTGGTTTAAATCTTGTCTGCAGTGATTTCAAAGACACAGCCAATCTTGTTGAAGTAAATCGGTGTTTGGGGCCACAATGTTATTCAACAACACTGCAATAGTACTTCATATTTCCATTGACTTTATATTCTTAGGCAAACTTGGTGTCACGTAATGTCGCACTTTTAAAAACTCTGTACACTTGTTGAATAAACTCTCAGACAATTTCAACTAAATTACTCTAAATCATAAAGCATTTTCAGTTTTCCTTGTTTATTAATAAGCTCATTGGAGTGTCTTGTTCTCAAACTTTGAATCATTTATATCAAACAAATATACACAACTATTATATTTGGCCAGTATCGGGATTGAACCCATGACCTTGGCGTTATTAGCACCACGCTCTGACCAACTGAGCTAACCGGCCAGATATGTCTGTACTGTCTGCAAAAAATAACAACAGATATGGTAGAGTTGCAAAAATAAACATTTTTTTTCTTTTTTAATAACACATTTAAGGAACTGAATATCAAGGCACAAAACTTCCTAATTAAAGCTTTGTGATGAGGATTTAGGCTGGATCCATCCAATGAAGTGAATTATTTGTTGTTTTCTCTTAATGTGCATGGTTTTTTGGTGGCAATCCCACCATATACAAATGTTTTGGGAACAATCCCTTCCAATTAATGCAAGAAAACATATTCACTCTCAAATCACGTGACTTCAGTCTAAAATAAAAAAAATAGCTACATTTGGTAACAGATAATACAATCAACAGAAGATGGGTGTATAAATTGGAAAGTAGGCTTTTCTTGTTCAACAATTCTTCTCAAAGTTTAACCATGAAGGGACTTGAACCCTCACTCTTCTGATCCGAAGTCAGACGCCTTATCCATTAGACCACGTGGTTTAAATCGTGTCCATGGTGATTTAAAAGACACAGCCAATCTTGTTGAAGTAAATCGGTGTTTGGGGCCACAATGTTATGCAACAACACTGCAATAGTACTTCATATTTCCACTGACTTTATATTTTTTGGCAAACTTGGTGTCATACAATGTCGCACTTTTAAAAACACATTACAATTGTTGAATCAACTCTCAGACAATTTCAACTAAACTAATCCAAGTCATAGGGCATTTTCAGTTTTCCTTCTTTATTAATAAGCTCATTGTTCTCAAACTTTTCTATCATTTTTATGAAATAAATGTACACAACTACTCTATTTGGCCAGTATGGGGGATAGAACCCATGACCTTGGCGTTATTAGCACCACGTTCTGACCAACTGAGTTAACCAGCCATATGTCTTTGTAAAGTCTGCAAAAAATAACAACAGATATGGTAGAGTCGCAAAAATAAACAGATTTTTTTCTTTCTAAAAAAAAAAAAAAACATTTATGGCACTGAATACTAAGGCACAAAACTTCCCAACTACAGCTTTTTTGATGAGGATTTTTGCTGAAACCTTTGAATGAAGTCAAATAGTTGTTGTTGAGCAACACCAGTCAGTTGGCACGACTACAGTTGAGGGGTTAGGGTAGTGAAGAGGGACATTATTTGTTCGGAGGTGGTCCTGGGGTTTCCTGGGTCGGGCATCTGGCTGTGTGTTGGGCTCTGGTGATTGCATATGGGGTAGCTTGGCCCTGCTGGGCCCCTGGTTGAGCCCTGGCTTGGGGGTTGTTGGGTCCGTGGGCCCTTTGGGTGAGTGCTCTCCTCTTGGTCTGGGCCTTGACTTCTGTCACACCCTGTGCTTGCCTAGGGCCTTGAGGTACGGTTGCCGCGTCTGCCACGAGGCCTCTCGGTCCTGGCTTCGGGGAGGCCCGTGCCCCTTGGTGCTGGGGTGGCCCTGGCAGGGGTTTCTCTATGCGCCTTGCTGGGTGGGCGGGCGGCTCCTCGGCCTGGTCTTGGGGTCCCGGGATCTGGATGGGCGTGGGCCCGGGTTGCGTGTGTCTCTGCCTCCCTCGTTCCAATCTTTTGGGGCTGGTGACAATCCATTGGTCCTAATAAGCACATGGTTCACATTGGCAGCATGCATGTACTTTCACTCTCACTCACACACTACATCACTCTGTTTACTGTCCGCTATGTTCCTTGCTTCCAACCAATTTTATTATGGCTCTGGTAACATGTGTTTGTGTTGTACATCATTCGCTATAGAAGGTTTTGTTGTGTGTGTCAGTTTTATCACTGGTTTAAACTCTTGTTTGTACTTTTTTTTCCCCCTCAGATAATCCAGCAGGTTGGTTGTGATGCAAAATACTGCAACTTCAGATTTTCTCTTTACTTTCTCCCCCTTTCTTCTTCTTCTGTACCCTATTCCTCCTCTTTTTCACCCCACCTACCCCCACCCCTCTCATTAGTAATTCCTGTCAGGTCCAGCACAGAAAGCACATATATTTTGATTGTAAAGCATTTAAAATAAACAAATAAAGCTTGTAAGGGTCGGCACATGGTGCTGACCCTGGTAGAACAAAACTGCCCAGCAATACTTGACATACAGATCATCATTCTGCTTGTCACAACGCCGGACAGGACAGGTTTAAAAAAAAAAAAATAGTTGTTGTTTTTCTCTTGTGGTGTGTGGTTTTGGGTGGCGGTCCCACAATGGACAAATGTTTTGGGAACAATCCCTTCCAATTAATGCAAGAAAACTTATTCACTCTTAAATCATGTGGCTTCAGTCTAAAATCAAATTAAAAGCTACATTTTGTAACAGATAATACAAGGAACAGAATATGAGTTCATAATTTGGATTAGTTTTTCCATCTTACCCTATCTGCTGTGTCCTCTTCGGTCTTTCAGTGCCTATGTTTCTATATATTATCCTAGCCTGTAGAATTTCTAAACACCATCTCTTTTCTTTTGCTCCAAGATTCACAGATTTTTCTGCAATATCACGCTAATAACGTGGAAAACTAATTGCACCTCTAAATAGCCCCATAAAATGAAAAAAATGGGAAAAGTACTGCGGTGTCGATAGTTTCATTCTGATCTATGCATCCGAAATAGACGACTTTTTTGTTTTAGTCATGTGGGTGAAAGCACTCTCTCCAAAACTGAATGGAAATGTGTCTTTATTAAATCATTCAAGCCTTAATATATACGACATATATATATATATATATATATATATATATATATATATATATATATATATATATACATGTATACATACACATATACCATATATATATACATATATATATATATATATATATATATATATATATATATATATATATATATATATATATACATACACAGTATATGCAAACAGCCCTGAAGGAAAATGCCAAAAAAAGGACGAAGAAGATATTTGATAATTAGGTTACACGTTGGAGTTGGGAAAATTAATGTGTCAATGTGTTTTGTTATTATTGTAAAATTATGCTTTGTGGGACTAATTTTTTATTCTTATCTGATTTTGCTGCCATTTTTCATGCATTTGTTAGGTGTTTGGCATTCCGAGGCAAACCTGCTCTCCTAATTTCATACATTTATAAATTACTGTACACTTGTTGACCCAACTCCGTTACAAACTCAGTCTAATTTACTCCATTGTTTATTAATACGCTCATTGGAGTGCATTGTTCTTTAACTTTTCAACAGTTTTATTGGCGTAAAGAATGAACAGCGGTTATTTCTGGCACTGTGCAAACACTTCAGATGCTACGACAAGCACCTCAGCTTGTTACATGAGAATGACTAGGTCAGTTATCATTCTTTACAATAACATTTGCATCTTTTATGGTGAAAGTTCCATTCTGTCATTTTCCGCTTGTTCCGGGGTCGGGTCGCGGGGGCAACAGCCTCAAACGGGTAGCCCAGGCCTCTCTCTCCCCGGCTGCATCCTCTAGCTCACCCGGAAGGATCCCAAGTCGTTCCCCGGCCAGCTGTGAGACATAATCTCTCCAGCGGGTCCGGGGTCTGCCCCTTGGTCTCCTCCCGGTGGAACGTGCCCAAAACACCTCGCCCGCGAGGCGCTCAGGGGGCATCCTGACCAGATGCCCGAACCACCCCATCTGGCTCCTCTCGACCTGGAGGGGGAGCGGCTAAACATCGAGCTCCTCCCGGATGGCGAAAGTTTATGGTGAAAGTGAAATGCAAAAATCACAAAGTTCCCATTCAAACCGCAAACGAAAAAAAGAATGAAAAATGCTGTTTATATTTTTTGAAATCTTTAGTGTAGTTCACTTATTGGGCATGTGATAGTTTTTGTGTAAATACCAGTATGATGAGCTATTACATCTCGACTATATATGATTAAAGAAAAAAAAAAACTTTTTTTTTTTTTTTTTTAAGATAGAATCGTCTCGTCTTTTGCACAGTATAAAAAAAACCACATCAAATTTGTTGCACAAGGAACTGAAAGTTCAGATTAAATTGATGTAAATGAAATCCATTCAATCAAAATCAAAGTTTGAGAAAAATATTGAATGTAATATCTCAAGTGGTTTACTGTACCTTGTTGGGCGACTCGTTGGGGATAGCCTGAAATCGAAGCAAATTAACTTCAGTAAACTTAAAGGAAAGAAAAATGAAAATAAACATTTCTAATGCAGTGAAATTCTGACATATTTTTTTTCCCAAAATAAAGAACACATAGTGACATAACCATAAAATAATAATATTATAGCAGAAAGTGAAATTGTATTGGGAAATATGAGTAATAGTAAAAAACCAGGAATAGATGGACTCACCTGAGAGTTTTTAAACTTTTTTAAGGCAAGAAATTAAAGATTTAATTATCAATGCTTTCAAAGTGTGTTTTTATGAATGTTGTTTAACTCCATATGAAATCTGGACTTATTATTTCACTCCCTAAATCTAATAAGGACTTGATACAAAAAAATAACAGGAGATTCATCATACTGGTTTGCAATGAGGATAAATTATTGGGGCTGGATTATACAAACAGGAAAAAATATGTTTAGACAAATAAGTGGATGATTTTCAATCTGTTTTAATAACAGCTAGAAACATACATGTTACTGTTGGACCGGATCAGTTCAATCAGTCCTGGAAACAGAACATTTTAGTTCGTTTATTGATTCTTTAAAACACCACTTTTTATTCCAAACATTAAATGTAATTTTATCCTAAACGGCACCACCTTGTGGAGCAATAGGGTATTTACTGAAAGAAAACAAAAAAAAAAATTGATCGCAACACAATTTTGAACATATTGTTCTCGATTTTAAAGTTAAAATTCTTAAGATTAAATATTATTAATGTTCAGTTAAAAAACACAAAAAACCTGCAGAGCAGTTCAATGTTTTGTAAACAGTTTATCTAATAACAAAAACAAACAAACAAACACATAAGCAAACAACAACAATATTGTTTTCTAATGAACAAGTTAAAGTACTAAATTTACTAATAGGTGAAAAAAAAATTAAAAAAAATCTTTCATTCATCTTCTGAACCACTTATCCCGGACGTGGTAGGCCAGAACCTGATTTAAGTCGAGAGGAAGGGTACACCCCGAACAGGTCGCCAGTCTGTCGTAAAGCCACACACATTTGTAGCGGCCAGGGGCCCGTTTCAAGAAGGAAGTTCAAGAAACTTTGAGTTTAAATTTAAACCTTGAGTTGGTCAACTCTGAGATTGAAAACTCTGAGTTTTCGGTTTCAGATCAGCTGAAAACAGTTGGATTAATCAACTTCAAGTTGATTGACTCAGAGTTTAGAAAATGCAGCTTGAGAATAAAAAGCCCTGATCAATGGAGTGCAGACATGAGGAGTTACCATGGAAACAGGAGTAAACAATATTTACTTCAACAATATTTCTAACAGACAGAGCTGGATGTCCTACTGCAGACATACAGCAAGTATGAGAACATTTTTATTTAAAAAATGTCTTTGGAGCAGAGAGAAAAGGCCTGGATGGAAATAGCTGCCAGAATAAATACACACGTTTACATTTAATCATAGTGTTCGGTGTAGCTAATTACTGAATAAGGATGGAGCTCGGGGCCGTGCTATAGCTCAGTGGTACAACGTTCACCCTTGGACCGGGAGTTCACGGGATCGAATCCCACTGAGCTCACGTCAGCTTGCTGCGGTGTAATATAGAACACAAATTTTCCCATTGAAGGATGAACAAAGTATACTTATTTTTTATTTTTTTGTTGTCGTATTCCAGTAAAATGGGAAATCATTCTTAATTTTTCAATCATTTAAGAAATTACTTCAGTAATTAAATAGAAGACCAATATTTGTATGAATTAAAAGTACTTTTTAAACTTCTCATTGTGGATGAAGTGGGATTTGTACAATAACAATAATCTTATGATGAAATACATTTTATGGAGAACAATAAATACATAAATGTATTTTTAAACTTTACCAACACTGATGTAGTTCTATAAATAATCCTGTCGGCATTAAAAGAATATGAAAAATAAAACCATAATTTAAACAGGTAAAACATGATGATGTCGTAGATCACAGGTAGACCACCTGACTTTATTAAATAATTAATTCTATCAATGCAGCTGCTGAACACTGTGGCCGTACCAACGTGCTCAGCATCTCCAACTTTAATCAAGAAAAAAAAATGTAACGCAACAAGCGATACAAGAGTGTGTGACGTGTCTGATGTACGGATGGATAAGATTATTAATGTATGTTATGGAGTCTCAAGAAAAACGGTACCGCTCAAATAAACATGAATGAAGAGATGATAGAAAATTAACTCGTGGTCTCAAAATTATTTTGTGTCATAAATTAATTTCCCTGTGAATGAATCCAGCGTCATCATCTACGTACATTATGATCTATAAAAGGACATGTCATTTTGGTCTCTGCGTGAAGGAGACAGGTGTTTTTTTTTAATTTTACATACTTTATTTTTTCCTCATCGGAGAAATTTTTGCAATTTATCCATCAATGTAGAAACAGATTGAACGAGGAAGGCGTATTTAAATCCTGTTCACTTTAAAAAGGAGCGGAGACCGAGAGAAACTCTGGGTTTCCTCAAGTAAACCTGCTACCGACCAGGTTTGGTTTGCTGAGTCAGTTTCCCCAGTAACCGACTCTGAGTTTTGATTAACTCTCTTCTTGAAACCGGCTTAACTAACCCAGAGTTTACTGATTTAAGTTACCTCCCTTTCTGAAACCGAAAAGTCTGAGTTTTCCACATTCTGGGGTTAACAAACTTAGAGTTTCCACAAAACCTCCTTCTTGAAACGGGCCCCAGAAAACTTGCCAGAAGAATTGTGACAACAAATATTTAAAACACTCATCAAAAAAAAAAAAAAAAAAAAACTTACAATAGGTACAAAAATGATCCTTTCCGGTCAAATTTATAACCTCATTAAAAAATTCAATCAGTTCAATCAGTCCTGGAAACAGGACATTTTAGTTCATTCATTGATTGTTTTAAAGCTTTTGGTTCTATAAAACACCACTTTTTATTCCAAACATTAAACGTAATTTTATCCTAAACTGCACCACCTTATGGAGTAATAGAGTATTTACTGGAAAAAAAAAAACAGAAAAAAAATTATTTGATCGCAACACAATTTTGAACATATTGTTCTCGATTTCAAAGTTAAAATTCTCAAGATTAAATATTATTAATGTTCAGTTAAAGAACACAAAAAAAAAAACTGCAGAGAAGTTCAATGTTCTAAATACAGTTTATCTAAAAACAAACAAATAAACAAACAACAACAACAATATTGTTTTCCAGTGAACAAGTTAAACTACTAAATTTGTCATTAAGTGAAAAAAATTTGTTCATTTTCTGAACCACTTATCCCGGACGTGGTAGACCAGAACATTTAAGTCCAGAGTTAGGGTACACCCAGAACAGGGCGCCAGTCTGTCGTAAAGCCACACACATTCGTAGCGGACAGAAAACTTGCCAGAAAAATTGTGACAGCAAATATTTAAAACAATTATTTATTTATTTATTTATTTATTTATAAAAAAACCCAAACAAACAAAAACACAACTTACTATGGATACAAAAATGATAATTTATGGTCAAATGTACTACCTCATTAAATAAATAAATAAATAAATGATAATAATATAATATTTTTATTGATTGTGTCTTTTTATCTAATTATTCAGATTAAATTATTAACTCTTTTTTTTTTTTTTTTTTTACTTATATGACTGTAGTTGCGGAACTTTGTAGACGTTTGCTCCGTTTCCACACGGTGCAATTTGGAGATCACTCCACAACAGACAACCATGGAAGACGGAATTAGATTCACTGTTAAAAAAAACGATCCTTCTTGTGATGTTCGTTTAGAAGAACTCCATTTTTTCGAACCGAACTGTGGCTCAGGGCACACGTTAGACGTGGACATTGTTCAGAAGAAGTTTGTGTGCGTGGATTACCCAGCAGTCATCAGCACCGTGGACAAGATGCTAGAATGTCTCGGCGGGGAGCAAAAAATTAACGAAGTGAGAAAAAACACACCGCTGTCTTCCTAAAAAAAAAAAAAATCTGAGTATTACCAGCTGGAGATTGTATGATGATAATAATAATTTATCGCGTTAGCGTAGCTGCAGACACTTCCGGTTACAGTTAGTTAAAAATAAATGACTGGCTCACTATTTACAGCGTTTGTATCACTTTGTAAATATTTACTATAAAAACAAAACAACAGGGTGACAGTTAAGATAAATATTTATGGTTTTAGACTTTGTTTGGATGTTTATTTGTAAACATAATCATAAATATTTCTCGTAGCTGCAACACGAGTTTGTAAAGAAGAAACACTGTGTGAACTAATCCTCAACCGCACATAGGATTTCACTCCGAACGAGTTTTCTACAAGTTTTGCGACTAGAATTTAATTGTATTAGTTGTTTTGTCTCATGTGTGGGGGGCGGGGCAGGCAAGAGGCAGGGTACACCCTGTATAGGTTGCCAGTCTGTTGCGGGGCCACTCATGCACACTCATTCTTAGGGGCAATCAACCAAACATGTTTGTTTTTGGAGAGTGGGAGGATACCGGAGTACCTGGAGAAAACCCACACATACACAGGTAGAACATGCAAACTCCACACAGAAAGGGCAGTGGTTCCCTTTTTTTTTAATACCCTGTCCAGTCCGGTGTTATGACAAGCAGAATCAAGATCTGTATGTGAAATTTTCAGGATAGTTTTGCTTTGCAAGGGTCAACACTATGTGGTGACCCTGAAAGAGCAAGGGAGTGAGTGGAGGAGGAGTAAATAAGAAGAGGGAATTACTTTGTGACTTGGTTACTATTTGGTGTCTATTTTTATTCATCAAAATCTACATTTTGATTCATAACTTGTTCTGCTTTTTCTTTTTTAAAAATGTATTTTTGTGTTCTGTTCCATCATCTTCCGCTTGTTCCGGGGTCGGGTCGCGGGGGCAACAGCCTCAAACGGGCAGCCCAGGCCTCTCTCACCCCGGCTGCATCCTCCAGCTCACCTGGAAGGATCCCAAGTCGTTCCCCGGCCAGCTGTGAGACATAGTCTCTCCAGCGGGTCTGGGGTCTGCCCCTTGGTCTCCTCCCGGTGGGACGTGCCCGAAACACCTCACCCGCGAGGCGCTCGGGGGGGAAGCTTGACCAGCTGCCCGAACCACCCCATCTGGCTCCTCTCGACCTGGAGGAGGAGCGGCTCGACACCGAGCTCCTCCCGGATGGCAGAGCTCCTCACCCGATCTCTGAGTGAGAGCCCAGCCACCCTGCGGAGGAAGCTCATTTCGGCCGCTTGTACCCGCGATCTCATTCTTTCGGTCACCACCCACAGCTGGTGACCATAGGTGAGGGTGGGAACGTAGATCGACTTGTAAATCGAGAGCTTTGCTTTTCGGCTCAGCTCTCTCTTTACCACGACGGACCGATGCAGCGCCCTAGTTATTGCTGACGCCGCACCGATCCGCCTGTCGATCTCCCGCTCCATCCTTCCCCCACTCGTGAACAAGACCCCGAGATACTTAAACTCCTCCACTTGGGGCAGGACCCTGTCCCTGACCCGCAGGGGGCATTCCACCCTTTTGCGGGTGAGGTTCATGGTCTCGGATTTGGAGGCGCTAATTCCCATCCTGGCCGCTTCACACTTGGCAGCAAATCGATCCAGCGAGAGTATTTTATTTATTTATTATTATTAATTATTTATTTATTTTAGTGTACAGATGTTTAATTGAGGGCCTCACAGCAAGAAGGTCATGGTTCGAATCCCAGGTGGGGATAGGGTTTTTAACGCTGGCCTTTCTGTGTGGAGTTTGCGGGTACGCTGGTTTCTTCCTACCCTCCTAAAACACACCTGTAAGGTTAACTGCACGATCCAAAATTGTCCCTAGGAATGAGTGTGTGTGTGGATGGTTGTGGTAATGTGGCCCCGCAACAGACCGGTGACCTGTTCGGGGTGTACCCTGCCTCAGAAGGGATGGACTCCGTCACCCCGGTGAGCCCCATCAGGGAATAAGCAGTTCAGATGGTGAATGAATGTTTTCTTGAAACAAAAAACATAAAACAAACAAACACTCAAATAAATGATTAAAAGTATCAAAATAAACATTTTCAGGAATAAAGTAAACAAAAAATGAGAAACAAATTGAAAGATAACGTCTTTAGGGGAGACGGTGGATCAGCGCTAGAGCGCTCGCCCGCGGACCGGAAGGTCGCGGGTTCGATTCCCACTGAGACCACCGGCTAGGGTCCTTGGAGAAGACACCTAACCCCCGCTTCTCCCACCATTGGCGCCATCGAAGGGCAGCCTGGTGCGGTGTAAGGAGTGCAGCACACAAATTTCCCCAGTGAGGGATGAATAGAGTAATTCATTTATTTATTTATTTGTTTTTTAGTGTATTTTTTTTCAAAGTTGTTTTTAAACACGAGTCAAAACCAAGCTGCTAACGTTGGGAATGAAAACACAACGTTAACTCTTTGTTTACCATGAGTTGACACACAGGGGAGCCGTTGGTCCACTTTCATTTTTTTTACAGGCAAGAGTTCAGATTGTCAACAACACACCTAAACATGTTGCGTTCAAAATAACACAAAAAAAGTGTGAACCATGTAACAGACTGGTGACCTAACCAGGGTGTACCCCAAATACAAACTACACTTTTAAAAATTGTCATCCATTTATTTGAATAACTATTTTAAAAAAAAAGTGTTTAACTTTAAAATGATCGCAAAAAAACAGAAAATGTAATGAAACAATGTTAAGTTTTTGATTTAAAATCTTGTGTTTCTGCAGTTCTTCACGTTTGGATCAACTCAGAGACAATTTGGTGAGCATTTTTTATTTACGGCTGTGTTTGACCCCCCCCAGATCTACGCAGACCGTAACAGACGTATGGAGGTGCGTTTCCGACCCACAGACCAATTCTGTCACGCTGCGTATGGTAACCGCGTCCACACCAACAACCTGTTCATCAGAGTTCGACGGCGGAGGCTTAAGAAAGACCCCAGTAATGCCACCATCAAAGTGGACGTGATCGGATGCATAAACACGACTTACACGTTCGAAGGTTGGATTGTTTGAGTGTGTTTAACTTTTTATTTAGCAGATTGTGAGACGAGGCATTCATCTGGGGCCCGTTTCAAGAAGGAAGTTCAAGAAACTTTGAGTTTAAATCTAAACCTTGAGTTGGTCAACTTTGAGATTGAAAACTCTGAGTTTTCGGTTTCAGATCAGCTGAAAACAGTTGGTTTAATCAACTTCAAGTTGATTGACTCAGAGTTTAGAAAATGCACTTTGAGAATAAAAAGCCCTGATCAATGGAGTACAGATATTAGGAGTCACCATGGAAACAAGAGCAAACAAAGAGAGCTGCATATTTCTCACAGACAGAGCTGGATGTCCTACTGCAGACATACAGCCAGTATGAGCACATTTTTATTTAAAAAATGTCTGGAAGCATCTACTTCCAAAGAGAGAGAAAAAACCTGGGTGGAAAGAGCTCCTAGAGGAAATACACAATTTTACATTTCATCTTGGTGTTCGGTGTTGCTACGTAATTACTGAATAATGGTAGCACTGGGTGCAGGCAGTAGCTCAGCGGTAGAACGTTCGCCCGTGGACTGGAAGTTCGAGGGATCGATTCCCACTGAGCTCACGGCAGCACACAAATTTTACCGTTGAGGTATGAATAAAGTGTGTGTGTATATATATATACAGTGGTGGTCAAAAGTTTACATACACTTGTAAAGAACATAATGTCATGGCTGTCTTGAGTTTCCAGTTATTTCAACAACTCTGATTTTTCTCTGATATAGTGATTGGAACAGATCCTTCTTTGTCACAAAAAATATTCATGAAGTTTGATTCTTTTATGACTTTATTATGGGTAAACTGAAAATGTGACGAAATCAGCTGGGTCAAAAATATACATACAGCAATGCTAATATTTGGTTACATGTCCTTTGGCCATTTTTACTTCAATTAGGCGCTTTTGGTAGCCATCCACAAGCTTCTGGCAAGTTTCTGGTTGAATCTTTGACCACTCCTCTTGACAGAATTGGTGCAGTTCAGTTAAATTTGTTGGCTTTCTGACATGGACTTGTTTCTTCAGCATTATCCACATGTTCTCAATGGGATTTAAGTCAGGACTTTGGGAGGGCCATTCTAAAACCTTAATTCTAGCCTGATTTAGCCATTCCATTACCACTTTTGATGTGTGTTTGGGGTCATTGTCCTGTTGGAACACCCAACTGCGCCCAAGACCCAACCTTCGGGCTGATGACTTCAGGTTTTCTTGAAGAATTTGAAGGTAATCCTCCTTCTTCATTGTCCCATTGACTCTCTGTAAAGCTCCAGTTCCATTGGCAGCAAAACAGGCCCACAGCATAATACTACCACCACCGTGATTGATGGTAGGCATGGTGTTCTTGGGGTTAAAGGCCTCACCTTTTCTCCTCCAAACAAACAGCTCAATTTTTGTTTCATCTGACCACAGAACTTTCCTCCAGAAGGTCTTATCTTTGTCCATGTGATCAGCAGCAAACTTTAGTCGAGCCTTAAGGTGCCGCTTTTGGAGCAAGGGCTTCCTTCTTGCACAGCAACCTCTCAGTCCATGGCGATGCAAAACACGCTTGACTGTGGACACTGACACCTGTGTTCCAGCAGCTTCTAATTCTTGGCAGATCTGCTTTTTGGTGCTCCTAGGTTGACTCTTCACCCTCCTGACCAGTTTTCTCTCAGCAGCAGGTGACAGCTTGCGTTTTCTTCCTGATCGTGGCAGTGACAAAACAGTGCCATGCACTTTATACTTACAAACAATTGTTTGCACTGTTGCTCTTGGAACCTGCAGCTGCTTTGAAATGGCTCCAAGTGACTTTCCTGACTTGTTCAAGTCAATGATTCTCTTTTTCAAATCTGTGCTGAGCTCCTTTGACTTTCCCATTGTAGCGTTTGTGGGTGTTTTTATCCAATGAGCCCTTTTTAAATGGCCTCAGAGAAGTCACCAGCTGTAGTCACTCATAATCACTCACAAGAAGTTAAGAGGTCATGCTATGAAGCTCATGTCATTGACACAACTTTCTAAGTCTCCAAAATTGCTCATTCATGTTGCTGTATGTATATTTTTGACCCAGCTGATTTTGTCACATTTTCAGTTTACCCATAATAAAGTCATAAAAGAATCAAACTTCATGAATGTTTTTTGTGACAAAGAAGGATCTGTTCCAATCACTATATCAGAGAAAAATCAGAGTTGTTGAAATAACTGGAAACTCAAGACAGCCATGACATTATGTTCTTTACAAGTGTATGTAAACTTTTGACCACCACTGTATATATATATATTTATTTTATCGTAGTCATATTCCAGTAAAATAGGAAATCCTTCTTAAGTTTTCAATCATTTAAGGAATTACTTCAATAATTAAATAGAAGACCAATATGTGTATGAATTAAAAGTTCTTTTTAAACTTCCCGTTGTGGATGAGGTGGGATTTTTACAGTAATGATGATCCTATAATGAAATACATTTTATGGAGAACAATAAATACATGAATGTAAATGTGTTTTTAAACTTTACCAACACTGATGTAGTTCTATAAATAATCCTGTCGGCATTAAAAGAACATGAAAAATAAAAACATAATTCAAACAGGTAAGACATGGTGATGTCATAGATCACAGGTAGACCACCTGACTTTATTAAATAATTAAATCTATCAGGACAGCTGCTGCAAACTGTGACCGCTCAGCATCTCCAACTTTATCAAGACAAAAAAAAAAAGTAACGCAACACACAATATGAGAATGGGTGACGTGTCTGTTGGATGGATGAATAAGATTATTAATGTACTGTGTGTTATGGAGTCTTAAGAAAAACTGTACCGCTCAAATAAACATGAATGAAGAAAAGATAGAAAATTAAATTGTGGTCTCAAAATTATTTTGTGGCATGAATTCAATTCCCTGTGAATGATCCAGCGTCCTCCGACAGGATGATCTAGAAAAAGACATGTCATTTTAGTCTCTGCATGAAGGAAACAGGTGTTTTTTTTATTTTTACATACTTTATTTTTCCCTCATTGGAGAAATTTTTGCAATTTATCAATGTTCAAACAGATTGAACGAGGAAGGCGTATTTAAACCCTGTTCACTTTAAAAAGGAGCGGAGACCGAGAGAAACTCTGGGTTTCCTCAAGTAATCCTGCTACCGACCAGGTTTGGTTTGCTGAGTCAGTTGCCCTGGTAACCAACTCTGAGTTTTGATTAACTCTCTTCTTGAAACCGGCTAACTAACCCAGAGTTTACTGGTTTAAGTTACCTCCCTTTCTGAAACCGAAAAGTCTGAGTTTTCCACATTCTGGGGTTAACAAACTTTGAGTTTCCACAAATCCTCCTTCTTGAAACGGGCCCCAGGTATTTATCAGTCTCCATGTTTTCATGTCGTCATTACTGCTGCCTTTGTTTCTAACAGCGTTGTTTTCGTCAACAATGACGACAATGAAATGATTTTGTTGACAAAGCATTTTTTCATGACGATGACCTAACGATAACAAAATAAATGCGACATTTTGGTGACGAAACTGTGACGAGACGTTTGCAAGTTTCTGTTGACGAGATGAAAATGTAACGAAATAGGCGTCAGACTTTCACATTTCTGTCTGAGAAAAGAAAAAAACACAGCGGGTGCATCTGTCTCTCACGGCGGCACGCCCCCCACAATGCTGCACGTTCACACCGTCTACACAACACACCTGCAGCCACAAGAAAGTCACACACCATGGTGAAAACAGTAACAAAGGAGCTTGGTGGTCAGCAGTGGTGGATGAAGTACTCACTTTTTGTACTTAAGTAAAAGTACAGATAATTAGGCAAAAAATTTACTTAAGTAAAAGTACCAATAAAAAAATCTACTTAAGTAAAAGTACAAAAGTAATTGGTGTAAATTGTACTTTTTAAGTAAAACGTAAAAATATTTGATCATAATTCAAATGTTATTATTGTGCTGTAGGGTGTCACCATGCTAACCAGGATAAATACTCTGCAGGGGTGTAACCCCCCTCTCCTGCCTCTTTTGGTCCACAAAAATAAATAAATAAAATAAAAGGAAAGGGGACAAGTCAAGCTTTCCCTTTGAAGGGCCAGCAAATGGGCCGCCAAAATGGAGGAAAATGACACTTATTTTTTAAAATGTTTTGGGGGGGAGGCCCCCAGTCACTATATATATTGGCTTTGTCAAAGACCCATCCCCTTTGGAAAATTCTAGATCCGCCCCTGTTCTGTGTAATGATGACTCAACTTTTTATTTAGAAGTAAACACAACAAACAACAATCTTCTGACTCTTTTTAATTTGTACTATATTTGATGTTAAGTTTTTGAATGAATGCGGAAAATGTTTCTCGATTCATTACTTCTTCTCCCGATCAACTGCTTCTTTTGATTTTGGCGATGCGGCTTCAAGATGCGCTAAAAAACTGTATATTTTTCAAAATTCTGAACGAAAATGTAACAAAAACTGTAAAACACACTTTTAAAAAGTAGCGAAGTAAAAGTACAGATATTTGCTCTAAAAATTGTAGTGAAGTAAAAGTACTGGTCTTAAATTTTACTTAAGTAAAGTACAGATACACAATTATTTTACTTAAGTACAGTAACGAAGTACATTTACTTCGTTACGTTCCACCACTGGTGGTCAGAAACTTAAAGTTTTCCACATATTTTGTGCAAACAGCATGCTAACTTCAAGCTAATGCTAGCTTGTCGGCGCTGCTAACTTCTTTAGTTAGCTTGGTTGCGCTAACCACTCATTTAAAGACACAATGCAGTGTTTACTTTGTTTACAGAGTTATTAAAAGATATAATTTTTAAGTATGAATAAGTTACAACGTTCCTCGCTCACTGAGGAATTTGTATTTATTTTACGTTGTTTTACAATGTTTGCTGTTTTGCGCAAGTTAAAGCTCAGCAGAGTTTTTTTTAACAAATAACCTGCATCATGATTGTTTAAGTAAGTTTTTTTTTTTTTTTTTTTTTTTTACACTAAAACTAGACGAAAAGTCTTTTGGATTTTCGTGACTAAAACGTGACTAAAACAAAAATATAAAGAGATGACAAAAATTTAACTAAAACTGAAATAAATTTTTGCTCAAAGACGAAGACTAAAACGAAAACTTTAATGGCTGCCAAAAACAACAATGGTTTCTAATGAATTGAAGCATTGCATCCTTTTTAATCGTATGCATTAAAAAGGATTAAATCAAATCTGATTGGTCTGTGTTTTTGTTTTGCAGGTATGGCAGATTTTCAGTACCTCCCTCTGCAAACACTGGATGGAATCAAGACTCCTATACACGAGAAGATCGTCATAGATAGGGCAGAGAATATTGATTTCTTTATGCAGGATGCGCCCCTGTTCCTGCCGCCCGGTGCCTTTTCCCAGCTGGACTTCCCTTTTGAGAGTGCCTTACTGATTCCAGTACCACGAAAATCTATGGCCGGGTAAGTCGAACTCTGACCTCACAATTGTTTTTTTTTTTTTTTTACCATCAGGATAATACGCAGTGGTGCGCAAAACCATCGCCTTAGCATGCCGGCGGTGTCAAAATGTACAACACGCGGCAATTGAAACGCGTTAGAGCGCAACAAGTTTAAATGTTGAATAGCCGCATTGGCACATTAAAGGGTTGCAAAAAGGTTTTTTTTTAATCGCTCAAAAAGGAGTTGAAAAAAAAGCTTTAAAGATGCGCGTAAAAGCGCCTTTTTCCTCTGACGTAGACACTGTTCAAATGGAATCCAAATGGAAAAGTGAGGTTACAGGGAGAAGAGATAAAGAAGGTGGAAGATTTTAAGTACTTAGGATCAACAGTCCAGAGCAATGGAAAGTGTGGAAAAGTGGTGAAGAAGCGTGTGCAGGCAGGCTGGAACGGGTGGAGAAAAGTATCAGGTGTGATGTGTGATAGAAGAGTTTCAGCTAGAATAAAAGGGAAAGTGTACAAAACCTTGGTGAGACCGGCGATGCTGTTTGGTCTAGAGCACAAGTGTCAAACTCAGTTCCTGGATGGCCGGTGTCCTGCAGGTTTGACACCCCTGGTCTAGAGACAGTGGCACTGAGGAAAAGACAGGAAACAGAGATGGTGGTAGCAGAGATGAAGATGCTGAGGATGTCTCTGGCAGTGACCAGGATGGACAGGATCAGAGAAACAGCACATGTTAGAGGTTTTGGGGATAAAGTCCGAGAGGCCAGACTGAGATGGTTTGGACATGTACAGAGGAGAGAGAGTACATAGGAAGCGGATGCTGGATTTGGAACCACCAGGAAAGAGGACTAGAGGAAGGCCAAAGAGGAGGTTCATGGATACAGTGAAGGAAGACATGAAGATAGTTGGCGTGACTGAAGAGGATGCAGCAGATAGGGTTAGATGGAAGAAACTGACTTGCTGTGGCGACCCCTGAAGGGCAATGCCGGAAGAAGAAGACATTGTTCAAAAGAAAAGGCACCAAAATGTGTTAAAAGTACTGCAGTGTGATCAGATGCAGATGAGTGGGCAAACTTTTTGACTCGCGGACCACATTGAGTTCTAACATTTGACAAACTTTGGGCAAAATATGCACCAAAATGCAGAAAAATTACTTATTTTTCAAAATGTTCTGGGGGGGAAATAAAAAATCTTAGATTCGTCCCTGGGAAAAGGAGCTGATGTGCGTATCACTGAGACACACTCATTTTATTGGGAGCAGTATTGTTGTTTCTTTGGCGTCATCTAGTGGCAATACAGCAGAATTACAGGGAAAGAAAGTAAAACTAACAAGGTATATTTATTTAGATTTTTCTGGCTCGGCGGGCCGGATCAAACTGTTTAACTGTTTAATCTGTTTAATCCGCATGTGGGCCGCGGTTTGCCCATGCCTGAACTAGATCATCTCGTTTTCTAACGTTAATGCCACAGGTGCTTTCGGGCACAACGCCCTGTAAAGGGTTAAAGCAGCTGCTGAGGAACAATCCCGATCACTTCCAGCTGCTTCGTTTTTTTTTTTTTCTTTTTCGAGTTACGTGCATAGTCGTGAAGCCCACACGTGATTACACTGCGTTCCAAATTATTATGCAAATTGTATTTAAGTGTCATAAAGATTAAATTTTGTGTTTTTTCAGTTAAACTCATGGATGGTATTGTGTCTCAGTGCTCTATGGATCACTGAAATCAATCACATACACCCGTGATAATTTGTTGGCGAGGTGAGTCCAATTAAGGGAAAAACTACTAAAGAAGGATGTTCCACATTATTAAGCAGACCACCATTTTCAAGCAATATGGGAAAGAAAAAGGATCTCTCTGCTGCTGAAAAGCGTGAAATAGTTGAATGCCTTGGACAAGGTACGAAAACTTTAGGTATTTCACGAAAACTTAAGCGTGATCATCGTACCATTAAGAGATTTGTGGCTAATTCAGAGCACACACGGGTTCGTGTGGATAAAGGCAAAATGAGGAAAGGTTCTGCTAGACAAATACATCGGATAAAGAAAGCAGCTGCTAAAATGTCATTACAAAGCAGCAAACAGGTATTTGAAGCTGCTGATGTCCCTGGAATCCCACGAACATCAAGGTGTAGGATCCTCCAGAGGCTTGCAGTTATGCATAAACCTTCTATTTGACCACCCCTAAACAATGCTCACAAGCAGAAACGGCTGCACTGGGCCCAGAAATACACAAAGACCGATTTTCAAACAGTCTTCTTCACTGATGAGTGCCATGCAAGTCTGGATGGTCCAGATGGATGGAGTAGTGGATGGTTGGTGTATGGCCACCATGTCCCAACAAGGCTGCGACGTCAGCAAGGAGGTGGTGGAGTCATGTTTTGGGCTGGAATCCTAGGGAAAGATCTGCTTTATGGTCCCCGACGGTGTGAAAATGACTTCTGCAAAGTATGTTGAGTTTCTGACTGACCACTTCCTTCCGTGGTACAAAAGAAGAGTCGTGCTTTCCGAAACAAAATCATATTCATGGACGACAATGCACTGTCACATGCTGCAAGGAGTACCTCTGCTTCATTGGCTGCTATTGGCAGCCAATGAAGCAGGGGAGAAACTCATGGTGTGGCCCCCATCCTCCCCTGATCTCAACCCTATCGAGAATCTCTGGAGCATCATCAAGCAAAAGGTCGATGCAGGCGGGAGGCAGTTCACATCCAAACAGCAACTTTGGGAGGCTGTTCTGACATCCTGCAAAGACATTCAAGCAGAAACTCTCCATAAACTCAAAAGTTCTATGGATGCAAGAATTGTGAAGCTGCTATCAAACAAGGGGTCCTATGTTAACATGTAACTTGACCTGTTAAGATGTTTTGGATTGAAATGGCTTTTTATTTCAGTGAATATGACCTCATATTGCTGTAAATTCAACAAATTACTATTTTCAGTTCTTTATAAACTAGAAAAAGTCTTGAAACTATGTTATGCATAATAATTTGGAACAGTGCATTTTAAGTTTTTCATTTATTTTTTAAATACTGTTTTCATTAGGAGGTTTGTTCAATAATATTTGAAATACAATTTGACAGCTAATGACTTGAAAATGATGCTGATCGTCATTTGCATCAAGTATTTTGGAAAATCAAACAAAAACATCATTTGCATAATAATTTGGAACGCAGTGTAGTTCACTAGAATCTATTCAGAAGATAAACTTTTTGTTTCAGATGGACTGAAATGTTAATGCTGGGTTAATTAGTGTGTTTTTAACTGCTGCTGCTTCGTTTGGTCACTGTTAGGCTGCTGTTGTTACACCAGACGAAGTACTGACGGTTTAAAAATGAGAAGAAATGGGTTGATTGTTCATTTGTTACAGAATAACTCATTATGTTACAAGTTTTTTGGCCATGGTTTTTTTTTGTTCAGCCAACGATATAAATGTGACATTTTGGTGACAAAAATGTGATGAGACGTTTGCAAGTTTCTGTTGACGAGACGAAAATGTAACGAAATAGGCATCAATCTTTTACATTTCTGTCTGAAAAGAAAAAGCACAGCGTGTGCGTTCTGTCTTTCACGACGGCACGCCCCCCACAATGCTGCACGTTCACACCGTCTACACAACACACCTGCAGCCACGAGGAAGTCACAAACCATGGTGGCTTGGTGCCCAGAAACTTAAAGTTTTCCACATATTTTGTGCAAACAGCATGCTAACTTCAAGCTAATGCTAGCTTGTTGGCGCTAACTTCCTATTTAGCTTGGTTGCGCTAACCACTGATTTAAAGACACAATGCAATGTTTACTTTGTTTACAGGGTTACTAAGAGGTGTCATTTTTAAGTATGAATAAGTTACAACGTTCCTCACTCACTGAAGAATTTGTATTTATTTTACGTTGTTTTACTATGTTTACTTTTTGCGCAAGTTAAAGTTCGGCAGGGTTGTCTTTTTTTTAAACAAATAACCTGCATCATTTTCAGTAAATAAGTCACGATTGTTAAATTAAGTTGGTTTTTGTTTTTTTTTTACACAAAAACTCTTTTGGGTTTTTGTGACTAAAACGAAAATATAAAGATATGACGAAAATGTAACTAAAACTTAAATTAAATTTTGTTCCAAAGACGAGCCTAATATGAAAACTTAGATGGCTGCCAAAAACAACAATGGTGACGGTCAATAACACCTCCTCGAGCAAAACTAAAAAACATAACATGTACCCTTGTTTATGCTCACACATCTGTATCTTTGTGTTTTGTTTTTTTTAAAGAAAACCCCGCCATTGTGGATTGGGTCGATCTCGTCGGGTATACCACGCCATCTTTGTGAATTTTAAAAAGGACGGCGTCCCCGACAAATGCCACGACAAGGCTTTGACCGTCTGGAATCGGAACTTGAATGACGTGGACAGGAGAAATGAAGAGAAGTTGAAAAAGGTTCGCAGAACTGTTAAAACATCCAAAATCAAACACTTATGACGAGTCATTAAAGAAAAACTCTGTTCAGTAAAAACAGAACATCTGGTTGCATAACTGTGGAGGGAGCAGATAGGTGGTGTGTGTGTTTCAGCCGTATCTAATCTCAGACCAAACGTGTTCTGCTTAGATGTTTGAGAACCGGCCCATCTGGTCACGGAGTGCAATCAAGGCCAACGTTGACGTCCACCCCGACAGACTCAGGCTGCTGCTGCCCGTCTATGCTTACTACATGGTGAGCCAAAGTCTGCTTTTAAGGCTCCAAACCAAACTGTATGTTTCTATGTTCACACACACATAAGCTGAGGGTTTTTTGTTGCGATCACGTGATGTTCAGCTTACAGGACCGTGGAGAACCTTGTGGGTGAGGTTAGGCTACGACCCCCGAAAGATCCCAGAATCTAAAATATACCAACTGTTAGATTTCAGACTCCGTTTTAGCAGAAAGCATGGTAAGATTAAAAAAAAAAAAAAAAATGTGTCTCGTTTCGTCCCTCACAATAAAATAAGTCTACATTAAACAGTTTTCAAACAAAATTCTCTTAAAAACTGTTTTTTTTTCTTCAAATTTTCAGGCAATCATTTAACCGGCTTATCTGTGGAACCCAAGCGGACCACCCTGAACTACATCATGCCGATCACCCTAAACAAATCAGGTAGATACCAGTTTTGTATAAGTGAATATTTATGACTGGTGTTGTTTTTTATTTGCATCCATAAGCGAGCAAGGCGGCAGAAAAGCATCACATACTTATTCGATGAGAGAATAAAAAAACCTACCCCAGCAGAGAAGAGGGGGTGCATGACTAGATGATTGTTTCTTTCAGGTCCTGCACCTGCTTGTATGAGTAATCTAGCAACGGACATTCCCGGACACTTCCCATTTACATACCAGCTCGACGTGAGTTCTGACAAACTTCTTTTTTTTGTCTTTTAAGGTCCATTTTCTTCTGCTTGTTCCGGGGTCGGGTCACGGGGGTGAGAGCCTCAAACGAGAAGCCAAGGCTTCTCTCACCCCGGCTGCATCCTCCAGCTCACCCGGAAGGATCCCAAGTCGTTCCCCAGCCAGCTGTGAGACATAGTCTCTCCTGCGGGTTCGGGGTCTACCTCTTGGTCTCCTCCCGGTGGGAAGTGCCCGAAACACCTCGCCCGCGAGGCGCTCGGGGGGCATCCTGACCAGATGCCGGAACCACCCCATCTGGCTCCTCTCGACCCGGAGGAGGAGCGGCTCGACACCGAGCTCCTCACCCAATCTCTGAGTGAGAGCCCAGCCACCCTGCGGAGGAAGCTCATTTCGGCCGCTTGTACCCGTGATCTCGTTCTTTCGGTCACCACCCACAGCTGGTGACCATAGGTGAGGTTTGGAACGTAGATCGACTTGTAAATCGAGAGCTTTGCTTTTCGGCTCAGCTCTCTGTTTACCACGATGGGTAGCCCAGGCTTCTCTCACCCCGGCTGCGTCCTCCAGCTCACCCGGAAGGATCCCGAGTCGTTCCCCTGCCAGCTGTGATACATAATCTCTCCAGCGGGTCCAGGGTCTGCCCCTTGGTCTCCTCCCCATGAGACGTGCCCGAAACACCTCGCCCGCGAGGCGCTCGGGGGGCATCCTGACCAGATGCCCGAACCACGCCATCTAGCTCCCCTCGACCTGGAGGAGGAGCGACTCGCCACCGAGCTCCTCCCGGATGGCAGAGCTCCTCACCCGATCTCTGAGTGTGAGCCCAGCCACCCTGCGGAGGAAGCTAATTTCGGCCGCTTGTATCCGTGATCTCATTCTTTCGGTCACCACCCACAGCTGGTGACCATAGGTGAGGGTTGGAATGTAGATCGACTTGTAAATCGAGAGCTTTGCTTTTCGGCTCAGCTCTCTCTTTACCACGACGGACCGATGCAGCGTCCTAGTTATTGCTGATGCCGCACCAATCCGTCTGTCGATTTCCCGCTCCATCCTTCCCCCACTCGTGAACAAGACCCCGAGATACTTAAACTCCTCCACTTGGGGCAGGACCCTGTCCCTGACCCGCAGGGGGCATTCCACCATTTTAAAAAATAAAAAATTCTGGAAGAAATGTGGGTTTAATAAAAAAAAAAGTAAATATTTTTCTGGTCTTAAAGATTTCTTTCTTCACAGGACTCGGCCTATATTTTCAAAGAAGGCATGATTCCTCCGCACCGCCAGATGATGTACCAGCTGTGTGACGTTTACTTGCCCGGGTACAGAACCGTGTTGAATTTATTTTTTGTAGTATTACTTACATAAAAAGTCTGACACGCTCGTCTCTGTGTTTCAGCTTCAAAGAGCTAATTAGTGAAAACGACGGTAAAGAGGAAACCTGCCACTTCCGTGACGGCTGGTGCGCCGTCGGCACCATTGACAAGCTGAGAAACATCATCTCCGAAGCAATTAGGGAGGCGGCAGTGGATCATCAAGCCGGTATGAGAGTTTGTGACCGCTCATACATACGTAGGTTAAATCATACATTATTTTTTTAAATGTATCTCTAGCTTACCAAGCACTGATGCCAAAGCAATCAACGCTCAGCTCGGAGTCTGGACGGCTCAAGAAGTCGGCAAGGCGGCGCGCTAGAGTTCGGCAAAAGTAAACCAGGTAGGCTGTTTGATCCAAATCCATGGCACAAAACTTTTCACAACGTTCTGAACAAACAAAAGATAAAATTAGGAATCATAAAAAATGATTTAAAACGACGGGTTGAAAGGTTGGTCACCAGCTGTGGGTGGCAGCGGTGGATGAAGTACTCACTTTTTGAACTTAAGTAAAAGTTCAGATAATTAGGCAAAAAATTTACTTAAGTAAAAGTAAAAGTACCAATAAAAAAAAAATCTACTTAAGTAAAAGTACAAAAGTAGTTGGTGTAAATTTTACTTTTTAAGTAAAAAGTAAAAGTATTCGACCATAATTTAAATATTATTTTTTGTGCTATAAGGTGTCACCGTGGTAACCAGGATAAATACTCTGCAGGGGTGTGACCCCCCCTCTCTCCCGCCTCTTTTGGTCCACAAAATAAATAAATAAAAATAAAATAAAAGGGGACAAGTCAAGCTATCCCCTAGAAGGGCCAGTGAATGGGCCCCAAAATGGAGGAAAATGACACTTATTTTTTAAAATGTTTTGGGGGGGAAGCCCCCAGTCACTATATATTGGCTTTGTCAAAGCCCCGCCGCCCTTTGGAAAATCCTAGAACCGCCCCTGCTCTGTGTAGTGATGGCTCAACTTTTTATTTAGAAGTAAACACAACGAACAACGATCTTCTGACTCTTTTTAATTTGTTCTATATTTGATGTTAGGTTTTTGTCGCTGAATGAATGCGGAAAATGTTTCTCGATTCATGACTTCTTCTCCCGATCAACTGCTTCTTTTGATTTTGATGATGCGGCTTCAAGATGCACTAAAAAAAACCTGTGTTCTTTTCCTGAACGAAAATGTAACAAAAAATGTAAAACACACTTTTAAAAAGTAGCGAAGTAAAAGTACAGATATTTGCTCTAAAAATGTAGTGAAGTAAAAGTAAAAGTACCGGTCTTAAATTTTACTTAAGTAAAGTACAGATACACAATTTTTCTACTTAAGTACAGTAACGAAGTACATTTACTTCATTATGTTCCACCACTGGTGGGTGGTGACCGAAAGAACGAGATCACGGATACAAGCGGCCGAAATGAGCTTCTTCCGCAGGGTGGCTTGGCTCTCACTCTGAGATCGGGTGAAGAGTTCAGCCATCCTGGAGGAGCTCGGTGTCGAGCCGCTCCTCCTCCAGGTCAAGAGGAGCCAGATCGGGTGGTTTGGGCATCTGGTCAGAATGCCCCCCGAGTGCCTCACTGTTGAGGTGTTTCGGGCACGTCCCACCGGGAGGAGACCAAGGGGCAGACCCCGGACCCGCTGGAGAGACTATGTCTCACGGCTGGCCGGGGAATGACTTGGGATCCTTCCAGGTGAGCTGGAGAATGCAGCCGGGGAGAGAGAGGCCAGGGTTACCCGTTTGAAGCTGTTGCCCCATCGACCCGACCCCGGAACAAGCGGAAGACGATGGAACGGAACGAAATAATATCAAATTAAAGGTACACTGTGTAACTTTGTTATTTCAGAAGTGTATCACAAAGTGGTAGTCCTTTGCGTTACTCAGTGCCCTTGAAGTAGCTCTCAGTTTCAAAAAGGTTGGTGACCCCTGCTATAGAACAATTAAAATATTTAAACATTAAAAGAAGTTTTAAAAAGATGAGTTTTAAGAAGTTTTTTAAATGTGGAGAGTTCAGTGCAGTCTGGAATGTGCCGGGGTAGCTTGTTCCAGAGGGTGGGAGCAATAGTTGAAAAGGCTCTATCTCCCCTGGTACGGAGCTTAGTCCTGGATGGTAGGGACAGGAGATTTGCGTCTAAGGAGTGAAGAGAACGAGATGGGGTGTACCAAGTGAGCAGATCAGTAAGATAAGATGGAGCCAGGTTGTGTAGGGCTTTGAAGGTGATGCATTGAGTAATGTTTGCTATGGTGATGGACAGGCTGACAGACGAGATCAGACAGGAATCCCCATGGACAATGATGTTTGCAGATGACATTATGATCTGTGGTGAGAGGAGGGAAGAGGTGGAGGAAAAGCTGGAGAGGTGGAGGTTTGCACTAGAAAGAAGAAGAATGAAGATTAGTCAGAGTAAGACAGAGTACATGTGTGTGAATGAGAGGGATCCAAATGGAAAAGTGAGGTTACAGGGAGAAGAGATAAAGAAGGTGGAAGGTTTTAAGTACTTAGGATCAACAGTCCAGAGCAATGGAGAGTGTGGAAAAGAGGTGAAGAAGCGTGTTCAAGCAGGCTGGAACGGGTGGAGAAAAGTATCAGGTGTGATGTGTGATAGAAGAGTTTCAGCTAAAATGAAAGGAAAAGTGTACAAAACCGTGGTGAGACCAGCCATGCTGTTTAGTCTAGAGACAGTGGCACTGAAGAAAAGACAGGAAGCAGAGATGAAGATGCTGAGGATCTCTTTGGGAGTGACCAGGATGGACAGGATCAGAAATGAGTACATCAGGGGAACAGCATATGTTAGAGGTTTTGGAGATAAAGTCTGTGAGGCCCGGCTGAGATGGTTTGGACATGTGCAGAGGAGAGAGAGTACATTGGAAGAAGGATGCTGGATTTGGAACCACCAGGAAAGAGGACTAGAGGAAGACCAAAGAGAAGGTTCATGGATACAGTGAAGGAAGACATGAAGATAGTTGGTGTCACCAAAGAGGATACAGCAGATAGGGTTAGATGGAAGAAACTGACTCGCTGTGATGACCCCTGAAGGGAAATGCCAAAAGGAGAAGATGCTTTGAGTAATGGGGAGGTTCTTTAGGACGGGGGTGGTGTGCTCACGGGAGCGGGTGTGGATAAGGAGACGAGTGGCAGAGTTCTTAATGTATTGAAGTTTATGGAGTGTTTTGGAAGGTGTTCCATACAGAATGGTGTTACAATAATCCAACAGGGATGTGCGGAGACGTGCAAAGTTTTTGAGATTGAAGAAAGCAGACCGGGTTATTTGGTTAACATGGTGTTCAGTTTACTAGTTTAGAGGATTGTTCTTCTTTTTTTTATACAGTTTAAAACCATCTTCCTGAATTACCGTAATTTCACGGCCATAAGGCGCACCTAAAAGTCTCAAATTTTCTTCAAAATGAGCGGTACGCCTTTTTGTGCGGTGCGCCTTGTGTGTGAGAAAAGGCGGACCTAAAAGAAAACGCGGTGCCCGTGAGGCGGACCTGAAAGAAAACACATGAGAACGTTAAGGAGTGAAGTGTGGGCGTGGATTGTGTTTAAAAAAGGTATGTGCTGTATGCACAACATTGCTGTTTTAACCCTGAAAATGACAAACAGACACGCTGCAGAGACAGGTACAGGCACAGGTAGCGCCGGGCGAGTTACGCTACAGTTTGCCAATGGATTGTAGATGCTTGGATTAACGTGTCTGCTGGTACTGTTATCCGAGCTTTGGCAAAAGCTGGTATCCTTTCTGAGGAGCCGCACAGTACAGACAGTGACTTTGACAGCGAGGAGCGAAGTGGACCTGCTCTGTTGGATTTTGCGCAGCTGTTCGATTCCGAATCAGAGGATGAGGACTTTGACGGATTTGAATAAAGACTATTACCGGTAATGTGCTTGTTTAGTATCGTTACTACTTAAATAAAGTACAACCAAACTCAGTTTTGCTCCCGATCTATTTTTTAATACCCACATTTGCATGCTTGCGTGTGTGTTGTTGTAAGGCGGTGTGTGACTGAGACTGCGCCTTTTCGTACGGTGCGCCTAATGGTCGTGAAATTACGGTACTATGAATCCCTAAAAAGGCGAGCTGTGAGTTTTTTTTCCTGTCAAAGTTTATGTTAGTATGAAACACTTTGTTTAGATTTGGTCATGCTACGTTTGCGCTAACAACAATATTTTTGATTTCTGAAGCGTTCCTTATCTCACTGGATTGTTACAGATCACAAATCTGACAGAGCGAACCAATCAGACCAGTATGTAACCTGCATTATCTCTGCTGAAAGTTTACTGGAAAAAAAAAGAAAATATTATCAGCTGTGAAGCAAACTAGCTTTTTACCAAAAACTTGATACATGCTGCAATAAAACCTGCCAACATTTTAGACACAAGTACTCTCCGAGTTTTTATTAAAGTGACAACAAAATGTAATTTAGTCCAAAAAAAGAGGATCATTGAGTGTTTTGGTTGCTCGAGAATGCGATATTTTTTTTGTTTTAGATGTTGAAAATGAAGGCAGCACGGTTGCGCAATGTGTAGCACAGTGGCCTCTCAGCAAGAAGGTCGTGGGTTTGAGTCCCGGGTAGGGACGAGGCTTGGAACACAGTCCTTTCTGTGTGGAGTTTGCATGTTCTTGTCCTGTGTTTGCGTGGGTTTCCTCCGGGTACTCTGGTTTCCTCCCATCCTCTAAAGACATGTATGCTTGGTTGATTGGCCGGTGCCAAATTGCCCCTAGGAATGAGTGTGTGTGTGGATGGTTGTGTGTGTGTGGCCCCGCGACAGACTGGCAACCTGTTCGGGGTGTACCCTACCCTTCGCCTTAAATCAGCCGAGATGGGTTCCGGCACCCCCCGAAACCTCATAAGGGATAGACAGATAAGAAGATGACTGATGTTGAAAATGAATCGGGGCTCATGGTGTTTGTTTTGGTATAAAAACAGAACCCAAATAGTTCTTTGGGCTCAAAAAGATGGCTGAAGGCCTTGGGATTCTCAAGGCAGGGGTAGGCAAATACTTTGGGTCGGGGACCACATTGACTTTTAGACCTGCGTAGTAAGCTGATTTTTTTTTTTTTAGTTGCTCTCAAGACATACGTAATATTTCATTCTCTACCAAAAACTTGCTGGTTTTTATTAGTTTGAACTCCAGTAAATAACTTGTCTTCTTGTTTCTTGGTTGGAGTTCGATTAACGATGTTTTGCTGTAGCTGGAAGCTAGCTAGCAACCTATCAGCAGTATGGTGGAAAAGCGACGGCGGGTGTTGAATTCTTTTAAAAACTGCAACAATTTCTCGTCAAATAAGACAAACAGACTTCAGTAAAAAGTTCTTTCTTAAAAACCAACCGTTACTGTTTACTTTTTTTTTTTTTTACATGGCTGCAGATCGGTTCTAATCTGATCTGCAGAAGTGCAAACGTTTCAAAAGGCGCTCGATCTTAGTCTTCTTTGTCTCTCATTTGCTGGGCATGCACCGCCACCTGGTGTTCAAATGTTTGTCATTGTGATTCAAAATTAAATAAATGCAATCATGGTGAATGGACTCTACTTTTCGAGCGCTTTTCCACCTGCTTTAGCACTCAAAGTGCTTTATAGTGTAGTATCGATCACATATACCCATTCACACTTGATGGTGTAAACTGACATGCAAGGCGCAAACCACCATCAGGAGTTTTGGGGTTTCAGTGTTTTACTCAAGCACACCTCAGCATGCACTCTGGGCGGGGATCCCTCCGGTTACAGGACGTTCGCCCTTTTCCCTGAGCCACCCTTCCCCATTCATAACAAACCGTAATTCTGAATTCTTTTTATCAAGGTGCTTTTACCACACCATCAGTTTCACTCCAAATCACCAAATCCATTGAAATCTTCATCCTCACTCCCCTAAACAACTCCCCAACTCTGAAAGTAGACAGTGTGCCGCTTCGTCCACTATGTCGCTTACATCCGACTCCCCGTCAGTTGCAGTTTCAATTATTCCTAACTTTCTGAATTCCGATAGGATGGTTTGGTTAGAATAACCTCTGCTTTTCACCAGTCCCTTACAAGTTTCTCACTAACTAAAAACTTTCTTTCTGCTCTATTACCGTTTTCAGCTGCATATTTTACTATTTCAGCTTGTAATTGGCAGAAAATGTTTTTTTTTTGGTCCCATGTTGTTCTTCCTTTTTAGTTGTTTTTATGTTAGCGGCAAAGTTGAAACTAAAGCACCCTCTTGCGGTAAAGTGTGAAAATGACATTTGAAATTATGGTAAAATGTGTTAATGATTCCTCATACAAGTCACTCCAGATATTAAGATACATCCCCGACCAAACTATGGAAAAAAAACTGTGACTTATATAGTTACAGACGGCGAGTTGTCCAGGTTTTCTTTCTTTCTTTTTTTTTAATTTATTTGAAATGTTTAAAGATGCTCATTTTATTGCATTTAAAGTTTCAGAGGATAAGAAAGAAAAACTTTAACGAGGGATATTGTGCTCTTGTGACGTTATCGATCTTATCTCGTAGCATACAAAGATAAACATGTTACCTTTTTATTTGCTCAGAAATGTTATTTTTGTGGGAAAAAAACCTTAGGAAACGTACATTTATCAATTTTCTCTTCCATTTTATTCCATTGCATTCATCTTTCTCGCTCCCCACTTTTCCCCGCCCCCTTTGGTGTGTGTTTGGTGACACAGCGTAAATTTTGTTTGAGGCCACAAATACAGTGCTAAGTGCATCAAGTTAGCAAAGCGTGTTCTTTTATACCGTATTTCCACGACCATAGGGTGCACCGTATTAAAAGGCGCAGTCCAAATTTTGCGTGCTCTGTATTTACATATCCTCTTCTATGTACAACAACACACTCTTACACACACATGCGCGTGCACACAGAGAGTATATGTATTTAAAAATAGATCGGGAGTAAAACTGAGTTTGTTTGTCTTTATTTAAATATTAGTTACAGTCGTGATAAATTCATTTATCAAATCCATCAAAGTCCTCATCCTCTGTTTCAGAATCTAACAGCTGCACTAAATCCAACCTCGCAGGTTCACTTTCCTTGTTGTCAGAGTCACTTTCTGTACCGTGCAGCTCCTCAGAAATGATGCCTGCTTTTGTGAAAGCTCGGACAACAGTGTCAGCAGACACGTTAGCCCAAGCATCTACAATCTATTGGCAAATTGTAGCGTAACTCGCCCGGCGCTGCCTTACACCCTACGTGAAGCTGTGGTCTCCTCTGGTCATCCATCGCGGCTGGAGTCTTTCCTCCAAACTCTGGCCACCTCGACTTATTTCCGCAGAAACTCAGCTGCGTCTTCTTCACCCGTCGAAGCTTGTTTTCCAGTTTCCTCCACTTACGAACTATCGACTCGTTAATTTTAAATTTTCTTGTGGTGGCTCGATTCCCATGTTCCTCCGGGTAGCTGATCGCCATCAGTTTAAATTGAGCTTCATAAGCGTGTCTCTTTACCATTTTCAGTGTTTGGTAGAAAAAGTTTCAAAAAAGTCTTCTGAACAGTTTAATTCTTCAACGAGACGTTTCGACTTCCATCCGGAAATCATTTTCAATCTGAAAGAAATGGACTGAAACCTGGATCCATTTATACTAACCTGAGTAACAGGTAAAAAAATAGTAAGAAGGGCTCGTCCAATGAGCCTGTGTTACTTAAGATGGCCGTGAATGGCTCCTATTGTAGCCACAGACCAGTAAACAAACCTATTATAAAAATGCTAAAAGCCTAGTGAATAGAGAAAACTGCTAACGAGCGGCGTGATACTGAGTTACGAGGTGTCATCTTTAGTCCATGGCTTCAAAAGGCTGCTATAGATACCAGGCAAAACGTATCTAACGCCTCCACTCCGATTCAGTGAGGGATTTTCTTTCATCACAAAGATGGCTTCTTTCACCCCTCTTTCAAACCAACCTTTCTCTCTACTTAGAATCTTCACCTCGCTGTCCTCAAAAGTGTGTTTGGTGGATTTAAGAGATTTAAGATGCAGATGTACGGCAGACTGTGGACCACTAGAGGCTTCTCTTCTGTGTTGGTAAAGTCTTTTGTGGAGTGGTTGCTTCGTTTCCCCAATATAGTGTTCTTTGCAGCCCTTCACTGCACCGGATCGAATAAACTACATTGCTCTGTTTTTCCGTAGGCATCTTGTCTTTAGAATGTACTAGTTTTTGACGTAATGTGTTAACCGGTTTAAAGAAAACCGGGATGTCATGTTGTCTGAAGATTCTCTGTAACTTCTCAGTGTTGTTAAAACAGCAATGTTCTGCATAAAACACATACCTGTTCTTTTAGACACAATCCACACCCACACTTCCCCCTTTAAAGTTCTCATGTTCTCAACTGCGTCCTCCTCGTGGTTCTCTAATACGTCCGCAAATCACAAATCAGATGAGACGTTTAGGTGCGCCTTATGTTCGTGAAAATACAGTACTCTTATTTTGGTACATTTACATAGGAAAAGCATTCCATGTGAGCGGTACATTGAGAAAGGGACTAACCATGAGCAGAACATCGACATATTTTGTCTGAATCTTGTTGGTAAAACCAAAAGAAATATGTACTTTTCTGTGGAGCAAGTTGTAGCATTAGTGTCCTCATTTCATCTTCCTTTTTTTTTCTTCTTCAGGTCGGATCACGATTTCCAGAAAAACTTTACAAAATGGCAGGACTGAAGGAGATTGAGGAGAAAAAAACTACACTGATGTTTTATTTGATTAAATGTGATGTATTGAATAAAGTCTTGTTTACAAAAGTTTTTGGAAGTTTTTATTGAACTTTTAAAAAAATAATTGTTGTATAAAATAATTGTTTGTAAACACTATTGACTTATTGTTTACAAATGGTTGTTTTTTTGTTTTTGTTTTTTACTCACTCTATTCATCCCTCAACAGGGAAATTTGTGTGCTGCACTACTACACCGCAGCAGGCTGCCACAACGTGCCAATGGTGGGAGAAACGGGGGGTTAGGTGTCTTCTCCAAGGACCCTAGACGTGCACTAGGTTGGATGCAAACCCGCGAACTTCCAGTTGACTTCTGGTCCGCGGGCGAACACTCTAACCCAGGCACGGGCAAACTACGGCCCGCGGGCCACATGCGGCCCGTTACACGCTTTAATCCGACCCGCCGACCTAGAAAAAATTAAATAAATAAATTTAGTAAATTTTTTAAATAAATTTGTTTATTTAAAAAATAGATAAGTTTTCTTATTTATTTAGAAAACTAAATAGATGTTAGTTTTCTTTTTCTGTAATTTTGATCTTTTGCCTCTAGATGGCGCCATTCAAATGTGTGTCTTCGTGATGTGCACGCCTTCAAAATAAACAGTGTGCACATACGTATATGGAAGGCCATCGGAGCCAAATACACACATAAATAAGTGTGTTAGATGTTAAAACAAGCAAAATGTTACATCAAGCGCTTAAATTTCAAACCTAACGCCGCTAGATTTGAAATGTAACGTTCTTGATGTAACATTTAGCGCGCTAGTTTAAAATCTAGCGTGAGTTTCTATCGGTCTAATCTAGCGGTTTTACCAAAACATGCCATCCATCCGCTCCTGTTCCCAGGGACCAATCCAGGATTTTTAAAAGGGGAAGGGAGTTGGTGTGAGCACCTGTGCTTGCCAGTATAGAGAGGTCTGGGGGCATTCACCCTCACAACAAGTAATTTTTCTGCATTTTGGTGCATATTTTGCTCAAAGTTTAAAATAATTAAAGTTTTTAAACTTTTTTTTTGTGGCTCAAGAGGGGGGGAAGGTGCGCCCCCCTCATCCCCATTCGCCCATTTCTTCCTGTCTGCCCTTCTCTCCCCGTAGCCCCCCCTTCGGGATCCGGCCCGCTTGTCAAATGTTAATGTTAACGCTCCCCACTCCCCAGTGGTTGTGGGGAGCGGTATGATTCAGACCTATGCAGTTTAGCCTGGCCCAATCTGTCACTGTATTGTTGGCACTTCACCCTCCACGCCTTCATGTGTGTCAGTGTTTGGTTAGAGCCCTGGCACAGATGAGCTGCCACCTTTCAGTCTGCCTCAGGGAAGCTCCAGCAGTTTTTTTTTCTCTCGTATTGAGCATGAACGCACTATGAATGAAAAATGGATTCTGCCAGCAGACGAAAAGTACAAAACAAATCTAATACATTGTTATAAATATTGTTGAAAACTCTCAAAGATCAATGTTCTTTTTCTGACTTAAGTACAGGTTTAATTCTGTTTTAAAAAATCAAACGATCAAAAATGAGAAATAATACAAAAAAATAGGCTGCTTCAAACAACTTGGGTATAATAGTTGGTACTGCCAACATTTAATCACATTAGTTTTGTTTTTTGTTTTTAAAGGCCCCCTTTACAAGCTGAAACAGCCCTTTTTATTTTGTGTTGGAAAAAATTGGTGCAAGTGTGAACAAGTTTATTCTGGAATGACCTGAATTTCAGACATTTCAGTGCTGTAAATGTACAAAAGTAAGAATAAGCTGTGAGCCATCACATTTATTTTATAACCATAAAATTTAATTAAATAATTCTCAAACATCATTTTAAACATTTGAACAAAATGTAGGAGGATGTTATACAGTACATAACTTTTAAAACAGAAGGTACCTTTTTTTTTTTTTGTTGGTCAAAAATACTATATAAACTCTTTTAAATTAGTTACCAATAGAACAAATCCTACAAATATCCAAATGGAAAGTTTTAGTGCACAACAAATGATTTGTGTTTTCCCATTTCCAGGAGTGCCCATGATAAGTGACCACTGATAAGACCTGGCAGCTCTTTGTCAATGCTGAAAAAGTTTAGAAAAGACTAATTTAGTCTTTCAGTTCAAACCTGACTGCTTTCTAAACAGCAAGCTTGGAAAAGCATAAAAGGGTTGATTTCTAGGTATTTTGTTTAATTTCTTTATGATTAATGTAAATTATCGTCCAAAATTCATGTGCTGGTTGATTATTATTTAACGTGAGAACCAGCACATGGTTTGCACATGGGCTCGCCGAGGGGTGGGCTCTCCGTTATAAAAGTCACTCTTGGAGTGATTGTAGTTGTCACAGTTTGATCATGAAGGCGATGCTTGGAATTCTGACAGTTGCTGCCATTTTTCTGGGGACAGCCTCCTGCGCTTCCGTAAGTACCTCACCAATGATATGTCCGTAAATTTCAACAGGTGAAAGGGAATTTGGACCAAAATTCAGCAATTTTTGAAAAATGTTATTGATAAGTTGATCACTTTAATCACCACCATTCCATCAAAATCGAACATTTTGCGAAATCAGGGTCTTGAATCCAAAGATTTTTTACAAAATGGAACTTGTAAAAAGAAACTTTTGAGGTTGGCCATGGTGAGTGCATTTTGATTTCTTAACAATATCAATTACTTTTTTTTTTGTTGTTGTTCTTTTCTTGCAGCTCGGGGTTGTTCAAACCGAGGGAGGGAGGGTTGAGGGAAAGAACATCCGGCTTGGGTATCGCCATCACATGGATATCTTCAAGGGGATTCCCTTTGCTGATATCCCTGGAAGGTTTGAGAAGCCAAAGCCTCACCCTGGTTGGGACGGTGAGTAGACTGACAGGAAATCAGCAAGCCAGTTCTTTTAGGCAGGCAATGTCAGTAGAACCAACGAGATCTGGTTTCAGTAATGTTAGCGGTTCTTAAACATGTGACGTGCCCATCTACCTTATCCAGATTGAAAATGACGTGTGGTATTACTCAGGGATTGGTGTAGGGACTTCTTGTATTTTCCATTCACATGCTTGCATTAGGGGAGATAACAGGCCGACACAACCTTAATTCCGGATTTTATGCAGTAAGTCTTGTGCTCAGAACTAAGTTGCAAATGACCGTTATTGTGAGTAAACCCTATCTGTATTCGTCAACTAATAATTCACTAATCTATTAATTTTTTTCAGTACAATTTTAACAGCATTAATCTTGAAACCTTTAAGAGCCACAGCTATGTCAACCCCAGCTACAATCAGACTTCCACTTAACCCGTACAGATTATTTTATATAAACATGTTGTACGGTGACCTTTTAGTGCCCAGAAAGGGTGCCCTAGAAATAAATTGTATCGTAACTATAATTATTCACTATTCCTTTAAGGTTCTCCTGTCACAAAATTGTTAACGACTTGAATCATCTAAATGTGAACAGCACCTACATTCCTAAGTAGCTGCCGGCGGTCCAGGCAAAAAATGAATTCCTTTGAGTTTGCATTAATTCTCAGCTTAGACCACTTTTTTAGGGCACATTTAAGTTATGCCTTGGCCTGCTTTTGTTTTTGAAAGAAACTCCTAGTCTTCTTCTTGATCAGTGCAATGCTCATTAGGATTTTGCCACTGACTGATGAGGCAAAATTTGGTGCCTTGTGCAAAACCAGGGCTCTTGAGTTCCATAATAATATCATACTTCATTAATCCCTCATGGGGACATTTCTGTGCAGCAAAGCACCACTGGTAATTCTATTCAATTCAATTCAATTATAACTTTATTTGTCCGTTAGGAACTTCACTTGCAGCCAGAGCGCCGGGACAACACAGTGGGGATTAGGGGATTAGGTGTCTTCTACTGGGACCCTTCAGCACGAGCTCATGGTTTGAATCGAACCTGCGACTCTTCGGTCCAAAGTCGGCCACTCTACCACTGTGCTTTGTTGTCCCAGTAAACTTTTGTTTGTCTCAAAGAAATCATTTCAATGACTAATTACACAAAGTTATTTAAAGTGACTTTCTTGACAAAAACAAACTTCTGTCAAATTTGAAAAAAAAAAAAAGTATATATATATATATGGGTAACTATTGAAATGGCAAATGGATTTATTTGTTAGGAAGAAGAATAGACACTGAAGTTAGTAGGAAATACCTAATTTAAACATGTACAGACCAAACATTTATCATAAATCACTTTTTGTAATATATAATTAAATAATATCACTTTATTTTGTCTAAAATTTTAAAGTCTGAAGAAACAACTACATTTGTACAGTAAAATAATTCGAAACAATACTGCTCATTCACAGGGCAGCGTACAAAGATCACACAAAGTTTGAGTGTTTTGAGACTAATCAAATTCCATGACACTGTGAAATATCAAAGAGCACAAATTCTGTTCAAAGCCACAGATAACTATTTACCACAAAATTTCACATTTTGACTGAAAAAAAAGTGTATGACTTACAACCAGGGCACTTATTTTTTCCCTCTTGTCTTATTGTATCAGCTGCTGGGGACAAGCAGGAGAAATTGTAGTTAGACCTATGGAGTCCATATACAAGCAGACCTTAAAGATTTTTTGTTAAAATTCAATACCATCACTGTAACATTGTGGCCAAATATAATCTCCTAAATTTGGAAAATTTCAGGAGATTTTCAAATCTATGTCTAGTGTTTAAAACTCTACATGGCTCTGCTCCTGGCTGTTTAGATAATTTCGTGTGTTATTGTCCGGCTCACTCAGTACGATCCACTAGAAAAGCTTCAGTTCATGACTCAACCGTCCCTTTTTGTCATTCAACTTTTGGTCAAGCAGCTTTTTCAGTGACGGCCACATCACAGTGAAGCATGTTGCCTAATTATTTGAAAGCATTTGCGACGCTGAAACCTTTTAAAACTGAGCTAAAAAAGAATTTAAAGAGCACACAGCACTGTAATAATTTATGAACTTATTCGATCTACATGTGTTATGTTTCGTGCAACTGTAAATGCGTAATTGTTTTTATTGTTAATATGTAAGTATGTTCTGTGGGAATGTCTTTTGTAAGTTTAGTATGTCTAACTTAGGGGACTCCAGATGCAAATTAGCTTCTGGCTAACATCTGGTCCAATGTATCAAATGGAAACATTTATGTTGTTCATTCATTCAAGTTTTATTTTATTTCGGTCACAGTGTAATTTCACATTAAAGAAAGAAAGAAAAAAAATATATATTTTACCAAAGGACCGAAAAGGTATCGGCTGAAGCAAACGCTTATTATAATTGAACATGATCCACTTTAAAAATTAAACAGACTAAACTAAACTAAAAATATAAACTCTACTACTGCATGGTTGCCATTTCTTTAATTTATGACTGACTATGTTTCAAACTATATCTGTATGTCCGGTAAGGTGTTATGAAGACCACTGAGTACAGGAAGAGATGTATTCAGGTGGACCTTCTCCAGAGTGGCACCATGGGAAGTGAAGACTGCCTGTATCTCAACATCTGGGTTCCTCATCGCCACGAAGGTAGAAACTTGCAGATGTTTGGAATTGATCAGCAAAATTAAATCAACAATATATATATTTTTATTATCCAGTGTCCAGCAATCTGGCTGTTATGGTCTGGTTGTTCGGAGGAGGTTTCATGATGGGAGGCTCCATGGGAGCCAACTTCCTGGATAACTACTTGTATGATGGACAGGAAATTGCAGATAGAGGACATGTTATTGTGGTTACTCTGGGATACCGTGTTGGAACCATGGGTTTCCTCAGTACTGGAGAGCCCGATTTGCCTGGTAAGTTACCAGTGGAACAATTTAGAAACCATTTGAGCTTTTGAAATGGTTTCCCATGAAAAGGATACACGTTATCATTAACTTAACTTCATTTGTCAGGAAATTATGGTCTGTGGGATCAGCAGGCCGCCATTGCCTGGGTGCACAGAAATATCAAAGCATTTGGGGGAGACCCTAACAACATCACCCTCTTTGGAGAGTCTGCTGGTGGAGCCAGTGTCAGTTTTCAGGTGGGAACTGCTTTTAAATCTTTACTGTATAATTTGTCAGGCTAATGTTTCAGTTTATTGTCATAAAGTATTGTAATACCTTTGTTTTTCTTTTTGAACTTACAGACCCTCACTCCTCACAACAAAGGACTTATCAAGAGAGCCATCTCCCAGAGCGGGGTTGCTATTTGTCCCTGGGCCGTTAACAAGAACCCTCGCAAGTTTGCTGAGGAGGTACATTTCCTCTCTAATTTCTAATCAATTTGTAACTTAATAAATTGGAGATATCTAAACACTATTTGCACCTTTTACACAGGTTGCTCTGAAAGTCAACTGTCCCACCGACGAAAGAATGGCTGCTTGTTTAAAGATGACTGATGCTGATGTCCTGACATTGGCTGGCAGCATACATTTAGGCGGCTCTCCTGATTGTAAGCTCCAGACAGACTAGTCTACAGATTCCTTCAACCGACTTTGTTCTTTTACCAGCAAATAAAGTTTTTGGATTACTATAAGAAAACTCGAAAGCTTGACAGAAAAAAACAACATATACAGTATATATTCATATGTCCATCAGGTAAAATCAAAGCAGCAGTTATGTGTAACTTCTTTAGGGATGTGTGACAGACTGACCATCAGAAGGTGGTGCTTCATGCCTCTTGCCTGCTTAGAAGCAGAAATAGCTTTACAATCTTGATTAAGTATCAAGATCCTAGTATTTGATGATTTTAATTTACTTGAATTTTACAACCTGAATTAGGCCCCGTCCACACGTAGCCGGATATTTTTGAAAACATTTTGGCCAGCTGTCCACATGAAAACTGAGTTTTTTTTTCACTCAAGACTGGCGTTTTTGAAAACTTCGGCCTAAGTGGAGATTTTGGAATACTCCGTCTTTGCATTTGCGTGCGAAAACAGAGATTTGCATTTTTACGCGTCACTACCTGCGACAAGTAATGCACATACGTCATTCGTGTGCGTCCTTGTTTGGATCGCAAACAAGGTTTGGGCAGCATGGACCCAATCTATATTTTCCTGTGTTTTATTAACTTTATAGTCGATGACGACTTTTAAAAGCAATTCCACCTGCTTGTTGGTCCACACAAGTGAGTTGCCTGGCGCCATGTTTCAGGTTTTGCTGAAATGACGACAGAGGTGCTCTGATTGCTCAGAACTCACGTTTACATCACTACTGCCGACTACTGGTCTGGCATGCTCATAATCGCACTCAGAAGCGTATTTATACGGCTCCGTGTGGATGCGGATATTTTGAAAACGGTTACGTGTGGACGCAAGCGTTTTCCTAAAACGGAGGACAGCAGATATGCGTTTTCAAAAATACCCGGCTACGTGTGAACGGGGCATTAGAGAAAACTCAGTTTAAAAGTAGCAGCGTCTCCTGGAAAGAATTTTTCTGAATGGTTATCCAGGGTATTTACATACCGTACATGTAAGAAACTTTTAAGAAGTTGTATTGATCTGATGTGTGTATTTTTCAGCCCCTGTGGTTTTCAACCTCGTCCTGGCGGCTGTACTTGATGGCGATTTCTTACCAGATGAGCCTCACAACTTGTTCCACAATGCTGCTGAGATTGACTACATTGTCGGAGTCAATGATATGGATGGCCATATCTTCACCGGTTTCGATGTTCCATCTGTCAATTCTCATCTAGTGGACACCCCCATGTAAGTTGTAGTTTTAATCAATTGGAAATGGTGAAGGTTTCAAAATGTGATTGTGAAGGGTGGCGTGTTTTCTGCAGTGGAGATGTCAAGAGGCTCTTGGGTGCCCTGACTCAAGAGAAAGGCACTCTTGGTGAGGAAAATGCCTACTCCACATACACCTTGGACTGGGGATCAAATCCTAGCAGAGAAACTATCAAGAAAACTGTCGTGGCTATTGAAACTGATTACATTTTCCTGATCCCTGCCCAGACTGCCCTTTATCTTCATGCTGATGCTGCAACGTGAGAGAACAATTTCGAATAAGCGTGTCTTTTACTTACTAAATGTCTGGATCAATAAGCTTAGCTAAAATGTCTTTTTTTTTGCTCACATAAGAACTGGACGTACGTTCTCCTATCTCTTTACTGAGCCCAATCGTTTGGGTGGTCTTCTCACACCCTTCCCTGGCTGGATGGGAGCTGACCATGCTGATGATCTGCAGTATGTGTTTGGAAAGCCATTTGCCACACCCCTTGGATATTGGCCCCGCCATCGTGATTTATCCGGCTACATAATTGCCTACTGGACCAACTTTGCCAAAACTGGGTAAGATTCCACAGCTGTTAACATAGAAGTGAGAAAGGTTTAATCTAATCTTTTTTTGTTGGTGCTTACAGAGATCCTAACAAAGGAGACCTCAGCGTCCCTGCTACTTGGCCGGAGTTCACGAGCTCAGGTCACCAGTACTTGGAACTCCATTCCAAGATGGACAAAGACCACATAGGGCAGAAGTTGAGAATGCGCTTTGTGCACTTCTGGACTAGTGTCCTGCCCAACCTGCCATGAGCTGTACTGAAGTAAAATATATTCAACTTGTTTCTGTAAACTGAATGCAGACCAGTTGCTCTTCAGTGCTGCATTAATGGTGGTTCATTAAAAACAGTGTTTCAAATGTCTTTTCTTCTCAATGCCTTTTCTTTTAATTTACAATTTCTAATGTTTCAACCTGAACAAAATACTACAACATGAACCATACTGCATTGAGGTTGGGCTTATGACGTGCAGCATTCTGCGGCTAAAGCAGTTTAAAAAATCTCATGTTCCTCTTTTCCAATTTGTGAGAAAATTGTCATATTTAAACTTCATTAATACATCAATTGAACATTACTTTCAAACCAGTCTCATCTAATCTATTTAAAGGTGAAGATTATCCAAATAATTTTTCAAAACTACAGTATATGCCGGAGGAAAACATCAAAGAGTAATTTGCCCATCACATGCCAACCAACATCTCTTCATAAAATATGTTAGGCAAAACGTTTCTTCAAAACATTAACCCTTTTGAGGGAAAATATATTAGATGAACCCTTTTAGCTCTTGGATACTTTTATAGAAGATACTTATATGAGGTCTGTAGTCACTCTGAAAAACTGAATTTAATTAATAAAGTAATGGCAAAGACATCTTTCTACAATCTTTGGCACTTTTCTGTCCCTGCTCAAAATTCTTGTTTTGATTTTGAGAGCGGGATCCAGGCCCACACATCAGAATCAGAATGCTTTTTTTTGCCATGTCAATGAAGAATATCAGAGACTAGGAACTTGCTTTGATACAGGTGTGCAAAAATATAAAATAAAAATAATAAAAAATAAAATAAAAAAAAATAATTTTAATGAAACTAAGAGTGCTCAGAAAGAAAAAGAAAAGTAGTGCAATGTCACAGAAAATAATAGAAAATAATAAAGATAGTAGTGACAAGAGGGAAGTGACTAAGAGATGTGGGGATCCAGGTTATAAAGCATTCATTAGTCCAACGGCAGAAGGGAAGAAGCTGTTTTTGTGGTAGGACGTTCTGGTCCGAATGGACCGGAGCCTCCTGCCCGTGGGGAGTCGCTCAAAAAGTCCATGTCCAGGGTGGAAGGGTCAGCTGCTATCCGACCTGCACGCCCCCGAGTCCTGGAGACGTACAGGTTTTTGAGAGATGGAAGGCTGCAGCCGATCACCTTCTCATCGCAATGCGCTGCAGTCTATGTTTGTCTCTGGCTGTGGCTCCAGTGTACCAAACGGTTATGGAGGAGGTGAGGATGGACTCGATGATGGCTGTGTAAAACTGCACCAAGATCTGGGCGGGCAGCTTGGCTTTCTTCAACTGTTGCAGAAAGTACATCCTCTGCTGGGCCTTTTTGATCAAGGAGCTGATGGACGGCTCCCACTTTAGGTCCTGTGTGATGGTAGATCCGAGGAAGCGGAAAGAGTCTACAGTTGTGGTAATGGGGTTGTCTTCTGAGCGTTGAGCTCCAGGTTGTTGTTGCTGCACCAGGACACCAGCCTGTCATGAATACTTTGTGATTATTAAGGTTTATTATACAAAGGCTGTCGGCTAGAGAAGCAATAAGGATGAGGCAGGTTGGTAAAGTGGCTAAATCAGTGTCAGACAGACTGGATGAGCAGGTCAGATTCCTTGGGAGAACAAACAGAAAATTACAGAAAGCAGACAGGGAGAACTGACAAACTAGAGATTTACTGACAGGACGTTGTTACCACAAGCAATTTGGCAGAGGTTGGCGGTCTAAGGTGATGTAAGTACTGTAGCTGGCTGTTGAAAATGGAGATCAAGTGATAGTGTTGAACGGGTTGGCAGAGAAACAGTAACATGCTGTGGTGTGAGGTCTTTCAAGGCCTGCCTGTCTTGTTTCTTTTTTTACTCACAGGTGCTGGATGGCTTTCTCCCAGCTGCGTGTATGTATTGTTGGATATAAAAGACCTGGTCTCACCCACAGTCGTCATCAGTTCTTCAACTACTCTTGTGATAAACTGACCACCTCTAAGCTGAGCTTATTTGATATCTCACCCATTTGATATCACTCCCATTATTTGATATCACTCCCATCCTCAAATCCCTCCACTGGCTACCCGGTAAATACAGAATTCAGTACAAAGTCTGCCTTCTTACCCATCAGTGCATACATGGCACTGCACCTGTTTATCTCCAAGAACTCCTAACCCTCCACACCACTGTCCGAGACCTGCGCTCCTCCTCCTCCTCCTACTGCCTGCAACAACCAAGGACCAAACTCTCCACTATGGGGGACAGGGCCTTCCAGGCAGCTGCTCCACGGCTCTGGAACGCTCTTCCCAAGAGCTTGAGGGCTCCACAGAGCGTTGAGGCTTTTAAGAAAAGACTGAAGACATTTTTGTTTCTAAAGGCTTTTCAGCAAAGTTTTTAGTGTTGTTTTTTTGTGTTGTGGTTTTATTTAATTTTGCTGTTTGTTGTTCCTATTGGTCATTTTAGCACTTTGAGATCTCCACTGAGCTATAAAGTGCATTACAAATAAAATTATTATTATTATCTCAGACTAATTTCTTCATTCTCCCCACAGGAACCTTCAGCCCTTCCTCCTGGCCATCCAGCACCGTCTGAAGCCATTATCATTTTCCTGTGGATTCCTTTGTTACCTACTTAATAAACTATTGAATACGTGCACTTGGATCCTCCTCCTTCATCCTACATACACAACACATGCGCACTACAACCACACTTCAGGACGGAGATCATGGATTACTGCCTGTAGAAGGAAATTAGTATTCTCGCCAAAAGTTACTTGGTTGTCTCCCCTTTATGAAAGGTCCACATGTTGTTCAAAATCTGAGATAGAGTGTTGATATAGTACAGTCTCCGGATAATCTTAAAGCAGCTATAAATGGGTTTCATAGTCAGGTAAATATTTGTGAAGGAGTCAAACATAATTTTTTTTATCAACTTGTGTAGAAAATAAGCTTGCTCCTTGGCCAACTCAGGAACTCTGCAGTTTCCTCGATGTCCTTTTGATGTTTATATAATAAATCTCTGTTAAAGGACACTCGAATGTTTTATTATCACTACACTGCCAAATGATACTCATCAGTTATAATATTTCATTCATTTGATAAACTATTAAAAATTAGGATTGTCTTTTATTCATATTTCTCCAATTAGATAAATAAATTAATTACTCTAGTCATCCCTCACCGGGGAAATTTGTGTGCTGCACTCCTTACACCGCAGCAGGCTGCCCTTCAACGGCGCCAATGGTGGGAGAAGCGGGGTTTAGGTGTCTTCTCCAAGGACCCCAGACGTGCTCTCTGTGGGACGCATACCCACGACCTTCCAGTCCGCATTCGGACGCTCTAACCACTGAGCTGATGTTGTGTCTAATGTTATGTCTATTTCTCTCTCTGTCTATACACATGTGTGTGTGTGCGTGCGTGTGTCTATCCCTAGGCAAATTAACTGGGGAATAATATAAATTCAATTAGCTAAAATCATATCACATATCAAAATTACAGCCTTATAATAAAAGTTGAACGGAGTAACACAGAGGTCAAATTCAAATATCCAGTGGGCCAAAATTTATTATTGGGACAAAGAAGCAGGTCAGCATTAATATTCGTAGAAAAAGTTTTCATTATGTATAAGATTAACACTTTTCATTTGAACATAGACACGTTTTGTTTAAAACTGAATATGTAAAGAGCAAAGCTTAACAATTCTGCATACGGTACATGCATAAGGTACGGTGTTAGTATTAGGTCACTAAAACCCCGGGGCCGGAACAAGAGCAGATGGACAGCATGCTTTGGTAATCGCACCTCATTTGAGAAAAAAAATACACATCTCGGGGTATGGAGAAAATATGTGCTTTAATTTCCAATGAAAATTAAGCAAAGCATTACAAACCCGCTTTTTTATGTTGGTGTATTGGCCCCAACGGCTTTCCATATCTGCGCACTGTTTATTTTAACAACATGTGCATCACGGAGACGCAGACATTTTTGTGGGAACAGTGTTTTTTTTTCTCAACAAAGCTAATGTATCTAAAGTGCACCATCTATTGAGGAAACATCAGAATTGCAGGGTAAATAAAACAACAAGGTTTATTTATTTAATTTTTTTTGTTCGGCGTGCCAGATTAAAATGTTTAACGGGCAGCATGTGGCCCGCAGGCGGTACCTTGCCCATGCCTGCAATAACCGCTGTCAAGAAATAAAGCGGTATGACTTACAGTATATTGGTCATGCCAATTGACATGCTAAAACCACTAAAGAGCATTCCAGGGTTTGTGTAATAATGCTACATGTGCTGTGTACTACCGATAAGCGATATACAAAAGTCATTTAGTATGGCTTAGTGGGACAAATATATGTACACTGAGGGCCAAATTTGGACCATGGACCAGAGTTTGACACCTACAGTATATGCTAATGCATTCAAAAAATTTAAATGATTAAAATACTTGTGATTATTATTATTATTAAAATGACATTAAAATTCTAAATGTGTAAATGTGTTCCTTTTTTAAAAGAATATATTTATACATATACGTATATATTCAATTGTTTTTGTATTGTATTAGCTATTTCCTTGATTATGAATTATTTCATGTTTCTTTTTTGTTCATCTACTTTTTTCTTTCATTTTTTCTCCTTTTTGTCTTTTAGGGAGTTGGGTGGGGCGTGGGTGAGGTGGGTTTTGGGCTGATATTCAAGTGTATGTCACACTGTCTTATCTTCACTCTTACATTGTACAGTAAACTCTGTCTCATTACATAAAATGTTTGAAAATGAAAGTTTGAAAACAAATAACCATCCTGAATAAAATCAAATAAGAGCTGAATCAAATAGATTTGTTGCTGTGGATATGTGTGTTCCTAAAATGTGAGTGTGTGTATTTTTTTGTCAGTATTTGACTATAATTGATCTAGTGACTGCTATCTCTGGAAAAAAATTCCACAGTTTGATGGCTGAAAAAAGAGAATGCAGACTGTTCAAAAGCAGACGTTCTTGTGAGTACTAATCCGTGTAGTCCCCCATTCATCTTGTGAGTACTGTACAGTTACCCTTATTATTATTATTGTTATTATTACCCTTATTGTACTAACACATATTTATATGTGTTATATGATGTAAACAATATAAGGGAATATTGTTTAGATTGTATAAAGTATGTTAATATACAAATATATAAAAACATATATATTTGACAGAGTTATGACAATATGTGTTATGACAATACAACAAGGAACAATATCTCAAACACAACTTTCCCAGTCTTATGTTTGAGAGATTGGCCCCAGGTGTGGCTTTCCAAACCTGTCTCCAGGCACCTGTGCCAAAACCACAAACTGAAACTTGTTCACACAGTGCGTCGGAGGTTCAGTTTAGGACATGTCCAGCATGAAGACTGTTGTTGTTGTTGGGCTAGGAGTAGGCGTGATGCTCATCTCTCAAAACAGAGACCCCGGGGCCGCAGAGGACAGCGCGCAGCACCCATTATGGAACCCATTTGGACGGGCTGTCCTTTGCATCATCATCGCGCTTATCTTACTTATCATTGGCTGGCTGTACCGACTGCTTTTCTGTCCTTTGGAGCTGGTCCGATCCCCCAATGATGTGGGTTATATCGCTGAGGATGGTCGCAGCAAAGCGCATGCGGCCAACCAGGTGCGCCGCAGGAGGAAAGTTGGGGATCTTCCTCCTGTTTACCCCAACGGATGGTTTCGCGTTTTGGATTCACACATGCTGCGGAAAGGAGAGGTGAAAAATATCTCAGTTCTAGGTATGACATTTTTATGTGAGTTTTTTTTTTTAATGAGTTTGTAACTGTCCGTTTGTTTGTGTGTGAGACTCGGAATCAGCTGATCTCAGTAGGTAATCATTATTAAAATGGGTACAAAAAGTAATCAAACATTTTACTGGACACAGATGGCACGATATAGGTGGAGGAAAATGAATCAAATAATACAAAGAGGAGCAGTTTAAAAGTTGTAATACACTTTAGTTAGTCAATCAATGAATCAACAAAACATCTATACATATAAATATATATATATACTTATATAAAGAAAAAAAACACTGAAAGGGGGTTAGGCAAATGTAAATACTCATTTTAAGCCAAGCCCCACTTTACATATCCATTCAAAAGAATTGAATTGAATAGACTTCATTTATCCCCGAAGGGAAATTTGGGAAACCAAGCATTTGGCTGGACTTTATCATTAATAGAGACAAAAGGGAAAACTTGTGCTGACACTTAATAATATCCGTCAAACATACAAACATGCATATATAGTACAAAGTACAAACAATTAAAAAAAAAGAACTTTTCTGGACACTTTATAAATTGTTAAACACATATTCAAGAACCAATTTAGGAACTAATAAAACTGGCGTGAGTGGTGTTTATTTTATTTGCCGTGGGAATACCGCTTTAAATAAAATGTACAATACGACATCTTTTGAATGACATAATGAGACATTGGTATATTCTGGGAATGTATACCTGCAGGATGTTTTTTTTTTTTAGAAAAAGATAAGTAAAAGACAGTAAAGAGAGTTTTATTTTCACTTTTGAGGCCACGACCTCATGTAACCCAAAATTAAAACACATTTGCAACATAATTTGGCAGCCTTGCAACAAACCAATGTTATTTTTTCCAATAAAGACAGATGAAACTAACTTTTTCTGGAAGATTTTTGGACCCCTTTTGAATGAGCTGTCACACTACCAACGGCTTGGCAACAAAATTTTTATCCTAGATTACTCTGAATAAAATCTACCAACTCCTCATGCTTTAGGCATGAAGGTGGGTTACATTTTTCAACCATTGTTGGCCAATTGAGGATTAAGTAACACAAACCAGCTCTGCAGCATTCAGTAACAGCACTTTAGAGCTGGTCAGTAGCCAAGTTTTCAGTGTCAATGAGTTTAAAGGAATCGCTTGCCAGATTTTTTTTATAATAATCAAACCTCAGTCACACCATGTGCTTTGCATTTTCAGGTGAACATCAGTGTTTAAACCGGTCAAGAACAGTACTTTAGGTTGTTCTCCTTGCAAACGTTGGCACTTCAATTACTACTTCCTTCACTTTGTCTGGAGTGTAACTAAGGGGTAGATTTCACACATTTCTCATACAATGGCCATGTGTTTCCCAAATGACTCTATAAAAATGCTTAGAAACCTTTTTCATGGACAAAGCTTTGAGTTGTTTAGACAAAATTAAGACCTGCTTGTTTTACTCAAAGGTGCCATGGTAGCCAGTGCCGCGGTTGCTACGTTGCTTTGTCTCATTTGTTTTGGTTTCATTTTACAAAAAAAATTAGTCAAATTATTGTCTTGAATCATTGGTCACAATTGAATGCTTCAGATAAACAAAACAGCAGTTTATTAGCTTATTGCCTTCTGTTAGAGTGCATTTATTAATTCATAGAGAAGTCTAATTCATAATCACATGGTGGACAGGGTGACCACTTTTCCAAGTATCGATCTACATACAAGCTACATGTACATGTTTAATTTCACTTACTTGCAGGATGTGGTTCACATTTTGTCACAAAAATCTGTCTCTATTATTCTGTTGCATAATCTTAAGAACCCACAAAGTGTACGTTGTACCACATGATTATCTTTGCACTGTTTAGGATCCAGTCACCAAATGTTTGAATCCATTTCATGATGAGATTTAATCCAACTCGGGCATCAACTTTTCATTTGGTTACCCATATCTGGATTTCTAAAGAGCCTGTTTGATCTCTTCAGAGACTTACTTGGAGTCTGAGTTCAAAAAGCTTTCAAAGACCGTGTGGAGCGTTCATGTTTCTGTCACATCAACCGCAACACATCAACAAACAGACAGCATGTCAAGGGTTTTATACTTCAAATAAGAGAGCCACAAAATAACACCTGTGTACAGATAAAGAAATAAAACAAATCCCCTTAACTGTTGGGTTCTAAATTCATCCATCCATTTTCTATACTGCTTACCCAACTCAGGATTTAGTCTTAAACAAAATGCTCATTATTGGTGTCTTGCAATGTGGTTCTTTTTGCCATACTTACCTAGAATTGTGGTGCATTTTGTTATAACTAAACAACTCATAAACAAGATATACATGCATGGACAAAATTGTTGGTACCCCTCAGTTAAAGAAGAAAAAACCCACAATTCTTACTGAAATCACTTGAAACTCACAAAAGTAAAAAGAAATAAAAACTTATTGAAAACTAAACAATCAAAATCAGCCATTACTTTTGAATTGTTGATTAACATAATTATTAAAAAAAACAAAACAAAAAAACAAATGAAATAGGGCTGGACAAAAATAAGGATACCCATAACTCAATATTTTGTTGCACAACCTTTTGAGGCAATCACTGCAATTAAACGATTTCTGTATTTGTCAATGAGCATTCTGCAGCTGTCAAAAGATATTTTGGGCCACTCCTCATGAGCAAACAGCTCCAGTTGTCTCAGGTTTGATTGGTGTCTTCTCCAAATGGCATGTTTCTGCTCGTTCCACATGTGTTCAATGGGATTCAGATCTGGGCTCATGGAAGGCCACTTTAGAATAGTCCAATGCTTTTCTCTCAGCCATTCTTGGGTGTTTTTGGCTGTGGGTTTTGGATCTTTGTTCTGTTGGAAGATCCATGACCTGCGACTGAGACCAAGCTTTTTGACACTAGGCAGCACATTGCTCTCCAGATAGTCTTGATAGTCTTCAGATTTCATTTTACCTTGCACACTTTCAAGACACCCTGTGCCAGATGCAGCAAAGCAGCCCCAAAACATTACTGAGCCTCCTCCATGTTTCACTGTAGGGACAGTGTTCTTTTCTTCGTATGCTAGGTTTTTGAGTCTATGAACATAGAGTTGATGTACCTTGCCAAAGAGCTCCAGTTTGGTCTCATCTGTCCAAAGGACATTCTCCCAGAAGCTTTATGGCTTGTCAACAAATTCCAGTCTCGCTTTTTTTGTGATTTTGCAACTCTACGTATGTTGTCTCTATGAGGCAGCCAAGATGGTACTAAGCATTTCCAAATCCAAAACCATGTTTCTAAACCACAAATTGTGGAGTTCCCTCTGTAGGTTAGGGATTCTGCTCATAGTGGAGGTATTCCAAAGTCTTATTAATGAGTAAGGGAAAGATGAAATGTGAGATCAATAATTGGATTGGTGTGGCATCCACAGTAATTAAGATCCGGCATTGATCAGCCATGGCAAAAGAGAACTGAGCTAAAAGCGCAGGATGGCCGGGCTTTCACTCAGTGGTAGGCTGAGGAGGTTTGAATGAAGTCGGAGGCTCAGCATAGAGCTGCTGCTCCTCCTGGTTTGGGTATGCTTTCAGGATGCTTACATTAGAAGGTGTGTGGCTGCAGATACATACAGTAGGTTTTGAGTTCCCATGTAAACATATACAGTACCGTATACAAAAAGGGGATAGACAACGTGATCTAAAATTTACCATCCACTCATTTATCCATCAATTAATCCATTCACATATCTTTTAGCCAGGAAACCCTTGACTTTCCTTTTCCCATTTTCCCAGCCAAATGATGTGGGTTCTCCATCACATATATATCTAAAGACATTAATAGATGATAAAGTATACAAATGAAAGTATCGTGTAGCTGTAGCTGCTGCATTACAGCACCTAGCAAAATAAATCTACTTCCTTGTCATCATGAGCTGGTTCAATTCAATTTTAATTGTTAAATAAACTTTCACAAAAAAATTGTAATTTTGGGCTATACAAAAAAAATTGAATTGACTTCAATTTGTATAGCCCAAAATCATAAAACTTTTGTCTCAATGGGCTTCACATCGCAGATTCAAAAAGAACAAAAACAAGGAAAAAAGAAGAATGTATAAACTCAAATACAAAGTTAAAAGCTAACTATCAAATGCTAGCTAAACAATTCCATCATATTCCTACCCTTAGACTCTCCTTCTCTGTGAGGAAAAATTCCTAAAAACCCATCATTGGGGAAAAGAAAACACTCATAGGGATCCACACAAAAGAGAGATACCGTCCCTGGGACAAAAATCCAATGTGTCTAAGACTATTGTTTAAATATTAGCTTATTCTACTCTACAGTTTGATATCTGAAAAAGTCAGTAGATATTCTTCACTCTGATGGAAATGGGGGCCTCCTCAGCCTGGCGACGCTCAGGACGAAGATGAGCTAATCCTGATGGAGACAGGATATAGATCAAGCGCGGGGGCCTCCTCAGTTTGGCCTCGGTCAAGACAGGAATGCAGAGGATCCATCAGGAATCTGAAACAGAGTTCTCTCCCAAAGAGGAGGAAGAGAGAGGTGGACAATGTGTGAATTGTACCGTACCAACTAGAGGTGTAGATCTAAACTAACAGACAATAGAGAACAATGAATGAGATGTATCAAGCGGCCAAGGCAGTCTGGGAGAGAACAGTAGGTAGAATTAGAGAACAGAACCCCAATGTATCATACTTTCTACAGCTTCTAGTATCTAGCAGACAACTTGCAACTATAACAGCTAAATGTCTTTTTAGGACCTCAGTCCTATCTGTGTTTAAAGGAGATAATTGATTGTCACCCAGGTCTTTATATCTCTGATGCAGGCATTGAATTTTTCTATATGGTCACTCTGGTCAGGTTTGACTGATAAGTACAAATCTGTACAGTATGTTGTGGAAAACAATCAGTGAGAATAAGCCAAACAGTCAAGTGTCCTTCAAGAGAAATTTATTTTGGAAATACCGTGAACACGGTGGAGGAATCTGCACAGACCTGAATTGTCCAAGGAGCAGGTTTACTTCATACATGCTGATAATAACCTCTTGCGTGTAGCTTGACCTTCACAGATATTCACCAGGCTATAAAAACACATTGGTGTCTGCTTAAAGAAAGATTATTAGGAGATTGTTAGCAATGTTGTGCTTGACCCAAAAAGATGTAAACCCTCTATATCAGATACTAAGGAATAGGCCATCCTGACATAAAGTTAAGACAATCTTGCGTCTTGTGTGATCTGAAACCTATTTTTCCTCTACATTCCCTCCTTTTGATCCTTCATGGGTCAACCAGTACAGGCATCTGACAAAAATCATAGAGATTCAATTTCAACAGTAAATCATTCTGAAATCATGGTGTAAGCATAATAAAACAGAAAAAATAAAACAATAATCATCAACAATCATATACCCACCCCATCCCCCCCCCCACACACACACACACAATTTAACCATACAACAAAATTGCCCCAACTTATGCATCATTTATCTCATAAATCAGCGACTGAGAGTACAATCAAGTACAAGTACATCTGCGTAATTAATATTAATTAATTTCTGTGGCTAATAGAAGGTTTGTCACTCTAACTAGCACAGTTTCTGTGCTTTGGTGTGATCTAAACCCTGATTGAAATTCTTCAAAAAGACTTTTGTCCTGCAGGTGGCGGTTCAGCTGCTTAACTACAACTCTTTCTAGAATTTTAGACATAAAAGGTAAATTTGATATTGGTCTATAGTTGACCAGAATGCTGGGATTCAGATTGGGCTTTTTCAGAAGCTAGTGCATGCTTAAATAACTGTGGGACATACAGTGGTATGCAAAAGTTTGGGCACCCCTGTAAATTTTTATGATTTTCCTTGATAAATCATCGGTTGTCTGGATAAGAAATTTCAATTAAATATATCATATAGGAGACAAACACAGTGATATTTGAGAAGTGAAATAAAGTTTATATGATTCATGGAAAGTGTACAAGAATTATTTAAACAAAATTAGCCATGTGCATAAATTTAGGCACCACAAAAGAAAAATAACTCAATATTTTGTGCATCCTCCTTTTGCAAAAATAACAGCCTCTAAACACTTTCTATAGCTTCCAATTAGAGTCTGGATTCTGGCAGTAGGTATTTTAGTCCATTCTTCTTTACAAAACATGTCCAGTTCAGTCAGGTTTGATGGTTTCCGAGCATGGACAGCCCGCTTTAAATCACACCACAAATTTTCTATAATATTCAGCTCTGGGGACTGAGATGGCCATTCCAGAACGTTGTACTTGTTCCTCTGCATGAATGCCTTAGTAGATTTTGAGCAGTGTTTAGGGTCGTTGTCTTGTTGAAAGAAAAAAAAATAAAAAATTTGGTGGCGGTTCCATCATGCTGTGGGGCTGGGTGGCCAGTGCAGGGACTGGGAATCTTGTTAAAGTTGAGGGTCGCATGGATTCCACTCAACATGAGCAGATTCTGGAGAACAATGTCCAGGAATCAGTGAAAAAGTTGAAGTTGCGCCGGGGCTGGATCTTTCAACAAGACAACGACCCTAAACACTGCTCAAAATCTACTAAGGCATTCATGCAGAGGAACAAGTACAACGTTCTGGAATGGCCATCTCAGTCCCCAGAGCTGAATATTATAGAAAATTTGTGGTGTGATTTAAAGCGGGCTGTCCATGCTCGGAAACCATCAAACCTGACTGAACTGGACATGTTTTGTAAAGAAGAATGGACTAAAATACCTACTGCCAGAATCCAGACTCTAATTGGAAGCTATAGAAAGTGTTTAGAGGCTGTTATTTTTGCAAAAGGAGGATGCACAAAATATTGAGTTATTTTTCTTTTGTGGTGCCTAAATTTATGCACATGGCTAATTTTGTTTAAATAATTCTTGTACACTTTCCATGAATAATATAAACTTTATTTCACTTCTCAAATATCACTGTGTTTGTCTCCTATATGATATATTTAATTGAAATTTCTTATCCAGACAACCGTTGATTTATAAAGGAAAATCATGAAAATTTACAGGGGTGCCCAAACTTTTGCATACCACTGTATCCTGATTGTAGGGAGGAATTTATTATCGTTAAAATGGGTTTGTTAATTACAGGTAAAGTTTCTTTGAAAAGCATAGTTGTAATTGGGTCTGAAAGACAGGTTGATGTTTTCGAGCATGCAATAACATCTGTTAGCTCAGTGTGGTCCATAGCAGTGAAACAATCTAATGTTACAGAAGTTTTTAGAGATGCTGTAATTTCTACAGCTTCAGCCTGCTCTGGACTAATTGTAGGAAATCCTCACAGCTGAGAGTAACAGGGATGGAAAGCTCCACTGTGTTGTGACTGCTGGTCAGTCTCGCTATTGTTTAGTGTAAAAAAACAAAATCTAGGATTATTTTCATTCTCCGCTATTAAAGTCGAATAGTACTGATTTCTTTACGCAGTACATTACGCAAATATTTTTTATAATTTAGGCGTTCCGAGATTGCTCCAAGCCAGAATGCCGCCATTCTTTTTCTAGCTTACGGGAGAGCGTGTTTCAGTGTTAAACAAAGGTAGTACTCAGTCCCGTCTAATAACTTTGGAATTCAAAGGCCCGACAGAATCTGGTGAGTCTCTGAGACTTTGGAAGGCACTATAGACATACTGGTTGTTAATATTGGGACTACTGCTATAAGAGGTGTTCTCAGTAAATTAATTTAACATGGTATTAAAATTGAATTAATTTAACATGGTATTAGCTGAATTTGAAGTTTAAACAGACACAGATCGCTCAGATAAGTTGTGTTTTTGTTCATTGGGGCGGTCACATTATCTAATAAAAACTGAAACATAATTAGAAAATGGTCTGAAAGTACAGGGTTAAGAGGAGAGACACTGACCTGACTAATCTCTACACCATGTTTTAAAACTAGGTCCAAAGTGTGCTTGTGACAGTGAGTAGGTTAATTTACATTTTGTGTGAAACCAACATGATCTACAAAGTAGTAAAGCTGTGAAAGTATTTCCTAAACAGTCACTAGCGTCATCAACACTAACGTCATCATCGTACTATTACTATTTTATCAGAATCTAAAACTACACTGGAGTTAAAAATTCTGAATAAGGGCCTGGAGGACGGTAGATAATGATGAGGAAAATTGCTTTTTGTTGTTTCCAGTTTTGCTGGTTAATCGATAGTATGGTTTTGCGTTATATTTTAAACTTCTCTCCACAAATTGTAGAGTCATCATGACATGATTAATTTGTGCAGCAATAGGGCCATTTTATCCCTTTAAAAGTTAAACCGGTTGGGAATAGATGGAATGTAACACAAACCTAATACAGCTGATGTTTGAATGTGAATAGCAAGAATACCAATACATGCCGCTGTAATTACGAAGCCCAAAATGTTGATTTTGAATACAATACAATTTTGAATACAAAACACATTACAATAAACTGCAACAATTATAGTTTATTTCACTAAACATAGAAATTAACCATACATATACACTAAAAAAAACTTTATTTGAAAACAAAAGCACATTTACATTTAATAATCAAGACTGGGATACAATTTCTGACCTTTTATATATACAGTGGTGGTCAAAAGTTTACATACACTTGTAAAGAACATAATGTCATGGCTGTCTTGAGTTTCCAGTTATTTCAACAACTCTGATTTTTCTCTGATATAGTGATTGGAACAGATCCTTCTTTGTCACAAAAAACATTCATGAAGTTTGATTCTTTTATGACTTTATTATGGGTAAACTGAAAATGTGACGAAATCAGCTGGGTCAAAAATATACATACAGCAATGCTAATATTTGGTTACATGTCCTTTGGCCATTTTTACTTCAATTAGGCGCTTTTGGTAGCCATCCACAAGCTTCTGGCAAGTTTCTGGTTGAATCTTTGACCACTCCTCTTGACAGAATTGGTGCAGTTCAGTTAAATTTGTTGGCTTTCTGACATGGACTTGTTTCTTCAGCATTATCCACATGTTCTCAATGGGATTTAAGTCAGGACTTTGGGAAGGCCATTCTAAAATCTTAATTCTAGCCTGATTTAGCCATTCCATTACCACTTTTGATGTGTGTTTGGGGTCATTGTCCTGTTGGAACACCCAACTGCGCCCAAGACCCAACCTTTGGGCTGATGACTTTAGGTTTTCTTGAAGAATTTGAAGGTAATCCTCCTTCTTCACTGTCCCATTGACTCTCTGTAAAGCACCAGTTCCATTAGCAGCAAAACAGGCCCACCGTGCTTGATGGTAGGCATGGTGTTCTTGGGGTTAAAGGCCTCACATTTTCTCCTCCAAACATATTGCTGGGCATTGTGGCCAAACAGCTCAATTTTTGTTTCATCTGACCACAGAACGTTCCTCCAGAAGGTCTTATCTTTGTCCATGTGATCAGCAGCAAACTTTAGTCGAGCCTTAAGGTGCCGCTTTTGGAGCAAGGGCTTCCTTTTTGCACGGCAACCTCTCAGTTCATGGCGATGCAAAACACGCTTGACTGTGGACACTGACACCTGTGTTCCAGCAGCTTCTAATTCTTGGCAGATCTGCTTTTTGGTGCTCCTGGGTTGACTCTTCACCCTCCTGACCAGTTTTCTCTCAGCAGCAGGTGACAGCTTGCGTTTTCTTCCTGATCGTGGCAGTGACAAAACAGTGCCATGCACTTTATACTTACAAACAATTGTTTGCACTGTTGCTCTTGGAACCTGCAGCTGCTTTGAAATGGCTCCAAGTGACTTTCCTGACTTGTTCAAGTCAATGATTCTCTTTTTCAAATCTGTGCTGAGCTCCTTTGACTTTCCCATTGTAGCGTTTGTGGGTGTTTTTATCCAATGAGCCCTTTTTAAATGGCCTCAGAGAATTCACCAGCTGTAGTCACTCATAATCACTCACAAGAAGTTAAGAGGTCATTTATATATATATACAGTATATATATATATATACAGTGGTGGTCAAAAGTTTACATACACTTGTAAAGAACATAATGTCATGGCTGTCTTGAGTTTCCAGCCCTTTTTAAATGGCCTCAGAGAAGTCACCAGCTGTAGTCACTCATAATCACTCACAAGAAGTTAAGAGGTCATGCTATGAAGCTCATGTCATTGACACAACTTTCTAAGTCTCCAAAATTGCTCATTCATGTTGCTGTATGTATATTTTTGACCCAGCTGATTTCGTCACATTTTCAGTTTACCCATAATAAAGTCATAAAAGAATCAAACTTCATGAATGTTTTTTTGTGACAAAGAAGGATCTGTTCCAATCACTATATCAGAGAAAAATCAGAGTTGTTGAAATAACTGGAAACTCAAGACAGCCATGACATTATGTTCTTTACAAGTGTATGTAAACTTTTGACCACCACTGTATATATATATATATATATATATATATATATATATATATATAAAGGATTTTTGGTCCATCAACTTTTACGGCACTGTATTTCATTTATGAGATTATCTAAAATAGACCACCATAAAAAATAACAGAAGTCAAACTCACCACAGCATCTCAGGTTAGACTTGGGTTTTGTTTAAGTTGGTTAAATTGCGTGCATAGTTTGGCTAATTGGTTCCCTTGTAGTATGAAACAAGGGAGTTGTTTTCTCTTTAAAACAAGAAGACAGGTGTTTTAGGATCAAATAACCTGTAATTATTCTTTCTTGCTTTGGATACAGCAGTATGTTTTCTGTAGCACCGCAATGTATCTTCTCTTTCGCCACCTCAGTTAGTGGTTTCAATGGCCACCTCAGTACAGATGAACAATGAACTGGGGTGTCTCCATTCAAGACTGACATATTCAAAATTGTGATGTGACAATCATTATTATACAACGTCTTCCTTCTCTTCAGTTATTAAGGGGTATATGAATCTTCTTCTTCTCCTTTCGGCATTTCCCTTCTGGGGTTGCCACAGCAAGTCAGTTTCTTCTATCTACCCCTATCTGCTGTGTCTTCTTTGTTCACACCAACTATCTTCATGTCTTCCTTCCCTGTGTCCATTAACCTCCTCTATGGTCTTCCTCTTGGCCTCTTTCCTGGTGGTTCCAAATCCAGCATCCTTCTGCCGATGTACTCTCTCTCTCCTCTGCACATGTCCAAACCATCTCAGTCTGGCCTCTCTGACGTTATCTCCAATACCTCTAACATGTGCTGTTCCTCTTATCCTGTCCATCCTGGTCACACCCAGAGAGATCCTCAGCATCTTCATCTCTGCTACCTCCATCTCTGCTTCCTGTCTTTTTCTTCAGTGCTACTGTTTATAGACCAAACAGGATGACCAGTCTCACCACGGTTTTGTACACTTTTCCTTTCATTTTAGCTGAAACTCAGGTGGTATTAATGGGTATATGAATAAAGATATGAATAAGGAGTATATTTTGAAACATAGAATTAGGTAGATTAACTTGTGCCCACTTTGAAATCCCTGTTACCTCAAGAGAGCAAGCTGTTTTCTAACTTTCATTGATGTATGTCTCATTTGGTAATAAAAGAAGCTTACGTTGAATTCCCCTTATGCGATTTTATGAGATAATATTAGATTGCATTGACAAAAATAAACTGTATAAATAAAAATAATCTGTTGACAGCCTTCATCGTGGTGTGATAATAGTTTGTCTCAATATGTCATCAATCTTTCTAGGGGAAATGTTGGCAGTGTTTCGGGGTGAGGATGAGAAGGCCTATGCACTGGATGCCTACTGCCCGCACCTCGGTGCCAACCTGGCTGTTGGGGGACAGGTGTCGGGAAACTGCATTGAATGCCCGTTTCATGGATGGCAGTTTCGGGGAGATGATGGAAAGTGTGTTAAAATTCCCTATGCAGAAACCGGTATGAAATAAAAATAATGTATTGCTGAAAGTTCTTATTTATTTAAAAATACATTCGTTTTTTTTATTTAAAAAAAAAAAACTACATTGCAAACATTGTAGTGACACAAAAACATCATCATCTTCAAAATCAACTTTGAAATAAACTTCAAAATCATTTGAAACTTTGAAGTGGTATCATGAACTCTGATGTGTGATTGGTGTGTTTGATCTCAATATTCTGTCTGGTTTGGTCTTTTAGTGCCAGAGTTTGCCAAAGTGCGTTCTTGGTTCATTTGTGAGGTCAACAAGCAGATCTTGGTTTGGTTTCATTGTGATGGAGAAGAGCCACAGTGGATTGTTCCGGTTCAGCAGGAGATTATTGATGATCAGTGGGTTTATAGAGGAAGAACTGAGCATTTCATCAACGCTCACATTGAGGTATGTCCTTGTTTGAGATGATTGAAAGACCACACTTATTTTGATACAACATTCCATTCAATATTACTATTCAAGAATGTTTCATCATGTGCAGAGCCAAGCGTGAAAGAAACTTGTCTTTGTGAAAATCAAATCTACAAACATTATTATGTTTGATGATTGATCTTTAATTGCAGAATCTTTGCACTGTGTTACTCAAAAATGATGAAAAGCTCTGCAAGAAAACCCAATTAAAGACAGTTTCAATGTCATATTCTATGTATTAAGCAACAATACAAGCCTGCACATTTTCTTTTACTTCTAGGAGATTCCTGAAAATGCAGCGGACATTGCTCATCTGTCTCACCTACACACTCCATGTTTTGTTAGTGGAGTTGACTTGCGCTACACCAATAGCAAGATCTGGGAATTTTTACGCCATGACTGGAAGGTGAAAAGTTTACCTACTATTTACCTGAGCCAAATATGAACCTTCTTCTTCTTCTCCTTTCGGCATTTCCCTTCAGGGGACACCACAGTCAGTCAGTTTCTTCCATCTCACCCTCATCTCTGCTGTATCCTCTTTGGTCACGCCAACTATCTTCATGTCTTCCTTCACTGTATCCATGAACCTACTCTTTGGTCTTCCTCTAGGCCTCTTTCCTGGTGGTTCCAAACCCAGCATCCTTCTGCCGATGTACTCTCTCTCTCTCCTCCGCACATGTCCAAACCATGTCAGTCTGCCCCCTCGGACTTTATCTCCAAAACCTCTAACATGTGCTGTTCCTCTGATATACTCATTTTTAATCCTGTCCAATCTGGTCACTCCCAGAGACATCCTCAGCATCTTCATCTCTGCTACCTCCATCTCTGTTTCCTGTCTTTTTCTCGTTGCCACTGTCTCTAGACCAAACAGCATGGCCGGTCTCACCATAGTTTTGTACACTTTTCCTTTCATTTTAGCTGAAACTCTTCTGTCACACATCACACCTGATACTTTTCTCCACCCGTTCCAGCCTGCTTGAACATGCTTCTTCACCTCTTTTCCACACTCTCCATTGCTCTGGACTGTTGATCCCAAGTACTTAAAATCGTCCACCTTCTGTATCTCTTCTCCCTGTAACCTCACTTTTCCATTTGGATCCCTCTCATTCTCAGCCAAATATGAAACATGATTCATTATTCAATGGTAAAAGAATTATCCGAACTTACCTTCTAGGTTTCTAACGTCCAACTGTGCCAAAGGAATGTTTATGATATTTTAACTTGTAAGACTTGAAGCCTGATCATTTTTCAGCATATGAACATCATTGTTTTCATTTTTGTGTTTCATTTAAGGTTCAGTGGGAACCAGAGTCAGAATCGAACAAGCATTGCTCTCAGATGGCATTAAAACACAGCCTCACTTTGTTTGGCTTCCGCTGGCCTTTACTGGACCTTCATGTCATGGCCCGGCAGGTACAAGTCTTATCAGAATGTTTATGGTTTGATTTGATTATTAGGCAAGAAAAAAACATCAAGATGACTGTTTTGTTTAACAATGTGGGGGAGGAGCCTGAGAAGTGAAGTTGACACAACCATCTTCCTGGCTATTCTTCAAATTCATCCAAGGCTTTCCAGCGCACTGCAAGACATGGCCCCCTCAGTTGGTCCTGGGCTTTCCCAGGAACCACCTTATCACCAAGGAAGACCCCACCCACTCTGCAGAAAACACTCCCTTTAATTGCTCATATTTTTGAGCTTGTTCTTTTGGTCCAAAACAGCAAAGGATGACCATATGTGAGGGTAGGAATGTAGATTGACTGGTTAACTAAAAGCTTTGCTTTTTGGATCAGCTCTTTCTGCACCACAAAAGCTTGATTGAGCATATGCTCGACCACAACCCTTTGTGTACCTACATTTTTCTCAAAATATAACCCTCAAAAATTTATGTTGGTCCACAAAATGTCCACAAAGTAAACCCTTTATTTTGGAATAAGTGAACTCTTAAGATGGAATAATTTAGTCTCTGAAGTTTGTTTTAATGATTTTGCAACTAAAGCATGGAGAACCAAAACCGCCAATAAATATGGGAAATAAATGTACCCATTTATAAATGACAAAGGCAATAAATATACTCGTTTTTATTTCAAATATACATATATAAAACTTTACAAAAAGAATTGCATAAATGTTTAGATATCCAGTCATTTACGTATTAATGTTCACACTTATTTCTTTGTCCATTTATACAAAGGAAGATTTACCGTAATTTCACGGCCATTAGGCGCACCGTACGAAAAGGCGCAGCCTCAGTTTTGTGCGCCGTTGCAGGATTTAACACACACATAGGGCGCACCGTACGAAAAGGCGCAGTCTCAGTCACACACCGCCTTACAACAACACACGCGCAAGCATGCAAATGTGCGTATTGAAAAATAGTCCAGTGCTTCTCAAATAGTGGGGCGTTCCTGTGGAACACGTTTATTTTTTGTTGCCGTACTAGAATAAAGTGTAATTGTACATCCACTACAGTAGTTGTAGTTTATAGTTTAAATAAGAATTATTTTTATTATTATTACTATAGTATTATTACTATTATTTTTATTTATATATTTTATTTTAATTCAAGTTAATTGATGCACTTTAAATATTTTCTGTTACACACTAAAAAACAATGTTAATAAAGCTGTTCTTTTTTTTTTCTTTAATGTTAATGAGGATACAATGTTATTCAGAAGTGTACTTAGAACCAGGGGTCCCCAACCTTTTCTGCGCCACGGACCGGTTTAGTGTCTGATAATATTTTCACGGACCGGTCTACAGGTGATAAGACCAGCCGGAAAAACTGGATTTTTTAATCAATAATAAGACATTTAAATCCACGTTGTCTTCACGAGAAAATTTATTAGCAGCGCCTTTATAATATGTAAACATTCTCTCTACTCGAACGCACTCTGATTGCCATGGTAACGGTAAGTATACCTTCAAAACAAAAGACATCACAAAAACAAAGTGAATAAAAATACTAGTTAGGCCCCTCACACCAGGGGTGGTCCACCTGGTGGTTGGGGACCACTGCTTATAACAATTTCATAGACAAATGATACTAATTATGGTCATGGCGGAGAGGGGCTGGGGGGGCGGAAATATTTTCTTCTTTCTAGGGGGGGCGCAACAGTATATAATTGAGAAGCACTGCGTTTGTCCAAACATCTACAATCCATTGACTCGTTAATGCTGAAATTTCTCGCGGCGGCTCGATTCCCATGTTCCTCCACGTAGCTGATTGCCTTCAGCTTAAACTGAGCGTCATAAGCGTGTCTCTTTGTCATTTTCAGGGTTAAAACAGCAATGTTGTGCATACAGCACATACCTTTTTTTTACACAATCCACGCCCACACTTCACTCTTTAACGTTCTCATGCCTTTTCTTTCAGGTCCGCCTCGCGGGCACTGCATTTTCTTTTAGGTCACACACAAGGCGCACCGCACGAAAGGGCGCACCGCTCATTTAGAAGAAAATTTTAGACTTTTAGGTGCGCCTTATGGCCGTGAAATTACGGTACACATTTAGCTTTTCTTAAAGTGTTTTACTTTTTCCCAGAGTGTGTGTATATGAGTGTGAACGTGTTAGTTTAGTCACTGCACAGTCTTTGGTCAATTTCAAGGGCATGCTACAACAGACATAATCGGATAGCTAGCTTTAGTAATGTATTGTTGTGATAGTAAACATCATCAGAAGGATTATTCAGAATATTTCACACTGACTATGTACTGTTTCAAACTGATTTAATTCAGAAAAACTTTTTCAGTTTATCTGGCAATATGGGCAGAAAAATACTCACAGTAATTTTGACCTACTGAATAAAACTTTCCGAACACTGAGATAATAAATAGTGATCAAGAAACTCTTCAGAAATTGAGCAATGACTCTACAACGACACAAGACTCATCCACTCATTCATGGAAGAACCAAAACTGCTGTAATCGAATATAAATGACAGGAAATAAAGTAGATTTATGTAGTGTGTACACAAATAAATTAATATTTGTTTATTATACTATATTAATCCCTCATGTGGAAATTCCTGGGCTGCATCACAGCAGACAGCCAGTCAATGATGGGAGCAACTAAGGGGTTAGGTGTCTGTTCCAGGGACACATAGGCATGAGCTCAGCAGGATTTGAACCGGTAACTCTTCAGTCCAAAGTTGTCATTTTTAACCACTGAGCTACATCTCCCACTAAGCAGAAAATAAATGTAGAAATGCACGTATTTATATTATTACCATATTTCCTTCACATATTTAAAAAAATATGGATACATATTTTATCATATATATGTATTCATTTAGTATTTTATCCAGATCCACATTTATTTATTTTATTTTCACTAAGTGCTTGCTAATGATGGGCCGTGTTTTTCCCCCTTCAGTAAAAACAATCGAATCCTCCTGAGGATGAAGACAAATTGAGTGACTGAGTTTTTCTGAATCAAATTTGGGACATTATGAAGTCTGTTCATCAGCTTAAATCACTGGCCTTTTAGTGTGAAGTTTGCATGTTCTCTGAGTATCCCAGTTTCCTCCCAGAGGTAAGATCTTAAGCCTGAGCCCGACCCGTCGCGCCTAAAATGTCAATCATTACTTCGGGTCGGGTTTGGACTTCTCTCTCGCTGAGAGAGAAACAAAACAAAATAAATATATGTTTATAAAATGTTAACTAAAACGACGTGTGGGTAATAAACTAAGGAATACTTGTTATAACATTAATAGTAAAACAGAGAAGTAATGTTTAACTACTAAACAGGATCTGCAGAGCCAGAGCATGCTCCGCGCACGTGAACGCCCCCTCTTAATTTGATAATCTTCCCCAGCGCAAGTCTGTACCTATTTTGAACTGGTATCCCCAACATGAAGGAGCAAGAAGTGAATGATAAACTAAAGGCAGGAGAACTGAAAAGACCAACACGCACCGGTAAGAGTGAGGTGTGGAAAAGCTTCAAATTTATTGTTCAAAATGCTCCAGAAACTTGCGTTGGCTTCTCTGAATGTGGTCAATGTGGCTCTTTGCTTTCATACGAGAGCAAAAAGACTGGCACCTCGACGCTGAGCAGGCATTTAAACAGCTGGACTGTCAAAAGTGATGATCGTTAAAGATCTATTTTATCATTTGTTTCAAAGACCGTCCCTCCTCTTTGCGCTAAGCAGGCCATTACAGACAAGTGTGTTAGGGGTCCGATAGTGTGATTTTTTTTTTTTTTTTATTTAAAAAGTGTGTTCCTGAAAATGTTCCTATTTACAAATAACCCTCCTCCTCCCTCCTCCTCACAAATAAAATATGACATTTTGGGCCCGCAAATCAAGTTAATTGGTCGGGCTCGGGCCGGGTTTTAATACCCGCGGGCCGGGTCGGGCTGAATTTTTTAGGCCAGATCTCACCTCTGTTTCCTCCTGCCCTCCAAAAACTTTAGGTTGTTGTTTAGGTAGGTAGGACTTTAGGTTGTTTGGCTACTGAGAATTTGACCCAAGTGTGTGTGAATAATTGTGTATCTCTAAGTGTATCCCTGCAACAGACTGGCGACTTATTCAGGTTGTACCCTGCCTCTTGCCTGGAACCAGCCGGGATTGGCTCCGGCAGCCATCTCAACCCCAACTTGGATAAGCGGTTCAGAAAATTAATAAATGAAGTCTGTTGTAAAATGTTCTGAATAGTTTGCAAGATATCTAACAGTGTTTGCTATCTGTCAAAGATTCACTGCTAATGCTAGCAAGGCCATGATGCTTTGCTGCTACATTCACCCAGGGGCCATATAAAATGAACTAATCAGGAATCTTTTTAGAAATACAGAAATTAAGACACGCCCACTCATATCCTTACACTCAGTGAAAAAGCAAAGGAAAAATAGTTTGAGAGAAAGAAAAACAAAATGCCTAAATTATTCTCCATATAAATGTAATTTTAAATAAATGGGAACAGTAATTTGTGTATCAGTGGAAATGATAGCGCTAATACACATTTCTTTCTCATGTTTTAAAATGTGTACATTTCTGATAGAAATATATGAACATTTGTTTTCTATTTTAGTTCAAAATAGGTACATATATTTGCTATTTTAATTCGGCATTTTTGTTCGTCTATACTTATTGACCTACACCCGATGGGAAAAAAATGGTTTGAGAAAAAGAAAACCTAAATGAATAAATCTTTCTTTAGATACACAGTTAAATAAATGTGAAGATCTCTTAGTATGTTACAGGAAATACGTACATATAAGCGTTTATAGATTTCTTTTTCCAAAGTTTTATGTATTGTGTACATTTGTAGCTAAAAAAAACTGCACATTTCTTTACTTTTTTCGTCACTTATAAATGAGTACATTTATAGTGTTTCCTCTTTGTTTTGACTGTTTTGGCTTTCCATATCAGAGCTTTTATGACCGGTGTCAGAGCTTGGTCAACATAACTGGTCGTAAGAAGGAAGAATTTTCAGTAAGAATTGGACTCTATCAAGGCTGCATGTTTAAACCAATGTTGTTTTTGATGGAATCTTGATGCACAGCTGAGGTGCCGGGGGATCCAAAGTGTGGTGGCCTCAGAATTGGGTCAGGATTACAGATGTGGTTGTATTCGATTCAATGGGCCATGATCACCAATTGGACAATCAGTGGAACAATCAGTGGACTCAGTGGGCAATCCAATTCTCAGCTGATTGTGAAGTGGCTGGGATGGTAATCAGCTCATCAAAACTCCAAACTATGGTCCTTGACCGAAGAAGGGTTGAGTTTATTCTATTGGTTTGAGACAGGGTGCTTCCCCAGGTGGATTTCAAGTATACTGGGGTTTTGTTCACAAGCGAGAAAAAGATGGAGCGGTAAAATGACAAGCAGATCAGTGCCGTATCCGCCATAAACAGGATGTGTGACGTAATGGGTGCAGAAGGAGGAGGAGGACCCAATTGCTGGACGACAAACAATTTTTAAGTAGAAAAGGAGTCCAGTAAGCTATAGGAGAAAACACATGGTTCAATGGGAATGTCTCATGGAAAATGTTCAAAGCATAACTTGGTCGGTCAGCCAAGAAGACCTGGATGGCCTGACCCTGAATGAAACTGCCTTTAAATATGCAGCAGGCTAATCACCCTCAGGTGTCCCGAATTAGGGGGATGAGGGAAGGTCCCGGGCTCCCTCTGGTGGTAGGCGAGGGAACCATGACAGGATGCTACATTGGTCAACAAGGAGCTGAACAAAAAAGCCATACTCTTGATTTCAGTCTATGTCCGGACCTTCACTGAAATAACAATACTAATTTCCAAAATGAGTTTTTTCCACAGAGGAAAATAAGGTTATTGAGTAGAGGGTGATTTGGGCATCTAGTTTACATTCATAAACCTTCAGCTTTTTCACACATACCACATTTCATTTCCTGCATGCAGTTATGAAACTCTCTTGTATGTTCCAGGTGGGTCCTGGATTGGTATTTTTGAACGTTACCCACAAAGTTTTTGGCCGAGGTGTGATTATCCAATCTGTGACGCCTGTGGAGCCTCTACTGCAGTGTGTAACCCACACCATCTTCTATCAATCTAATGTCCCAGGGCTGCTACCCAAAAGTCTACTCAGAGCTGAATGTGTGCAGGTGTGTATGTATACAAAACTAGAGTAATAGCATACTTTATTATTCTTTTTAAAGTTTCATATGGTAGAGGACCATAGCCTGGAGAGTGGGAATGACCACTTCACTGAGGGTGAAAAGGGAATTTTAGTGTATATGAAAAATTCTTTCATACCTCACTCGTAGGCTGTCCCAATTTGGTTAAGCTCAGACCCTCTATCGAAAGACCAAAGCTGAATGTAAGGTTTTTCTGCCAGCATCTTACATCCAGTGGTTATGTGTAGAACTGTCTCAGGAGCCTCTTTGCACAACCTAAACCTGATGTGGTACATCTGAGCCTCTATTTCTCTTAAAAAAAAAAAAAAAAGTTTAATCAAGCTTCCCATAATTCAGATCCATAACTTGGATCCATCCTATATACTGTATATATGAAATGTATTTCACTAGGGATGGGTTCCGAGAACCATTTTTTTTCAGAACCAGTTCCGCGACTGTCATTTTACCTGGACCGATAAGCGCTAGTCCAAACGGATCCGCTATTGGTTCCAGTTCCGCCCCCTCACTCACGAAGGGGCAGTGCGCACGTGTGCTGCTGCTACACACGCGCAAATTTTCAAGCCGAGTGAGGCGTAATGGCGGAATGTGCATCTCGACTTTGTCTTTATTTTACCTAAATTGATGCCGACAACGAAGAAGTCTTTTGTTAGCCAAGTTCTACCTGACCACCAATTTCCGTCATGAATATGGAAATTAGTATGTTCTTTACAAAATTAGATAATTGAACAAATTATTATACATGTGATGACTTACTGAATTAAATCACGTTGGCGTGTTTTGGAGAGAACGACCATTAATTTGGAAATCTGCTCAGCAGTTTTAACCAATCAGATGGATTTATTTGTGAAATGTGTTAAACAAACAGCTCTTTCTATGATTGATATCACATTCACAAGGCATGTTGAGCCGCATTTTGTAATAACGGTGCATTTTGTAATAAACGTACATTATCTGAGTTTGGAGGGACCAGTCACACCATTTATAGAGCATGTTTTGGATGCTCAAGCAGGACAGTTATATGACAACAACACACTTTCACCACTGCAGCCTGCCTCACCAGATGAGACTGACCCACCTATCCAGCCTGCCTCACCAGATGAGTCTGACCCACCTATCCAGCCTGCCTCACCAGATGAGACTGACCCACCTATCCAGCCTGCCTCACCAGATGAGTCTGACCCACCTATCCAGCCTGATGAGCCTGAGGACCCTGTTCTGACTACACCCCCTGTTCAGCCTGTCCTACCAACTGAAATCTTTCAGTCTATTATCAAAATGACCCTTGAGGATGACATGTCAATGCTTGGGACATTTAACAGAGTGTCTCAACATTTTAAAGACATTGCAGATCGATTCCATCCATCAATCTATCTAAGGGAAACATTAAGCCGAAGCCTTGGGTTGGACGTCGTTGGAAAGCACACAATTAGTGTACAAAGGTTGTACAAAGCAGCAGGGCGCTTTGGTGGTGTGGCATTAAAACTCAAGGATTATGGGTTGGGGCAGTTTATTACAAAATGCGGCAGTTTATAACAAAATGCGGCTTTATTACAAAATGAAATGAAAAAGTTATTACATTTTGGACATTTATTACAAAATGCACCGTTATTACAAAATGCGGCTCAACAAGGCATTTTATTTGCATTTTGAGATATGGGCTAAGGCAAGGGTGGGCAACTTTTTGAATCGCAGGCCACATTGAGTGCTAACACTTGACATGGGGGGCGGAACAGGATCATGGTTGGATGGCATGCTTTGGTAACCGCTAGATTAGACCAATAGAATGGCACGCTAGATTTTAAACAAGCACGCTAAATGTTACATTGAGAGTGTTACATTTCAAATCTAGCGGTGCTAGGTCGGAAATCTGGTGCGATAGCACTTAAAAATGTGCATTTAGTGCGCTAGGTGTAAAATTTAAGTGCTTGATAAAACATTTTGCTTGTTTTAACATCTAACACGCTTGTATGTGTGTGTAATGGGCCAGATGGCTTTCCTTATCTGTGCACATTATTTTTTTTGACAGCATGCACACCAGAGAGATACACACATTTTAATGGGAGCAGTGTTGTTGTTTTCTCAACAAAGCCAATAAACCTAGAGTGCACCATCTAGTGACAAAACATCAGAATTGCAGGTTAAATAAAACATTAACAAGGTTAATTTATTCAATTTTTCAAGTTCGGTGGGGTAGATTAAACTTGGCCGCATGTGGCTTGCGGGCCGTAGTTTGCCCATGCCTGGGCTAAGGCAATTTTAACTTGATGAAAGCAATGAGACATGTCGTTTACTTATGAACATTTGAAAACTGCTTTGGCGATTTGTCCATGTGGTTTTGAGAATACTGAAGGTGAAAAATTATCCCACAGCTGACCTTTGGGGTACTCCAGTTAAATTTTTGCACCATTTCCACTGCTTTTTTTCTTTACTTATTTTTGTATCTTTAGATAAAATTTACTCATACATAAATATTTATACTGTAATTTACGACCAAAAGGTGGACCGTATTAAAAGGTGCAGTCCCAGTTTCATGTGCTCTGTATTTACGACAGATAAGCCGCACCTGATGATAGGGCACGGGTTTTATATACATATCCTCTACTACGTACGTCCACCTTATAACAACACACACACACAAGCAGACAAGTGTGCGTATTTAGAAATAGATCAGGAGCAAAACTGAGTTTGGTTGGCTTTATTTAAATATTAGTTACAGTCATTATAAAGTCATTTATTAAATCCATCCAAGTCCTCATCCTCTGTTTCAGAATCTAACAGGTGCTCTAAATCCAACATAGTAGGTTCACTTTCTGTACCGTGTGGCTCCTCGAAAAGGATGCCTGCTTTTCCGAAAGCTTGGACAACAGTGCCAGCAGACACATTAGCCCAAGCATCTACAATCCACTGGCAAACTGTGGCGTAACTCGCCCGGTGCTGACTTCCACCCTTCATGAAGCTGTGGTCTCCCACGGTCACCCATCGCTCGCACGCCGCGCGCAGCCTTACTTTGGATGGTTGGTTCATTCAGTGCCCTTTTCACCCACTCATACATTTAATTTAATTCATCCTCCACACTGGCACCAGAAGTAACACTACAGTCACTGAGAATTTCAATTTATTTCTCGTTGAACCTGATAATTAGCAAAATGGTGAGGAAACATGGTTACACTGTTGTTTACCGAACAGAAAACAAATATGCTGAAAGTACAAAGAGAAATTAGGTCATTTTTGTCATAAAAATAGACTCCTAATCTTTTTCGGTTAACAGATTATTGAAGTTGTGATGTCTTCCTAAACATGTACTTCATCTCTTCATGAGTTATTGAGATAAAAACCTATTACGGAGGAGCATTTCCACTGAAATGTCAGACCTCAGCAGCTCATGCAGTCACTGTGGAGTGACATTTAATTAACAACACTTCACACAGAACACCCCTGATGATAGGTTAGAATTTTAAGCAACGAGACAGAAAGGCAATTATCCTTTCTGAATGAGTGATTGTTCAAATCTTTAAATAATGTATTTATGTAAATCAAGGCAATTTAAAAACGGAATTGATGCTGCTGGTTTGCAACCTTGCCGGATTATTTTCCTGTGTGCAGTTTGAACGGGATGTGATGATCTGGAATAATAAGAAATACATCTCCAAGCCTCTTCTCGTCAAGGAAGACTCCACCATCCGGAAGCACAGACGCTGGTACAGTCAGTTTTACAGCGAAAACAGCCCCCGGCTGCAATATCAGCAGGACACTTTAGACTTTTAAACTTTCTACGCTACACAAGGCGAGTTCAGCTGAGAACGTGTTAGATCAGCGTTGGCACGATGTTTCAAAGGACTGAGTCAACAGTTGAGGCCTTATTTGTTCATATGATGAGACTATGCACATGGTTTTTGTAAAAGCCAGAGCGATATCTCCTCCATGTTCCATGTCTAAGAGGATGATGTTAATGTGCCTTAACTAGAAATGTGACATAGTAAAATTCGTTTTTTCCCTGTCTTTCTTGCATACTCACTATACATCATCACCAGGACTTCATCATCTCACCACATCACTACAGTCCTTCAACAACTGCACTTGATTTCTATGAAACAAAGATTCATCTTCAAACTCCTTCGTACTACCTAAAAATTTCTCCATGACTTTGATTTCTCCTTCCTCTCTGGCTTCTCCTTTCCCTCTCGCTCTCTCTCTTCTTCTGCTTCTCTCCTCTTCTCTCCTCTTCTCTGTCCCACACGCCTGTCTCAACATTAGCTGTCTGGAACTCACTCCCTCCTGCCCTACATAATATCGAGTTTTTTACACTCTACAAATCCCGATGCACGACACCTGTTCAGAAAATGACAAACCACCTAACCGATCCACCATCCTTCATTTTTCGCAGTTTTATTTTGTTGTTTGTTTTTGTTGTTTGTCTTTTTAACTTGTACAGTTTAGTGTCCGTGGGCAAATTGAAAAGTGCTTTTAAAAAAATGCATTGTTATTAGTATTATTTTAAATATAGCATCTATGGGCACATATGTAGCTCTATTTATACAGATATATGGTACAGTATATGGAATCATTCATGCATTTTATTCATATTAATTTTATATGAAACAGATGAAGATAGAGTGAGAACTGTTAAGAATTCTGTGCCTGTTTGCTTAAAAAAAATGTCTGTACTTTCAAGCAGATTTGAAATAAAGTGTATTCTTTCTGTTTTGTCAGGCTTCTTCTTAAATTTTTTATTTTTTTTTATTTTGAATTACTCTATTCATCCCTCACCGGGGAAATTTGTTTGCTGCACTCCTTACACCGCAGCAGGCTGCCCTTCAACAGCACCAATGGTGGGAGAAGTGGGGGTTAGGTGTCTTCTCCAAGGACCCTAGACGTGCTCTCCGTGGGACACGCCCCCGCGACCTTCTGGTCCACGGGCAAACACGCTAACCACACAGCCACCGTCTCCATCTTCTTTTCATGTCAAATCAAATTTTATTTGTAAAGCACTTTTCGAACATGATCAGAAATGAGTACATCAGAAGAAACAGCACATGTTAGAGGTTTTGGAGATAAAGTCCGAGAGGCCAGACTGAGATGGTTTGGACATCTGCAGAAGAGAGAGAGAGTACATTGGCAGAAGGATGCTGGATTTGGAACCACCAGGAAAGAGGGCTAGAGGAAGACCAAAGAGGAGGTTCATGGATACAGTGAAGGAAGACATGAAGATAGTTGGCATGACCAAAGAGGATGCAGCAGATAGGGTTAGATGGAAGAAACTGACTTGCTGTGGCGCCCCCTAAAGGGAAATGCCGAAAGGAGAAGAAGACTTTTCGAAGATAAAGTTATACAAAGTGCTGAACACAACAAATAAAAACTCAAAAAACGTTCAAATCCAGATCATTAAAAAACACAGTAAGTAAAAAACAAGCATACATAAAAAATCGTACACTCATACAAAACACCGCACACATGCATTGACATTCCCACAGCCCCCCCCCCCCCCCCCCCCCCCACACACACACACACACAGACCGCTTCAACCCCCATTTCACCTGAACCGCTAGCTACCATCTCTTTAACTGAAATAAAAATAAACATATAGCCTGATGCTGTTGGGAGGAAATAATAACTGGGGATCGATCCACACCAAGAGTTGGCCTACCCATTACTGCAGTGGCCAAAACCACAGGGGTCCACCCAACTCCAGGAAACACGGGCATCCATAGAAGCCACCTCGCTAAAGTGAGGCACACGCACAAACCAGGCCATGCAGACCCCCACAGAGAAGGCCCCACAGACTGAGCAGGCAGAGCTCATGGGATGGAGGATCCCCATGAGAAAACACTGGGATAAGACACAGAATAAAACAATAGAATAAAAACTAAAACCAGTGAAACAAGTTAAAAACTTTTTAAAAAATTAATCAGAAAACTCAGTCAGAAAAATAAAACTTTGTAAAAACAGGGAAGTAAATAAACAGATTTCATTAAATGCATAAAATGATCTTAAGCAAAAACAAAAATCAAGTAAAAGCCAAGTTTAAAAGGTGGGTTTTCCTTTTCTTCTTAAAAACATGAACAGACTCTGCGGCCGTGAGTTCGTCTGGCAGGCTGTTCCACAGGCGAGGACCATAATGCTGAAACGAGGTCTCACCATGAGTACTTGTTCTAACATTTGGTATTACTAAAAGGCGGGTACCGCAGGGCCCGTGAGGGGTTGTACCTCACAAGGAGATCAGATAAATAAGAAGGCCCAAGTGCATTAAGACTTTTAAAAACTATTAAAAGAACCTGAAAATTGATCCTGAAATGCACAGGGAGCCAATGCAGCCATTTTAAAACTGGTGTAATATGTTCCTGGTCCTTGATTCTCGTTAGAACTCGTGCCACCGAGTTCTGAAGTAGCTGTAAACTATAAATACTCTTGTTTGAAGATTCATAATTGTATAATAATCTTTATTTTGTATAGCACTGTTAAATTAAAGTTTACAATGGGCTTTCATCTTCTGAACCATTTATCCTAATGGGGTTACTGCGTGGGGTGCTGGTGTTCCTATCTCAGCTGATTTGTCTTCCATAAACCCTGAACAAGTCGCCATTATGTTGCAGGGGACACACACTCATTCCTAGGGGCAATTTTGTAGCAGCTAATTAACCTAACAAGCATGTTTTTGGAGGGTGGGAGAAAACCACATGTGCTGTATAGAAATATGTGTATGTCAATGTAAACATATAAATATCCCTGGCATCGCCAGCAGGGGATGTAAAAGGCTTTATTGTTGTGATGTTTTAGCTCTCCGGTAGCAGTGGGTACAACAGGGTTATAACCGAAGAAGTCTTCTTTGCTTCCTGAATACAAACTGTCTTTGAAAAGTAGAAGCAAAACAACACACTCTTGTGGATGCTTACAACAGGAATTGAATTTATTTTGTGGGAATGAGGGCTTTTTCAAATCAAAGAGACGACAGTACATGTTTGTGAAAACCAGAGCCAAAAGATAGTGTAGACAAAAGGTTATTACAAATGCCGAATGAACTAATAAAAGGTTCAAAGTTATGATCAAAATCAATTTTTTATTTATTCATTTAAAAAAAAAAGGATGTAAGATTAACTGCTAATTAACTAATTTAGCGCCTCCAAATCCGAGACCATGGTCCTCGCCCGGAAAAGGGTGGAATGTCCCTTGCGGGTCAGGGACAGGGTCTTTCCCCAAGTGGAGGAGTTTAAGTATCTCGGGGTCTTGTTCACGAGTGGGGAAAAGATGGAGCGGGAGATCGACAGGCGGATCGGTGCGGCATCAGCAATAACTAGGACGCTGCATCGGTCCGTCGTGGTAAAGAGAGAGCTGAGCCGAAAAGCAAAGCTCTCGATTTACAAGTCGATCTACGTTCCTACCCTCACCTATGGTCACCAGCTGTGGGTGGTAACCGAAAGAATGAGATCGCTGGTACAAGCGGCCGAAATGGGCTTCCTCCGCAGGGTGGCTGGGCTCTCACTCAGAGATCGGGTGAGGAGCTCTGCCATCCGGGAGGAGCTCGGAGTCGAGCCGCTCCTCCTCCAGGTTGAGAGGAGCCAGATGGGGTGGTTTGGGCATCTGGTCAGAATGGCCCCCGAGCGCCTCGCGGGCAAGGTGTTTCAGGCACGTCCCACCGGGAGGAGACCAAGGGCCAGACCCCGGACCCGCTGGAGAGACTATGTCTCACAGCTGGCTGGGAATGACTTGGGATCCTTCCAGGTGAGCTGGAGGATGCAGCCGGGGTGCGAGAGGCCTGGGCTGCCCGTTTGAGGCTGTTGCCCCTGCGACCTGACCCCGGAACAAGCGGAAGATGACGGAACGGAACAGAGATTACTGCTGTGTCTCTTGTATGAAAAAGCTGGAAAAGAAACAGACATGAAAAACAGCTGGTGAGTCTAATTTTCTTTAGTTTTTGTAAATAATGATCTACGAAGTTATCTTTGAAACAAAAATGGTATTTATAGACAAAAAGCTAAAAAGAAGGGCATCATAGTAGAGAATAAATAAAATGTGCAAATTAACAAGCACACTTTTTCCAAGAAATTCTCATTACATTGAACGTAGACAATTGTTGCATGAATGGAACATTCTCATGGTTTTCATTTGTTTTTTCACCCCAAGCAGAATTTCAAATTTTGCTGGACAGATTTTCTCTCCCAAGTACAGCATCTTGTGCAAATCAGGCAAATACAAAGACAATTTCATATTTTCTTTACATTTCTAAGTATTTACTGTATGTGTGCATGATTTTGCATGTTTGGTGGATCTGCCAGCCTTCTTAGCCAGCCTCTTTCAAAAGAAAGAGGCTGGCTAAGAAGAAGTGGGACACTGAGAGGACTGAGGAGAGTAGGCAAGGGTACAGGGAGATACAGCATAAGGTTAAAGTAGAGGTGGCAAAGGCAAAACAAGCAGCCTTCGACGACTTGTATGCTAAGCTGAACAGCAAGGAGGGAGAGATGGACCTATACAGGTTGGCAAGACAGAGAGACAAAGATGGGAAGGATGTGCAGCAAGTTAGGGTGATTAAAGACAGGAATGGATGTCTCTTGACAGATGCCAGTAATGTGATGGGAAGATGGAAAGAGTACTTTGAAGAGTTGATGAATGAAGAAAATGAAAGAGAACAAAGAGTAGAAAACGTTACCAAAGTGGACCGGAAAGTGGCTAGGATCAGTAAGGTAGAAATAAAGAGGGCACTGAAGAGGATGCAGAGTGGAAAGGCTCTCGGCCCTGACGGAATCCCTATAGAAGTATGGAAGTGTTTAGGCGAGGTGGCAGTAGAGTTTCTGACTGGGCTGTTTAACAGAATATTAGAAAGTGAGAAGATGCCTGATGAATGGAGAAGAAGTGTGCTAGTTCCTGTTTTTAAGAACAAGGGAGATGTGCAGAGTTGTGGTAACTACAGAGGAATTAAACTGATCAGTCATACGATGAAGTTATGGGAAAAAGTTGTCGAAGCTAGGCTAAGGTCTGAAGTAAGAATTTGTGAGCAGCAGTATGGTTTTATGCCTAAAAAGAGCACTACAGATGCAGTATTTGCCTTGAGGATGCTGATAGAGAAGTACAGGGAAGGTCAGAGAGAGCTGCACTGTGTCTTTGTAGATCTTGAGAAAGCGTATGACAGGGTACCTAGAGAAGAACTATGGTACTGTATGAGGAAGTCTGGTGTGACAGAGAAGTATGTTAGAGCGGTTCAGGACATGTATGAGGGCTGTAAGACAGTGGTGAGGTGTGCTGTAGGTGAGACAGAGGAGTTCAGTGTGGGGGTGGGACTGCACCAAGGATCTGCTCTGAGTCCTTTGCTGTTTGCTACGGTGATGGATAGGCTGACAGACGAGGTCAGACAGGAATCTCCATGGACAATGATGTTTGCAGATGACATTGTGATCTGTAGTGAGAGGAGGGAAGAGGTGGAGGAAAAGCTGGAGAGGTGGAGGTTTGCACTAGAAAGAAGAGGAATGAAGATTAGTCAGAGTAAGACAGAGTACATGTGTGTGAATGAGAGGGATCCAAATGGAAAAGTGAGGTTACAGGGAGAAGAGATAAAGAAGGTGGAAGATTTTAAGTACTTGGGATCAACAGTCCAGAGCAACGGAGAGTGTGGAAAAGAGGTGAAGAAGCGTGTTCAAGCAGGCTGGAACGGGTGGAGAAAAGTATCAGGTGTGATGTGTGACAGAAGAGTTTCAGCTAAAATGAAAGGAAAAGTGTACAAAACCGTGGTGAGACCCGCCATGCTGTTTGGTCTAGAGACAGTGCCACTGAGGAAAAGACAGGAAGCAGAGATGGAGGTAGCAGAAATGAAGATGCTGAGGATCTCTCTGGGAGTGACCAGGATGGACAGGATCAGAAATGAGTATATCAGAGGAACAGCACATGTTAGAGGTTTTGGAGATAAAGTCCGGGAGGCCAGACTGAGATGGTTTGGACATGTACAGAGGAGAGAGACTGAGTACATCGGCAGAAGGATGCTGGATTTGGAACCACCAGGAAAGAGGGCTAGAGGAAGACCAAAGAGGAGGTTCATGGATACAGTGAAGGAAGACATGAAGATAGTTGGCGTGACCGAAGAGGATGCAGCAGATAGGGTTAGATGGAAGAAACTGACTTGCTGTGGCGACCCCTGAAGGGAAATGCCGAAAGGAGAAGAAGAAGGAGGTGGATCTGCCAGGAGTCAGAGGAAAGATACCATGGAGCTCAGGAATCTGCCCCAATTCAGAACTTGCAGGTCTGTTCCACTGGGGCATCTACTGGACACATTTTTTGGCAGCCATCTATGTTTTCGTTTTAGTCTTCGTCTTTGGAACAAAAATGAATTTAAGTTTTAGTCACATTTTTGTCATCTCTTTATATTTTATTTTAGTCAACGAAAACCCAAAAGAGTTTTCGTCTAGTTTTAGTCGGGGAAGGCTTTTAGTCTAGTTTTAGTGTTACAAAAAAAACCTGACTTTAACAATCATGGCTTTGTTACTGAGAATGATGCAGATCTTTTGTTTTAAAAAAAACTCTGCCGAGCTTTAACTTGCGCAAAATAGCAAACATTGTAAAATAAAGTAAAATAAATACAAATTCTTCAGTGAGTGAGGAACGTTGTAACTTATGCATATTTAAAAATGGCACGTCTTAATAACTCCTTTAAAACAAAGTAAACACTGCATTGTGTCTTTAAAGCAGTCATTAGCGCAACCAAGCTAACTAAGGAAGTTAGCAGTGCCGACAAGCTAGCATTAGCTTGAAGTTAGCATGCTGTTTGCGCAAAATATGTGGAAAACTTTAAGTTTCTGACCACCAAGCCTCTTTGTTGCTGCTGCTTCCGCAGTGTATAACTTCCTTGTGGCTGCAGGTGTGTTGTGCAGACTGTGTGAACGCAGGGCATTATAGGGGGCATGCCGTCGTGAGAGACAGAATGCAGCTGCTGTGCTTTTTCTTTTCACAGAGAAATGTGAAAGTCTGACGCCTATTTCGTTACATTTTCGTCTCGTCAACAGAAACTTGCAAACGTCTCGTCACATTTTCGTCACCAAAATGTCGCATTTATTTCGTTTTCGTTACGTCATTGTCATGAAAAAATGCTTCGTCAACAAAAATATTTCATTGTCGTCATCGTTGACGAAAACAACACTGACTGGACAGTGGCAAAAACCCCCTCTGGTCCTTGAAACGGAAAGCCTCCAACTTGCTCCCTTGAAGAACCCATAAAAATATAAAAATGATTGCCTTTAAATCCTGAAGCTGTAGCCTTTCTAAGCTAATGAGTAGAGTGGCTAACAAAATGGTTTTAGCTACAATTGTATAAGTACAATACTTTTCGATATCACTCTAAACCACCCTTCTGTTGCTTCTCAATATTAAAATGTAGTTTTGTAGCACATTAATCTACAGATGTAAATGTTTATTTAGGTATGTGGAATAAATCTGTCTCCTCTGCAATAACATGTTTGCTCATGCATTTCTGAAGTGGTGGAAGCTTTTCAATGGGGCTGAATGCGTTAGCATGTTAAATTGAGCAGAACGATGAAATGCTCAGCGCACTACTTACTCTACTATGCTTTTCCAGCCTTTCCGATATTGCTTGGCACTGCTTATTGTTGAGGGTACTTTACTTACCTTAGTTTGAGGATCTTACTCCTTGTTAAAATGAACGTTTTTATCAATAATTAAGTCTCTTGAGTCTTGTTCTGACAAGAAATAGATTTACTTCAATGCGGAAAGATAACACTTTGAGCTTGTGCTAGGTTTGCTTTGTGTGTTTTTGTTGTTATGAAGCATGGCAAAACTAAAGTTTGTGACAGAATTAAATTGCACAGCAGATACCTGCCAGCTGGTGAGGAGTTTTACTACCCTAATGTGCATTGCAGAGAGATAGAGAACTAAAAACCTAGAAGGTGGGACAGCCTCCCTTGCCTACTGCAACAAAGCATCAGGAGTCGTGATGTGGATCACAAAGATGCACAAACAGGAACAGATGGGGCTTATCTGAAGACATCTGTTTCACAAGAGTGAGGTTATGGCAGGCAGGGATTGTCCGGGCTACAGTGGAAGTGTCAGGAGTTTGCTTGTTGACAGTGTCGACACAAGTGCACCATCTGCACTGGCCTGACCATTGATACTAGCTGACCTCTGCACTCTTGTCAAGGAGCCATCAAATATTCACTGTGGATGTTTACAACGAAGAACATCATAATAGAAGGTATATAGAAAGTATATAGATATACACACACATATAGTATATAATTTCCAAGATGGCGCCGTGAATGGACGCCTGTTACAGCAGCTCCTCGTCTTTTGCTTAATTGTCATTCAGTGTTTTTTTTATCATTTAGTTAGCTTATTTTCCAACTGGAATAGTTTATGTTATTTAAAAAAGTACATATATTTCTTTTTTTTTTTACTTATTTCTCTATCTTGCATTATATGAAAATAATTCCAACTTATGAACTTGTTATGTTTTCTTTTGAAAACTAAGTCTTTTTTTGTACTGGAAGTATGGCTATTGTTTACTCTCACAACCAACTGTTAGCTCTGAGTTAACCTAGCCAGCTTCATGGAGCCCGGCATGTTATTCCAAGAGAGATCCGGAAAAGGATCTCTTCAGGAAGTTGTTGCTGTGACACACAAATATCCCATGTGTGGGATGATTACAGTATTTTCTGATTCTGATATAGGATCTTTGTAAATGTATTTTTTGGCGATATAACCAATGATTGTCCATAGGATAAGGACAAGCTTCTTCCACCAGAATGCCAAATAGGAAGTAGCTTCTGGCTCTGGAAAGCCTAAGTGCCCATGGGCTTCTACTTTAAAAAAAAAAAAGTCAGCTATTACTCAGTACCTGTTGTTGTCATGATAACCTTTCTGTCTCTGTTACCCTAACTATAACACATTCTCCTTACTAGAAAAGGTTAAAAAAAGTCTTCTGGACAGTTTAATTCTTGATCGAGACGTTTCGACTTCCATCTGGAAATCATTTTCAATCTGATAGAAATGGACAGAAAACTGGAACTATATATACTAACCTAAGTAAAAGGTAAAAAAAAATAGTAAGGAGGGCTCGACCAATGAGCCTGTGTTACCTATGATGGCCGTGAATGACTCCTATTGTAACCACAGACCAGTAAACGAACCCCATTATAATAATGCTAAAAGCCTAGTGAATAGAAATTCCTGCTAACGAGAGACGTGAAACTGGGTCACGAGGTGTCATCTTTAGTCCATGGCTTCAGAATGCTGCTGTAAATCCCGGGCAGAATGTATCTAACGCCTCCACTCCGATTCAGAGAGGGATTCTCTTTCTTCACAAAGATGGCTTCCTTCACCCCTCTTTCAAACCATCCTTTCTTTCCACTTAAAATCTTCAACTCGCTGTCCTCAAAAGTGTGTTTGGTGGATTTAAGATGCAGATGTACGGCAGACTGTGGACCACTTAAGGCTTCTCTTCTGTGTTGGTAAAGTCTCCTTACTTTTTTTTTTGCCCCATAATACAAGTTATTCAAGTTGATAACTTGATAACCAATCTGAAGCACAGATTAAAAATTGTAGCATCTGTTCTTCTCATCTTGGGGATTTGATAGGTTTGATCAATTTGGCAAATACAAATTTGCCAATGACAGCATGACATCAGGCTGTGATTCACATGGATTAGTAGTTTGTCGCTCTCCAGTAGCAGAGTGTCTACCTTCAAAAGGGTGGTTGCCATGCGAACGCAGACTGGACCAATGACTGCATATTTAGGGTTGCAAAAACTCAACATGATGTCGTCCAGAAAGCCAAAAAATGGCTACTTAAGTGACAAATGCTATGCGTGACATCAGACTCACTAGGTCCACCCCTTCCACAGTCAATGAATATAACTTAAAGCTGTTAAATTATGCTTTTGAACAGATGTCCTTAAAAATTAAACAAACAAAAAAAAAACGGTAGACTTTTTGGAGTAAAAACATTTGGCCAGCAGCCTCTCGATCACTCTAATCTCCTGGTTTTGGTGACATGTGAATATTTTAATATGTAAACATGTACATGATAATAAATTACTTTTTTAATTTGAATAGCTACGGGTTGCACGGTGGAGCAGTGGATAGCACATTGGCCTCACAGCAAGAAGGTCGTGGGTTTGAGTCCCGGGTGGGGATGAGGCTTGGAACATTGTCCTTTCTGTGTGGAGTTTGCATGTTCCCCTCGTGTTTGCATGGGTTTCCTCCGGGTACTCCGGTTTCCACCCACCCTCTAAAGACATGCATGCTAGGTTGATTGGCCGGTGGCAAATTGCCCCTAGGAATGAGAGTGTGTGTGGATGGTTGTATGTGTGTGGCCCCGCGACAGACTGGCAACCTGTTCTGGATGTACCCTGCCCTTCGCCTTAAATCAGCCAGGATGGGCTCCAGCACCCCCTGCAGCCGAGAAAGGGATAAGAAGATGACTGACTGAATTGCTACTTTTTCTGACATATTAAGCAATGAGTTCAATACGGTTTGTGCAATTACTGATGAAAACAATCCCTCCTGCAGCAGTGTACATTCTAGAAAAAGTCCAAACAAAATGTCACAATTGATGAACATGCATTTGGCTTTCCACTGAAAAACACAAACCGGACTTTGATTTTGACAAAATTGATTCAGTTGGAAATCATACAGTTGAAAGAGTTAAAATTATAATTGTGTCTTCAATCTGGAATACACACCATCCATTGAAAATAAATGGATGAATGCAGTGTTGCTTGAAAAAAAAAAAAAAAATTCAATAAAGTGTTAAACAGACCTTAAAGAGCCCGTCAGTAATCTGTCTACCTCAGATGATTTCTGTCTTTGAAAGGAGACAGATTTATTTGAAATTCAGTGTCACACAAAAAGTTATTTGACTTGGATAAAAATTTCACGCTGGCTCTCATCTGACCTACTTCTCATCAAAGTGACTAAGATGCTCTGTGCTGTTTTGGCTGCTTATTCTTAGCAACAGAAATTCAGCTTGATCTGCTTTCATCAAGCACATGAAGGGAACATCACCTGCTAATTCAAACAATTACATTCATCTTCTCTGTTCAAAGCACTTCCTGTTCATTCTGCTTGTCAAAGTGTGTCTGTAAACAACTTAAACACGTTCACGTTTCAAAGCAAAACAACGAACAAACTCCGGCAAATGTGTTTTATTTTGGTGAACACTGACATTTTATAAGGTAACTAGACTTTAGAGAATTTGAAAATCAGAATCATCAGAATACTTTATTAATCACGTAGGAGAAAGTCCATTCATTACAGCACAAATTCTGAGCAGGAGGAAAATTAGAGTAATAAATTAAAATTAAAGCAAAATATACAACAATAGTTAAAATGGACATCGGGGGCAGTGCCTCTGGATTGGCAGACTGGGGTGGTGGTCCCTCTTTACAAGAAGAGGGTCTGGAGGGTGTGCTCCAACTACCGAGGGATCACACTCTTCAGCCTTCCTGGGAAGATCTATTCGGGAGTACTGGAGAGGAGGGTCCGTCGGATTGTCGAGGCTCGGATTGAAGAGGAGCAGTGTGGTTTCCGTCCCGGACGTGGAACTACGGACCAGCTCTATACCCTCTTCAGGATCCTGGAGGGGTCATGGGAGTTTGCCCAACCAGTCTACATGTGTTTTGTGGATCTGGAGAAGGCATTCAATCGTGTCCCTGGGGGACTCCTGTGGGGGGTGCTCCGGGAGTACGGAGTCTCAGAGCCCTTAGTACGGGCTGTCCGATCTTTGTACGACCGGAGCCAGAGCTTGGTCCGTATAGCTGGCAGTATGTCGATTCCATTTCCAGTGAGAGTTGGACTCCGCCAAGGCTGCCCTTTGTCACCGATTCTGTTCATCACCTTTATGGACAAAATATTGGAGGGATCCAGTTTGGTGACCTCAGGATCGGATCTCTGCTTTTTGCGGATGATGTGGTCCTGTTGGCTTCATCGGACTGTGATCTCCAGCTCTCACTGGATCGATTTGCTGCCGAGTGTGAAGCGGCCGGGATGGGAATTAGCGCCTCCAAATCCGAGACCATGGTCCTCGCCCGGAAAAGGGTGGAATGCCCCCTGCGGGTCAGGGACAGGGTCATGCCCCAAGTGGAGGGGTTTAAGTATCTCGGGGTCTTGTTCACGAGTGGGAGAAGGATGGAGCGGGAGATCGACAGGCGGATCGGTGCAGCATCAGCAATAACTAGGACGCTGCATCGGTCCGTCGTGGTAAAGAGAGAGCTGAGCCGAAAAGCAAAGCCCTCGATTTACAAGTCGATCTACGTTCCAACCCTCACCTATGATCACCAGCTGTGGGTGGTGACCGAAAGAATGAGATCGCGGGTACAAGCGGCCGAAATGAGCTTCCTCCGCAGGGTGGCTGGGCTCTCACTCAGAGATCAGGTGAGGAGCTCTGCCATCCGGGAGGAGCTCGGTGTCGAGCCGCTCCTCCTCCAGGTCGAGAGGAGCCAGATGGGGTGGTTCGGGCATCTGGTCAGGATGCCCCACGAGCGCCTCGCGGGTGAGGTGTTTCGGGCACGTCCCACCGGGAGGAGACCAAGGGGCAGACCCCAGACCCACTAGAGGCCTGGGCTATCCGTTTGAGGCAGTTGCCCCTGCGACCCGACTCAGAACAAGCGGAAGATGATGTAACGGAACGGAATTAAAATGGAGAAAAAAGGCCAACTTTGCCCAAAATTACTTTTTATTGTAGTGTCTACTGTAATAAATGACAAGTAGACTTTAACGATTTGAAAGTAAATCATCAGATGGTTCATTTATACGCCAGAAACATGTCACCGGATTTACCACAACACCTACTGTAAGCAATAGAAAACATCTTTCAGATAAAAAGTCTACAGTCATCAATTTTACTCAGAAATGACCCAAAAAGGGTTCGGACCAAAATTAAATCAATCCATTCTAGTTTCTTGTGTGTTTTTATGAGGGTTGGTATGATTTATTTACTAGTAAATGTTTCTTGGGATTCAATAATGAAAGTGTAGCTTTCAATGAGATTTTACAGTCCGTTCTACTTCTATGGTATGATTTTGATTTTGAATCTGCCACTGTGTAACAAATTATGTCTGGAGATTTAGAAAAATCCCATCAATAAAACATGAATTCTAGTTTTACTTGAAGTGTTTCTGGTTTTACGTGAATTGATGTGATTTAATTAAAAAAAAGTTTCTTGTTTCTCATTTGTGACATAAAAATTTAAGTAGGCTTTGTGTACCTGGAATATTAAATTCTTGTCATTTTTGTGCTTTTTTCCTGCAGGATGTCTGAGGTTTAAAGTGGTCTATGCTGGCTGGTTTGAGTAGTTCTTCATATAGTTTGTGAATTAAAAGGAGTCCAGGTTATGAGTAACCCATTAAAATGTCACAATTGATTATAAAACAACCTTCATTTTCTGTAAGGCAGTAATGCACGGCAACATTGAGAAATGAGTTGTCAACATATTACATATTACAATCTCAGTGTGGGAAGTTAAATTTACATTCAAATGAAGTGTTTTGATAATCTGATACTTTGATGAATGACAACTTAAATCAAGTTTAATGCTATAATGTAGCGTAGAAGATGAATACTATGGCAATTTCTTTCCTTTTAAGTGACAAGGCAAACTTATTATTAATGCTAACATGTTTACATAGTGGACTGTTTGTTTTGTTATTGTGTGATATCAGTGGTGGAACGTAACGAAGTAAATGTACTTTGTTACTGTACTTAAGTAAAAAAATTGTGTATCTGTACTTTACTTAAGTAAAATTTTAGACCTGTACTTTTACTTTTACTTCATTAAACATTTTTAGAGCAAATATCTGTACTTTTACTTCGCTACTTTTTAAAAGTGTGTTTTACATTTTTCGTTACATTTTCGTTCAGGAATTTGAAAAATACAGTTTTTTTTTTAGTGCATGTTGAAGCCGCATTTCCAAAATCAAAAGGAGCAGTTGATCGGAAGAAGAAGTAATGAATCGGGGACCAATCAGAATCGAGAGTTAACATTTTCCGCATTCATTCAGCGCCAAAAAACTAACATCAAATATGGTACAAATTAAAAAGAGTCAGAAGATCGTTGTTCGTTGTGTTTACTTCTAAATAAAAAGTTGAGCCATCGTTACACTGAGCAGGGGCGGATCTAGAATTTTCTGATGGATGGGGTCAATGACAAAGCCAATATAGGGTGACTGGGGGCCTCCACCCCCAGAACATTTTAGAAAATAAGTGTAATTTTCCTACATTTTGATGGTCCATTTGCTGGCCTTGCTAGGGGATAGCTTGACTTGTCCCCTTTCCTTTCTTCTTCTTTTTTTTTTTTTTGTGGACCAAAAGAGGCGGGAGAGGGGTGTCACACCCCTGCAGAGTTATTATTTGTGACCCTACAGCACAAAAAAAAAACATTTGAATTATGATCGAATACATTTACTTTTTACTTAAAAAGTAAAATTTTCACCAATTACTTTTGTACTTTTACTTAAGTATTTTTTTTTGCCTAACTATCTGTACTTTTACTTAGGTACAAAAAGTGAGTACTTCATCCACCACTGTGTGATATATCCATGTATTTTCAGGCCTTTTTGATTGCTACTTTATAGAATTTAATTGTAATATTAGCGTGCATTGGTTATACTGTATGTTTTGACTTTAGTTTATGTGCAACTATTTGAGCCTTTTAGGCTTCAATGCAAATATTTGTGTATTGCCGTAATTACAAATCCAAAATATATATATTTTATATTTCTGCCCGCTGAATGTTTTACAGGGTGAGAATATTTATGTTTAGGCACGAGTTTTCAACTGTCACAAATATGTACTTTCTGCGGCAGTTGAAGAAAGCCAAGCTGCCGTTGGTGCAGTTTGTGCAGTTTTACACAGCCATCATCGAGTCCATCCTCACCTCCTCCATCACCGTGTGCTACGCTGGAGCCACAACGAGGGACAAACATAGACTGCAGCGCATTGTGCGCTCCGCAGAGAAGGTGATCGGCTGCAGCCTTCCATGTCTTGAAGACCTGTACGTCTCCTGGACTTGGGGGCGTGCAGGTCGGATCTGACCCTTTCCACCCTGGACATGAACTTTTTGAGCGACTCCCCTCGGGCAGGAGGCTCTTGTCCATTCGGACTAGAACGTCACGCCACAAAAACAGCTTCTTCCCTTCTGCCGTTGGACTAATGAATGCTTTATAACCTGAATCCCCACATCTCTTAGACACTTTATAACCTGGATCCCCACATCTCTTAGACACTTTATAACCTGGATCCCCACATCTCTTATTCACTTTATAACCTGGATCCCCACATCTCTTAGTCACTTTATAACCTGGATCCCCACATCTCTTAGTCACTTTATAACCTGGATCCCCACATCTCTTAGTCACTTTATAACCTGGATCCCCACATCTCTTAGTCACTTTATAACCTGGATCCCCACATCTCTTAGTCACTTTATAACCTGGATCCCCACATCTCTTAGTCACTTTATAACCTGGATCCCCACATCTCTTAGACACTTTATAACCTGGATCCCCACATCTCTTAGTCACTTTATAACCTGGATCCCCACATCTCTTAGTCACTTTATAACCTGGATCCCCACATCTCTTAGTCACTTTATAACCTGGATCCCCACATCTCTTAGTCACTTTATAACCTGGATCCCCACATCTCTTAGTCACTTTATAACCTGGATCCCCACATCTCTTAGTCACTTTATAACCTGGATCCCCACATCTCTTAGACACTTTATAACCTGGATCCCCACATCTCTTAGTCACTTTATAACCTGGATCCCCACATCTCTTAGTCACTTTATAACCTGGATCCCCACATCTCTTAGTCACTTTATAACCTGGATCCCCACATCTCTTAGTCACTTTATAACCTGGATCCCCACATCTCTTAGTCACTTTATAACCTGGATCCCCACATCTCTTAGACACTTTATAACCTGGATCCCCACATCTCTTAGTCACTTTATAACCTGGATCCCCACATCTCTTAGTCACTTTATAACCTGGATCCCCACATCTCTTAGTCACTTTATAACCTGGATCCCCACATCTCTTAGTCACTTTATAACCTGGATCCCCACATCTCTTAGTCACTTCCCTCTTGTCACTTTACTATCTTTATTATTTTCTATTATTTTCTATGACGTTGCACTACTTTTCTTTTTCTTTCTGAGCATTCTTAGTTTCGTTAAAATAATTTTTATTTTATATTCTTGCACACCTGTATCAAAGCAAGTCCCTAGTTCCTGTCTCTGATATTCTTCATTGACATGGCAATAAAAGCATTCTGATTCTGATATTTTCATGATGGTTGGCTAAGAAGATAGGAAAGGCCAATTGAATGGATTTTAAAGACTACTAAAATATACAAAGAAAATATCAAGTTTTTTATGTCAAATTTTTCCAAATTAAACAGTGATCAGGTATAAATGCTAATAATACATTTTATTTCCAAAGGGCCTATCTTTATACTCAAGGTTGTGTAATTGTTCAACACGTGCATGTTTGATTAACTAAAATAACTTAAACTTTTGTAACTCAATTACATTTTTGAAGCAGTAATGTTGCAATACTTGTAATTGCAATAAATTTACATTCATTATAAAAGATTGGAACAGAGGATTTCTGTCACTTCAATGGATATTGATCACATGGTCATAATTATTTGATCACATTAGGATTTGACAAGATTCAACCCAGCAACTGGTGACCAGTTTAACAGGTAAAACATTGCATAAACTGAATATAAAATGACTCTTTTGTAACCACCTCCTATTTTAGGATACCAACTTTTCCAAAACCGTGAAAGTTGGCGTTTGTCATGCTTTGGTTATTTTACCAGCTATATAACCAATGATTAGTCTTTGATAACCAGTAAGCGAAATGTTTATATTTTCTCATTTTACAGAGTATTTTCTCCAGGTAGGAAATGATGAATGAAACTAATAATGATCTTCTTCTTCTCCTTTCGGCATTTCCCTTCAGGGGTCGCCACAGCAAGTCAGTTTCTTCCATCTAACCCTATCTGCTGCATCCCCTTCGGTCACACCAACTATCTTCATGTCTTCCTTCACTGTATCCATGAACCTCCACTTTGGTCTTCCTCTAGTCCTCTTTCCTGGTGGTTCCAAATCCAGCATCCTTCTGCCGATGTACTCGGTCTCTCTTCTCTCTACATGTCCAACCATCTCAGTCTGGCCTCTCGGACTTTATCTCCAAAACCTCTAACATGTGCTGTTCTAACTAATAAATAATGATACGAAAGAATAATAATACATACTGTTTCTTTTGTTTGGTTTTGTTCTGTTTTTAATCACTGTCAAGTCAACATCCAAGACCTCTCTATTCTATCTGTTTTCTCTATCTTCTCTGTCTTCATTCTGTCCTACCTGTCTCATTTTTAGTCTGTCCAAGAGATGGAGCCACAGGTAGGAACTGGTAGTGTCTCCTCCCTCTATGATTAGACTTACTAAAACAGGTGCTCAGGTGCTGTGCTCAAGCACAGACAAACAAAGAACCATGAATGCTGAGGGAAAGACAGAGATGCTACCGGTGAGTATCTAACTGACTAAAAACATAGCTTTTGAATAAAATAGTCAACTGAACATAGCTGATTAATTCTGTAACATAAATTTAGGAAAGAAAATGGCTCTGTGGCTCCATAGGCCAGACCTAATCCACTAAATAGAGAGACAAGAGTAAACTGACAAGAGGTTAAAGAGGGATGAAGGAACTGATTATTTCTTTAATACAATAAGTATTTATTTATATTTAAAGTTTAAAGTATACTATTCAATTATTGTTGAATATTATTTTGGGCTATTTGAATTTATTAAAACTGTTCCATTTATGCTATTTATTAAACAATACATAATTCAAAAGTAATTTCTATTTGAATTGTGGAAGAAACACCGAAGTTTTTATGCTTGAAAATGTGTGGGCTAATAAAATTTTCAGGTTCTTCCAGGTCACAAGATATGTTAGAGAAAGCTAAAAATTTCAAACCAAGAGTGTATTTATTCGCCCTCAACAAGATCAGCACTTTGGCAAAGAAACAGGAACAAGCAAAAGAAAAGAGAAAATCCAGGCTCAGGTATCTATAATTTATACACAAAGTTCAGACTACATGAGAAACACATCAGACAGGCAGCCTTCCATCTACAAGGACTCATTGATGCATTTTAATTCCATAGCCTCATCGTCTTTGTCAGAAGTGTGTCCTGCTTCACCACAAAGTTTGATATACACTCTTGCATACAGACATTGTTGTTTTTGGCAGCCATCTAAGTTTTCGTTTTAGTCTTCGTCTTTGAACGAATATTAATTTAAGTTTTAGTCACGTTTTCGTCATCTCTTTATATTTTCGTTTTAGCCACGTTTTAGTCAACGAAAACCCAAGAGTTTTCGTCTAGTTTTCGTCAGGGAAGACTTAGAACGTTTTTAGTCTAGTTTTAGTGTAAAAAAAAAAAAAAAAAAAAAAACTTTAACAATCGTGTCTCTATTACTGAGAATGATGCAGGTTATTTGTTTAAAAAAAAAAAAAAAAACTCTGCCGAGTTTTAACTTGCGCAAAACAGCAAACATAGTAAAACAATGTAAAATAAATACAAATTCTTCAGTGAGTGAGGAACATTGTAACTTACATACTTAAAAATGACACCTCTTAATAACCCTGTAAACAAAGTAAACATTGGAATGAATTTAAAGCAGGCCTTAGCGCAACCAAGCTAACTAAGGAAGTTAGCAGCGCTGACAAGCTAGCATTAGCTTGAAGTTAGCATGCTGTTTGCGCAAAATATGTGAAAACTTTACGTTTCTGACCACCAAGCTCCTTTGTTACTGTTTTCACCATGGTTTGTGACTTCCTCGTGGCTGCAGGTGTGTTGTGTAGACGGTTTGAAGGCACAGCATTGTGGGCGGTGTGCCACCGTAAGAGACAAATGCAGCCGCTGTGTTTTTTTCTTTTCACAGACAGAAATATGAAAGTCTGACGCCTATTTCGTTACGTTTTTGTCTCGTCAACAAAAACTTGCAAACGTCTCGTCACATTTTCGTCACCAAAATGTCGCATTTATTTTGTTATCGTTACGTCATCGTCATTAAAAAAATGCTTCGTCAACTAAATCATTTCGTTTTCGTCATTGTTGACGAAAACAACACTGCATTCAGATGAACTGTGGTATCATTTTTAGAGAATTCACAAGATTGAAAGCAATGCGTTGACATGGGACAGAAAAAAAAATGCAGTTACACACGTTTGAAATGAGGAAGTGAGGCATAGTTTGTAACCTCCGTACCAATGATTCATTACATGTGGTGTCTTCAACTCCACTGCAGAGTGAGGTTTCTTAGCAACTATCTTTCCCACTCACATCCCAAACTCCCTGATGTCCACCTTAACCTTCATTCCCATCCGAAGGCATCAATCACCATGCAGTGTTGCTTTCCTTTTGTTCTAAAACCATGTGCTCATCCGACGTCCCTGGGAAGGATTGAACCAACATGAGCTCTAGCAGAGCCCACATTCCCCATCTCCTCTTGTCTTGCAGATGATTGTGTGGGTGGTCATAGTCAGTTTTACTAGCGCGTGGGTGGAGGCTGAAAGTCTACAACACTCCAGAGTGTGCATCCTTCAAAGCCAGCAATGCTGCGTGTGCATTTCTTCATGCCCTCATTTTTGTCTTTTTACATGATGTCTGAAAAAAATATTATTATTGTTTGAGTTGGTGTAGAGTTGTAGCAAGTAGAAAACAAGCTAAATTATTACCTAGAAGCTGCAGGCTAGATTGGTTCAGTGGTATTGATGTACGAGTGGTAGATGATTGGAATGGTAGAAAAACACAGGAGGGATCGTCCTCTACACAGCTAGCATCAGACTAAGGCTAAAAGGAGGTTCACTCTGTGCTGTAACAAATATGTATTTTGTGGGTTGATTTCAAGGGCCTGATTGTAAAAGAAAAAGGAAATAAACATTGGGGTTTAAACACCATTAGTCGGATGTCATTTCTAAAAAATTCCAGCTTTTTAAAATTTATTTTAAGCATTGTTCCGTTTTATGACAACCAGAATCTTAGCCTTTTCCATGCTTTCTAGGATTTCCGTGCTAAATAGTATTTGAATTTTATTCCCACATCAAAAACATCCCCAGCGTGATTTTCCATTTCATTCATGTTTGAATAATTTGCAAGTTCCCCTGTTCAGTATTCAGATAATGTTTAAATACCAGGTTGTTCTTGGGTGTATATTGCATTTCCAAGCCAACAAAAAGAACCGTGTTTATTTCTACACATAGCAACGTGAGAAATATCATGTTGGACGATGGACAGGCTGACAGACGAGGTCAGACAGGAATCTCCATGGAAAATGATGTTTGCAGATGACATTGTGATCTGTAGTGAGAGAAGGGAAGAGGTGGAGGAAAAGCTGGAGAGGTGGAGGTTTGCACTAGAAAGAAGAGGAATGAAGATTAGTCAGAGTAAGACAGAGTACATGTGTGTAAATGAGAGGGATCCAAATGGAAAAGTGAGGTTACAGGGAGAAGAGATAAAGAAGGTGAAAGATTTTAAGTATCTAGGATCAACAGTCCAGAGCAATGGAGAGTGTGGAAAAGAGGTGAAGAAGCGGGTTCAGGCAGGCTGGAACGGGTGGAGGAAAGTATCAGGTGTGATGTGTGACAGAAGAGTTTCAGCTAAAACGAAAGGAAAAGTGTACAAAACCATGGTGAGACCCGCCATGCTGTTTGGTCTAGAGACAGTGCCACTGAGGAAAAGACAGGAAGCAGAGATGAAGATGCTGAGGATCTCTCTGGGAGTGACCAGGATGGACAGGATCAGAAATGAGTATATCAGAGGAACAGCACACGTTAAAGGTTTTGGGGATAAAGTTCAAGAGGCAAGACTGAGATGGTTTGAACATGTACTGTACAGAGGAGAGAGAGAGAGTACATCGGCAGAAGGTTGCTGGATTTGGAACCACCAGGAAAGAGGACTAGAGGAAGACCAAAGAGGAGGTTCATGGATACAGTGAAGGAAGACATGAAGATAGTTGGCGAGACCGAAGAGGATACAGCAGATAGGGTTAGATGGAAGAAACTGACTTGCTGTGGCGACCCCTGCAGGGAAATGCCGAAAGAAGAAGAACATGAGAAATATTACCTCATGAAAAGGTAATATTTACGCTCCAAACTTGTCCTGTTCCCCAGGAAATCCTCTGCACCCAAGAAGAGAGACAGCTCTGAGGAGGAACTAAAGATGGCAACTCACCTTACTGGTCCAATCATGCCCATCAAAACGGTGTACAAGCAGGAGAAGGCCAGGGTCATCACAGAGGACGAGAAGAAATTCAAGGCATTCGCCAGCCTGCGTGTGGCCCGCGCTAATGCTCGGCTTTTTGGCATCCGCGCCAAGAGAGCTAAGGAAGCAGCAGAGCAGGACATGGAAAAGAAAAAGTAAAAATAGTCATATGGAACAATACACCCTTTTAAAATTAATAAATGTTTTTGTTTGATGGACCTGACAGGCGTGACAGAGGAAGAGCTGTGATGAAAAATGGTGAAGAGGAAGTTTGAAATGGCAAGGATAGAAAAGAGGACAGTAATAGGAAGAGGGAGGGTAGAGATGCTAATTTGTGATAATTTGTGTTGCAGTAGTTACAATGTTGAGTATCACAACATTCATGTTGGATCATCTAGGACAGGGATGGCCAAACTTTTTCACTCACGGGCCACATTGAGTTCTACCGTTTGACAAGCGGGCCGGATCCGAGGGGGCTTAAGGTCATAGACAAAAAGCCCTTTAGAAAATCCTGGAGTCGCCCCTGAGAACAGGATCAGATGGATGGCATGCTTTGGTAACCACTAGTTTAGACTGGTTAAATGGCGTGCTAGATTCTTTTTTTCCTCCTTTTATTAATTGCCGCCATTTTAGAAAATTGGGGGGCTCACGTACTAATTTGCTGTTCCTATTTTAGCCTCTAGATGGCAGCATTTAGAACACACAGGTAACAGCGCTGCTGCCCAATGTATTACGTAATTCTACGTGATTTTATGACGGAGGCTGCGGGCTGGATGAAAATTGACAACGGGCCGCATTTGGCCCCCGGGCCGGACTTTGGACATGCCTGCATTAAAACAAGCTTTTACATCTGACCATTAATTATTCAAGGGACAATATAATTTGGAGTTTAAGAACCTCAGGGTCTTGATCGTATCCACCATCTCTGTTGAAAAATATTTTTTGTATATAATTTGTTTATTAATTATTTTTAGCTTTATACATAATTTGTGCAGTTGAATGTTTAACCAAATCAGTACATTTTTAGGCTGCCCCCCAAATGCCTCGCTGGTAAGATGTTTCAGGTATGTCCAACCAAGAGGATACGCAGAGGCTGGCAGAACACCTCGGGATTCTCCAAGGAGAGCTAGAAGATGCTCTCGAAGTGAGAGAAGCCCGGGTTTTCCATCTGAGGCTGTTGCCCTTGCAACAGATCAGTGGAAGAAGATGGAATGGATCAAAATGATGATTCTACGGAAACACTTTTGATAGGGATCAAGGGACATAGCAGATAGGAAACAGTATGACTGTCTTTACATCCACGTGTGGATACATTACATATTTTCAATTTCAATTTAATGCAACAATGTGCCATCACAACTATTTTCTGATACAGTATACGGTATACAATATATATACTGTATATATATATATATATATATATATATATAATACCCATCGTTATAAAAATGGACACCCTTCAAAACAAAAGCTCAGTAATTGGGTTCCAGCTCTGAGCAAGACCACAACAAAGATGAACGGCAGAAAAAGAAAAAAGAAAATAGCGCCATTGTCATGGCGTGGAGCTGAGGCCAAAAATATACCCCAGACACAACAGACAGGCTCAGATGAAAAATCACAAGCAGATTTATTAGATTGATAAAAAGTCCAAATAGAGAAGACAAAACAGATAAACTAGGCAGGTTCTAATGTAGGAGCTGGAGCCAAAAACTGGATAACAGGTCAAGCATGATAAACAACGATCTGGCGAAGAGTGTGTCAAAAACTGATCCATTTATGCTCCAGCAGATGAGTAGATTAGTTTCAGGTGTGGCTAGTGCACACACACAGGCAAGAGGGAGGGGGGAAACAGGACACAGAGGGGGAACAGCCTACTCTCCTGACAGCCAAGCATCAGTAAATAAAACAACAAGATAAATAAACTCCCAGACCATTTTTGTATCATTACGTCAAATGGATTTATATAATTATCTGTAAATACTTGACACGTTAGAGCACACACATCTTCTGCTTTTATGCACACTCCTGTGAAATTCATTAGAGAACCAAGTCCTTCTCAGGCCAGATTAAATACTTTAAACATGTTTATTTTTGGAATCATAAAGTAAAGTGGACTGATTTATTAAAACAAACGAGTTTTATATTTTAAAAACAATGACAATGTTAAATTATTACTTGAGAAAAAACAATTTAAACCAGATTCTGCAAAGGACTTACTGGAGTTTTTTTTCTCTCATCCTGTTTCACATTCTGGTCTCTAGGGTTTTTCATTCCTCCATAAAATCTGTCACCACTGTTTTCAGTGTGGCTCTTGTGTAGTTTAGGGCACTTTAAATGTTTCTCTGTTGACCTTCTTTAGGAATGACATTGGCAGCAAACAGGACTCACTTGAGGCAGTGGTAGAGAGGAGGTCACTGAACAAACTTTTATCCATCATGGAAAACCATGACCATCCTCTCTACCCACTCCTGGACGAACAGCGGAGCTCCTTCTCTAAGAGGCTCAGACAGCTCCGCTCGAGAACATCTCGATACCGGAGGTCTTTCTTCCCGTACGTGATTGGGCTCTACTATGACTCACTTAGCAGATAGGAAGTTATTGCTGTGACACACAAATTTCCCATGTGTGGGATCATTGAAGTAATTTCTGATTCTGAATCAGTGGAAAAAAAGATGTGCTGATATTTCCTTGCAAACTATTAGATCTTTATTTCCTTTACTAGTTAACAGGAACATGACTTATAGATACTGTTCAGCTGCTGTTTTTGAGCACTGTTGGTCCATCTTTTATTGTCTTCTTCTTATCCATCTATTCCTCACAGGTTTACAGGGGGTGCCGGAGCCCATCCCGCTGATTTAAAGCAAAGGGCAGGGTACACCCCGAACAGGTCGCCAGTCTGTCGCGGGGCCACACACACACTCATTCCTAGGAGCAATTTTGGCACCGGCCAATCAACCTAGCATACCTGTCTTTGGAGGGTGGGAGGAAAACGGAGTACCTGGAGGAAACCCACGCAAACACGGGGAGAACATGCAAACTCCACACAGAAAGGACAGTGTTCCAAGCCTTGTCCCCACCCGGGACTCGAATCCACGACCTTCTTGCTGTGAGTCCACTGTGTTACCCACCTTTGCCATTGTGCTGCCCCCATCTTTTATCTTCTATTTAAATTATGTTTGACCAACAACACCATTTTATACAACGATTCAAAGTGAAGAAGACAAAGTTAGCGTAAGTGATATGATTTCCTATTTAGTTATTAAATGTCTTTATGTTTCAGAAAGAAAAGCAACGACTTGGACTGAAAATGAATCCAAAAGAAGTTTGTGGCAAAAAAAAAAAAAAAGACCCTCTGGAGCGTTTTTCAAACCAATTTATACAAACGTTTTAAGAGATTATGAAGTCTAGTTGCTTGGAAACAAGATGAAAGAAAATGTGGAATATTTAAATAGGTTTGCTGTGAATGAATAACATGATTATTTTTTTTAACCTAAAACGACTGAAATTGCAAATCTAACTACATAAGTTTATTTGTATTTATTTATTTATTTTTCCTTTTTTTTTTTTTTTTTTTTTTAGAAATGTAATTATTAATATGATCAGAATTTGACATGAAGTTATGAATTTGTCTCATAACTACTTTATTTTCAATGCCTCAACATTGTGATGCATTCATTTCATGGAACATTAGAACTCAGATAAATGTCGGAAAATTAGTTTCAATCAGAGATAATTGGTATTCGATATAATGAACAGGAAGGACCTGCTCCAAACCGACTGAAATGAACCCCATGAGTGTAAAACCTGCTCGATGGCCTGAACAACCAATAAAACTAAAGTCCTTTTTATGTTTTTAGGCATTATTTAGTTCTTGTCATAGTTTGACGGGTCTTTCTGGGATGAATAAACGCCCCTGTATGCTTGCCATCATATCTCCACGCTGCAAAGAGCTCTTTCTGTGCGCACACTCGCTGCAAAAAGGCTTGTTTCCTTGGTAACCAGAGGGCTGATTCTGCTCATGTAGCTACAGACATGCTCCCAACTGTTTCTTTAGACACACTAGATGGGATTTATTAGATCTATAAGATGTACAGCCTGGCTTCATTTCACAAGTAGAAAGAAAAAAGAGTCTCCTTATTAAAAATGTCTGCCTTAAATCGTAGTTTGGTTTCATGATTCCTTTTCTGGAACCAATCAGAATGATTCTTTATTTTTTGTGAGTTCAAACTCACAGAGGAATAAAACACAATTGATTTATTCATTTTTAAAACTCAGCTCATCTTTCATGTCATATGAAGAATAACAGGATGAGAATGCGCATGCATGTTTCATGAGCCCAGCTTCTTATCGCAGCAGCACCACGCCAACGCGCAAAACCCTGAGCGCCGATATTGCGGGAGCGCGCATCGTGTGCACAGCTGTCAGCACCAAGGACAGCATCAAGAGAGCCTGAAGAGAGAGAAGCATCTTTCGGAGCAGGACATGTAGGAGTGTGGATATGCACCACCTGGTATTTTTTTCTCCTGTGAGAATCTGGACAATGCGGAGTAGCGCGATGTTGTGAGTCTGCTACATGTGATCATGCACATTCCTCCGCATTGCACATAAGCAGCTTCTTTTTTTTTTCTCTTGGGTCTTGCTTCTTTTTTTGGCCTCCCCTCCCTCGCGCGCTCACACCGCCCACCTGGATCGTGTCTGCATTCATCTTTCTGAGCCGAGCCGAGCGGCCACCGGGGAGGAAAGCCACCGCTGCCGTTTGGCCATCCGCGCCATGCGTCTCCTTCTGCTGGCGGTGCTCTTCTCGTGCTCCTGTGCGCGGGCCGGTTGTGAGCCCAAGATAGTGAACATCGGGGCTGTCCTGAGCCAGAAGAGATATGAGCAGGTCTTTAAAGATGCCGTGACCCAGGCCAACCAGGTGTACGGCAGGGACAAGTTCAAACTGACCGCCATCTCTGTAACGCACAAACCCAACGCCATCCAGATGGCTCTGTCCGTGTGTGAGGACCTCATCTCTAGTCAGGTAAGGCTTCATTCAAACAGTCACAACTCTGCACGGCTGCTTGCTGCTGATAAAATTCAAACTAGAACACAATGTTAAAATGACAAAAATATTGTTGACATAAAAAAGTAAGTAGTTAAAATATCATAAAATCGTAGAACTGGTTCCATATGAACCAACCTGGGTTTGTCCAACCCGTAAACAGGAATCTCAGGTTGTGTAGTGTGAAGAACCAGTTCTCAGATCCATTTTGTCAGATTGAAAATGATTTCTGGATGGAAGTTAAAATGTCTGAAGCCATTTTAACAATGGGTCACTTCTTCTTATATTATTGCACACCTGTATCAAAGCAAGTTCCTAGTCTCTGATATTCTCATTGACATGGCAATAAAAGCGTTCTGATTCTGATTCAGAATCAAAAAGACTTATATCGCCATGGTCAAGAAACAAAATTCAGAGACTAGGAACTTGCTGAGGTACTAATCGATGAATGAGGGATTACACAGATCCATATTTTGTATTGCTCATTGGATCGACCATATTCTTCATATCGGCTGGAAGTCTGGGACAAAACATATGATTTAAATCCAGCACCTTTAAGAATTTATGGACAAAAAACATTACGGATGTTTCATAACGTTGAGCATATCTGAACTATTTCTGAAGTCAACACTGTTAAAACGAAGAGTTTATTTAAATACCTTACAGACTTTACGGTATTCGTTAATAAATACAAGCCTAAAAACTTTTTGTTACCATGTGGTTTAGAAAAGCTTTTTTTTTTTATAATTGAAGAAAAAAAAGTAGAACTTCTGATTTTAACGTACATGATGCAAAAATGACATATAAACAAATGACTATTTGCTTTCCTGAGTTTTAACATTTGGAATGAGTTGGATAATGAATTAAAAAAGAGTTGAAACATTGTTTTTGGTCTAAATATTAAAACAATATGTTTGATTTATATTCAGCATGATGTAAACATACTGATATTCAGCATACTTGATATGGCTGACTTTAATTTGGGTTATTTAGAAAAAAAAAATGTTGGGTAGTGAGAAATAATACTCAATCTTCACCCCAGTTCTGTTCTTTATGTACTTTTACTGAAAAAAACAAATACATTAAATGTATTTGTACATTTAATGGCATTTCTCACTGGGCTGAAACCCCAAAGCATTTCAGCCGAGCAACCTTCATCACCTTCACTCATGTTCCCTGATGAAGGTTCCTAGGCTGACATGCCTGGGACTTCAAGCTACTATAAGACATGCCGTTAAAATAAAGACATTTCCAAGCCTTTAGAGCAGGGCTGTTTAACTCAAAGACCCAGCGGGTCAAAATTTGATATCGAGAAATAGTTGTCGGTACACATTGTTATTTGAAAGTTTTCTTCAGGACAATAATAACATTTAAAATGTGAACCTCAACAAGTTTTGCTGAAAAACAAAATGGCGCAGTGGGTAGCATAGTGGCCTCACAGCAAGAAGGTCATGGGTTCGAGTCCCGGGTGGGGGCAAGGCTTGGAACACTGTCCTTTCTGTGTGGAGTTTGCATGTTCTCCCCGTGTTTGTGTGGGTTTCCTCCGGGTACTCCGGTTACCTCCCACCCTCCAAAGACATGAATGCTAGGTTGATTGGCCAGTGCCAAAATTGCTCCTAGGAATGAGCGTGTGTGTGGATGGTTGTATGTATGTGGCCCTGCCACAGACTGGCTTCGAGTTGTACCCTGCCCTTTGCCTTAAATCAACCAGGACGGGCTCCGGCACCCCCCGCAACCACATAAGGGATAGACAGATAAGAGCATGACTGATGACTTAAACTACATACAATGTTTAACACACAGTTGCGTAGTGTTACCGTATTAGATCGCTGGACAGCTGTCAACAAATGAGCTATGATTTATGGGCCCATCCAACTGACCTGCTGTAACACCAAAAGAGCATTCTGAGATTTGTATTATTAGTGCTGAATGTGCTGGAGACAACAAAACCAGTGGGCCATCTTGAATAGTAATCTGATATGGCTTTACAGGCCAAATATACTTAAATTGTGGGCCACTTTTGGCCCACGGGCCAGAGTTTGATCCTTATGGTTTTGAGAGTGCTTTGGTTTCTTGGTCTCATTTTAGTTATAGACTGTTTGGAGAGTTTTTGAAGTGTCCTCTTTTCACTTTACTCACTATGTCAAGGTCCACAAAGGACTTGTTTCCTATTCTTTTCTTCAACTAATGTCCTTAGTTGATGGTCCTCTCAATTAAAGTTTTAGGTTTAGAAACATAACTACCCCATTCGACCTTTTCTTTTAAATATAGTACAACGCCCACCCCTCCCCCCGCTCCTCCCCCCACTCTGGGTCTCTTTTTCTTCTGCAGGAAAGTTCATTTTTTGTTCTGATAGACCTAGACAAATCTGCTCAACTTTGTTTTGCTCCAGTACATCCAACTCCCCAGATCCTGCTGTTTCCGTCCAAAAATAGCTCTTTTTTTTGGTTCAAGGCAATGCCAAGTAATAGGGCAGCTCCACAGCTGCAGATCTACTGGAGTGCAAGGGAGCAGACCAGAGGTGAATTAACATGATATGTCTTTCACCATTAATGGCCAGACTTCTGTAGGTGTTGAAATGATCAAATCAGAAGGAAGAAACTATAATGTGTTTACCATTTTCCCATCTGCATGCTTGGCTAACTTGGCTTGCTGTAGATAACACATATGAAGAACTGTTTCTGTAAAAAAAAAAAAAAAAAAAAAATCCTACAGACTGGGACCCAAACACATCCAATAAGTAATGCATGATGAGTAAGTACGTGCCCCTGAGAGTTGGAGCTTGTTCAAATGCACTAACCGTCCTCTGATGTGATGCTCTACGCTGCTTTTTTAAAATGCAGCAACATTATGTCACAGCATGTTGAGGCGTGAAGTGTCTCTTGCTCTCAGCTCTCCCACACACATAATTAAGCTCCATACAAAAAAGCGTCAGTTCTGCACATCGTCAGTTCTGCTTTCATGTTCTCAGTCCACTGCTTGTTGTAAGGATTCTAATTCATGCAGCCTTTTAGATTAATATTGTCAAATTAAGTCTTAAGATTGCAATTTGCCTTATGGTTGCACCGACTATAAACAACAGCTAAAACACGTACGTGCAAACACTCTCCTTGTAAATAAGGCTAAATCCCAAATAAACTGGACAGGAAGTCTATGGGATGTTTAATCAGAGAGGATCAGCTTGTAGGTGATCGCAGTTGCTAAGAAGGACAGTCTGTGGCAGATGGAGGAATAACTGCCTGCAAGCAGCCCTTGGAAGAAAGACCTCATTTTTGACCCAACCATACGGACTGCTTGCATCCCATAATCCATCCCTGCACTGTCATGCCAACTTTACCCCCCTTTCTCTCCATCTCTGGGGAAAACTATCAAGTCTGGGTTTGCACATGTTCTTTTTTTAATGAAGTAAATATCTTTAAATACAATAAATAAATATTAGTTACCTTTTTATTACTAAAATAATGTGTGTGCTCTTGTATAAACATTTGTATTTGAGGTATTTTTCACCTAATTGATCCCATTTTACTGCAGCAGTTAAGACTTACTAGAAGATGGACACATTTTATTAAGATATTTGAAAAGCTAACTTAATCTGAAAAGTTCTATTTGATGCAAAATAATGTTTTTCTCATATTTATTTTAAGCAACCACAATTTGAGTTTTGGAATGTCAAATTCCGTTCAGTTCCGTTTCGTCACCTTCCACTTGTTCCGGGGTCAGGTCGCGGGGGCAACAGCCTCAAACGGGTAGCCCAGGCCTCTCTCACCCCGGCTGCATCATCCAGCTCACCCGGAAGGATCCCAAGTCATTCCCCGGCCAGGTGTGAGACATAGTCTCTCTAGCGGGTCCGGGGTCTGCCCCTTGGTCTCCTCCCAGTGGTACGTGCCCGAAACACCTCGCCCGCTCGGCACTCGGGGGGCATCCTAACTAGATGCCCGAACCACCCCATCTGGCTTCTCTCGACCTCTCGAGGTCGAGAGGAATGTCAAATTACAAAATGTTTATGAAATCTTATAGATTTGTTTGGCTTTACAAAGACCCGGAAGCGTAAAAGCCAGGACCTAAGACCTAGACTCAAAGACCAGGAGGTGGAGTCTCTGATAAGGGAGCAACGACTCCACCTTGGAAATTTGACATATGTCCTGAGTGAACACATCATTCTCTGCACAACTCCCATGGATAATAATAATAATGCATTGTACTTATATAACGCTTTTCAGGACTCTCAAAGACACTTCACATATTGCATTATTCATTCATTCCATACCAGGTAATGGTAAGCTTTTCTTGTAGCCACAGCTGTCCTGGGGCAAACTGACAGAATGCAAGGCTGCCATTTTGCGCCATCGGCCCCTCTGACCATCACCAACCAATCGCACACACACCTTCAGACTAGGCAACATGGATGAAGTGTCTTGCCCAGGGACACAACGACAATTCAATCTCAGTGGCCGTCCCACTGTGGCACCTGGGGTTCCAGCGGTCTCCCATCCAAGTACAGCCAAGGCCCAGCCTGCTTAGCTTCTGAGGTCTGACGGGATCAGGGATAGACAGGCTGGTATGGCCACATTGAACCAATGATGAAGATCATTGGAATGAGGGGAGCATGTGTGAAATGATTCTGGCTACGTCAAAAGCATTATCGATTCAATTAGTTGCACTATTGCTGTAGTGGGTACTCGTTCATTGTACTAACGCATTTTTAAAAAAAAAAAAACACAAAGTCATTCTAAAAGTCAATTTGGTGACCCACACATCACTATTAGAAGGTAAAAAGCTCTGAAAAGTTCATTTGGCATGAGATGAGACCTATAAGGGAGAAAAACAGATGTTTAAGGCAGAATTGGAAAAGCAGGTAGCTGCCGTAAACCTTACGTCCCCAACTGGCCAAAAATGTCCCACATTCAATTCAATTTAATTTATTCAGACATTTATGAACACAAAAACAACAAAAAAAAAATTAACTAACGGTACAAATAAAAATACACAGTCTGAAAAGGAATAGGCAGAAGCCATGAGCTTATAAGCGCCTACCCCCTTTACCCTAAACATAAACATAAAGTGTTGCTATATTTACATGATAAGTTATCAGTTTGTGTCTATGTATGATTTCACAATTTTCTTTTTATATAAACTTTTAAATCGAGTCAGTCTTCTGCAGTCTTTGATGTCCTGTTCTAATCTGTTCTATAGACCCACCCCAACAGTAAAGATACAGTGTTGTTTTACATTGGTTCTGACTTTAGACTTTTTGAAAACATCGGATCCCCTCAGATTATGGGTACTCTCTCAATTTTGAAAAAAAACTTTGGATCTGATTTTGTACTTGTTTATTTTTAATAATATACGTACATGAGTTGTGCGGTTTTATAGTCTATTAAGTCTTTGAATTTCAATGTGTTTGTATGGATGAAGAGTTGGTTTGTATGTGTCCTGTACGGGGCTTTATTGACAATTCTAATGGCTCTTTTTTGAACAAGAGAAATTGGAATGATGTTTATTTTGTACGTGTTTCCCCACACCTCCACACAGTAAGTCACATACGGTCAAATTAATGAGTTATATAAAATATATAATGTCTTTTCATTCAAACATCCTTTAACCTTTGAAATAATGGGAAATTATTTACATAATTTTCTTAACTTATTTAAGACATTCGCACTATATCAATAATAAAGTAATGTAAGTAAAATAATATATGCTTTCTCTTGAGTCATCCTCGCAATTAAAATAATCATGATTGTTTCATGATTGTTTATGCAAAATAATGTTTTTCTCATAATTATTTTAAACAACCACAATTTGTTTAACTGCACGATGTTTTGATGAAATATTGCTTCATTTTAGTTTCAGTTAATTTTCAGTTTAAGGGGATTTTAAGTGAGATTACAGTTTATCAACCGGCAAATAACAAGAACTACACAAAACACAGTGTTTGGATGAGAATCATAATCGATGGACATAAATTATTCACGAGTATTCAGAGCTAAAACATATCGTGTTAAAGAAAATCTTCTCATTTTACAAACATATCCATGTCTTTGTGGTAATCCTGACCACATAGATGGACTTTAATTGAAATCCCAAATAAAGACAAGTTTACTGAGTAGTGAAGCTATCAAATAAACAACACTTTGCATCTAATTTTGGAAAAATTTATTTTTAAAATGAGAAACAAAATGTCACAAGACCAATAAGAAACTTTGGTTAAAACAAATAAATATTTTTGTTATATAATTTTCACATTTATTTTTAAACGAGATTGGGCACCTCTGGGTTTCTGTTTATTTGTTGATTTGTCTCGTATTTTATTTACTGTATATTTTAGAAGGTTTTTTCTTCTGGGGAATGAGTCTAAGGACAGTGATCCTTTGTGTAGTTGTGCCCAGATGCCTTTTGATACTGCTGTGATAACGGACTATGTGAATAATCCATCGTCCGTTAGGATCAATGGAATAGACAAACCATGCACCATCCTATCCCATTAACATTAAAATGTAAACAACACAACATCTGACTGAATAATTGTTTGGATTGTAGCAAAGTATATTAAATTCAATTCAATTCAATTTTATTTGTATAGCCCAAAATCCCAGAATTTACGTCTCAATGGGAATCACAAGAAAAAGAGGAATGTATTAACACAGATACACAGCAAGAAAAATAACTAACAAATGCTAACTAAACAAGACTAGCACACTTATGCCCTTAGACTCTCCTTCACGGTGAGAAAAAACTCCTAAAAAACCCATCAGTGGGGACAAAATAAGAAAGATCGTGGGGATCCACTTGAAAGAGAGTTCCCTTCCCCGGGACGGGCATCCAATGTGTCAAAGATTATTGTTTAAATATTAGCTTATTCTACTCTACAGCTAAATATCTAAAGAAGTCAATAGATGTTCTTCATCCTGAAGGAATGAACAATATTTCATAGACATAAAATATTGTGTTTATATGTCCATGATGTACAGTTTAAAAAAGGTGAGCAGGGGAGGGTAGTGAAGTACCTCATTTCCATTTAAAGATAGTCGTGCAAAACTTCTTCTTCTTCTTTCGGCATTTCACTTTAGGGGTCGCCACAGCAAGTCAGTTTCTTCCATCTAACCCTATCTGCTGCATCCTCTTTGGCCAAACCAACTATCTTCATGTCTTCCTTCACTGCGTCCATGAACCTCTTCTTTGGCCTTCCTCTAGTTTCCTGGTGGTTCCAAATCCAGCATCCTTCTTCCTACGTACTCTCTCTCTCTCCCCTGTACGTGCCCAACCATCTCAGTCTTGCCTCTCGGACTTTATCCCCAAAACTTCTAACATATGCTGTTCCTCTGATGTACTCATTTCTAATCCTGTCCATCCTGGTCACTCCCAGAGAGATCTTCAGCATCTTCATCTCTGCTTCTTGTCTTTTCTTCAGTGCTACGGTTTCTAGTAATTTCTAGTCTTGCAAAACAAGCCTCGGTTTTTTCAGTAGGTGAGGCAGAATTGCCAAATAGTGACAAAATCAAATAAATTTGAGCAAAAAGGACTGACTGTAGCGTATGATATTACATTAATTACATACAACTATTATACAATCAAAATGTCTCCTTCAGCTTCTTCTCTGAGTAAAGCAGTATATATATCAGTGAAGTACTTTCTCCAGCGTGCTGTAACGATGTGCTCTTGCTGCTGTCAGAATGACAGAGTGCTCTTCTTTCATGTTTCTGCAGGTCTACGCTATCCTGGTGAGTCACCCTCCCCAGTCCAATGACCATCTCACTCCAACGCCTGTCTCCTACACTGCTGGCTTCTACCGCATCCCCGTGGTGGGGCTCACCACCCGCATGTCCATCTACTCTGACAAGGTGAGTGATAGATGAGTAGAAAAAGGCAGAGAGGGAGAGAGTGACTGAGAGAACGGATTCAGATAAAAGCAGTAAGATGCTCCCCTGGGGCGACTTAAAAGGCTTCTTAAATTAAACGTCCCATCGCTGTCTATTACAGGTTCTGTGATTAAATGGCTTTCCAGCAGAACTTTGAAACACCATCACTGATAATGCTCCCGGAAAGAAATTGCAAGCTGTGAAAGCACAAGGTGTTAGGAACAACACCTTAAAGGAACATTCACTCATTCAATCATTTTCTAAACAGCTTACACCTGTGAAGGTCGCAGGGTTACTAGAGCCCAGTGGTGGAACGTAACGAAGTAAATGTACTTCGTTACTGTACTTAAGTAAAAAAAAAAATTGTGTATCTGTACTTTACTTAAGTAAAATTTAAGACCTACTGTATACTTTGCTTTTACTTCACTACATTTTTAGAGCAAATATCTGTACTTTTACTTCGCTACTTTTTAAAAGTGTGTTTTACATTTTTGTTACATTTTAGTTCAGGAATTTAAAAAAAAAATTTTTTTAGCGCATCTTGAAGCCACATCATCAAAATCAAAAGGAGCAGTTGATCGGGAGAAGAAGTTATGAATCGAGGCTCAATCAGAGTCGAGAGTAAACATTTTCTGCATTCATTCAGCGCCAAGAGCAGGGGCGGTTCTAGGATTTTCTGAAGATGGGGTGGGGGGCGGGAATGTGAGGTCATTGACAAAGCCAATATAGGGTGACTGGGGGCCTCCCCTCCGCCTCAGAGCATTTAAAATAAGCGTCATTTTCCTGCATTTTGGTGGACCATTTGCTGGCCCTGCAAGGGGATAGCTTGACTTGTCCCCTTTCCTTTCTTCTTTTTTTTTGCAGACCAAAAGAGGCGGGTGAGGGGGGAGGGTCACGCCCCCGCAGAGTATTTATTTGTGACCCTACAGCACAAAAAATAACATTTGAATTATAGTCGAATACTTTTACTTTTTAATTAAAAAGTAAAATTTACACCAATTACTTTTGTACTTTTACTTAAGTAGATTTTTTATTGGTACTTTTACTTAAGAATTTTTTTTCGCCCAATTATCTGTACTTTTACTTAAGTACAAAAACGAGTACTTCATCCACCACTGCTAGAGCCTATCATCTGATTACAGGTGAGAAGCCAGATATTCCCTGTACAGTTAACCAGTCTGTTGTGGGCCTCAAAGAAACAGGACAAAGAAAATTCCAGTAATTTTACAGTAATGATGTTATGAATCCATCTGGTCTGGTATTTCTTGTAGAGCCACAGTATATGTATAAAAACCCCCAAATATTTCAACTTAGCACCCCGGTACAAACCTTTTTTCAGGACACCCCAAAGAACCCATATGGGTTCAAACAAAACATTCAAAAGCAATATGAGGATTTTTTTTGTGCAGTATCTGTTGGCATGCTGTCGTGTCACATGGCAGCTAAAATGTAACATGAATCCACAAAGTGCCACTGGAAACCAGGGAATTGAAGCCATTAACTATAAAAACCATAAAGCTGTTTTAGTTGCTACAGATGTGATGCTACATCTGCTTCCGACAAGCTAAGGAGCTTTTGCTGTTTTTGTTTTTTTCTTAACGCAGCTTCAGCCCATAGTTGATGAAACAGTTTTGTCATCCTTACAAAGTAGGACAACAGCACAGTGATTTCTGGGATTTTTCATCTGAATTTTTTTTAGTGCCAACCCTCTGTCCACCCTCCTTTGGCACATTCTCACTCTGCACATTTTGTTCTTTTTGTTCTGTTACTGTAACTCATACTGTAACACTCTTTTAAAGATTTTTTGAAAAACCTTCTGGTTTTCCAACAAAACATGGACAGTTTGTATAATTAAATATTTATAAATTGACACCAAATTTTACACCAGCATAATTGGAACAGAAACCTGGCCAAATGTGGCTCTTCCAAGGTTTAACCTGTAAAACCAGTAGAATAGTTAGGAAAAAGACAAACCACATTGTGTTCAGTAAAATGCTAATAAAAGTCACCAGTTTGTCACAGACGTATTGAATGTCTTTAGGGATCAGTACATGATCAGATAAATGTCTCTATGTAACCCCACCAACCCCCTCAAAAATATCCCTGCAACAAATGAGATCAGTTTTCTATTTTACACATTTCTACAGTATTGGGAAAATGATGTGTACATGGTCGGATGCATGGGGGTTCAATAAAATTGTCACAAAAGAGGGCCCCCATGCTAAAATCTTTAAAAAAAAAAAAAAAAAAAGTTTAGTTTACTCATTTTCATTTTCAGATTTATAACATTTTTAGGCCAGAGGGACTTTTTTTTTTAGATTTTTAAAGATTGAATCTCATCTGAAATTACTTTTCTCTTTGTGTTCTGTGCGCATATACAACCACAATTTGGGGTTTTTAATCATCCATTGTACAAAAACTATGAAATCTTACTGAGTTATAGAACTTTTTAACTGACCAGGAAGAGTGAAAGCCTGACTTTGGCTCCGCCTCCAAAATTTGAGATGAGTCCTGTGTGAACTACCCAACGTTCACCGAACTCGTAGAAGGGCGTCAAGGCAAAAAGGGGAGTGTGTGTGAAATGATTCCGGCTTTATAAAAAGCATCATCAATGGACCTAATGTATCATGGCTGTGGCAGGGTTGGTTCGGAGTTCGGAGGATGGATCAGAAATACCAAAACAATTTTCTTAAAACTGCTGAATAATTCTTAAAATAAATCCACTTTATTGCTGAACTTAATACTACAAGATAGAAAGCTCTGAAAAGTTTATTTTGGATGGGATGAGACCTTTAATCTTCATGTTTGTTGTTTGATAGCATAAGATAGTTTAGGACTGTTGCTATGGGAGGAAAGGAGAGAGGGAGGGGGGAAAGAAGTGAAAACAAAAGCGGAATAGGGTTCAGATGAAGAATGAGGGACAAAGTGAAGAAATAATCTGAAGTTACAATATTCAGCATCACAATCAACCTGCTGGATGATCTAAGGAAAAAAAACAAGTACAAACATGAGTTTAAACCAGAGATAAAGCAAACTTCCACAACAAAACCTTGTTTAACAAATGATGTAGAACACAAACCCATGTTACTAGAGCTATAATAATATTGGTTGGGAGCAAGAAACATAGCGGAGAGTAAACAGTGTGATACTGCATGCGAGTGTGAGTGAAAGTACATGCATGCTGCCGATGTGAACCATGTGCTTATTAGGGCTGACAGATCCTCACCAGCCCCAAAAGACTGGAACAAGGGAAGCAGGGCAACACACACAACCTGGGCCCGCGCTCATCCAGATCCTGGGACCCCGAGGCTGAGCCAAGCGGGCCGCCCACCCGCCCAGCCAGGTGCATAAGAGACACCCCTGCCGGGTTCCACCAGCACCAAGGGCCACGGGCATCCCCAATGCTAGGAGCCCCAGGCTACGGGGCAGACATGTCAACCGTACCCCGCGGCCACAGGCGAGCCCATGGGGTGTCGCAAGCCAGGGCCCAGGCCAAGAGTTGAGCTTTCAACCCAAAGGCTAAGAGACTCCACTCTGTCTCGCTGGGGCTTGCAGGGCCAGGCCACCGCACCCCAAAACACGGCCAGGTACTCGATCCAGGCAGCCCAAAGACCACCTCTGCACACCTAATATCCCGCTTCACTCCTTTAGTCCCTCACCTGTAGCCCTGCCAAATCTTCCATGTTGCTCACCTCAATGCACCTCTTAACCCCAACTAGTGACGAGGGTCCCCGGCGGGCTCAAGCAAGACCACCCTCAGGCCCATCTCCCAAAAGAAACACACATCTGCATCTCTGGGTGCCTCCCACCCCCCAGCAGTGGGTGACACAGAAGTTGCTGGCCTCCAACTCCCGCAAACCCAGACCCTCTCCAGGCAGCAGAGCCCCATGATCATGGCTGCTCCGAGGGGACACAGACGGGTGGAGACCGGCTGCCCTCCCCTGGTCTCACTTTGCAGGCCTTGTCGCTGACAAGTGGCATTGCCCTCCAGCTCGAGGACCTCTCTGTGTGTAGTTTAAATTGGAAAGTGTGTGGTGCCATTGTGCTATCTTCAGTGTCTAAGGTGGAGTTTAAAATTGAGGGGGATCAGCATGAGGGGAGTGCAGGTATCTCCACTCGGCACTCCCTCTCCGAAATACCCCTCAAGACCTTATTTGAATCTAAATGACTAAGATGCAGATAACAGAGGAGTGGAGGATGGGTGCAAATGGGGACTCAGAAGGGGCGTCACCCTCCGCAAGTCTCGTCAGCATGCCCCACCCATCCAGACCCCACGCCCTAAGTGACAGTGAGCATGTGGCAGTGTCGAAGTGGGAGAGGGTGGGCGGATGGGCACAACTGGGGGGAGGAATACTCCACCCTGGCTGACCAGCTCCCCAGCCGGATGAAGTAGGAGCCAGAGGCCCTCCGGCTCAGCCAAGCAACCACGAGGCAAACAGCCCGCCCCAAAAAGGGACAGCCATGCAGGACACAGCCAACCCTGGCAGTGTCCTCCACCTCGCCCGAGGAGCAGGAAGTCCCAAAGCCATTAGAAGCAACCTCCAACAGACCCGAAGACACTGAGCCACCCCACCCACCGAGGCACCCCGTCACTCTTCTTACCTCTCCTATCTTTCTGTTGCACCCTACTTCCTCCGCTATTCACCCTAGGGCTGCAACCCCTCCGTGCTGCACGGGGGACGTGGATCCCCAGGTTGAGCACCAGGTGGTGACAACCCCAGGATAGCCTAAGGCCCTCTAGGCCCCAGGCAAAATCCCCAGCCAATGGAAACAAGCCCACAGTTCCCAAGGGATAACCCTGACATCCAACCCCAACCAGGGTCCCACCATTGCCGTCTCGGGCCGGCAGCCACTGCCACCCAATAGGAGCCAGCATAGGGATTCCGCCCATCTTGCTTGCCAAGTGAGCCACCCTGCGCCCCGGCTAACTAGAGCCCCAGGACCAAGATGACGCCTAACTCTCCGGAAAAAATAGAATCCCCCTCCCCAGCCCCACACACACACCTGCTCCAGGCCTCCGGGAATAGTTTAGATCCAGACCTATTATCACCATTCCCTTACTAAGTGATCTGGCTAATCCGCTGGGACCAGAGGGTTACTGAGGTTGAGTTATGCTTGGAAGGTGCAGACATGATCTGTAGGATTTTGTCATTTTAAAGAAACATTTGTGTATCTCAGTCCCATCAACTCACAGCATTTTACAAAAGTTTTATCACTAAATCATGATGTCAGTTTCTAATGAAAATAAGAGTGACGGAGTCATTTATAAAAGTGTGATTAAATTGGCAGAATATGACTCGAATCCATCAGAGATTTTAAAATCCAATCTCAAAAGAAAATCCAGGACACAATCTGTGAGAGTTTTCTATTTTTCGTAGGATGGCTCATATGTGAGGCTAGGTCGGTCTAAGACGATGGCTTTTAATAAGATGTTTTGACAAATCCTGTTCTTGTTTGACGTTATCTTCCATAAGCTCGCAGAGTAATGAAGCATAAGAGTGTGAGTCTTTTTTAAGGCTCACTGGCCACGGCAAGAAGCAGAAAATATCTGCATTCTCATCGACTGACTGGATGACATTTGCTAATTTCCTCAGAGTATCCATTTGTCCTTCCTGCGGACAGTGCCCCCCTACTCCCACCAAGCCCACGTTTGGTTTGACCTGATGCGCGAGTTCAACTGGAACCATATCATCCTGATCGTGAGCGACGACCACGAGGGGAGGGCTGCTCAGAAGAGGCTGGAGACTCTTTTGGAGGAGAGGGAAACAAAGGTGAGATGCTCTGACTGTGGGTTTCTCTTTTCCTCTTTCTTCTTCTTCCTTCCTCCCCAGATTGTTTGGGCTTAAGAGTGTGAGTGTGCAAGGCTTTTAAACCTCAAAAATCTCCTTTGTGTGTGTAAGTGTTTCCCTGTCCATTGTCTGGACACATCTCTTTCTCACCATTGTGTAAACACTGGCTAACATTCCCAGAGACATCAACAGCGTCTAATGTGGTCTAATTGACGAAAGTTTGTATGTTTATTTGCTCATCTTCACGTTGCTTTTCACCATAGTCCAAATTATCTTGTGTCTATCCACACTGGGAGCCAAATAGTGGACTTTAACATGGGGCTTCGCAAATCAACACAAACTACAGCGTTGTGGTGTTAACCTGCAAACTGCGATGGAGGTTGGGTGTTTGCTGGCTTGTTTCATGTTGCAAACTGCTATGCCGTGTTCACAAGACATATGAGCTGTTTTTGTTTGTGCAGGTACCGCTGAGGCATCCATTTTAGGTCTAGCTTCAGGCACTGTATGTGGGTCAGTGAAAAGAAGAAGTTTGAGCCAAATCACACTGGAGAGTGAGCTGATCTGTGCCCTTTAGGAAAACAAATACATGGTTAAAATAACAGATAAATGCCATCAATTTATGTAAGAAATACAATCGAATCAGGCGTGGCTTTTTTTTTTTTTAATTACACTGTAGTTAGTGCTCGGTTCACTCTGGGACTCTTTGCTGTAATTGCGTGGTCAAGTGAAATGAGTCCTGATTCCGAGCTTTAATTAAATCATAAGATGACGAGACGCTGAGTATGACACACACCCGAGGGCATTTTGCAGAAGGCAGCGAGAGTTAAAGGGAAAGCTGCTTAGATTAGTCTGAATTGGATCAGGCGCTGACAGGAAAACACTTCAATCTTTTAGAAAATTTTTGTTTAAACAATACCAGTCAAATAGTCTGAATGTGACTCACATCTCACATAAAAAAGGGAATTTTTGTCTATTAAAAGCTTTTTATGAGAAAATTGAGCGGTGCTTTTAATGAGCCCATCTGTGCATCCCATTCAGAGCTATCATACTCACAGAAGTTTCCTCGGCTCCACCAGCGCTTAGGCTCTAATTAAGAATATATTTAGACACAACAGCAGTGCCGGTGACTGCATTTTTCCGCTCTGAGATTTATGAAAATTATTCCAAGTTTATGCAATGGTTATTGCAAAGAAGATTGGCGACAACACAAAATAAAGAGCAGTTAGCAATGGCTACTTCTCTCTCTGCCTTCATCTCCATAATCCCACTGACCCGATGATGGTAATTAAGTAGAATCATTCACGTTTTAATATACGGCTGAAATAGATGATAGATTATTCCTGGCTTTTACAGTGGTTTCTTTATGAGTTTCACAACAAAGCCCTACACGGTGCGGGTAATGTAAAAATGCCTCAAGCTGAGACTACTAGGCAAGCTTGAGAGGTTTTGAATTATTGAGGAATTGACTATATGGGTTTACTTTCTGTGAGAAATCTGCCTGTTTCTTTACGTTAGGAGCACCCGTATACTTTTTACCTTTCCCAGTCTATTTTTTGGTCTTGCATCCAAATTAGTGAGTGAAACAATAAATACTTTCATGAATAATCTCTTGAAAAGGTCCTTTCATTAAAAAAACAAAACAAGGGGAAACAAATAAAGGCCATTTCATTCTATTTTTTTATATCACATAACTATTTATCTTATTTTAGTAAACGACCTTAATTATGTTGTAAGCCTACATAAAGATCTTGTCTCGAAGTCCCCACCATCAGCAAAGGTTGGTGGACTTAGTCAAGGGGCAAACGTGACCAACACATTGTGAAATATTAATGTCTAACTGCATATTTAAAAATAGAGCACACAGAAAAGTCTTGAAGGATTCCTCTTCGATGCTCTTCAAATATAACGCAGCATTGATGCATTGGACGATAACCTCTCAACATTTAGAATGTCAGAGATTTATATCTCAGACACGTTTAGTCTTTCCAAGGTCAATGATAATTGCTACAATGCTTTTACCCCCCAGCTGAATGTTGTCCAATGTGCAGCCAGCCTCTAACTTTGTGAAGAGAAAGAATTGCACCCAAAAAGCATTGATGTGTGAGCTTCGAATCGAGGCAGCTGTGCTACAAGCCTGTGATGCAGAAAGGTTTCATAGTTGCCTACAAAATGACTTCATGTTTCACAAAGGACTCCAGATTGTATCCCCATGCAGGAGATACAACTTGGCTGGAGTCCAAAATGGTCCCTGAATGAAGCTTGACCTTTGCAACAGCTTTCTGTATAACACTCTCATCCAAACACAATGTGCTGCTGCTGGCTTTTCATTAAATGTGCCTAAAGCATTAAACTGTTACTAGCCCTGAGAACAAAATGTTTCCCTAAATATTTTACATCTTCATTTCATAATCATAACTTACATCTTTGCTGTGACGGGTAAAGCCAGTGTCGGGAATTGTGTAAACAGCAGATGTGATGGGCAATTGTTTTACTGCATGCTATAGTCTTTTCCAGAACCTGCAAAGCTCCTCCCGGCCAGCTGAGAGCTTTGCAGCGGAGAAACTGGGACACAGCTTTGGGAGAGTTTCTAACAGTTTTCAGAAGGGAATCAATGCAGGTCGTATTTATGAATGTGTGTTTGGATACTGCAAATTTAAAAATTGCCTGGACCAGTTGTGAAGTTGGTGTGCAATAAGAATTATGACCATGTTGTAAAGCAGTGCGTAGTTTGAAGCTCTCTGCCGTTGTGCTGTCATGCATTCTTTGCCTACACCATCAAGTTCTGACCTCAGTTTCAAACCGTAGCTAATGTGAGGAAGATTGGAAAAATATGCAGGCTAATGAGATTGATTTCACCTACGGAGACCCCTCACGATTTGTAAAGAATTACCAAGGTCATTTGTAATTTTTGTCTTATGTGATTCTGAAAATGTCTGTAATACATCCTAAAAAAATGACCATAATTCAGCCAGCGCTGAAGTTCTTTGATAGTTTTAGTTTTGCATGAATGCCTATGTCTGAAATCTGAGATTTTGTTTGTGAGTCAGTTGTTTTCTGTTGATTTCACTGTACATTTGGGGTATTTTAACTGTTTATGACCATTATCATGGAAGAAGATGGTCCAATAAACTGTTTTTGGTGCAACTTTGAGTCTTATAGAAAGAGCATTTTGTGGTTTTATTGGTTCTAGATGGTTGTGTTATAGTGATTGCACAAATTTGTGATTGTCTGGGGGGACTGGAATGGTACTCAGCTGTGATGTTACATCCGTAACAAAGTTTGTAGACCTGTGAGAATTGCTGATATCTGTTTGCATTTGTGAATGGACACCAGGGGATGATTCCCAAATCACAATGGTACAGTGGTAAAGCTTATCCTGAGCGAATACAGCTAAAGCAAGAAAGGAAAAAAACAAACAAACAAACCTCTTTTGTGTTAGTAACTACATGTATGTGCATCTGATTTTTTTATGCTTCAATCCACAGAATGTGGAGAAGGCAGTAAGTGTGTGTATTCAACATTTCTGTAAATGCAAGTTTTCCCAAACCACGGAAAAGATTTTACCAAAACTGCCCGAAGATACTCAATACCAATGTTCCCTCTACGCTGCTCGCCTGGGTGATTGCACACTGCTCGCAGATTAATTAGCACACAAGAAAACCAATACAGCTCACAAAATAAAATCCAATTTAAACTAAAAATAGGAGAATGAGACAGAGCTCCGGACGAAATCTCTTTCTTCTTTCTTTCTGAATTAAATTGCTTTAAACTGCTGCTTCAAAGGTTGGCTTGCCGCTGTTGACGTAACAAAAGAGTAAACGTTTTTGCTCCGCCTCTTTCTGCTCAGGAAGCTTGTGTGTTTGCTTAGACACATAAAACATTAGAGGGAACATTGCTCAATAACCGTCATAGATGAATGGTTTAAGTTTTGAAGTTTATGCGACCAAAGGTAAAAGTTACAATGTTTGTGGTCAGTAATTCTTGTGAACTCGATGTTTCAGTATTTCAACTGAAGGGATTTTAATGATGCCATCCCGCTTATTCAGGTCAAGGGTAGGTTGAGGCAAATTGTTTCAAGCATTGGTGTCAACTTATTCTAGTTAGTATATAAGATGTAGTTGTAGCAACAAAGAATGGTGTGGCCTTTTTTGTCACAAAGTCATGAAAAGCCTTGATCAGCGCGAATTTTTTTTTATGGTTTCACTTTGTTTCAAATGGACACCATTTAAAATGCTTGGCACTACTTCTAATTTGCTCCTTCTAATCTGAGTCACTGTGGTTCACAGAACCATATTATAGAACCCAATTTGATTCAGTTCATTTATTCCACCATTTTTTTCTTAAATAATAAAATTTGAAAAATAATAAAACAAACTGAAACTTTTTTCATTCAGTTTTCAAACTCATCATATAATGTGACAAATGAAAACAAATATTTGGTATTCACTACTAAAATTTTCCATTTTTATTGGAGTTATTGAGTTTAATAAAAGTACATAGTTGTAGTTTGACGCTATCTCCTTTCATTTTTAAGCATTTTGTGTTCGACAAAAATTACGTTCATTGAGTTAACTGCTAACATGAGAACGAAAGACACTGCTAAGAAGTAAGAGAAATTCAGAGAAGAACAAATACCATAACAAATCTGGAAATGGCAAATTATTTATTAATTAATTAATGATTATTATTTATTATCAACATTTGGTATCTCATCAAAAGTAGCTAACTGGATCATAATTAAAGTATTAAATCTCAGTAAGTTAAACAAGGCTAACTGAGAAAGAAAAGGCGCACAGTGGTTCCTTGTTTATCATGGGAGTTACGTTCTAAAAATAACCTGCAACGGGCAAAGAGGTCAACATAATTTTTTTAAAATTATCTTAGATATTTTTCTCAGCAAAGTCCTTGAATTTTCACATTTTTCACTTGTTAATACACTCTCAAAGTTTGTACATTGGCAGAAACTTTGGGGAGGTCAGCTTGGCTCAGTGGTAGAATGTCTGCCTTTGAACAGGGAGAAGCCTATTTGATTGAATTGAGGAACGGATACAGAATGTTAAAAAAGAATAAATAAATAAGAAATAACATGGAGTTAAAACAGTGACAGTTGCTAAAGAATGCAACTTTTGTGTGTGTGTACAACAAAACTACATTAGGTAGGTAGGTAATTAGGTAATTTTATTTCGTACTCAGTCTACTATAACATGACTATATACATTAACAAAACAAATCCTCATACTCAAATAATACAGGTGACCAAGAACAGGCTGAAGCAAAAAAAAATGCTTGTGTGCCCAACAAAGCTTAGCTTTTACAACATAGGTAACCTTGAAATAAATTTACAGAATAAGATGGAAAAAAAGGAAAAAAGACACAATCACAAACTTAGTAATGACTATTATGAATTACAAGTGCATATTTCTCATAAGAAATCAAAACAAAACAAAAATTTGGCAACAATTTATGCTGTTTTATGACCAGTTCTCCCATAAATAAATGCAATAAAATAATGCCAAGTTGTTTCTCCGGGCGGGAAAAAAAAAGCCAGTCACGGAATTTTATCCAGGTTCATAAAGATTGTGAGGGCGGCTCTACCTTATGTATGGCCAATCAGCAAGCTGGACGTGCGTCAACAGGAATGCAGTAAACAAATTGCTATAAAATATAAAGCTGCAAAATTGGACTGAAAAACTCTTCAAAACAGCAAGACCTCGAAAGATGAAGCGCGTAACAGCAAAGGACCACTGTAGAATATTACCTCCAATTTTTAATAACCAATATTTGATTAACCTGTGAATCAGGACTTAATAATTATTTTTAACCACTTATTTTTGCATATCCTTCAGTTATTGATGGCTGTTCATGTGTCCATGAACAAATGACCAACAAGTCATTTTTAAGTGGAAAACAATCTTAAATGATGGACAATGAGTGTTTTTGAAGTCTTGTTAAAATGGATGTTGTTTTCCCACATTGAGTTCTTTTTTGAAAATCTGTCAATCGAACTCTGTTTTTGAATAGATGAATATGCTACTTGTTCTTGATGTTCTTTGCAAGCCCCACTGTTAAAGGTCCCAATTTGAAGCAGAAAAGTGGAGATTTGTTGGAATGCTTTACTGCCCTCCATTTTCAACTGTTTATAATATTTTTCTGTGTCTGCATATTTTCTCTGTGCACATTACTCATCAGAATAAAAAAAGGAACTATGAAAACCTCGACCAACTGTCCTATGACAACAAGCGAGGACCTAAGGTATATTTGCATGGTCAATGCACGCCGCCCACCAACTTTTCCAAACGTAGCAACTAGAAACCAGCCCAAACCAGTCACCAGCCGACCCAGAAATGTCCCTCTCTTGGTAGCACGTGTTTTCTTTAATTTTTTACTTTGAGACATTTCCCCATGATTTTGAATCGAGAATGATTTTTTTTTTTTGTTATGAAAAGTCTATAATTTTCGGTTACTCCAGAAAAAAAAAAGAAAACAAAAGAAGTGTGCCCCGCTTTTATCATTTTCATTTTCTTCTTCAATAAAGGAATGCATGAATTCAAAACACACACTCACACACAAAAAGAGTTTGCAAGTCCATTCCTTTGTGGAGAACCGGTAGTGTGGGATCCAGACCTCCCAGAAGCTACTTCCTCCTGTTCCGTAGCACTTCCCTAATTTTCAGCAATTTTTTTTTTTTTTTTTGTTGAGGGCAAACGTTCCCCTCACTCCCTTTCACCTGTTTTTAGTTATTGGTTGCATTGACCTTCTTCTTCCCTCCTACCTAACACATGCACGTTCTTCTTTGGAGCCTTGACAACCCTCAGTTTGCATGCGAACAAATGCAAAAGTTTTTTCCCCTTCAAGCTTTTTCTTTTTTTAGTTGAGCCGGTTCCCCTGGATCGTTTTCCTTTTTATCTCTGTCTCTCGTTTTCAAACAAAATCGACCAAGCTCAAACCAAGCAGGTAAAGAGGCAGCATGGCGGTTGAGGTAGGGAAAAGTAGCTGGCTTGACCCTTCTTGTGCCCCAATCACAGGCAGAGAAAGTCCTCCAGTTCAGCCAGGAGACTAACTTAACTGCCCTGCTGCTGGAGGCTAAAGAGCTGGAGGCCCGCGTCATCATCCTGTCTGCCAGGTGAGATGTTACGCCAGTCGCACACACATATTTAATCAAATGTTAACTCCTAAATATAGGTGCATTGGACGTTTATATCTGGCTAAATCTATTTGCTGACATGGATGTTGTAACATGACTTAAAAATATTTAGCTGTCATTTGGTAAAGCTAAATAAGAGCTTATTTATGCACCTGTAAACACACCTAAATCCGGTTGGATTATGCAAGAGGAAGCTGTTTAATTCCTGCGACAATAAAACACCCGAGTGAGGTTGCCTGTTGAATGCGGCACAGTTTTTACAGCTAACCCCATTCCTTCATCAATAAATTTGACAGGGAAACCATAATGTTCCCACACCAGTGATTCAAATGACATAGAAGTTCCAAGTTCCTCCTTTCCTTTCAGAACATGTTCTGTGTGGACTAAAAGTGTCAACAACTTTTCTTCTTCTTAAATCTGTCCGCGGAACCACGTGCATCCCGAACTGAAAATAACAATCCAAACAGATGACGGATCAATTATGAACTGTAGCATCACAATTTCGAACTACTAATTGTCCTTTGCTCGTAGACAACTGCCCGTTCATCTTTTATCTTTTTTTTTTTTTTTAAATGCCCTTTTTAGCTTAAAAAATAGTTTTTTTATTTCAGAATTCCTTGCTTTCCCCCACTAAAACAGAGAAACTTCTGTGACAAGTTAATGTCTCATGGAAACCATTTTCTGCCCAAAATCGTGCCTTATTTACAAAGGTAATTATCAGGTTGATTAAACTGTCTGAAGAAATCCAAGAATGAACTGTATTGGGTTTTTAGTCGATGAAGCTTTCAGAGATGGAAAACTTGGATTGTAGCACTGTGGCAAAGACATTCGACCCTCAACCACTTCCTAGATGTGGCAACCCTCTGTTTCACCTTGAAACATCTAAATTAACTGCATGTGAGAGTGGTTGTTTGTCTCTGTTTAGGCCTTGAAACGAAATAATGGCCAATCTGAGACATACATCATTTCTGGCCCGACAGACAATGGGACATGCCCCAGCACCTCTGTGTCCTTGAACTGGATTAAAAAGGGACATAGAAATGTGACACGAAGAATCAAATATTTACTAAAACAAAGACAGTAAACAGGAATGCGGCTGTCATGTACAGTAAATTCCAAGCTTTGCGCCTGTAAACCATCTATTTTGGGCAACATTTTTTCAAACTTTTGTTTGATTTAGTTTTTAAATGTGACAAATATTTATGATCAGACACATTGGAGTTGTTGTCAGAATGACATCAAAAAGAGCAGATTGTATTGGGACTAAATATTGTGTTGTTCATGAAATGAGAAATACACACTTACTGTTTGACAACAAGTAGAGTCAATATGAACCACTTCATTAGCAGATAAAAATCAATTCAATTTTTCAGCTGCTCTTTCTTGTAATGGCCGTAATTGATCCAGTTTTTTGAAAACTGAATACAGTATACTGTTGCAGCCATTTCTGCTGCCACGTAACACTCTTTACTCATTCTAAGGGATTGCCACACCACAAGCTACAACAGGCTAATAAAGGCATTTGTAGAACAATAAAGAGGTGGTATTGAGCTTTCATGGGGTACAATTTTATCCCAAAGCAACATGATACCTTTTATTAGCTCCGAAATACAATATTCACTGGGGAAAACACATACTTATTCGGTTTTACTTCCAGTTTTTGACACTGATTTCCCCTCTCTTGCACCCCACTGAGTTACACCCCCTGCATGCAACTAAATCTTGTTTAATGTTATAAATACGGTGTAAAGCACATAAAATTAGCAAAGCTGGTGTAAAATTCTTTATCTTCACATTAACCTGCATGTACAGTACATGTAATTGGAACTCCTTGTTGAGGGGTATGGATCGAGTTTGAGCAGAGTATCTGTACTAGAACACTTGATGCTTATGTTATGATGTGGACATGACAGAAAACAAAAGGTGTAGCAAAGAAAAATGGATTGAATAGTATCTCAAGAATGGATGGGAGAGCTCGCAAATTTTTCAAGCCTGCAGGACAAAATGAGAAAAACATTTCAAATATGTTTTTGATGTGGGAAAAACATCCAATGATAAAAACCTCCCAAAAGAACCACCGAAAAGATTTTTGGCACACAAACCCTGCCCCGCTGTAAAAACACCAGGAATGTAAAGACTTCAAGACAAAATAAAGAGAAGGTAGTTGATGGTCTTTATTAAGCTAACGGTCTTGTAGTCAAACATTCTAGCAAATAGTATACTAGCATAATCTGGTAAAACTATGCTACTGCAAGATTGCTCTGCACTGGAAGTTTCAATCGTTGCTAATTTTGAACAGCCATTCATTTTTTTTTTTGTCATTGACAGACATCCTTTCCATTTGAAAAAAAAAAAAGTGGGTATGGGCATCATCAAATAAAGTCCATGTTGAACATTAAGCTGTGAAAATGCACACTTTTTATGTAGAAACAAATCCTTTAAGTAGGTTCAATTGTTGATGAAGCAAAACATCTGGCATGGTTTTTAAAAAAATCAAACATATGTGTATGTTGGTTGATGTTCGATAGTTTTTTCTTTCCTGGTTAAAGCCTTAATGAGTTTTTCTTTTAAATGGGCTCAAAAGACAGTCTGATTACCACAAAAATTTAATTTTAGGAATCTAAAAACCTTGAGACGCAATACGATCCAGATCAGTCAAAGTAGCAATCTTAATGATACTTAGATTCCATTTGTATTATAATTTGCAGCACACTCTACATACCGCATTTTCCGCACTATAAGGCACACCTAAAAACCTTATATTTTCTCTAAAGTCCACGATGCGCCTTTTAACTCGGAGCGCTTTATATATGGATTAATATTGAGCTACAACAGGTGTCGCAACTGCGGTAAGCACCCGCCGACTCCATTTCCCCCGTAGAAGAAGTAGTGCGCGGTGGATGCTGGGATATATGAAAGGGCGTCTCATTTCCATTTGTGTGTTTGTGTAAAGACCCGAAAATGGCTCCTACAGAGAGATACTGTTACACCGCAGAGTTTAAACTTAAGATGATCGGTCACGCAGTAGAACACGGGAATAGAGCCGCTGCGAGAGAGTTTAACATTAACGAATCAATGGTGAGGAAGTGGAGGAAGTGGAGGAAGCAAGAGGATGCGCCGCGCCAAGTAAGTAAGACTTAACAGAGGGCAAAGTTGAACAGCCTTTACTGTAGTGCCTTATATGTGGAAAATGTTTTTAAAATTGTCATTTATTGAAGGTGCGCCTTATAATGCAGTGTGCCTTATAGTGCGGAAAATACGGTACTGGTTTTTCATACTTGGTCAATAAAATGGTGCTATGAAAACAGACAAAAGTGTATTGAATGTAAATAATAAAAATGTTTGATTAAGTTAATGTTTTTAACTGGAGAAGAAGCTAAAATACTCAATAAGACAGACTTCTTATAATACTGTATCTTTTCTGTTCAATGACATTTTCCAGCGAGGAAGACGCCGCTGCGGTGTACAAGGCTGCTCGCATTCTCAACATGACAGGCTCGGGCTACGTGTGGCTGGTGGGCGAGCGGGAGATGACGGGTAAAGCCCTGAGTGAGGCACCAGACGGTACGTTTATCAAGCATTGATCAGTATTGACCTAAAATTTATGCAGAAGCTGAGCACGACACAGAGAAATTAGAAGTGAGTCATGTTGCAAATTTAACTGAAAACTGGTTTGCTGTGTGTTGACCTTTTGAATGTTCAAACATTACATCTTTTAATGTGCCTGCATTTAATTTTTATGTCTAAATGTGTTAATAATGTCTAAACTAAACTAAAATTCACATTCAGTTCTGATAATGTTATGGTTTTTAACAAATTCAAGTTTTTGAGCAGAATTCTGAAAAAAAAGGATGTTGCTTCAATCTATTTTTGTCCCTGCTCCCTCACACGTTTCACACTTTTCATGTCCCTGTGGTTAAAATGTCAACCGTCTCCCCTTTGGGATTTAACACAAACAGTCCCAGAGGAGCAGTTGTTGTCCTGTCTGTTTCCAGTATTTTCCACATCTGTTGCAGCTTCTGTTCACAGAGCAGGTTACAGTCAGAAAAAGAAGCCTAGTTTGCATTGTTGAAGGAATTGGTTTCAGACTGATTATGTGTGTCTGTGTGTGTATGTTGACATGTTTTCAAAGCGTTTTCTAAATTGTAGTGGCAATGAGTAATCAGCAGATTAATTCCCTTCGTATTTTTCTTAGAGATGAGATTTAAAGACATGCTTTTAAAGATCAAGAAACCTATATATGACATTAGATTGTGTGCAAAACTCCTTTTTTCTCATTGAAAAAGAGCCTGAACATGCAGTGTTTGGTCATTTCTGTGGTTGGCCTGGTTACAGGTCTGATCAGCCTCCAGCTCATCAATGGGAAGAATGAATCAGCTCACATCAATGATGCGGTGGCTGTGGTGGCCCAATCCATTCAAGAACTCTTCGAGAAGGAAAACATCACAGAGCCTCCAAGAGGATGTGTTGGAAACACCAACATCTGGAAAACAGGCCCACTTTTCAAACGGTGATTTGATTTTAAATAAGTATCAAATGTCTTAACATATCTATTAACAAATATGTATATATGTGTGTATAATTAAGACCTGCAACTTCGTGTGTGCAGCTATCACATGCGTGTGACAAGTAGTTTTCTCACGTAAAGCAGGCCTTCACACCAGAGGGGAGATCGGGCCTAAAAAATCCAGCCCGACCCGACCCGAGCCCGACCATCAACTTGATTTGCGGGCCCGAAACAAGCCCGAAATGGGGGCTGAGGGGGTGGGTTTTTTTATAAATAGGAACATTTTCAAGAACACGTTTTTCAATGAAAAAAAAAAAAAATCACATTATAGTACCCCTGACGCGCTTGTCTGTGATGGCCTGCTTAGCGCAAAGAGGAGGGACGGTCTTTGAAACAAATGATAAAATAGATCTTTGAAGATCATCACTTTTGCCAGTCCAGCTGTTTAAATGCCTACTCAGCGTCAAGGTGCCAGTCTTTTTGCTCTCATATGAAAGCAAAGCGCCACATTGACCACATTCAGCGAAGCCAATGCAAGTTTCTGTAGCATTTTGAACAATACATTTGAATCTTTTCCACACCTCACTCTTACCGGTACGTGTTTGTCTTTTCAGTTCTCCTGCCTTTAGTTTATCCTTAACTTCTTTGCTCCTTCATATCGGGGATATCAGTTCAAAATAAATAAAATAAAGACGTGCGCAGGGGAGGATTACCAAAATAAGAGGAGGCGTTCACGTACGCAGAGCATGCGCTGGCTCTGCGGATTCTGTTTGGTAGTTAAACATTACTTCTCTGTTTTAACCAAATGATTAATTTTGTAACAAGTATTCCTTAGTTTAGTACCCACACCTCATTTTAGTTTACATTTTATAAACATATATTAGAAAAAAAAAAAGTCAGCGAGAGAGAAGCCCGAGCCCGACCCGAAGTAATGAATGACATTTTTAGGGCCGACGGGTCGGGCTCGGGCTTAAGAGCTTACCTCTACTTCACACACAATGCCACAAATGGCATCAACCCAGTGTAAATTCATGGATAGTGTGAAAATAAAATAGAAAACTGTAAATATGCAGCTGGTTGATGTTAAAGCGCCCCGCTTCAACATCAGCTAATTCAGATCAGGCTAAAGCTATAAAAGCATCCATTGAATTGTTTATGGCAATCGAAGTCCATCTTCAGTCGAACTGTTTGTGCGGCTATTAGTTTTGTTTAGTGTTTAAAGTATTTTTTACAGAATAATATTTCATAAGTTTGTTGCTTGTTTGAGTATTTTAAGTTATCAAGCACGACTTTGCATTTGTTTTATTTTTGCGATTGTATATTGTTAAAACATATACCGTAGTTTGTCTGTTAAGAAATGGGCAAATAGTTTTGCATTTGGTTTCAATGAAACGTGACATCAAAACCGAGGTAAATAGATAACCATAATTGTTGTGTACTGTTACATCACACAGATACGTACGCATTAAACATGGCTGATTCTATCTAAAAGTTAGCTAAAACTCTGAAAATCAGTAAAACAAGATAACAGTCTATATCACAAAAGAAAAATCTTGTGAAATCAAGAAAATTATTATTATTATTTTACTCTGGTGGCAATTATGAAAAAAAAAAGTCTTTTATAAGTGTTTCGCAAATGTTCACTCTCATTGATCACCAATATTCTGTTCTCGACACATTAAAGAAAAAATTTGTTTTGGCACACCTGCTGAATACCGAGTTGAGTAATTTGTGTCTGAACGATATCATTCTCACAGATAAAACAAAACTCTTTAGAAGAGCAGATTGACATTAATTAAAAACTTTTATTTGCTTTGCACAGGGTGTTGATGTCATCTAAGTATCCAGAGGGCCTGACAGGACGCGTTGAGTTCAATGACGATGGAGACAGGAAGTACGCCCATTACAGCATTCTAAACTACCAAAAGTCTCGCTTCATTCAAGTCGGTATCTACAATGGAACACAGGTAGGCTGGAGGTCTATTTCATTTAAAATTCTTCTGCTACAGATCTGCAAATGTTTTGTGAAGTCAAATACATCATGCCTTCGAATACAACTTCAAGTAGTTTTTAACGGGATTCTTTTATAACCTTCATAATTTGGACAAAAATTCAATTTTATTTGTACAGCCCAATTTCACAAACCATTGTCTTTCAAGGCAAGGGGCAGTGTACACCCCGAACAGGTCACCAGTCTGTTACGGGGCCACACACATATAGTCATACACTCAAACTCAATCCTAGGGGCAATTTGGCACCGGCCAATGAACCTAACAAGCATGTTTTCGGAGAAAACCGGAGTACCTGGAGAAAACCCACCCAGACACAGGGAGAACATGCAAACTCCTCACAGAAAGGCCAGTGTTCCAAGCCACATACCCACCCAGGACTCGAACCCATAACCTTCTTGCTGTAAGGCCACTGTGCTAATCACTGCACCACCGTGCCGGCTGGCCTAAGATGTGTGAAGCTTAACTAACTGACCTTTCTGTGTGGAGTTACTATTTTCTTCCCAGTGTACGCATGGGTCTTTTCTAGGTGCTCCCGTTTCCAACCACCCTCTAAAAAGGTACATGTCATGGTTGATTGGCCAATGAGAAGTTGCCCCATGCTGTGCTTGAAAAACCTTTAGCCACTGTGGCTGATCCAGTTTAATTTTTATTAGCCACATTAAATTTGCTTTAGCCACACATTCTTTTTCAGTTATGGTGCGCTCTGCGTCATAACGTGTTAGTTGGTGGTTAACAATAAATGTACTCACGCTTTTAGCTTTGTTCTAAACGAATCTAGTGTGATTCATTGCAGAATGTGTAATTTGATGAATATTAATAAAATCTATGACTTCTACTGGCAGTTCCGTATGATTATTTAATAACTTTATAACCAGGGTCTCCCATCCTGAAATGATTTATATCCACTTTAACCGTAGAGATCATGTCCTCTTCTAATATTTCTTCTCTTAAGTTAGAGCAAAAGTATGCCTTTTAAAGATTTGCCATTCTTTTTTCTTTCTGAATATATTTTTTATTATATTTTATATAATAAATATATATTTTTGTAATATTATATCCATCCTTTATATTCATGGAAATATCCATCTATATTAGAAATGATTGTTTATTACTTGTTTATATTAGAGATTCCTGGACCTGTTGCATTGCTTTCACTAAAATTTTCACCTATTTCGGTGTCATGGAAACATTTTTCTCCCATAACTTACATTAAAACTGCCCCCTTCAAAAGATTTTAGAGGGATCCTTCACAATTTTAGGGGAATTCCAGAATCCCCTCATTAGTGGAAGCTCTGTTCTGATATAAAAAATGACAAGATGATGAGTCTCAATATGAAAAGTTCAACTTTATTAAAAAGAAAAAAGCAAAACATAAAAACTAGACCTACAGTATTTATGTCCAAATTAGACCAAGATCTTTTACAACGTTTAATATCTTGACACTTTTGTAAATGAAAGATCCTTTTTCATTTAACTTTGGATTTATTATTTAACTTTGCACATTAATGTTGCTCTGAACATTGAAAACCTGTAGCTCAACCAAGGCTGGTAGCCACAAATCAGGGATTCCTACCCTTGCCAATGTCAGAACAGTGGCCATTTAGGCAATAATGGCTTCCTTTGCCGCACCATAGGCATTTACGATTGCTGTTTTGAAGTCTTTCTTCACTCGAGGCCTGGCAGCTGCGTCTTTGTGATCGCCATTTTTTTCATCCTTTCATGTCTTTTTTTTATTATTTCTTGAAGCACACCTTGTCAATGGTGACGACAATGGTTTTTTCGCCTCTATGCAGACTGGTCTCCATTAATTTTTAGCTAAGAAAAGTCCTGGAACCACTTGGCCTGAACAGATCGCTTTCTTTGAAATTTTCCTCTCAGCTGATACATTTTCTTTGTGTTGATTAAAGCTTGAGATCGAAACACACCTGGTACAATTCTACCAGAGCGATTGTGACTCGCAAATGTTACTGATTTTATTACAGGACACCCAATTGATTGTTGATTCATATTGAAACAGATTTGCCACAGACCGGTGGAGTGGCTAATTATGCAGAATTTCAATTAGCCACGCTAAAATAGAATTTGTATTTGCAAACGTGGTGACTGATTAGCATGAGCATAGCCATATATGAGTGTGTGAATGGTTGTCTGTCTATATGTGTGGCCTTGTAGCAGACTGGCAATCTGTTTGGGGTGTATCCCACCTAAAATCAACTAGCCTAGGTATGGGGGATCCCCATAACACCGTTAGAGATTAAAGAACTGAGAGTTCTTGTTATGAAGAGTTCTAAATAAATTCTTAGAGAATTATTCTTCATATTCTGAAATGTAACATTCCTATTCCATCTTTGGAGTTTGCTCTGCAGAAGCCAAAAATCACCAAAGCAGTTGATGGCATGTCATCATGAAAACCTCTTGTCACTGCTCCGAATTACAGTTATTGATTGAAATTTAAATAGGCCAGACAGATTGAAGGGTCTGCGACGATCAGCTTTTTTGTTTTCTGCCAGTAAGTTTAATAAGTCCACCAAAACCCTCGGGTGAAATACATGAAACAGATGCAATAAATACAAGTGTAGCTGAGGTTATATAAAGCTGAGTCATTAACAATGCTCGCCTGTGGAGTCTCATCAGCAACATGCCTTATGCTAACACTCACCTACAACACTGCATATGTTTGACGTCCCTGCAGGTGGTAATGAACAATCAGCGGAAGATCATCTGGCCCGGTGGAGAGACGGAAAAACCTCAAGGCTTCCAAATGTCCACTCGATTAAAGGTAGGGTGCCTTCACGTTGCCACTGCTAAGCACAAGACATGTCAGCACAAAAAGCGCTGAACTGAGACGACAGGCTTAAATTGGATAGCCTGCTGATATTCCTCCCTCGCATTGGAGTAAAGCTAATATGTGTTCATAAAGCAGCACTGATTTATTCACTATGACTTTTATCTCTTCGTATCAATCATCATGCAGGCAAAGAGCCACACATCTCTGACCTCATCTGTCAGGTTTTGTGTGTCCATACGTATCAAGCTATTGGTGGATTTGGAGGGGTATATCTTGTCATTGCGAAGGGTGCCGCAATGAATGCCGCTCTCTTCACAAAATAAACAGCTGTGTGTCCCATCTGTTATAGATAGTGACCATACACCAGGAGCCGTTTGTGTACGTGAAACCTACAATGCCGGACGGAACCTGCAAGGAGGAAATGACATTAAATGGAGTCTTAATAAAAAAGGTTATCTGCACTGGGCCCAATGAGACCATCCCAGGTAACACATCAGGGACGTTTCTATTATCAATGTGCTTTCAGTGCATTCGCCACCACAGGAGATGCATACATATATATGCAGTAGGTATCTATATACGTATGCATGTGGTCATCCAGAATGAGTGGTTGTAGGAGGAGCTGAATGTGCTGGAGTGATTGTGTGGTCTTATGGGAACCATTGTGCCATACATTTGTTCAGTCTGCGTGCGCCGCCTGATTTAGATCGAAACACACCAGGGATAATTCTACCAGAGAGATTGTAACTCGCAAACATTACTGGTTTTATTACAGGACGCCCAATCGTACCGCAGTGTTGCTACGGTTTCTGCATCGATCTCCTGATCAAGTTGGCCATGACTATGAACTTTACCTACGAAGTGCACCTGGTGGCTGATGGAAAATTTGGAACTCAAGAACGGGTTTGTTTGATTACATTGTTCACAATTCACTTCAATATTTTTCATTTATTTAATCTTTATCTTACTAAAGTTGGCTATAAAGAATTGAGATGACAAGCAGGTACAGATTGTGTCAGGGTTATAAGGGATGTGGAAGGAGGAGTACCCAATTGCAGAACTTCAAACAAGGTTTATTAACATAATTCAGGAAAGTCTGTAAAACAAATAGCACAGGATTAACTCAAAGTTTCAAAAGTTCAAATAATAACAAAGTTCAAAATATGGTCAGGCAACAAGGGTGACCTAGCTGGAAAGGAATAGTAAGACCCAACAGGGAAGTCTGGGGTGTCTGCCCTTAAATAGATGGTGAAGTGCACAGCTGTTTGGAATCAGGAATCTTCCATAGGTGACCCCAATTAGGTTGATTAGGAATATCCATGGCTCCCTCTGGCAGCAGGAGAGGGAATCCTGACAGATTGTATATAAAATAGTTTATAGTAGAGTATAAGATAGTACAAGAAAATGTAAAATGATGAAACATCTTACTTAATAGTTAAATAATACCATTTTATACATGACATATTGAGAAATGAATATGTTTTACAATAGTAAAAATTATATTTTATAAACACACACGTATTATGTGCTTGCATGTAAGGTCACCAACCCCAAAGTTGTCCATTTTGGAGACATCACGAAGGCATAGATAATGAAGTACAGACAACTCTGTATTTTTTACATTTTTTGATTTGATTCAGTGGCGCGAATAGCTTTGTACCTCATTAGTGTGTGATGTCAGAAAAAAAACGGCTAGTCTTGGAGCAAAAGTAAAGAGAAGATACTGCATCAGGAAAAGCTAAAACCCCACTCAATTCAGGCTTTTACCTAGAAATAAAGATAAGGACAGTGTTAAAAATGTATCAGGTGGTGTAAGTGTTATGTTGATGATAGCAGGTTGTTTCCCTCTGAGAAACAAGTGGATTTTATCTGTATACGTGTGAGTGATGTAATCTGTTAATCCTAAAAGCAGAAAAACGGGTAACTCACCACTAATGAAGTGTGCAGAGACAATATGGATGTTATCCAAATGTTTACCTGTCAACTTTTGACCCAACGCTGCAATCTAAAGACGCCTTTGTTTCTTGGACAATTCGAACCATTTTTCGCACAAATTTATCATTATAGTTGTCAGGCAATAGTAATGCATCTCCTCATCTCGATCAGACCGATTATGACAACTCAGTACACAACAGTAGTTGACCATTTTTTAATTTGAAAACAAGAGAATTGACATTTGAGGTGCTGGCGTGTTGTTTGTTTACATCTATTTCCAGGTTGATGACGTCATGTGAAAACTAATAAACTGTCGTTTTAAAATATCGTTTCCTTTCTTCCGCTCCAAGATCAGCCGATTTTTCTGCCACATCACGTTTATGACGTGGAACACTAATGGAACATTTGAATAGCACCCTAAGATGAAAAAAATGGGAAAAAAAAACTTTATTGTCGATAGACTCTCACCAATGGATGCCTTCCTATAGTCCGACTTCCGGGGTTTTGTTATGTGGTTGTAAGCGCTCCATAGTATGTAAACTTTGAATATGACCTGTTTAAACTCCTACTCGTCACATCTCCACACCATTGCTGTATTTCTTTTTGTCTCTCCTGTTCTGCATTGAATTTAAATTGAGGAAAGCATTTTCACACATCATTTACCATCTGATGACTCCTTGTTTTGGCAGAAATCGTTCATTTTCATCCAAGCTCCTGGGAGAGAATCTGTCTTTGTATAAGTAAAATAGGACACATGCTAGAATCAGCTAAAAATAAACCTAACCTTGGAAACGCATAAGTGGGACACCTTTCTGGATGTCTGGAACGTGTCCTGGCTGTCTTATCTTGTTTTACCATGCAGTGAATAGTGAATAAAAGTTCCCTTTCCAGGGTGAGGTTTGTCATGTGTACACAGTATTTACTCAACAACACACTATTAATCACACTGTCCCATGTCTTCAAGAGAAAATGTCAAATATCTACTAATTTATTGTGATACATTTAGACGTGTCTCTTCAAAACTATAAAATTACTTATTTGTATGAACTTTATTTTTGCAAAAACAAATAGACAAAAAAGAACATTTAATTTTTTGACAAAGACAATGCATGGAGGCTCAGAGAGGTCAACCATCAAGCTATAGAAGCTGTAAGACTTAATTAGAAATCAAAAATTTCTAATTAATAAACAGCAAAAAGTACATTACAACCTGAAAAAAAGAAAATGTCTTTCCAAATGGATTTTTTTTCTGGGTCTGATGAGTGGAGTTGTGGTAACAAAGACAAACCATAGTGTTCTGCCTCATAATCATTATGTAGGATTAGCAAAAGTGTAGCATGAGTCCAAAGGCTTCCTAGGCTAATGATACTTGTTAGCATAAAAGAGGGGGGTTGAGCGTGAGACAGAGTTCATTATTAAATCAAACGACTGTGTAGAAACAAATGTTTCTCACAACGGAGAGAGGATACATGGCAGAGGCAATTTAATGCCTGGTTGGAACATGTGCATTCATCGGTTTTGACTGTATAGACTTTAGACTTTATGCAGCGAGCTGAATTTAGGAGTCTGACTTCTGGAATTCTCCAATGGTTTGTTTGATTTTTAATTTGAAGGATTTCCTTTAATCAATTGTCTCACTTAATCAATTGTCTTGTTTGACACCCTGCATTTATTGAACTTATTTAATGTCCGAGGAAATAATACTTTTTATTTTTTATGTAATTGTTACCCACCAAACCTTAAAAACAGTGTAGAAAACTTCAGACATTGCATTATTACTCACATGCACCTGCACATGTGAAGTGAACCATTCTAAATACCTGCGTCTTGCAGGTATTTTGATATAAAAACAAACATTTGGTACGTTTTCTTGCACTTTTATCTCAGCTTAGCTCAAATTCTTAAAAGCTTGAAAGACGACAGCCGGGGGATTGGTAGTTGTTAAGTTTACACCTTCTTTTCTGGCTTTTCAGGTAAACAACAGCAACAAGAAAGAGTGGAATGGCATGATGGGGGAGCTCCTTGGAGGCCTGGCTGACATGATTGTTGCACCACTGACTATAAACAATGAACGAGCGCAGTATATTGAGTTCTCCAAACCTTTTAAATATCAAGGGCTCACAATTCTTGTGAAAAAAGTAAGTGGTAAATTGATTGGGGGAAAAAGTGGATCCAAAAGATTCAGGGAAGGAAGGCATTAACGTTCCAGGCATGTAATTTTTTTAAATGAGAATGATATATATAACTTACATCTCAAAAAAGTATCTTGCTAATGAATTTACAAGAAACTGGATCAATTGGTTCCGAATAACTCCTTGATACTGTCAATTTATCAACACTGCAAAGTTGTTAAGGAAAAAAAATCCTTTGTACAAGGACATATTAGTATTTTATTTTCTATTTTTAACGTAGAAAAAACAAGCAAAGGTGGCTATTACCAATGGATAACCATCAATGATGTATGTGTTTTTAGGAAATCCCTCGCAGTACGCTGGACTCGTTTATGCAGCCGTTCCAAAGCACACTGTGGCTGTTGGTGGGTCTTTCGGTGCATGTGGTGGCGGTGATGCTTTACCTTCTAGACCGGTTCAGGTACAAGAGGGACCTGTTTGTCTTTGTGTGTGTGTAGATGTAGAATCAGTGTTTCGGTGTGTGTTTGTACATGAGCTCCTGAAAGCTGCAGATCTTCCTCCCGTGTAGGCAATGTGACAGACACAGGTGAAGATTGGCTTGGATCATCCCACTGCTGTGTATGTGTGCTCTTTCTTTTAGCCGGTTTCCTTTCCAAGGACTTTCTATGTCTCGCTTTGCTCACTCATGTTTAGTTCCCGTCTTTGGCTGTGGTCGCCGGGGTTTTCCTTCTCAACGCGGTGTCAGTAATTTCTCATTTCATCCTCTTCCACCCTTCCAATTTCTTCCTTCTAGTCCATTTGGAAGATTTAAAGTAAACAGTGAAGAAGAAGAAGAAGATGCCCTCACCTTGTCATCTGCCATGTGGTTCTCCTGGGGGGTGTTGCTGAACTCTGGAATAGGAGAAGGTGAGACAGTATACTTGTCGAGCACTTTGAGGCATCAGTTCCTACTGAATATCCGGATGCTTATTAAATAAATAGACCCACAGCAAATAGCGTTGAAAGTATCTTCTCGTGCAAAACAACAATCTATTCTCATTGTTTCTGATGCACAAAAAAAAAAAGAATTTGGGTTTTGGGACATCCATTACACAATTGTGTGAAAAGTTGCTTATTCATAGAGCTCTATATCAAACTAGGAGCTGTGAAGCCCTGACTGTTGCTCATTTCCTAGCCTGTTGTGAAAATGCACAGACTCTACCTCCTGATTGACCTGCCCCATGCTATGCCCAATTCATAAAGGAATTGTGAAATGACCAGGAGGAGCATTGGGTGAGGGCAACATGTGTAAAAGGATTTCTGTTAAATAAAATGTGTCTTCATTGTAAATTACAACATGGGAACAATAAACAGAAAATTTTAGAAAAAGTCAAAAGCCAAGGAACATTAAAGATCAGCGTAACTACAGTAATTAGACGTCAGCTTCTGAGAACCGTCAAATTGACGGTGGTGGTAGTTCTAGTGTAAAACGCACCCACAGGAAGGAGAATAATGTGATAACAAGAGAACAACAAAGGCAATGCTCAGGGAGGAACCATGAGATTAGTAGACAACAACAACAAAAAAGCTAAAATCATGTTACATTTAAGATAAGGCAGATACTGCAAGATTACAACTTGCAAAGTAGAAGTATTCCTGGTCTCCTGGTCAGATTGAAAATTCAATGAGAGAAATGTTCTTCTCAGTGAATTTTTCAGAAAATTAAGCCGAGGTTTTGTCAGCGGACTTATTCTTAACACAGACTGTATAACTTGACCTTTTTACATACCAAACTACAAACGTGATCGGACTTGTGTTTGATGTTATCTTTGTTCATTGACTGTCTGGACGTTTTCCACTCGCTTCAATTGTTAGCTAATGCCCACAATCCGGGACCCAGTCACTAAAGTCAAATTAAATTAAGCAGAAGCACAAGGTGCCACCAGCCCAATGCCACAAGCTCCTTGTGAAGAATTATATAAACCTCTGAGGACTATAAATCAGCCATGTTCGAGTTACTTTTCATCTAGACAGGTTTGAGTGAAGTTTGTCTGGCAGGAGTTTGTACCTCTTGCTTCAAAACAGGTCATTATCATCATGCATATTTATTTCCCATGTACTGTATTGGACTTTATTTCCGACTGGTTGTGAGAGATAAAGCACTTAATTTAGAGGCTTTCAGAATTTTAAATGGGGCAGGTGTCGTAGATTAATATACTGAGTTGAGAACTTGTCATACAGGTGCGCCCCGTAGCTTCTCAGCGAGAATCCTTGGCATGGTGTGGGCTGGCTTCGCTATGATCATTGTGGCTTCCTATACTGCCAACTTGGCTGCCTTCCTTGTGTTGGACCGGCCTGAGGAGCGCATCACTGGCATCAATGACCCGAGGGTGGGTGACGGAAACATTAATTTGAACAAAATTGACACAAAAAGTGATAGCAGTCAAGCAGTTAATCCACTTTTTTTTTTTACTCATTCATTTGTGTCCTGTTCGTACAGCTGAGAAACCCATCAGACAAGTTTATCTACGCCACGGTAAAACAAAGTTCTGTGGACATCTACTTCCGGCGGCAGGTGGAGCTTAGCACTATGTATCGCCACATGGAGAAACACAACTATGAGAGTGCTGCCGAAGCTATCCAAGCTGTGCGTGACAAGTGAGTCTCGGCCAAGGCGGGCCGACCAGAGCAAGTGTCGGCCAGCTGCTTGATCCACCATGCGCATAGACTAGGGTCAATCCCATTATCTCAGGGGGGAGGGACATGGACCTCTGGACCAGATGGAAATGGCAGGCGTTACTGCGAGGTTCTCTCTGATTCAGGTCCATCACCCAGTCAAAACAGTTGTTCAGGGATAGTAAGAGATGTGGACGTGTCAACAAACAGCGACACCAGTGTGAGGTTGAGCTAACATTGAGTCTAGGAGCACCCTTTTTCAGGTTGTATCCAGAGGAACATCTTTGAGAATGAGGGAATCCAATGGGGGACGCGCCCTCACCCATCTGGCATTGGATTCTCTTTGGGCCATAAGCAGCGGTAGCGATGGCTGGTAAACGCTGAATGACACACACGATTTGGTGTGCGAGAGAGAAAGAGCGGGGTGGGAGCCGTAAATGTGTATGTATATCATTGTACTGTTGCACCGTAACCCCTCCTTCCCCTCCTCCTCCTTCCTTACTCCTCCAAATCCTCCTCCCCCTCCGTCCCTCCCGTCCCCCCACAGCAAGCTGCATGCTTTCATCTGGGACTCTGCGGTGCTGGAGTTTGAAGCCTCGCAGAAGTGCGACCTGGTGACCACGGGAGAGCTGTTTTTCCGTTCGGGCTTTGGCATAGGCATGCGCAAGGACAGCCCCTGGAAACAGAATGTGTCCCTGGCCATTCTCAGGTCTGTCCCAGCGGAAGCTGCATTTCTCGTATGACTCTTTCTTTTTTTACGTTTGTTTCTTATCAGTTGGATTTTCTGGTCACGTATTGACCATTTTAAGCCATCAAATTCATTGCCTTATGTTACATCTCTTTCTGTATCTCCCCTTTCTTGCTCTGTTTGTCTCTGTCTGGTTTATGTCTGTCTGTCAGTCCAACTGTCCTTTATGTCTTTTTCATTATTGTTGCTGTCTGGGAGTTCGCGGTTCGAATGTTCAGGCTTTTTTTTGGCATTTATTTTTTCTTTTAACTTTGCTAATTCTCTCCCCATTGTCCTCGACCCCCTGCAGTTCTCATGAGAATGGCTTCATGGAAGACCTAGATAAAACCTGGGTGAGATACCAGGAGTGTGACTCAAGGAGCAATGCCCCAGCCACACTCACCTTTGAAAACATGGCAGGTATGGCCCTTACGGCATAGAAACAAAGCGTTAAAAGTGATTGGACAAAAACTGCAGTGGTAAGGTACTGTAGCCCTTTTTTGTCCAATACCTTTACAATATAATTGTTTTAGTGTCACCGTGGGTGCTCTGTGGAAATGTGGCGTAGCGTATTATGTGCTGTGATTTTGTGCAGTCGTGGACTTTTATTAAAGTTGTGTGGTTTGCAGCCACTGGCGGTGGTAGGAGCTGCTTAAGAGGATGTGACCACTGAGCATTATAAGCACACAATGCATTAGTGCTCAGTGGGAGTGGCAAAAATAGAGACCAGCTCCTTACATGTTGTCTTTTTCTTTCTCTTTCCGTTCTTCTGTTCGTCTCCAACAGGAGTATTCATGCTAGTTGCTGGAGGGATTGCAGCAGGGATCTTCCTTATTTTTATTGAAATCGCTTACAAGCGCCATAAAGACGCCCGCAGGAAGCAGATGCAGCTGGCCTTTGCGGCCGTCAATGTTTGGAGGAAGAACTTACAGGTAGGAGCAATTAGCCGAGCCTGCTTAAATGCAAGGTAAAGGGAACCAAAACCAAGTTTTTACAGATTCCCACCCTTTTCACGATGGTCTTCTCTTACAATTCAAGATTGCTTTAAACTTTCAAAACAATTTGGAAAAACTCATCTTTGATACTTGCATATAATTCAAAGATTCCCAACTGGGTTAGGAAATTTCCCAAGGCCACCTGCGCCAATATCTCTTGTGTCTGCCTGCAGGACAGTAAGGAGGCCTCTGGAAGTCAAGCGGTGGCTGGGACACCCTCTTTAGTATGTAGCAGAGCTATTTCCACTCCCATGTCACCGCTTGCTGATAGAAAATTAATAAAATAAGTAGCCTTATCTCCCCTCACATGATGGAATTCCCAATTTGAAACTTCACAACCTTCATCCATGGCATGATGTAGTTATAAGCCGCTGCTGTGGTACTATAAGCTTCATAAGGTCATGTGATGCATCCACAGAAAGATTAGACAAGTATTCTACCAGGGCTAATATACAAATAGTTAAAAACAATGTTTACAGTACAGTTGGAACTTTGATTGTGCCACAATTGATTTTTTTACAGCCAGAAGCAAAACATACAAATAGAGCATAAAGAACAAAATCAATGCCCTGACACAACCATACTGCAGTGACCGTCCCAGCAATGCCGACATGCCGTAATTTTAAGGTACATTGCCGCAGTGCACAATATGTCCCGCTGCAGTCAATAATGTCAACTCCAACCTGTCAGTGAAGTTTGCATGTAAGAAGCTTGGAGTGACTACAATTTTCTGAAGAAGTTACCCATTTTAAAAAGTCCGTTCACACAAATTAGGAGAAATGCATCCTTTTCTGTTTGGATTTAGTCACACATTTAGAGGTTTCTCTTACTAATTTGCGTGAACATACTGATATCAGCTACAATCAAGCATGAGCAATAAGTTCCTTTGCTCGATTAATCAAGAACATGATTTGCCCCTGTACTTCTGCGCAATCAGTGCAGCTATAAGGCCCCATGGCATCTTTTTCTGACAATGCTTTACTCACCACCTGATTGAGTAGCTTGGAGGTACAAGGTTCCCCCACTTAACAGCAAATCACTCTGTGAGTCTGGGATGTGGCACCAGCAGCATGTCTGCTGTGCCTCTGTAAGTCTTGAATGTGTTTGTCCCTGCTGAAATCCAACAGTAGGGCCGGAAGAAGGTACAGTATGAAAATCATGAACGTCTGTAAGCAAATCTCTGTCCTTCTAATGGGTGTCTATCATCAAACTGACAACTATATGTAAATGTTGTGAGTGTCCTCATATGGATGTTTGTTCTTTAGGCGCAAAGCGCAGGCGATTGCATGCAGGGCAGCAGTGCTCAGAGAGGAGAGGGGTCACATTAAACTGCCTGCAGACCAGTGTAATTTATATCTATGCCAGTGATGATCATGTTGTTTGCACCAGTGAACATGGATGGCTCATGGTTGCTCACTCTGCTTATTGACCGTCACAGTCGGACCTTCAGCTAAAATAACTCACCCATAATTGTTACCACTCTTACAATAATGGCATCCAACACAAGAATCGCCGAGAGAGCTTGTAAAGTTCAACTGTTCTGCGTGAGTGATATTTTGAATTTAGACAGAATTATTTGATTATTTTCATTGATTTTTTTCTTCATGGATTGCGAAAAAGAACTTGTGATGGAAAATCTGATGTCACTGTTTATGTGGCCTCCTCCTCCCTGAACACAGCAAGTGTTTAAACCTGCAAACTCATTGTCAATATCATTTTGACTGCTTGTATATGTTTTCTATATAAATATGTGCTTACACTGCCTCAAGTTGGTGCATCACACAAAACATTGAGGGGTAATGTGCATGCACATTCCTTCAGGCATAAACATTATTTCAGAGAAGGTGCACGTCTGAATAAATCTGTTCTTACAGTAAATTTCTCATTCTGTGCAATATGGCATCATTCCTACAAACCATGAAACAGTCAAAGCCTTGAAACTTCTCAAAATTGTAGCTTTTTTTTTTTAAATCTTATTAAATCCAACTCTTTACTATTGATAATTTAGATTTTCTCATCTTACTGCCATTAGCAATTAGCTAAGCTAGTCAGGATGAGGTGAATTGATGAGACACAAATGCCCGCTGACACGTGAGTGACAGGCAAGAAAAGTAAATTAATAAACAAACCAAAAGCCCTGTAGTGGCAGACTGTCTAAAACCATCAAATTATGCACACAGTGACAAGCAAAGCAGGGATTTAATAAGGTTTGACGCATAAACAAGCAACAAAGAAAAAAAAAACTTCTTAACACTAAACAACAATTTAAAAAAAACCTTTGATTAGAAGACACCAGGGAGTAAGATGCTTTGTGAGCTAATTGTTTAGATGATAGAGGTATGTTAATCAAGCCAAGATACAGTTTTTACACTGAGCAATTTTGTTTTACACAAGGATTAATCCAGAATTTTTCACGGTTACAATTTTCCAATGGACTGTATTTTGAAAAAATAAGACAATAGAATGCCGAACAGGATATCCCACTGACTATGATGTTCACAGGTTACATTGTCATATGTAGTATGAACAAGGAACAGGTGAAAGAAAAACTGGAGAGGTAGAGGTTTTTCCTGGAAAGGAGAGGAATGAAAAGCAGGTGCAATGGGACTGAGTATGTGTGTGTGAATGAGAGGGATGCAAAAAGAAGAGTGAAGTTACAGGGTGAAGAGATAAAGAAGGCGTGAAGTGTAATAGAAGAGTAACAACTAAAATGGAAGAAAAAACTGTGGTGAGAGCCACGTTGTTTGTCTATAGGAAATGATAGAGGTAGATCTTAAGGTAGCAGCTATAAAGATACTGTGTTCCCCTTCGGGAGGGACCAGGACATCATAGAGACACAACATGTTGGAGGTTTTTGGGACAAAGTCAGACTACAAGTCAAATTACCCCACAACTACCTTCTGCATCTGTCTTACTTTTGTAAGAAACATGCTAGTTTAGCTAATGAGCTGGTTTTGTAGTATCAACTCATATTTGCGAGAGTTTCCAATGATCCATATGTATAACAACTGTCTAAGGTTTAAAAATCACCTAAAAATATTGGAAATATAATTGAGTGAGGGTTGTACTACAGTCTAGGTACTATACCAAAATCCCATAAAACAAAAGTCATACAAAAGGGTGATTGATACAGGCTATGCAAAGAAAAAAATAGTCAAATTATATATATATATAAGCAGAGGGAAGCAGTAGTGGTGCATATGGCAATACCAAGTTATGGCCACATCAGAGAAGTACCAAGACCTCAGGGAAGAGTTGGAGAAGGCTTGGAAAGGAAAGGGCACTCAGGCAGTGACCTCCAATCTAGAGCAGTGGCTCCAACAGATCCCTGCAGATACATCAGATATCTCAGTCCAGAAGAGTGTAGTACTAGGAACAGCAAGGATCCTGCGCTGAACCCACAAGCTCCCCGGCCACTGGTAAAGGACCCATGCTTGGAAAATGTGGAATTTATATATATATACAGTATCTTTGTATATATACCTTAGAAAATCTTAGAATACAGGCACCATATGAGTAAATAAATTAATTGGTTAAGCAAATTTAAACTTAAAGCTGGAACTTGGCTGATGGCACTGACTTGAATGACTTCTTACCTAACTTTGCAAACATTTAGCTATTGCTTTTCATATTTGACCAAATAAATTTTGACTTTACAATCTAATTCCACTGGTCTGAGACATCCAGATAGCTAGATTTGATTGATTTAAAAATTACTACCAACGTGAGATGCATCGTACCATTGTCTTCTGCTAATTCGGAGTTGGGTCATGAGAGCAACAGCCACCGTGGCCTCTTTCCATATCAGACAATGCAAAGCCAATTGCATAGCAGAGTCATTGTGTTAGAAAATGTCTTGTTGTAATAAGATGTCTGGATTTAGCACAGATTTTAAAATTAGATAAAGGTGTACGTCATCAAATAAAGACTCAAATCCCTTGTTTTATTCCTTGTGTTGACAGCTTTGCTCACTGCTTCATTGAGAACAATCGATGCCCACTTTTCTCATTTAAAGCAGATTTTACTCAGAAGTGCGCCCATCTGAACAAAAGAAAAACTGGTATCTTTTTAGAATGGCAACTGAGGCTCAGATGATGATCATGGTGTACAACGATGCCGGACTCTGGCAGTTCGCTTACATTTTTAACATAACAAAGGTGGTTGGTTGCTATGCATTGTGCAACGCCCATTTCTTGCTTCAACTGACGGTTCAGCATGCCCAGCATGGCCGGGACTGTGCACACGCAGCGCCTCATCAGGGCTCAGAGCGGCCAGGTTGCACTCTTTGCAATATAAAATGTAAAAGAAATGGGTGAAAATAGTAGGAGCTGATGTCACCAGGGCATTGATTTTAATTTTTTTTATATATGAAATACCAATACAATGCTTTGCTAACCATTTACTAACATGAGATATCATCTTCCAACAGGAAAAAAGATTTAATTCACTTTTTACCTTCAATAAATCGAGTATTTTCACTCACCAATCACTTTCATCAACACCTGCTGCCACCCAATACATGTCGCTGTGGTACTTTAGAGAAAAGAGGCGGTTGGCGGGATGAAGGTGACATAAATGCGCCCTGAACGAGCCAAGTCATGTGACCTGATGAAAAAGGATGTACTGCGGGCCAGTTCTGGCCAGAATTGATTTGTCATGCTATTTGTTTTGTGTTTAATTATTCTATGTTTTCCTCCCTTATTATTCTTCTCCATGTTTTTGGCATGTTGAAATTCACACCACACTGCCCTGCCCGCACTACAGGCCTCCCTTTTTGCTCAACAATCCACCACATGTTCTTTTTCCTCATCTTTTTTAGACTGCTTTTGTCAGACATAGCCTCTTTTAGTCATCTTTTGCTGATGTAATCTGGAAATCAGTGCCATAGCAACTGCAAAAAAAAGTTATTTTTCCTTGTATTGTTTTGCACATGATTTCCTGTAGAAACATGGGTTTGCTGCCACAGTAGATAGCCATTCCAGCTGTTCTTTATCTCCAAATGCCATACTCCATCCCATTCCTTTGTGTGTGGGGTGAATTTCCATTATACCTCTTCAAGGTATAATGATTTTAAATGGGCTTCAATAACTGACCTTCGTCGCTACTGTTTTCCCTCTTTGATATGCACTTTAGTGGCATCCAATACTGTAGCTTCTCAGTTTTATATCTGCCTGGCTTTGGATGTGGATGTTTGCTTTGCTAGTTTATTCTTCTTTCCTTTTCTTTATTATATATACATTTGCCCTTTTTAGTTTCCCTAACTTTGTTTAAGATTTTTTAAAGTTATAATCAGGTGGATGGAAATTTATTTTACTTTTCTTTTCTCCCCAATGCAGCCCTCTTCCTCTCTAGAGACTCAGGATGTAAGAATACCTTGATATGAGTTTTTTTTTTCCCTATTATTTTCTTTTATTTGCACACAAATCATGCAGTCATTGTGAGAGTAGCTGTGGGGCACTCTGAGAGAGGGAGGCCACCGAACTTGGCTTGCCTTCTCAGATATGGTAAAGGATTTACAGTATCTTTTAGCGTAATGCTTCGGGTCTTTTATTTTGACAGGTTTCACATTTTAAAAATGTTTTCTTGGCAGATCAAAGAGCAGATTAGATTTGTAGAGCCTTTATTTAAGTTCATATGCAGCATGTTTGGTTGATACATTTTAAATTTCAGATTGCTTTGTGTGTGGAAATGAAGAGTGTGTGACAAGGCGATAGTAAGTATTTTAGATGACTGAAGATTAAGCTAAGTTTCAAAGCCACTGACATCTCTACTAGTCATCACTCATTCCAGTGCATTTCTAGGGGGCCGAGTGAATGTGTGAGCACACTCTAAGAAACTACAATGCCATCTGTGTAGTGTGATAATGTTGCATAAAATGTAGCCGAACGCCCTCATATCAGACTGAACAGACTATTTCCACGCTCACATCTAACAAGCTTTATCCCTTTCTTTCTCCCTCTTTTCACATCTTACATTTCCAAATGATGTAGTCGTTTATTTTTTCCCACAAAGACCCTCCCTATAATTAGATAATAAAGAATAAGGTAATCACGGGGTGATGGGTGCAGGTACCTTTGGTGGTGGGTAGGAAGAAGGGGGTGAGACTGAAATTATAGTCAACCACCCCCAGCCAAAGAGCATGAATAATGTTTCTACATATATTTATTTTAGGATAGGAAAAGTGGTAGAGCAGAGCCCGACCCCAAAAAGAAAGCCTCTTTTAGGTCCATCAGTACCACCCTGGCCTCCAGCATCAAGAGACGTAGGTCCTCCAAAGACACGGTAAGGAGACAAAGAAGCGACAACTTCCCTTTTTAACCCTCTTTCTCTTTTCTCTGCTCTTGCGCCTGATCTGTCACTGGTTCTGCTTCTCTTCTTTCTGTCCTCTCTGTCTGCATACCCATATCCGACCACAAAAGAGCGCCATGTTCAACTCACTCATTTCCACTTGGCTCCGCGCCCTTCGCCCAAGTGTCTGTCCCTTCACCATCGATCAGCCATTACCATTTAGGGTTTATAGTTCCTCTTCAGACAAGAATAAATCAGTGCAGGATCTCAGGTCAGGCCAGGAGCTGGGCCACACTTTTGGGATATTTACAAGAGTCATTAAGTATCCAGTTGGTTTTTTAGTGTCTTTTAGAGGATGGGGGCAACCAAAGCGAGGAGTTTGCAAGTGATGTTTTGTCTTGGGCTGCTCTTCCTTCCTGCGTCTGGTTTGGAACTCTATCCTGGCAGTTGTGTCCTCCTTTGGTGGTGGAGTTTTGGTGTTTGAGTACCGTATGTAAGCGCGTATCTGTTAACGTATATTTGTGGTTGTGTCCCGTGGTTTTGACTGCCTGATCTTGTTTCTTTGCACCGACTCCTGCACTCCCTCCGTACGGATTTCAGCCGCTGTTGGTGTGCTTCTGTTTTTAACAAGCATGCGCTGGTGTCCGTTCATTTTTTCCCCCCACCAAAAAAACCACACCAAAAATCCATTTTCAAAGGTAGTCCTGATGGTCAGCCCACCCAAGAAGAAAACTGATGCTTTGTTCTTTACCAACTGTCTATTTCAGGATTGCACTTGTGGAATTCTATTAATAAGTTTTGGGTTTTTTTTGTTGCTTTGTTGTCACAATCTTGTTTAATTACCTTTCTGTCCTCGTGGTCTGAGATGTGCATGTCTCTTTCAGGGTATTTTTTTTTCAGGTGATAACAGTTTTCTATTTTGCAATCTTTGACATATCTTACCTAATGAGGTGAGAAAATAACTCCATGAAGTCTTAGACCTTCACTGTTTTAAAAGAAAAAAGTTTTCCCCTAAAAAATCCCAGTCTCATAGCCAGGAATGCGGAGAACAAACTACTTTGTAGTCATCACCTAAAAATTCCTGCTTCTATAAATGGCTCGGGTATGACTGTGGCCCTTTCTTCATTTGGCTAACGGAAATATGCAATAATACAATGCTTCTATGACAGCATTCTGACACCCACCTTTCCGAACATTTATTCTATTGTTTGCATTGATAAAGTAATTCTTATCTGAACCATCCAGTAACTTTTAAAACCGATAGTTGACTCATCTACTTGTTCTTGTTCTAGTAAAAGTATGGAGGCAGCTTTTCTGTTAATAAAAAAAAATACTCCAAAAATACGATCCCTATGTGCCAGTGAGGTGAAACCACGATTGGTTCCAATTTTATACCATTTGTATTAATATTAACAAAAGGAAAAAGAACAATCAGAGTAAATATTACCACTATGTAAAATTACCATTCTATCTACTGCAAAAACTGTTAAAAAAAAAAAAAAAACATCTAAACCTGATCAAGCATGTCAGTCACAAATTCAAGTTTTAATTTGTGTGAAACTTTTTTGTGAGGTGCATCAAAATTCTCAAAATAATAAGCTTGATAACAACCAAAAGAAGACAATAAAAAAGTTATAAAAATGGGAAGCACTTTTTTCCAATATGTGCAAAATAGTTTGAACTTAAATGCTTGTTTAACAAAAAGTATTTTTAACCATATAAAATTTCAATTATTTTAATTTATTTATTTTAATCAATCGTTTACTTTTCTGGTCAAATAAATAAAAATATAAATAAAGACAACTTGGTTTTTAGTGTATTTTAAATCAATAAACTAGACAATGCTTTGTTTTGTTTTTTGTCACATTGGTTAATAAACTATTAAGTGTCTTGCATCCAAAATAAATTAGATTTATGTTATTGATTAATTTAATTATTATTGAATCAGAAATCTTAATTATTTAAGTGGTTACATTAATTTTGCTGCTTGTGTTAAAATAATCTTTTCAAAATGCTGCTTCTCTAAATGATCAATGTTTACTTTTTTTTATGTCCAAATTGGTGTGGAGAGAAAGTACAAATTTGTCATTTTGGGTTTTTTTTTTTACATTATGCTTTAAAAAAGTAACATTTGTTGTTAAACATGCTTAACATTTATACTGTAAAAATTTGAGAAAATTCATTAACACTTGATTACAGAGCATTTGTATTTCATTGTGTGTCAGTTTGGTAAAACTAGAAACTGGTCAGCTTTGTAACAGCAGTTATTGCATGTGAGAAACCACTTCAGCTAGTGTATTGGGACACTTTCAGTACTCTATAGCTGTTCCTCTGTCTCAGTTTGTTGCTTTCCCAGGCTCCAGCTCTTCCAGCTTCGGGCCGGTTAAGCTGCTTGGCCTTGATTTGACTGTCTTCTCGCCTTAGCTTATTTTAACATCACATAGCTTGTACTAGCTTATCATGTCTCTGGTTACTCATAGTGCATCTCAGAAGTCCCACTGTGAAAGTTGTCAAAATGGGTTATTACAGTTTAAATGCAGAAGGTTTGGGCTTTTCTAACAAGGTTAAGTAGTTTAAAAAGTTACATGTAACCACGTGGACCATGCCTTTTCTGGGTTTCTATAAAAGAAAATAAACCAGGGCACATCTCTGTAGAAACAACACCGTTCCTTCTGACATTGTGTTTTCATATGCCCATTAAAGAAGATGTGGTCTTTTGCAACAGGCTGTGAATTAAAAGCCAAAAAGAAGTTTAGGGGTTGTCTTAAATTCTTGTGTTATTTTCTCTTCTTTTCAATCAAATTCTTGATTTTCCTTTTTGTTAGTTGCTCCTGCCCTAAAGCGAATCCCCACACTCTTTCCTGCAGTTTTGCAATAGCAACAATTTTATTACAGGTAAAGAAGACTGGGATCGTCTTTGTTTATGTCTTTATGAGGCTTTGGATGCTGGTTCGTGGAAGAAAAACCCCTTCTGGTAGACAATTGAATGAGATTTAATAGGGTCACGAAAGGCTGCTCTAATTGAGAAATCTGCCATCTTCAGTCTTTGATCATTATTTTGCTTTTATATCAATGTTCTTTTTTTATATTAATGGATATCAATGGACTTGAGTGTCAGTGTCCCTCACCCACATGCCACACTGCTCCTCTCTTCCTTCTGCAAAGCATGCCGATAAGTTTACCTGTCATAGACGTAGAAACAGTAGAAGTTTTAGATGTGCTGTAGACTTGTTAGATAAGTAGCTTGAAAAGTGTTAAATGTGGTTGTGATGTCAGTTAAGTGTCTCTTCTGCTGGTCCACTTGACCCCAGTAGGGTGTGCTGTTAGCAGACCCTCAAGGTACAAGACATGAGGAAAACCCAAGCGGGGCTGTAAGCTATAAGATGATGCAACTCGTGGGTCAAGGGGATGAAGGCCATCCACTCTGATTATACCACAAGGTTCAGAATGGATGTAGCCTCATCTTTCAGCATGTTAGTTGCATCATAAAAGCTTCTAAATGTCGAACGCTTGAATGTATTGGCTGCATTAACTCAAAAATGGGAGGCACTGAAATGGTCTAATTTTGCTTGAATGAGAGAGACAGCGATGACACATGAGACAGGCACGCCCTCCTTAATCTGATGCTGTCCTTCACGTTGGGTTTAATGAATCATCATTTTTTCCCAACAGAGCTCTCAGACAGGGTAATAATTGGCATTAACAGCCTTTCACCTGGTCTCGCTCTCTTCCTAACCTTGCCAGTGTATTCCAGAGAGCTGTGTTCTTTTTTCTTTGTGTTCTAACTTAAAATATCAGCAACATTCAAATACTTATTGTGTCATCAAGTTTTCATACTTTTGCTCAAAAGTATAAAATCAGCCTCCTCATTGTGATAAATTTCCAAAATCTGAAGTGATCGTGCGAATCAAATTGCTGTTGCTATAGAAACAAAGCACCTGCATGAAATTGGGGTCCTGTTTTACCCTTTTGGTAGTGTATAGTAATTCACCGCTGTTTTGTAGAAGCACGGTTATAGAGAGAAAGATTGCCAGAGTCTCATTACAGCACTTTGAAACCAGTCAATAATTCATCCTTTTTTTCTGAGCGACTAAACTTAGAGAAGCTGTCTGTCTGCACACATCAAAGTCACTGTGCAGGGAAAAAGTGAGGTGTGAAGCGAGAAATCATCACCCAGGCACGTCACTGTGGTTGAAAAATAAATGAATGCTTCAAAAGTGACATTGTTGAGACTCTTGGCAGCCACCGTCTGGCCCCCCTCAGGCACAAACATACCTAATAGTGACACCAGAAGTTGCCTGAGAGGGATTAGAGCACCCCTTTGCTTTCTCAGCATAAATGTTTACAATGAGGAAAAGCTACTGAAATGTCAGTTTTTTTCAAATAGTGACACCACTTTATGTTTCTCTGGTCGCCCTTCCCCATCCATGTTTCTCGACCTCTGCAGCAGTACCCACCAACTGACATCACGGGCCAACTCAACTTGTCGGACCCGTCTGTCAGCACTGTGGTGTAAAGAGAGAACAACGCTGAAGGTTTACTCCCCAAGGAGAGAGGAAACAAGACAAGGAGAGGAAGAGATGAAACAAAGGGTGAAGTCTACCAGCTCTCCTTCATGGCCAAAGCCAAAGCCACGGGGGTGTTTCGAGAGGACGCTTCATCCTGAAGAAGTCTCCTTTTACTGAACACGCACTGTTTTATGAAGCCAGATCCACCTGCTTTTAGATATTTGTTCCTACGCATGCACAGAACTACCCATCGGACTCACATATACACTATTTTCCTTATGTATATTATCATATAACTTAATTAACCTTTTTTTGTCCATTTAACCAACATAATGTTAATATTGATGTTTTTTTTCTGAATTTCTGAGCAGCTGCACAGCTTTTAGCCAGCCAGATTATGTTTGGTTAACTTTATGAATAAGCTGGTTTTGGTGCACATATTGCACATGACATATCACTTCCAATTAGGGTCTCGATACTGCGGTGATATCTAGTATTTCTTTAAGACATTTAGTGCAATACAGAAAGTACTGTAAGACTCATTGGAGAAAAAAAATATTTTTTAATAGGAAATGTGTTTTTATCTACACTTTAAAGGTTTTTAGATCAAATCTTCGTATTGGGAAGCACTAATAATAGCACTAAAAGTGAGCTTATTATGGTTTATGTTGTCTACCACGAAAGATGAAGAAAGCATGTGCGTGCTTGTATATGAATAAGAGCTTTATGTATCTGAATAATTGTGATTTTGTAAACTATATAGTAGATTCTAAAAACGTTCAAATCATACCCCCATTATTTTGCACTAACTCGCTAAAGGCACTTATTATTAGATGTAACTCGAGTTTAAATTCTTACTAAAGATTTTCTTTTTTTGATTGTAAGAGAAAAAGATGTATAACACTATAGATCAGAAATTTATTGGATTGATTCAAATATCTTCTGTTAACATAATCAGCCATGTCACAAAGCCTTTGCATTTGGGAACACCCTCTCTCTTCCTCTCTCCTGCAGCAGCAGTCTTTCTCATTTCTACCATTGAAGGGGTTGCATCAAAGGGCCAGGTTTTTCACCCAACCAGAACTCGGTGTTTCAGGCAAAACTCTCCAAACATGGAGAACTTTTACATGAAGGCACCGGAGTGAGTTCACAGTTTGTCTCTGCTAATGTGCAGATCTTGGTTAGTTGCAAAAACAGGCCGTTTCCCATTTTCACGAGGTGAGAAACCACTGCTGATTACAAGATCATATCCTTTGTGGTGTCTGGCACTGCATTGCACTTTATGCGGAGGGGTCTCCCAAATTAAAAAAAAAAACAAAACATATTTTCCAATGAACTGCATTGAAATTCTGACAGGCATGTCGTCTTTGCAAAGTGTTTTACAAACGATTTAACCGTATTATAGAAAAATAGAATTTTCAAAGCCTTTAAAATCTTACAATTAAGTTACCATAGAAAGAAGTTGCTTTTTTATTTTGTTTTTAGGAAAAAAAACAAAATAATACCAAGAGGCTGCTTATCGTACTCCCATTTAGGCCTATGCATGCTTAAGTGTTACTACCAGTGTTTCAGTTTGTTTTGGATATCTGCTATCAACGTGTATGGTTAGCTAAGCTGTATTAAACACTCAAAGTGAATGAAATGTAAATAGAAAACAGTTCTGTGTGTGAGGAGTTATACTGCACTTGTACTGCGACTGCAGCTGAGAATGTCTTATATTATAATTCTTAACCCACAGAGCAGTTATGTTAGAATGGCATGCGTCCACTTTTACACACATGCACATAAACAAAATCTAAAGGATTTAATTTTTTTTTCTTACTTTTTCCAATGGTATCTTTCAATTAACTCATCTTGTTTAGAAGACTGTAAATAAAATAAGCTGACATTGCCAAAATGATGTTGTTGTTTTTTATCTTTGTTTATGTTTTTATTTGACGTTTTTCAGAAAACTACTGTATGTTTCAGAATAACTATTAAAACTGAGTTTAGACAATAAATTAGTTTTTTGTTAAAATATTTTCAGTTTTTATGAAAATTATTTTATTAAATGTGAGCCTAATGCGCAAAAAACAAAAAAGATGCATGCGTAAGCACGTAATGGTCAAAAGCTCATTCTCAACTGGCTAATTTCTAGTCATAATCTGACAAGCTTTTATCTTACAAGTCTTACTTGTTCCTTAGGCCCCGTTCACACGTTGCCGGGTATTTTTGAAGACGCATCTATTTTTATCCATTTTGGCCTGCCGTCCACACAAAAACTGAGATTTTTTTCACTCAAAACTAGTGTTTTTAAAAACTCTGGCCAAAGTGGAGATTTTGGAAAACTCTGTGTTTGCATGTGAACGTGCGAAAACGGAGACTTGCATTTTTTGCGATCCAAACAAGGTTTGGGCAGCATGAACCCAATCTATATTTTCCTGTGTTATTAACTTTATAGTCGATAATGACTTTTAAAAGTGATTCCACCTCCTTGTCGATCCACACAAACGAAATGCCTGGCGCCATGTTTCAGGTTTTTGCGGAAATGACGACAGAGGTGCTCTGATTGGATAGCTCAGAACTTACGTTTACATCAATACAAATACCTTGGAGTGACCATCGACAGTAGACTGAGCTGGAGGAGCAACAGTACTGCTGTGTACAAGAAGACTTGCAGCCGACTTTACTTTCTAAGGAAGCTGAGGTCCTTCAATGTGTGCGGCAAGATCCTGGAGACCTTCTACCAGTCTGTGGTGGCCAGCACCTTGTTCTTCTCTGTCATCTGCTGGGGGAGCAGCATCGCAGCCAGTGACACCAACAGACTGAATAAACTAATCAGACTGGCTGGCTCTGTCATTGGCAGCAAACAGGACTCACTTGAGGCAGTGGTGGAGAGGAGGTCACTGAACAAACTTTTGTCCATCATGGAAAACCATGACCATCCTCTCTACCCACTCCTGGACGAACAACGGAGCTCCTTCTCCAAGAGGCTCAGACAGCTCCGCTCGAGAACATCTCGTTACCGGAGGTCTTTCTTTCCGTACGTGATCGGGCTCTACAACGACTCACTTAGCAGATAGGAAGTTGTTGCTGTGACACACAAATTTCCCCTGTGTGGGATCAATAAAGTATATTCTGATTCTGATTCTGATTCTGAATACTGCCAGCTACTGGTCTGGCATGCTCATAATCACACTCAGAAGCGTATTTATACAGCTTCGTGTGGACGCGGATATTTTGAAAACGTTTACGTGTGGACGCGGGCGTTTCCCTAAAACGGAGGACAGCAGATATGCGTTTGCAAAAACACACGGCTACGTGTGGACGGGGCCTTAATTCCCTGCCTAGAGTTCATGTCGAGGTGTCCTTGAGCAAGACACCGAACCCCCAACTGCTCAAGATGACAGTGGTATGCGCCTTTCATGGCAGCTCCCATCATCAGGTATGGATGGGTGACTGAGAGCTACAATGTAAATGTCTTTGGGTCCCCACGCAGGTATATAAAAAGAGGTTATATAAGTACTGTAGAGCCCATTTACTATTTGCCATTTTACTTACACACACACACACACACACACACACAATGCCTCTTTTTCATTCCTCAGAGTCACGTTCTTGTAGACTAAATAATTGGTGACATGGAGTTAAGACTCTTATTCAGTAACAAAGGCAAACCATTCTAGACTCTATGTTTTTGTTTTTCTGCCTTGTTAAATGACTTCTTATCTTTGTTTAAGTTAAAGGTCAGACACTACGGATACAAAATCATAATTCACAAACATAACAAACTACTATGACCATCCAGAGTTGGTTGGTTGGCCGAAGGGCGGAGAAGAAACCATTAAATTAGATTAGATTAAACTACTTCGAGAAATTTTGTAGCATTGGATTTTTGTTTCTCTTCTTAGTCTAAGAAAACAGACTCATTGGAAAACATCAACGGGATTATGAAAATGAGACTATAATTGTATCAGCGAGCCTACGTGATTATCCAGGTGGATTTAGGACTGAAAACATGAAATTAAAGGCTTAGCCATCCGGAACATCATAAGAAACACAGGATTACACCAATCATTTTGGGTGTCAGTTTCACAAGATTACTTAGTAACTTAAACCTTGAAAACAAAACAGAAAAAAACTGCAACCACTGTTCAGGTAATGTAAAAACAACATGCAGCATTCATACCTAAATTTATCTAAAGCAAAAGGTCAAAACCTAACATGGACTTTTTGAGCGAATCTCCTCGGACAGGAGGCTGCGGCCCATTTGGACCAGAACGTCCTGCCACAAAAACAGCTTCTTCCCTTCTGCCGTTAGACTTATAACCTGGATCTCCACATCTCTTAGTCACTTCCCTCTTGTTACTCTACTATCTTTATTATTTTGTATTATTTTCTTTGACATTGCACTACTTTTCTTTTCCTTTCTGAGAACTCTTAGTTTTGTTTAAATTATTATTATTTTTTTTTAATTATTTTTATTTTATATTTTTGCACACCTGTATGTGTCAAAGCAAGTTCCTAGTCTCTGATATTCTTCATTGGCATGGTAATAAAAGCATTCTGATTCTGATTAAATATCAACCTTGCATGGATATTTAGCACTTCCATGTTACTCTCATTTGCCTTATTTGACTATTCAAAAAATTGAATCTTCTTTAATTTCTTCCTAAAAAGCCATTGGGAATAAAAATATGCATATTTTATTTTATTGGTGTCTAATAATTTTTTTTAGAATTTGTAGCACGAGTCGTTAGATGAATAGTTTGGGATTCCTCTTTGAAAATTTCTGAATCATACTAATGAGTTTGTACATGGTAATGGTTTTCAGTAGCCATGCAAATAGAATGAATAAACCCTGAGAGAAAATAAAACAAATTTCCTTGCTTTGGTCTGTCTTTCAAAAGGGAACACTTTGCAAGTAAAGTTTAAACCCCAGCTCATTCATATGCAAATAGTGGATGAAAACAACAATCAGCTTTTTTCTCTTCCCTTCAGGCCACTATGCTTTGGATCTCTTTTAGGTCATCTATTTCTGCTCCGTCGTCTTTAGTAGATTTAATGGATTTTTTTTCTTTTTTTTTTATCACAAGTACTGGGGCCCGTTTCAAGAAGGAAGTTCAAGAAACTTTGAGTTTAAATTTAAACCTTGAGTTGGTCAACTCTGAGATTGAAAACTCTGAGTTTTCGGTTTCAGATCAGCTGAAAACAGTTGGATTAATCAACTTCAAGTTGATTGACTCAGAGTTTAGAAAATGCACCTTGAGAATAAAAAGCCCTGATCAATGGAGTGCAGACATGAGGAGTTACCATGGAAACAGGAGTAAACAAAGAGGTCTGAATATTTCTAACAGACTGAGCTGGATGTCCTACTGCAGACATACAGCAAGTATGAGAACATTTTTATTCAAAAAAATGTCTTTGGAGCAGAGAGAAAAGGCCTGGATGGAAATAGCTGCCAGAATAAATACACACGTTTACATTTAACCAAAGTGTTCGGTGTAGCTAATTACTGAATAAGGGTGGAGCTCGGGGGCGTGCTATAGCTCAGTGGTACAACGTTCACCCTTGAAACGGGAGTTCACGGGATCGAATCCCACTGAGCTCACGTCAGCTTGCTGCGGTGTAATATAGAACACAGATTTTCCCATTGAAGGGTGAACAAAGTATACTTATTTTTTATTTTTTGTTGTCGTATTCCAGTGAAATGGGAAATCATTCTTAATTTTTCAATCATTTAAGAAATTACTTCAGTAATTAAATAGAAGACCAATATTTGTATGAATTAAAACTTCTTTTTAAACTTCTCGTTGTGGATGAAGTGGGATTTTTACAGTAACAATAATCCTATAATGAAATACATTTTATGGAGAACAATAAATACATAAATCTAACTGTGTTTTTAAACTTTACCAACACTGATGTAGTTCTATAAATAATCCTGTCGGCATTAAAAGAATATGAAAAATAAAACCATAATTTAAACAGGTAAAACATGATGATGTCGTAGATCACAGGTAGACCACCTTACTTTATTAAATAATTAATTCTATCAGTGCAGCTGCTGAACACTGTTGCCGCTCAGCATCTCCAACTTTAATCAAGAAAAAAAAAACGTAACGCAACAAGCGATACAAGAGTGTGTGATGTGTCTGATGGATGAATAAGATTATTAATGTATGTTATGGAGTCTCAAGAAAAACAGTACCGCTCAAATAAACATGAATGAAGAGATGATAGAAAATTAACTCGTGGTCTCAAAATTATTTTGTGGCATGAATTCATTTCCCTGTGATTGAATCCAGCGTCCTCATCTACGTACATTATGATCTAGAAAAGGACATGTCATTTTGGTCTCTGCGTGAAGGAGACAGGTGTTTTTTTTAATTTTACATACTTTATTTTTCCCTCATCGGAGAAATTTTTGCAATTTATCCATCAATGTAGAAACAGATTGAACGAAGAAGGCGTATTTAAATCCTGTTCACTTTAAAAAGGAGCGGAGACCGTGAGAAACTCTGGGTTTCCTCAAGTAAACCTGCTACCGACCAGGTTTGGTTTGCTGAGTCAGTTTCCCCAGTAACCGACTCTGAGTTTTGATTAACTCTCTTCTTGAAACTGGCTTAACTAACTCAGAGTTTACTGATTTAAGTTACCTCCCTTTCTGAAACCGAAAAGTCTGAGTTTTCCACATTCTGGGGTTAACAAACTTAGAGTTTCCACAAAACCTCCTTCTTGAAACGGACCCCTGGTCGGGTTACATTTTAAACATGAATTCACCATAAGACTGGGATTTTGTGTCATGGACTCCCAACAAAAAATAAGTTTACTGTTAAAAAATCCTCCTAAAAAATCTGATCCGGCAAGTGATGAGCAAAAAAAACCAAAACATTCAACTTGTGTAGTTGAACTCTCAAAAGTGTGGTCGACCCCATCCTTGAATGCACAAGTGAAAATTCCGGCAGACAATATTGTAATTCTGACACCAAAATGCCTTTTTTTCCTTACAAATTTGTTTTACATTGAAAACATGAGGGGTAGCACGGTGGCGCAGTGGGTAGCACAGTGGCCTCACTGCAGGAAGGTCGTGGGTTCAAGTCCCGTATGGGGACGAGGCTTGGAACACTGTCCTTTCTGTGTGGAGTTTGCATGTTCTCCCCGTGTTTGTGTACCGGATACTCCGGTTTCCTCACACCCTCCAAAGACATGCATGCTAGGTTGATTGGCCAGTGCCAAAATTGCCACTAGGAATGAACGAGTGTGTGTGTGGATGGTTGTATGTATGTACTTTGTATGTGGCCCCGCGACAGACTGGCGACCTGTTCAGGGTGTACCCTGCCCTTCGCCTTAAATCAGCCGGGATGGGCTCCGACACCGCCCGCAACCCCGAAAGAGACCGACAGACAAGAAGATGACTGACTGACTGAAAACATGAGTACTTTTTGGGCCATATGTTCATGATAGTGTTTACTCAACCTGACTTGCCAGCATTTTCCAGTAAAACAATATATTTTTAAATCTACTGCATTTTTCAACAAGTTAATGTTAAATTATGGTAGCTACAAAACATTACAAGTGATATTAAAATTTTATGTCAGAAAATTTGTAACAATCCATAACAGAAAATTGTTGCATTTTATTAGATAAAGCATGGTTTAAAATAAATAAAAACATCATTTAGGAACCAGCGTATCGGTCTAAATAATTACCAAAATCTACCAAAAATAGACTGAAATTTACTGAAATCGATATATGGATTATTTTTTCATCCCAGTGTTGGACTATGCATGAAAAATTTAAATTTTAGACATTATCCTATTTACCCCTTGTCGGTTGTTGTTTATTGACTTGTTATGGCTACATGGCAGCAAATCTAAATTTTAGTGTTTAGGATGACTGAAAATGAAAAAAAATAAAAACTTTTGAGGTGGAGTTCATTTTGGTAGCTTTTGTTAGATTTCTGTGAATAAAAAATAAATCACTTTTAGGTAAATTTCAGAGCATTTCAAACAAATTTGGTAGATTTTTTTTCCCGGGAATAAAAAATAAATAAATACTTTTTGAGTAAATTTCATAGATTTTGGTAGATTTTTTTTCCGTCTCCTGTAGATTTCTTTTTGGGTGTATTTTTGTATAAATACAGTGACTATTTGGCTTTGTTTTTGCTCTTTTAAGATTGATCCCATTGAATATTCCATCCAACATTTATTTATTTATTTTTTTTTTTTTTGATTATTTTGAATTACTCTATTCATCCCTCACCGGGGAAATTTGTTTGCTGCACTCCTTACACCGCAGCAGGCTGCCCTTCAACGGCGCCAATGGTGGGAGAAGTGGGGGCTAGGTGTCTTCTCCAAGGACCCTAGACGTGCTCTCCGTGGGACGCGAACCCGCGACCTTCCGGTCCGCGGTGCGAACGCGCTAAACCACGGCGGCCACCGTCTCCACCAATTTACACATGAACTTCATTAATATTTTTTACAGTGCACTAACTTCTCAACTAAACGTTTAAAATCAGGTGAATTAAATGTTTATAATCCCATTCCACGTTTTTTTTTTTTTTTTTTTTTTTTTTTTTTTTTTGAGATCTGTGGGCTGAGGAGCCCCCCGTGTGTTCATCAGGATGAAGAACATCTATTGACTTCTTTAGATATTTAGCTGTAGATTAGAATAAGCTAATATTTAAACAATAAACTTTGACACATTGGTTGCTCGTCCCGGGGGAGGGATCTCTCTTTCATGTGGATCCCCACGAGGTTTCTTATTTTTTCCCCACTGATGTTTTTTTTTTTTTTTTAGGAGTTTTTCCTCACCGAGAAGGAGAGTCTAAGGGCATAAATGTGCTAGTCTTGTTTAGTTAGCATTTGTTAGTTATTTTTCTTGTTGTGTATTTGTGTTAATACATTCCTATTTTTCTTTTGAAGCCCATTGAGACGGAAATTCTGTAATTTTGGGCTATACAAATAAAATTGAATTGAATGATACATTTCAATAGCTGTGGAGCTCCACCCCACCTGACTGTTGAATGTAAACTAGCAGCTCTCACTATGATAAAGACCTTTTCCTCTCTCTGCCACTTGTTGCCTTGAAGCTCTTTCCTTTCACTTACCGGGTAGAAACTTAGAGGCACGAAGGGAAACATAAGCCACGCTCTTCCATCTCAAGTGAAATGTCAAAGACGGGCAGCAGGTGAAAGGTGAGCTGCTGGAGCTTCTGGAAGCCACAAATACTTTATAAAAAAAACTAACATTTCCAAGAAGCGCAAAGGCACAAGCAATCTGACCGCATGGCTCAGCGCTGCGCATTTTCATGCGTCCCCATCGCCCTGTTGGTGTTCGGATTGGTCGGCATCCTTCTGCTCACTATCCGTACCAAGGACGTCCAGGAAGATCCACAGTTCATGGTAAGGTCGGTTCCTCTGGGTATTTTTGGAAACCTGCCTGTCTTGCCTTTGAAGTAAGATGAGACGGTGTGTGTTGCTGTGTCATGTGGAGCTAATACACACTCACTAATACAGTTTTTTGTTGCATTTTCACCTGCATGAAAGTTACACCTCTACAAGTTAAGCATGCAGCAGAAATTCTTTAAATAAAAGAAAACCAAATCTTGTAACTCATTGTGAGCAAAGATATGAAAAATGAAATCATTTCTGTAGTCAGCATAGCCTTGGACTTCTTTTAAGTATTTGTAACCCTTGTTTAACTTTAGGGCAGAACTCATCATTATTTTGATAAACAATTATTGAATCAAATAATCAATTCATCTATCAATTATTTAACCAATCTCTTTATTAATTTTTAGATTCTAATCTTTATATTTTGTCGGTTAAAAAATCGGGGTTTGGATTTTATTTTTAATCAATTTTCAGAATAAAACAAAAATGTGCTTCGTAACCGTCATGAAAAACATGTTTCTTAATCAGTAAAAATACATGTACCATGTACATCGTTGGTGTATAACATATTAATAACCTAATAGTTTTTGCGTCACAACGTCATATTATATTAAAATACTATTTTGGAATCTATATGTAAGTATGATGTTATAACATAATACACTTTTCTTTAAAAAAAAAAAAAACAAAAAACATTAATGTTATGAAGATAGAAACAAGCAGACCGGGTGATATTGCTTAAGTGGGATTGAAAGGCCGTTGGTTGAATGGAATACGCTTCGGGATTTCCAGCGGCCCTGTTAAATTAAAATGAAATTAAATGAATTACTCTATTCATCCCTCACCGGGGAAATTTGTGTGCTGCACTCCTTACGCCGCAGCAGGCTGCCCTTCGACGGCGCCAATGGTGGGAGAAGCGGGGGTTAGGTGTCTTCTCCAAGGACCGTAGACGGTGGTCTCAGCGGGATGTTATGTTAGGAATAAGCAGTTCCGAAAACAAAGCAAATAATGATATAAAAATATATAGCAACACATTTTTTAATGCAAAGAGATCGGATTTTCTGTTAAACAATCCACGTTTTTGGAATTTAAAATCTGTTTCAGCCATTTTGTTGAAATAGTCAATTCAGTTGTGCGAAACAAACAAAAAACACAAGATTTTCGAACAACCTTTTACTGTTGTTCTTATTTGATTTCCTTATTTGATTTTTCTTTGTGTTTCATGTGCAAATCAAAACTAGCCTCTGTAGGAAATTATACACCTGTCTTATGAGAAATATATACTGTATGTCAGCTCCAAGTGAGTTAGTTGTTTAGGAACCCATTTATCATTAAGTGTTTATGAAAGTTTTGGGTACCAATGAGTTTGGGCTCTCTAGATTAGAATTAATTAGAAGATTATCTAACTTCAGGTTAGAGCTTGTCTTCTTCTTCTTTCGGCATTTCCCTTTAGGGGTCGCCACAGCAAGTCAGTTTCTTCCATCTAACCCTATCTCCTGCATCCTTTTCGGTCACGCCAACTATCTTCATGTCTTCCTTCACTGTGTCCATGAACCTCCTGTTTGGTCTTCCTCTAGGCCTCTTTCCTGGTGGTTACAAATCCAGCATCCTTCTTCCGATGTACTCTCTCTCTCTACTCTGCACATGTCCAAACCATGTCAGTCTGGCCTCTCGGACTTAATCTCCAAAACCTCTAACGTGCTGTTCCTCTGATATACTCATTTCTAATCCTCAGAGAACCAAACCATTCATACAAACCTGGTGCCTTTGGAGTCCCTTTATTGTTGTCTAATTTGTTGTTTCTATGAATAAAAATGACTGCAACTCAGTCCTGCTGGTTACTGATGCCAATCACAGAGGGAGATATCAAGGACTGCTGAGAATGATAGAATGATAGAACTTACACCACACAGTTCTCACATTAGACGCAACATGCCCTGTACATTTGGAATCTTTATAAAAAGCAATGCCACATGAGGACTCAACAATGACATGCACATGTTATATTTAGGTTAATACTCGAGACAGCATAACAAAATTAAAATTTAAACAGAGACAGTATTTTTTTTGCATAATATATGATCCATGTAAGCAAATAAATAGGCAAATAAATAAATAAATAATTGGTATGCATAATCAAATATGGTTTCCTGAAGATAGAACATGGCATTGTGTCCCTTTTGCATTGTGTCCTTCTTGGAGGGAACTGGCAAAGCTTTAGAAAATCTTCTATTTGTAAATCATGACAGAGGTCGGGGTGTTTTTAGTTTCAAACTAAGTCTTTATAAACAGGGTGCTTGCAGCTCAGTTAAACCATAAGAAAAGAAGGAGAGAGAGGAAAATTAAATAAGACCTAAATGAGTCGGGAGATGATGTTTCGATTTCCACGGAGCCCATGCCGAAACGTCCAAGGACAAGACACCTAATGCCCCAGTTACTCCCACCATTGGCACCATCATGGCTGCCTGATGTGGTGCAATGCAGCAAAAGTAACTTTTCCATGAGGGATTAATAAAATACAGTAAAAGTAAAATTCTGACATGTTTTTTTATTTGATGATCGTACAATGCAAGCTTCATCTGCATCACCCAGTGTTTTACAAACAGTTCAGGAAAAGAGTGAATAGCATGGAATTCTATCTTTAACAAGATACCACAACACAGACAAAAAGGCTGTAAAGTTAAAATAAACAAAAATTAATTTGGTTAAATAAACTACTGCGGAGATGCAAATCACTCAAATCTTCTTCTCCTTTCGGCATTTCCCTTCAGGGGTCGCCACAGCAAGTCAGTTTCTTCCATCTAACCCTATCTGCTGTATCCTCTTTGGTCACACCAACTATCTTCATGTCTTCCTTCACTGTATCCATGAACCTTCTCTTTGGTCTTCCTCTAGGCCACTTTCCTGGTGGTTCCAAACCCAGCATCCTTCTGCCGATGTACTCTCTCTCTCTCCTCTGCGCATGTCCAAACAATCTCAGTCTGGCCTCTCGGACTTTATCCCCAAAACCTCTAACATGAGCTGTTCCTCTGATATACTCATTTCTGATCCTGTCCATCCTGTTCACTCCCAGAGAGATCCTCAGCATCTTCATCTCTGCAACTTCCATCTCTGCTTCCTGTCTTTTCCTCAGTGACACCGTCTCTAGACCAAACAGCATGGCCGGTCTCACCACGGTTTTGTACACTTTTCCTTTCATTTTAGCTGAAACTCTTCTATCACACATCACACCTGATACTTTTTTCCACCCGTTGCAGCCTGCTTGAACACGCTTCTTCACCTCTTTTCCACACTCTCCATTGCTCTGGACTGTTGATCCTAAGTACTTAAAAAGTTCCACCTTCTTTGTCTCTTCTCCCTGTAACCTCACTTTTCCATTTGGATCCCTCTCATTTACACACATGTACTTTGTTTTACTATAACTCATCTTCATTCCTCTTCTATGCAAATCACACAAATGAATTTGCTTTTTTACAAGTCCAATTCTGGACAAAATTCCTCCCCACAACCAACGTAACAATCAAGTTAATACACAACAGTTTCATTTGACTAAAAGATTATAAACTCAGTGGTTTTAGAAAAAACATGCAGCATCCAGGACATGGAAGAGAAGAAGAGAGAAATGTTTTGCATGCAGGACAGGTTTCTTACACTGGCCGGCTGCCTTGGATTAGTTCCTTTTGTTCTCCTTAAGTTTTGTGCTACTAGCTAGATATCCCATGGCTCCCTTTTAGGTTTAAAAAAGTGTTCTTTCACTCAGAAAGAATAGTCACAGACTCACACAAAAGAAAAGCAGAAAGAGTTTTGTACAATTTTGTTGCGGTTCTTTTGAGTTAATTAATGAATATTTATTGAAACTCATCGAACACATCGTGTTGGAGGTTAAATGTAAATGTCAACTTTTGTAATAAACTGACATCATTGCAAGCACAAAAAAAAAATGATAGAAATGATTGCTGCACTCATAGATTTACTGTAGAAATGTGGCGTGAAAGAAAAGAGAGACACTTTCTTTTGTAAAGTCACGTCACGTTACTTGCCCAAACTTTGACTCTGACTCTTTGGGCTCTTTCAATCTATGGAAAGATTTATTTGCCTCCATGGGGAGAAGTGAAAGTCAGGAATGGGCCTTTACTTACAGTGAGCAGGCTGTAAAGAAGATAAATGCACAGATAAAACTTTCACAAATGAACCTGCAACAGAGTCAATTGATTTTTGTTAGGATTATAAATGTAGGAAGTGTTGTTTTAATATTTAAATAGTAGTGAAAGTTTTTATTTTCCGCATGCCTGTACTTCTCTCCTAATTACTTTAAATTCTAGTGAATAAGTAAAGCAGAGAAGGGGTTCTATGTTGGTTTTCATGCACGGATATTGGTAGAAGTCCCACGCCTTGTGGTCGCTTCAAGTGGAGTTTCATTTCATCACTACAATAATGACACTCTGTTTTTGTGGATATGTGGAGTAATATTAGGTATATTATTAGTATACCATACCAATTTTGGATTGTCTATCTAACCATTTTAAGCACAACTCAATACCCTTAGCCACGGTAGGGTCCAGAATCTGAGTATGAATGGGATCTGACAATAGACAGGATATACCCTGGACAAGTTGCATTTTTTTTTACCCTGTCCTGTCCGGCATTGCGACAAGCAGAATAATGATCTGTATGTCAAGTTGCTGTATGTCAAGTTTTATTCTGCCAGGGTCAACACCATATGCCAAACCAGGCAAGCTTTATTTGTTTATTTTAAATGCTTCACAAACAAAACGTCCGCGCTATCTGTTCTTCTTTTTGCTGGACCTGACAGGGATTACTGAGAAGAGGGGATACTAAGGAGAGAGGTGGAAAGAAGAGGAATAGGGTACAGAAGAAGAAGAGAGGGGGACAAAGTGAAAATGACATCTTCAGATATTATTCAGCATCACGACCAAACTGCTGGATTATCTAAGAAGAAAAAAAAAAAGTACAAACAAGAGATTAAACCAGTGATAAAGCTGACACACACAACAAAATCTTCTAGAAAAAATGATGTGAAAATCTGAGCTATAGTAGTTACCAGAGCTATAATAACAATGGTTGGGAGCAAGGAACATAGCGGACAGTAAACAGTGTGATAAAGTGTGCATGTGTGAGTATAAGTGCATGTATACTGCCGATGTGAACCATGTGCTTATTAGGGCTAACAGATTCTCACCAGCCCCAAGAGACTGGAATGAGGAAGGTAGAGACAAATGCAATTCAGGCCCGCGCTCATCCAAAGGCCGAGCCAAGGGGACTACCCACCCGCCCAGCCAGTAGCATAAGAGACACCCTTGCCGGGATCCCCCAGCACCAAGGTGCACAAGCATCCCCGATGCCTGACGATGCCAGTTTGTTCTCCCCAGAGAGTGTTGGACACTACTTTTCTTTTATTCATCACCTCTTCATTTCATGGCTTCGTTTCTTCTAAGTGTTCTTTTAGTTAAAAAAAAAACAAACAAAAGGAACATGAAGTTAGGTTTTCTGCCTTTGCAGAAGGGTTAGGAATATTATCGAAGTAGGAATATTTCCTCTTATTTCAACACCTACTTAACTCTTTTTTTCCCCATCATGTTTTATCTTGCTTAGTTTTGACTAAAAACAATTTATTAAAAAATGACTTGTTATTAGTATTTATAAATGTTGTTGGCGCATAAACAAAAACCCATACGTGTAAATAACATTCAACGTTGGGATAATCTTCTTTCTCAGAGTGATGTATTTTCCACTGTGTCGTTTTTAGATATTACTGAGATCAAATATTGTTCAGTGTTGGTCAAATCATTATAACTCATCAGTCTTACAACCAGTTCACATATAGCCGAGTTAACCACACAAAGTGAACACAGAGAGAAATATTGTTTATTTTTTGCATCAAAAAAGTTAGTTTACATATTAAACATATATATATATATATTAGAACATTTTTACAGAAACCAAACCAAACATGGGTTTATTCAGAAAAATTACATAGGATGTGATACAGTATGTTTCAACCCAGCCTTGAACTTTATTTTGGATTCATTTTTGGGAAGGGAAGTTTTTTTTCCTTTGAAGGAAGGTGTAATAATCAGTAAATGAAAGTTGATGTAGAATTTGTTTCCCCATGCTCTAAAAGTTTTTGATTTGAAGATTGGGAATTCTTGATAATTGTACATGTAACTAACATGCCTTTCCAATGCTCATGATTAAGATTACATTTCTGTATTATGTATGGTAATGTTCTGTATGTATTTTTAAGGTGATCATACCATTCTCCTTACATTTTCTGTCTGTAGTATGGGATTGTCCTGGATGCTGGATCTTCACACACAGCTTTGTATATTTATAAGTGGCCTAGCGATAAGGAAAATGGCACCGGCGTGGTCACGCAGCACAGCGAATGCCACGTGAAGGGTAAGTACCAGCTCGTTCTTTGTCAAAACCATTTATTTGCATGTCAAATACAATTTGGGTATGCTCCTGCAAACCCTTTGTGAGCACATCCTAAAATAAAACCAAGACCCACCAACGAAAGAGTTTTCTACATTTAGTATGGTTCTAACACGTTTAGCAATTTTTGTTTGGTGTCAGTAAACTAAGCTGCTGTTGATATGTCAACAAGCCCGTAAAACCATGTTTAACAAATACATAGGTAGAATGATGGAGATGTGAGGGCGTCGGCAGAATCATTGATCTGGTATTAATGTAACACAAACTTTAATACTTTAATGGGACACTGATTTATTGATAAAATTTCTGAATTGTGCCCGAACAAAAATGAATAAATAACACAAGTGCACCTGGTGAAAAAAAAATGAAAATAAGACAGAATCAGACTGACAGAGAGCTAGAAAAGAGAAGGAAGGTTTAAGACAATTGCTCGATGAAAAAGAGGAAAATTCCCCTGTGGAACTCTCCAACTCTCACTGTAAATAGAATCAACATAATGCCAGCAGTACAAAAAAAAAAAAAACTCTGGCACCAGACAGCCCTTACCAAGTGCTACAAGACTCCGTACTCCTGGAGCACTCCCCACAGGAGTTCCAGAGGGGACTGACTTATTCGACTTTTCCCATTTTTGACAATCCGCCGGTCCGGCCTCCTCTCGTCAGCCTGTCTTTCCACTAACAGACCAGTTGAGACTGGTCAATCAAAATATGATGATAGATTATCATTAATAATGCTGTTATTGTCAGTCGTCTACCAAACAAAGATTGTGGGCATGAGTCTGTCATTGATCATTGTATCTAGTCGGGCAAAGAATCAAGCCCACCAACAGCTAGAGCTGATGAGTAGGCTGGTAATTCTTATCCCGCGCCGGACTCGAGCCAACCCGATCTGATGAGTTGGGCTCGAGTCGGGCTCAATTTCTGACATTTTACTCAGACCGGGCCGGGTTGGGTTCCCCGTGAGTGATCATAAGATGTGCTTCAATTTGCGTGGGAAAAGAATACATTTAGAAAAATGTATTAAATAAAACGTATTAAATCATGTAGAAATTACTCAGTCTTGGCAAAAGCTGTGTGTGTGTGACATGCGCACATTTGAATATTTGTCAGGCTCTAAACAACAAACACCTTTGCAAACACACACACTTACACACAGACATACACACAAACACACTTACAGAGAGACACACAAATACAGACACACACATTGAAAATAACTGATTGCGACACAGAGACGATGATGACAGTAGATGTTGAAATTTGAATTATTATCATTAACCCTTCCACTGAGAGCGTGTGTTCAGCTGATTGCTATCTATGTGATACATATTTAGAGAAACATGGTGTTTTGTAGTTTGATAATTTCTCCCTAAAATGGGCAAAGGTAAGGGCCGCTTTACGGTGGGCGGGTCCTCACAAGCAGCCATGTTTGTAGTTTGATAGCTGAAATAATTAGATCCACCTTGCTATACAGTGCATGCTGACAACCAGTGGTGGCTGATGAAAAAAAAAAAAAAAAAAACTGTGTTCAAGCACACACAAAAATATATATTTTTCGAGATGTACTCTAGATAAAAGATATCAAATGCTAGTGCATGAATATTTAAAAGTTTTATTTTCACATGCATATGATCTACCCTAATTGAACAGAAATTTGGCCCGTCTTTCTTTCTGCTACGGAAATTTTTAATTACCTTCTGATTTAAGTCCAACATATTTGTGATTATTTTTTTCTCATGATGGCGACAATCTCTATGGATTCAGCAGTGAAAACAACGGGAAACCAGCCACCACTGCTTTTATGAATGATTCTGTACGACACAGTGCGGGCTCTGTAACAGACACAAACCTTTTTAAATGCTTATGTATCTATGTAAATTAAAATGCTTTCATCCCCCTAATCCCTGCTTTCCAGCAGCAGAGATCATTTTTCTTTCCCAAATCAGTTTGAAAAATTGATCTGCTTAATAATGTGGAACAGTCATCAAGAGGTTTTCCTTTAACTGGGCTCAGTAAGATTTCATAACTATTTTGTAATTCCATTCGTTCTGACGTCTTCCGCTCATCCGGGGCCGGGTCGTGGGGGCAACAGCCTCAAACAGGAAGCCCAGGCTTCTCTCACTCCAGCTGCATCCTCCAGCTCTCCCGGAAGGATCCTGAGTTGTTCTCTGGCCAGCTGTAAGTCTCTCCAGCGGGTCTGCCTCTTGGTCTCCTCCCTGTGCAACGTGCCCAAAACACCTCACCAGCGAGGCGCTCGGGGACATCCTGACCAGATGCCCAAACCGCCCATCTGGCTTCTCTCAACCTGGAGGAGGAGCAGCTCTACACCGAGCTCCTCCCAGATGGCAGAGCTCCTCACCCGATCTCTGAGTGAAAGGCCAGCCACCCTGCGGAGGAAGCTCATTTTGGCCGCTTGTATTCGCAATCTCATTCTTTCGGTCACCACCCACAGCTGGTGACCATAGGTGAGGGTTGGAACGTAGATCGACTTGTAAATCGAGAGCTTTGCTTTTCGACTCAGCTCTCTCTTTACCACAACGGACCGATGCAGCGTCCTAGTTATTGCTGACGCTGCACCGATCTGCCTGTCGATCTCCCGCTCCATCCTTCCCCCACTCGTGAACAAGACCCCGAGATACTTAAACTCCTCCTCTTGGGGCAGGACCCTGTCCCTGACCCACAGGGGGCATTCCACCCTTTTCCAGACGAGGACCATGGTCTCGGATTTGGGGGCGCTGATTCCCATCCCGGCCGCTTCACACTCGGCAGCAAATTGGTGCAGTGAGAGCTGGAGATCACGGCCCGATGAAACCAACAGGACCACATCATCCGCAAAAAGCAGATGATCTAAGTGTTATCACAGATGAGAAAGTGGGAAAACTTGACTATTGCTCATACCCCTCTCCAGCCTGAGAAAGCCCAGGCTCTATCTCTAAAATTTGACCCCTGGTTCTGAATGAACAAACCATTCTGCACTCAACTCACATGGGAGCGGTGAAAGCAGGAGGGGTGAGTGTGTGATATACCCACTGCTACGTGAAAAGTGTCACAGTTGTAGCCAATCCCAAAGTTGGGACAAAATTGTTGCTTTTACTTCAGTTTAAGGCTAAAGAGGGAGTTTTAAGATGAAGATAATATTTTTCTCAATTTTCCTGTGGGTTTGAGTCCTTGCTCCACCTTTCTGGTTTCTGAATGGTGACAGGTGATTATGCCAGCCAGGGACAGCTGAGAGATACCCAAAGTGGAACAGTTTTTCAATTGCAAATGTAGATTGCGGAAATGTGAGACTTTTGGTTTGATATGTTTAAGTTAATAAATATTTGGGTTAAAAATGATTCCAGCAGCTGTTTCTGTTTTTGATCAAGCGCAACACGGGACATTGATTTGGCAGGACCTCTTGTTCGTTTGTCTAATAAAAGTGATTGAATCATCTAAAAACACTTTGGTGACAAATAGAAGGCCAACACATTAGTATTAGATGATCAAACACTCTTCTTCTTTCGGCATTTCCTTTCATGGGTCGCCACAGCAAGTCAGTTTCTTCCATCTAACCCTATCTGCTGTATCCTCTTCGGTCACACCAACTATCTTCATGTCTTCCTTCACTGTATCCATGAACCTCCTCTTTGGTCTTCCTCTAGTCCTCTTTCCTGGTGGTTCCAAATCCAGCATCCTTCTTCCGATGTACCCGTTCTCTCTCCTCTGCACATGTCCAAACCATCTAAGTCTGGCTTTTCGGACTTTTTCCACAAAACCTCGAACATGAGCTGTTCCCCTGATGTACTCATTTCTAATCCTGTCCATCCTGGTCACTCCCAGAGAGATCCTCAGGATCTTCACCTCTGCTACTTCCATCTCTGTTTCCTGTCATTTTCTTACTGCTACTGTCTCTAGACCAAACAGCATGGGCGGGTCTCACCACGGTTTTGTACACTTTTCCTTTTATTTTAACTGAAACTCTTCTGTCGCACATCACACCTGATACTTTTTTCCACCCGTTCCAGTCTGCTTGAACACGCTTCTTCACCTCTTTTCCACACTCTCCATTGCTCTGGACTGTTGATCCTAGATACTTAAAATCTTCCACCTTCTTTATCTCTTCTCCCTGTAACCTCACTTTTCCGTTTGGATCCCTCTCATTCACACACATGTACTCTGTCTTACTCTGACTAATCTTCATTCTCTTCTTTCTAGTGCAAACCTCCACCTCTCCAGCTTTTCCTCCACCTCTCCCTCCTCTTCCTCTTCCCACCTCTTCCCTCCTCTCACTCTGAAAAGTTGATTTTGCATGAGTTGAAACTTTTAAGCTGAAAAACCAAGGCTAATTTGTTATCAGTTTTGCGCACTGTCTCTTCCTCTTTTTTTTTTTTATCCCCACCAATATCTCCCTTTTTGCTTAGTCAGCAATGGCAGTATGAGTACATGAAGTAGCAGGTGTGTGATGAATGTCTTTTTCTTATTCTTCACAAATATTTACTGTAAGTGTGTCAAAAAAAGTAGTATTTCTGGCCATGTCTTGCTACTGGGTCACACTGTCAACCTCTTCCTGTCCTGTTGTTATCACTTTGAGTTGTGACAAGACCAATCATTTACAATATGAGATTGTAAATGGCTGGTGTGATGCACTTCCTGTCATCCAACTGGTGCATATGAGCCAGAGATTAGAAAGTCTTGCCACTGGACTTTGATTGCACACCAGTGAGAGTTTGAGTCTGAATTTTATGGTGGCTTATCGTTGTGGATCCTCTTCTTTTAAAACTCTACATGGCAGCCTGGACTCAGCTATTCAGCAGATGAGAAGCAGGCTACACCCTGGCCAAGTCACCACTTCATCACAAGGCCACACAAATAGACATACAAGAACACACACTCACTTTTAGGAGCATTTTTTTAATAAATAATCAACCTAAAAAGTCTGTGAGAGGCAGCTGGAACAAACTGGGCTTTTGCACTTAGTCTGTTCTAAAAATGGATGACGTTCAAATTCTTTTCTACAAAACGTGAAAGCAACACAAGCATTTTATAAGTCACAAGATGAGAAACAGTTATCTGAACTCACCGAAATCCATTGAAAAAAAACTGAAGGAAGGTTTTTCCCAGTTAGTCAAGGAGCCAATGTTTGCATTAGGATTCAAAAGAGGAATACGGACCTCATCGGACTAAAGAGTTGGATTACTTCCAAGATTTTGTTTAATGGTTACTGTCACATGCAGCTTTGTGGGAGGGACTGATAAAGACATGTCGTGTTTGTTTTGGGTTTTTTTTTCTTCTATCTGACCACATGTTTTAGCAGGTGGTTTAAGTGATTGAATGATGTATTGTTTTGTTATTCTGTTCCTCACTCCATCAGGACAGGGGATCTCCAGCTATGCAGGACAAAAAGGAGCAGCCGGGCAGAGCTTGGAGGCATGTCTTAACCAGGCTGTGAAAGATATTCCCAAAGAGAGACACCAGCTCACACCTGTGTACCTGGGAGCCACAGCAGGAATGAGACTCCTGAAGTGAGTCACCGTGTCCGTGTTTGAATCTGATGACGACATCCCTGTGTTTGTTATTGTACTCTTAGGCTTAATCTGTCCTCAGCTGCTTTTTGCCTAATCATGTTATGAGCTTTTTTTTTTCCTTTCTAGGTGTGGAATGGAAATGGGTGATGAATGAAACAATGATCTGCAAGTTTAGAAATAATTTAAGGGTTATTGTGATTTGGAAGCAGGATGTTAGATGTGACTTTGACTGTGAGGTAACTTGAGTGAGCAGGATTTACATCTGCAATTTTACATTTGCAATTTTTGGTTTGAATTCAGCCCGGAGCAATTTATTGCTTCTGACTATTTGACGCTCGAATGAGTTTCTACTCCGATATCTTGTCATTGCTCTTGGAAACATGGCACTATACAGTAGAAGCTGCATTAACAGACAATTTTTCTGATCGGTTGGTTCTGACATCATTACGTTGCATGTACACCTAAAAATATATCTGCAACCATGGCAACACATACATAGACGTAGAGCATGTAGAAAATGATCTGTTTAATTTTGCTCATACAGTGTGAGTGGTTCACTTGCAGCAGACTATTGGATCTTACTCTGTCCAAACTTGTATCGTGAGGCTGAATTCATATCTTTGGACAGTTTGTCGTAAGATGTGGATGGGGATTTGATTTGAAACATTCTGAAATTGTACACTGCATAGTCACCCTAAATTATCTCTTTAAATGCAATTAAAAGTTTTCTAAAATACTGTCTCCAACATTCATTACGTTCTCTGATTTAGAAATGTCACTTACATTACAGGGCAAAGATATCAAAATTCGTTCCATAAATCCATAACAAAAACTTGTGTTGCCCATGAATCCGTTCCATCATCTTCCCCTTGTTCCGGGGTCGGGTCGCAGGGGCAACAGCCTCAAACGGGCAGCCCAGGCCTCTCTCTCCCCGGCTGCATCCTCCAGCTCACCTGGAAGGATCCCAAGTCATTCCCCGGCCAGCTGTGGGACATAGTCTCTCCAGCGGGTCCGGGGTCTGCCCCTTGGTGTCCTTCCGGTGGGACGTGCCCGAAACACCTCGCCCGCAAGGCGCTCAGGGGGCATCCTGACCAGATGCCCGAACTACCCCATCTGGCCCCTCTCGACCTGGAGGAGGAGCGGCTCGACACCGAGCTCCTCCCGGATGGCAGAGCTCCTCACCCGATCTCTGAGTGAGAGAATCATACCTTCAAATTTCCCTCATTTCTTGAATTACATCTAATGATATATCAGTATCTGATTTATCTCATTTGTGGGCTATTTTTTTTAAAGGACTACATCTCAGGCAAGCTGCCATAGGCCTCTATTTACTAGCTTCTTCAGCCAAATTAAAACAATAATAATAATACAATTTTATTTATAACACGTCTTTTTTAAAAATAACACAAGGTGCTGACATAAATCATATAAAAACAATTTCAAAAGAAAAAAGCATTCAGATGCATACCCACAGCCTCACGTTCCCAGAGAACCAAACCATAAGATCTAGTCCTTACTTTCAGACCTTCTCGAACTGGTCTTTTGGTTGTTCCCAGTATTAGTGTCTAGACCATAGGGTGCTTGCACGTGATGTCACAAACCCCGAAGTTGTCCATTTGGAGGCATCACTCATGTACAGATAAAGAAATACGTACACACAACGCAGTATTTTAAATTTTTTTCATCTTAGCTTAGCGCGTCGTCAACATTTTATGTTAGAAAAAAAAACGGCTGGTCTTGGAGCAAAAGAAAAGAGAAGATTTAAAAAAAAAGCTAAAACCCCACTCAGGTTTGTCACTGTCATACAGTTCAGCCATTGTACCTAGAAATAAAGATAAGAACAGTGTTAAAAATGTATCAGCTGGTGTAAATGTTATGTTGATGATAGAAGGTTGTTTCCGTCTGTGAAACAAGTGGATTTTTTCTATATATGTGTGAGTAATGTGATCTGTTAATCCTAAAAGTGGAAAAATAGGTAACTGACCACTGCGCAAATACCTATGTTGTCCAAATCTTTTCTAGTCAAATTTTGACCCACTGCTGCAATCCAAAGACGCATTTGCTTCTCGGACATTTCGAACCATTTTTCGCACTGATTTTTTATCATAGCTGGCAAGCGACAGTAATGCAGCTCCTTTTCTTGATCGGACCAATTTTGACAACCCAGTACATGACAGTGGTTGACCAAGGAGATGGTGGTGGACTTCTGCAGCCATCACTCCACCACTCCCTCACCAGTGAACATCCAGTGTGTGACAGGGTACCAGAGAAGAACTGTGGTATTGTATGAGGAAGTCTGGTGTGACAGAGAAGTATGTTAGAGTGGTTCAGGACATGTATGAGGGCTGTAAGACAGTGGTGAAGTGTGCTGTAGGTGTGACAGAGGAGTTCAGTGTGGGGGTGGGACTGCACCAGGGATCTGCTCTGAGCCCTTTGCTGTTTGCTATGGTGATGGACAGGCTGACAGATGAGGTTAGACAGGCATCCCCATGGACAATGATGTTTGCAGATGACATTGTGATCTGTAGTGAGAGGAGGGAAGAGGTGGAGGAAAAGCTGGAGAGGTGGAGGTTTGCACTAGAAAGAAGAGGAATAAAGATTAGTCAGAGTAAAACAGAGTACATGTGTGTGAATGAGAGGGAACCAGCCTGAGGAGTGAGGTTACAGGGAGAAGAGATAGAGAAGGTGGAAGATTTTAATTGAATTTCAATTAAATAATTAAGATCAACGAGGTAAAGAAGTGTGTGCAGGCAGGCTGGAATGAGAGGAGAAAACGATCTGGTGCAATGTGTGGTAGAAGAGTTTCAGCGAAAATGAAAGTAAAAGTGTACAAAACCGTGGTGAGACCGGCCATGATGTTTGACCTAGAGCAGGCATGGGCAAACTATGGCCCATGAGCCACATGTGGCCCGTTAAACGTTTTAATCTGGCCAGCCAAACTTGAAAAATTAAATAAATAAGCCACGTTAATGTTTTACTTTCCCTAGAATTCTGATGTTTCCTCACTAGATGGCGCACTTTAGAATATTGGCTTTGCGAGAAAACAACAACACTGCTCCCATTCAAACGTGTGTCTTTGTGATGCGCACGTTGTCAAAATAAACCGTGTGCCCCGATCCGGAAAGCCTTCGGGTCCACTGCACACACGTAAACAAGAGCATTAGATGTTAAAAAAAAAAGGGCGATAGATTTCAAACAAAATCCAAAAAGCCATTGTGTGCATAATCGCGCTAGATTTGAAATTTAACGTTTAGATGTTTTTGGAAAAAAAAAAAAAAAAAAAAAAAAAATATATATATATATATATATATATATATATAGCCAGTCAGGAGGATAGTGATGGTGATATAGTGAAGTATAAAAGACCTTTCAGTGCTTTACAATGAAATGGTTATTTATTTGATTTTTAGTGTTTCAAGACTCATTTTAAAGTCAGGTATTTTTTTTGTCATGCTTTTCTTCATTTTCTTTGGAAATAGAAGCACATGTTTTCTCTAGAACCCAAGATGTGTATTTTTCTCCAATGACGTGACGTTACCAAAGCATTCCATCTATCTGCTCCTGTTCCGGCCTGCTATTCAAATGTTAGAATTCAAAGTGGCCACCGAATCAAAAAGTTTGCCCACCCCTGATCTAGAGACAGTGGCACTGAGGAAAAGATAGGAAAGAGAGATGGAAGTAGCAGAGATGAAGATGCTGAGGATCTCTCTGGGAGTGACCAGGATGGACAGGATCAGAAATGAGTATATCAGAGGAACAGCACATGTTAGAGGTTTTGGAGATAAAGTCTGAAAGGCCAGACTGAGATGGTTTGGGCATGTGTAGAGAAATTGTGACACATATCAATGTGCAGAGGAGAGAGTACATCGGCAGAAGGATGCTGGGTTTGGAATCACCAGGCAAGAGTCCTAGAGGAAGAACAAAGAGGAGGTTCATAGATACAGTGAAGGAAGACATAAAGATAGTTGGCGTGACCGAAGAAGATGCAGCAGATAGGGTTAGATGGTAGAAACTGACTTGCTGTGGCAACCCCTAAAGGGAAACGCCAAAATCAGAAGAAGAATAGAAACAAGCAAAGTAGGGCGAAGGGTGTCTGACACTTTGCAATTTCAGCTAGTTTTATTCTGGATTTCCCTTTGGACCTACTAGCACCCATCCATGATGAAGAATCCCTGGTTCCTAAGAGCACCCATCTATGATGAAGAGTCCCTATGATGATCAAGAAGACCAAATGTTGTCAGGAGGAACTAATGAGCAAAAGAGTGACATGCAAAATGCCCCGAGTGCTTTTACCACAGGGAAATAGATAATCCGTCATGAGTTGGGAAACCAAATGGTTTTATAGGTCCAGGTTACAAGGGAACCACCCTTCCACCTCAAACATACACCAGAGCAAGAACAGAGTATGGCTCTAACAGTCTTTCTCACTGTTGGTTCTAGGGTAACAGAACCAACAGTAACAAGTAATCAATTAATCTTCCTTAGTTTTTAGAACTAGTTATAACAAGGTCTCCATACCGGCCTCGTTTCAACTTCTGTGCTTAAAACTTTCAAATGCAATTGAGGCTGAAAAACCCTGTGGAGTTGCTGGTAGGAAAATGTATTCAAATATTCATTATACTAACAAATATAAATCTGTGGCGCTACACTTGAGTTGCTCGCTGCCCTAGTTACTCGGTCCCGTCTGGCAGTCTGCCATCTAGCAGTGCAAATGTGTCTTAAAGTCATTCCATTAGTTTAAGCATGACAAGATTTTCAACTTTTGCTAGAAAATGAAAAAATCCACTCACTTTGTTCGGGTTTGAACCTTTTTTTTTACCCTTACTTTCACTTTGTTACCAATTTTACAAACAAATTCTTACAACAAACTGTCACTGTTGCATATACTTAATCTGTATTGCCAACAGCATTCAACTGAATAAAATGAAATCATATTTTAACTGTTTTCATTATATGTTTTTATGTAAATCATGCTGAAATTCAGTTGTTTAAACTGCAAGCATGAATTTAATTTATCAAGTCAAAGGGTTATTTGAGAAAAGATAAGTACTTCAAACAAAATATCCAGTCTTTTTCAAGTTAAAAACCTACCTCATCTCGAAAACCTCGAAAACCAATTTTGTGTTTACAGGTGGTGTGGGAGATCTTTTAAATCCCTTTTTGAAATTTTACTTAAAACTGTCTTGACTAATTTGATTCATGCTTATAAATACATTTACGGGGAAGTGTATATTGATGTTAATAAAGCTTGGCCTCTGTGGAACGTTAAAAACCTCAACCAATTGTTTTTGGATGGTCAGCAAATGCTATCGACCCATAACATGTCAATTACTTCAACTTCCTGGGTTTAGCAATACATAAATATTTCCATGAAACATGTGAAATGTAGTGAATGCTTAAAATGAATTTTTATTTTTTTTGTGAAACTACTTTTTAAATGTTTAAAAGTTGTACCAGCAAATCAATAACATTGTATACAATAGTAGGCTTAACATTTCAATTTACAGTTGCAATATGAATAGTTTCGATTATACAGCTTTATTGGTCCCAAAAGGGCAATTCCATTTTGCCATCAGTCAGAATACAAATAAAAGTAGAATAAAAGAACAACAGTGAGACAGAAAAAGTATTGGTCAAGTCAATAATTAGTATAAAATAAAAAAAATACACAAACTAGTTTTCAACGTGATCATTAAAAAAGATTAAAAACTGTAAAATAATGTTTAAAAAAAGTAAATAGAGCTCTTTTAAAAACAAAAGAGCAGGAACAACATAGGTCTTAGTATATATCAATGTAAACAGTCACTCATAGAACATCGAGCATTAAAGACCAAGATGGATTTTACGCCTGCATATTATTTCTAAGAGTTGCTGAGCTCTTAGTGCAAGAAGACCTCCAATGCTGCCTCTCTAGAAAAAAAAAATTGTGGAGTCTTTTCAGGCCTTCTGATTGAACAGACATTAATGTGACTCAACATCTGTAAAATACAATTAAACAAGTATATCAAGGTATTAAACAATATTCCTCCACTAGGGACTTTCACTCCATGAAAACAGTCTGACCTCAAGGCATTGGGGTTCCCTCTCTTCACGGGACTGATACTTTTTGTTGTCATTAACTTATTACTACTCTCTGGCCAGGAATGAACAAGATGTATATAATGTGACCGAACAGTCAGTGGTCAGTGTAGTCCGTTAAGCCGAGCGTGAAAACAAACTTTTCCTGTCAGTAGCAGAGCAACCAGGTCTTTCGCCTGATTAAAACTTTCTAAACGTTGTCTTTAAACTTTCCATCTTGTGAATCATTGGCAACACAGATTATGCAGCATGGTTGTCTTCCTTTTTTTTTTTAGCTATCAAACCACAAATATGGCTCGGGCAGATGTTTGTGTTCAAGTTACAGCATCAACTCTGTTCGCTCATTGGTCGAATGTTTTCCAATCACTACAATTATAAGCTAATTACAATATCTGGCATGGGTGGTGAAGTAAAATAAAATTGAGCAGAGGCACAACGTGAGACAAAAGTGGTTATGACTTCACCTTTGCTTTATCACAGACTTTATCGGTTCATGTATCGTCAAGGTTAATTATAACCCTTTCATCGTTTTGGGAGATTTTGCAACCATGGAAACCTAAACAGTTCATTTATTGTTGGTTCCGAGTGATTGTGTGGAGTTAAATTAAAACTCCTACAGGGAATATAATCTTCACAAAGGTTTTACAGGACCTCAACAGAAGGAGGTCAACGTTAATTTTATTCCTCCGCCTACACAATGTATGAACGTACTCGGGCTGTCTGTGTGCCCATCAGTACATTCATCCGTTCTGTGGGGGGTGGCATTAAAGGAACTTTGACATACAAATTGTTCTCTAGTTTCTTGTTTGTGCATGTTGAAGAAAACATTGTATTATGTGGTAAAGTTTGCTTCTCTCTTTAAGTATTTCCAGCCCAGAGTTATCGAATCAGATTCTGCAGGAAGTAGGACGGAAAATTCAGTCATACCCTTTCAACTTTCAAGGAGCGGCCATACTAAGTGGAGAGGAGGAGGGAGCGTACGGCTGGGTCACTGTCAACTACCTTTTGGAGAACTTCATCAAGGTTTTCCGACTTGAAAAAAGATTCTCTTGATTGGTTTTACAGCAAAGTCTTCTGTTTGACTCTCCCTTAAGTTCTGATTCAGTTTTTCTGTTGGTTTTCTTTGTAGTATAGTTTCGTAGGGCACTGGTTCAAACCCAGTAGACCAACAGTGGGAGCTCTGGATCTCGGTGGCGCATCCACACAGATAACATTTGCCACTCAAAAACCAGTTGAGGATGATCGTAACATGAAGAGACTATATCTTTATGGACAGGAGTACTCTCTTTACACACATAGCTTCTTGTGTTATGGGCAGGACCAGTTCCTCAAGCGACTCCTCGCTCATATTATTAAGGTATTTATCAAGACTGTATTTAATCACTGACATTTTATTTGTCATGCCCTCAAATCCTTTCAGTTCAGTTTTGTTACATAGCAGCAAAACACAACGGAGGTTGTTGTCTGACTACTCATTTTTGTTAAAAAAAAAAAAGTTCATTTTAAAACCTTAAAAATATTTTGTCTGACAACATGAAAAGGCAGAAAGCTGAAAAAATATTTAAAAAGACGCAAAAAAAAGAAAATAGTCTATAGACAATAACACATCTAAAACTATTGCGAATACTTCCAACTGAGCGTAACAGATTAGGCAGAAATACAACCACATCGTCAGCAAACAAACTGAGCTTTTTACAGCAAAACACTACAAATTTATGTCATCTAGGGTAAATGACATTATGAGTAGAACAAACACAATTCAACCATCTACAATGTTTTGTACAGTCACAGTTTCAATTTCAAATTTTTAAAAATTTTAAAAGTTTGAACTGGTCCAAGATTGTTAAATGATGTTGATATCGGAGTGAATCCTCTTAAAAATGTTGAGGGTCTAACTATAAACTAGTTATTCTAGTTGAAAAATTATACACTACTTAGATCCGGTTAAACTAAGTTTTGTCAAATTCTGTCAACAGTAGTTTATAAAAAAAAAGACAAAACTCAGCTTTATAATAATAATACTAATAATACATTTAATTTAAAATGCCTTCCAGTTCACCCAAGGACACTGTACAGTACATGTTCATTAATAAAACCATTAACCAGAACAAAATATCAATAAGGAAAAAAAATGGAATTATAAAATCAATAAGACACACAAACAATAAAAAAAAAAACCCAACTGTGTTATCTGGATGGATTACTGCATATAACACCCAATTATGCTTGATAGTGGCAATAAATCCACTTAATGAATGCCAACATGTCTTTGTTCAAATATTCTGGATTATAGTGACATTTTTATTTATGTCAATATAAATAAAAATGACATAAATACAAATTTATGTCATTTTTATGACATAAAAATGACATAAATTTTTATGTTCTATTCATCTGTCATTCCTGAAAAACAATTTATTTGGCAGGAACATATATAGATTCTGTCTTAAAAAGATTCTGTATTTTCTGTCTTAGAAAATAAGTTATAAAATAATTTGTAAATGTGGGTATTATTGCAGCACAAGACAGTAAGACTGATTATTTTAAAACATATCCAGTAGGGGGCAATAGCATTACTGCACAGTTTTTACCAGAAACAGATGCAATATGTTCCAGTTTGATGTTGTATGTATCAAATTCAAATGAGAAATAATCAGTATGAAGAAATTAATTAAAGCAAGCATAAAATAAATGACAGTAAAGATGCATTTAGCAAAATTATAAAATGTTTTATTGGCCTTTCCCCAGTGAATCTTTTAGTCAGTTTATTAACTAAACAATTTATTGTAAGTTTTTGTATTGGACCTCACTTACTGTATTGCATGTGACTTTGTGGAAGTCAGTGATGTGTTGTCGGTGGTATAGCATATCACAAGTGAGACTAAATCAGCAAACAATTAAAAAAAATTGTACAAAAATGACAAATAAAAGTTATTTGAAAACAGACTTAAAAAAACCTCAGAAACTCATTGGTCTGGCTGAATATCATTACTTTTTTTAATCAAAGTGTTTCAGTATTATTTTAACTTGATTATTTTAACAAATGAAACAGGAGTATAAACAGAGTCCTCTAGGGGCCAATGTAAGCAACAGCCAAACAACACAACCCGTTTTCTCACCATTGATCTCAGTCAGGTTATCATATCAAAACAGACTTGTTATTCTAATTAATATTGTTTCTTTCAGTCACAGGGTTATTCTACCTCAGTCACAAATCCCTGCTACCCTGCAGACTACAGCAGTAAGTTGCAAATGGAACTGATATTTGGCTCCCCCTGCACAGCTAAATACAAGTCCAGTTCCTACGACCCTCAGGCTATTTTGACCGTACAAGGCAGCGGACAATATGAGCAGTGTGTGGCCAACGTTTCTGCTATCTTCTCCTTCGAAAGCTGTCCCTTCTCACAGTGCTCCTTTGACAGTGTCTTCCAACCAAATATCACTGGTAGCTTCATGGTAAGAAGCTAGATTCCAACCTCTTTTGTATGTTCTTTTTTTTTTTTTTTTTTTTTTTTAACAGAATGACTTATATTAGTTTCACAGAGATGTTTTGTCTGTAGCAGCACTTTAAGGCATCTCCAGACCACCTTTGGTCATCCAGGAGCTGATCATTGCCAGACAGTCTTTATTCTTATTTATTTATTTATTTGACCTTTATTTAACCAGGTTTAGGCTCATTGAGATTAAAAGTCTCTTTTACAAGAGTGACCTGGCCAAGAGGCACCGGCCTCCAGGACCAAACAAACATTTCAAATTAAAATACATTTACATTAAAAATTCTAATTATTTTTTCTATCCTCACTTCTATTGTTGTGGAAATAAATTGAACAGGCTGTATTTTTTAGGTTTCCTGCAAACGTTTGACCCATTTCATGTCATGATGTGGAGCTGAGGTCAAAAATATACCCTTGACACAACAGACACGCTCAGATGAAAAATCACAAGCAGATTTTTTAGATAGATAAAAAGTCCAAAAAAGAACACAAAACAGATAAACTACGAAGGTTCTGATGAGGAGCTGGAGCCAAAAAAAAAAACTGGATAACAAGTCAAGCATGATAAACAACGATCTGGCAAAGAGTGTGTCAAAAACTGTTCCATTTATGCTGCAGCTGATGAGTAGATTAGTTTCAGGTGTGACTAGTTGCAGAGACACAAACAAGAGGGGGGCGGAACAGGACACAGAGGGGGAACAGACTACTCTCCTGACATTTCATTCAATATTTTAGTATGTTAAGTACATTATTCCTCTGAATAAAATCTCCAACAATCCATTTTCTCTTAATTTTGAAAGAAAACTGCATACGCCACCTTGTGGTAACTTGTTTGCCATTCAGAATTAAAAATATCCTAAAATCTGGATCATTATGGTTATTCACATTGTACTGCTATTATTTTGAACACTAGCATATTCCTGTGTTTTTAAATATCACAGAGACTGAATCTAGAGCAGTCATGGGCAAACTATGACCCACAGGCCACATACGGCCCATTAAACATTTTAATCTGGCCCGCCGGGATTTGGAAAAATTAAATAAACAAACCTTGTTAATGTTCTATTTCTCCTGCAATTCTGATGTTACATCAGTAGATGGCACACTCTAGATATATTGTCTTTGTCGAGAAAAATACACTGGTCCCATTAAAATGTGTTTGTCTATGTGATGTGGACGTTATCAAAATAAAAAGTGCACACAAATATGGAAAGCCATCAGGGCCAATACACGCACGTAAACAGCGTTAGACTTCAAACCAACATTTTAAACCTAGCATATTAGATGCACGTTTTTTAAGCGCTAGCGCGCTTGATTTAATATTTAGCGCACTAGATTCAACATTTAACACGCTTGTTTACGCACGTGTAGTCCCCGATGGCGTTCCCATCCTAGATCAAATAGAATGCACTCCACAGACTGACTTGCTGCATTTGTTTCGTCCGTGAAAACAAATTCAATAGAAGAAGCAGGACAACTACATCTGCATCTCCCACCGTTTTTGAAAAAAAAAAAAAAGCCAGTCAGGAGGAGAGTGATGGTGATATCTTGAAGGATAAAAGAACTTTCAGTGCTTTAAAATAAAATAGTTACTCATTTTATTTTCAGTGTTTAGCGATCCATTTCAAAGTCAGAGGTTTTCTTATAATGCTTGTTTTCATTTACATTAGAAATTAAAGCACATGTTTCTCCATACCCCGAGATGTGTATTTTTTCCCCAATGAGGTGAGATTACCAAAGCGTGCCATCATCTGTTCCTGTTCTGGTCCCTTAGTCAAATGTTAAACTCAATGTGACCCGCAAATCAAAGAGTTTGCCGTCCCCAGATCTAGAGCTTTTAAAATCTTATTTGTAAGTTACTCGTATGAAACTCCTTATTAATGTATCTTATATGGAGTTAATAAAGCAAATCCACTCTGAAATCCTCCTCAAAGGTGTGAAAATGAGTTTAATTAATTTCAAAGTAACTAAAATACTTATTTTGATATTGATTGTGATCATTTGAACCTGCACTCACAATCAAGTTTTCACATTTTTTTTCTGTCTTGAAAAAAAATTGGATTCTGATTGTCAAGTTTATTTTAGAGTGCACAGCTTTACGATTTGAAAGGAACGGCTTGAAACAGGTATATGTGGTTTCCACTCAAATTATTGGATTCAAATAGAAAATAGTAAGGTAGGTTAAAAAAGCTTCAGAACAAAGAGAGACAATAAATCAAGAAATACATTCAACAGCAGGCATATTACTTCACATTTATCACATTTGATACATTAATAACTATCATATCATGCATTTCTTCTTCTCCTTTTGGCATTTCCCTTCAGGGGTCGTCACAGCAAGTCAGTTTCTTCCATCTAACCCTGTCTCCTGCATTCTCTTTGGTCAGCCAACCATCTTTATGTCTTCCTTCAATGTATCCATGAAGGATATATATAATCTAGTACTATACATACATACTAACATTTCATGCACACACATGCTAATTAAATTATATTGGTCTTAACCCTTCTGTGAATTAAAGATTAGCCTTTATCCACATAAATTAAACTCAGATATTTACTAATCAAAATAAGTTGGATCATATCTCACCAGTAGTCTGTTTTATTTGCTTTTTTCCTGGGCAGTTTTCCCGTATTATTTTTTCTCTGCCTCACTTTTGAGTGCATTTTTAACTGAAGGGATGTGCCGTAATAGACACCTGTGCAAGCATGACCTCATTATTGATAATGAACACCTTTGTACGCACCTTTATGTACGCACGTATGAAAACACAATGTAAGATTCAGTCTGCACTGTCCAAGTGTGATGTGGTACAGACTGCCTTTGGCGGTTCTAATGTGCATAGTAAAATACAAGAAAAATTCTTTCTAACCACTTTTTACTTTATTCTAATCACCAGGCATTTTCTGCATTTTTCTACATTCACTCGTTCCTGCAGCAAGTTACTGGCATTTCTGCAAGAACTCCTCTGGAACTGGAACAAGCAACAAAAAGAGTCTGCAGCATGACTTACGGCCAAGTGAAAACCTTCATTTAATTACAACTTTATTCGTTACTTCCACTTTACTCCAAGTTCAAACACTTGGAGCAATTAGGACCAGCGTTTGTGGGATCTCAGCACTGTTAGAGAAATGTTAGAGAAATCTTAGAAGAAATTTGAAGACTTATATTCTAAGATTGTAAATTCAACAAGTCATAATACTATTAGAGTAAAACAAGTTAAACAAAGTTATTTTATTACCGGACCATGATTAGCTTTTAGCTACAAATCAAGGGAATCAAGAGCTGATTATTGCCATTGTCATTGAAAATTCACAGCCTAGGAACTTGCTTTAACATAGTGTGCAACATCAAACATAAAATCTATCAAATAGATGAGGATATAGGAAAAAAAATATTAAAATAAAACAAAAAGATTGAAAATAAAATAAAATTAAATGATGAAGTAGCAGCGGAAAGTTTCCATGAGTCCAGATTATTTAGGAGACAGGTCAGGTAGTGTTGAACAGTCTGATGGCTGATAGTAAAAAAAAAAACGTCTCTATGGCGAGAGGTGTTGGTCCGAATGGACCGTAGCCTCCTGCCTGAGGGGAGCAGCTCAAAAAGTCTTCTCACCCTGATTCCGGACAGTTTAATTCTTGATTGAGACGTTTCGACTTCCATCCGGAAATCATGTTCAATTTGATAGAAATGGACTGAAAATGGATCTATATATGTATACTAACCTAAGTAAAAGGTGAAAAATAGTAAGGAAGCGCTCGACCAATGACCCTGTGTTACTTATGATGGCCGTGAATGGCTCCTATTGTAGCCACAGACCAGTAAACGATCCCTAGGCTTTTAGCATTATTATAATAGGGATCGTTTACTGTTCTGTGGCTACAATAGGAGCCATTCACAGCCATCATAGGTAACACACGCTCATTGGTCGAGCCCTTCCTTACTATTTTTCACCTTTTACTTAGGTTAGTATATATAGTTCCAGTTTCAGTCCATTTCTATCAGATTGAAAATGATTTCCGGATGGAAGTCGAAATGTCTCGATCAAGAATTAAACTGTCCAGAAGACTTTTTTGAAACTTTTTCTGCTATGGATCACTCCTTAATGAATGAGGGACTACACAGACTTCTAGCAGGATTCTAAGTCATCCTCAAATGTTACGGATCTACAGTAATTGTTTGTGACCAAACATACCAAAAGCAAACTACCATTGTGTCATTACCTATCATGGTTCGCCATGTGGGGTTCTATCTGCCCATGTGTGACTGACATGAAAGGTGTACTGTATGTATACACAGTGGAAATCATTGTGCAGGGATTGTGCTTTGGAGGGCAACAAAGATGATCTCATGGATAAACATGGTACTTTTTGTTTGCTCAGAAGTGTGATATTTACTGAAAAAAAGATTAGAAATACCTTCATTCAGTTTCCAAACAGTTTTTGAGATGGTATTTCTTCCTCCTTTTACTCCCCGTAAAAGCATACACTACTCGGCAGAAATGTTGTTTGTGGCCGCAAATACAGTGCAGAAAGTGAATCAAGTTAGCAAAGATAGCACATTTTTAAAATGTTTTTATTTTTCTCCATTTACATTAAAAAGGCTTTCCCTATTGGGAGCAATTGTGAACAGACTGGGTACAATACGGCAAAACAATTCCTGCTTATGTTAGGATGTTGTGGCAAAAAACAAAAGCTGTTGCCAAGAAAAAGACATTCTAATAGTAGCCGAATACTGGATAGGGAGCTGATAAATGATTCTAACATGGATGAATGACATTAAAAAAATACTTCAAGTGTCTTTTCAATGTAGGAATAACATTAAAACATGGTAGAAACCTCCAAAATGTTGATTTTGCACGAAGTGAGGTGTAACTGTGGAAGGATACAGTGCTCTCTAGAGGCAGGACAGCAGAATTACAAGTCGCAGATATCAGGTATTTTAAATGATTTAAAACTTTTTTTTTTTTACCTCTATTAATCACAGATGAAGCTTCTGGCTCCAGACCAAGAGCCACATTTGCACTACTACTGTGCTACTTCTGTATTTCTCAACACTCTGATGCTAAGAGGATACGGCTTTGATGAGACGTCTTTCCAGCATATTTCCTTTAAAAAAAAAGTATATCTTGTAAACCTTTACAAATATATAAAATATTTCAAAATAGGTTGATTGCTAATGTGATGTATCTAATGAATGTTGTATTGCTTCTGCAGGCAGGGGACACGGCGGTGGGATGGGCTCTGGGATACATGCTGAGTTTAAGCAATCTGCTGCCAGTGGAGAAAGCTGTGCTGAGGAAGGCTCTGACTCTGAGCACGTGGGCAATGCTCATCACACTCTTAGCTCTGATGCTCGCTGCTGTGTTGATCTTCATTGCATTTCAAACAAGAAAAGAAATCAGGAATGAAAGCAGTGAAAATGTGATTTAGATTAAAAGCACATAACATAAAGTGTGTAAATATCAGACCACACAATTCAGATGTTAAATAGACTGTTACAGTGTAATAGTTCACTTGTGATGAACACAGCGGAATCAATGAGCACTATTTTTTTCATTTCAGCTCCTGCTAAAAGGAGTAGTCAATCAAAAAAAAAAAAATCGCCAGCGTTTGCGCACTGATTTTATGTTCATCACCAAAAACAGAAATAGGATTGAAATAACTTTACCACATCTCTTTTTGTGATAAAGTTTGCAGTTAAGATTACAATAAATAGAAAGAACTAAGTTAATTTTACATTTTATTTCTAATCTTGGTTGTTGTTGAGCACGTGGTCCTGACCAAATCATGTCTACAGTTATATTAGAAAGTATGAATTAGATTTTCAGTAGTTTTTCAGTAGTTTGTTATACACACTGCAGGATGGTAACGGCTACATAAAAACACACACAATGTTTACAATTTTAGATGTAATGACAATTTTGTACAACTGTAGTTTTAGTGTCTTTATCGAGATGATTAAATAACAGTTAATACTGTACATCTTTGTGTTTTTTTCAGTGTTTTGTTTTTGTTTCCCATTTTCTTGTTTCCATTTAAGTTTTTTACTTGTATGATGATGTATGAAAGGTATGCTGTTTAAAACTAAAAGAGTAAAGAAAAATAGCAACACATTGGTATGTTGAAAGCTGTTTTTTTTTTTTTTTTACTTTTATTATCTGATGACTTACAACAGTACATTATAGTATGTTGTTTATGGAATTATCTAAGAAATATATTATTTAAACAATCAGATATTTAGGTTTTCTGTTTGCATGTTTTTCTCTCCTTTCGGCATTTCCCTTCAGGGGTCGCCACAGCAAGTCAATTTCTTACATCTAACCCTATCTGCTGTATCCTCTTCGGTCACACCAAATATCTTTATGTCTTCCTTCACTGTATCCATGAACCTCCTCTTTGGTCTTCCTCTAGCTCTCTTTCCTGGTGGTTTCAAACCCAGCATCCTTCTGCCGATGTACTCGCTCTCTCTTCTCTGCACATGTCCAAACCATCTCAGTCTGGCCTCTCTGACTTTATCTCCAAAATCTCTAACATGTGCTGATCCCCTGATATACTCATTTCTAATCCTCTCCATCCTGGTCACTCCCAGAGAGATCCTCAGCATCTTCATCTCTGCTACCTCCATCTCTGTTTTCTGTCTTTTCCTCAGTGCCACAGTCTCTAGACCAGTGCTTCTCAAATAGTTTTTTTTTTGTTTTCTTCAATGTTAATGAGGTTACAATGCTATGCAGAGGTGTACTTAGAACAATTTCAGAGACAAATGATACTAATTATAGTCAGGGCGGAGAGTGGTGGGGGGCGCAAAATACTTTCTTCTTCCTAGGGGGGCGCAACCAAAAATAATTGAAAGCACTGCTCTTGACCAAACAGCATGGCAGGTCTCACCATGGTTTTGTTTACTTTTTTTTTCATTTTAGCTGAAACTCTTTAGTCACACATCACACCTGATACTTTTCGCCACCTGTTCCAACCTGCCTGCACACGCTTCTTTACCTCTTTTCCACACTCTCCATTGCTCTGGACTGTTTATCCTAAGTACCGTATTTTCACGATCATTAGGCGCACCGTATTAAAAGGCGCAGTCCAAATTTCGCATCCTCTGTATTTAACACACCCATAAGGCGCACCCGATGATAGGGCACGGGTTTTACATATCCTTCCTACACCATCTGCCTTACAACAACAACAACACACATGAACACACACACGCGCAGCACACACGCACACACGCACACACGCATACACACACGTTAGTATTTAAAAGTAGATCGGGAGTAAAACTGAGTTTGGTTGTCTTTATTTTCTGTCCACACTTCCTCCTTTAATGTTCTCATGTCCTCAACTACATCCACCTCATGGTTCTCTAATTCGTCCGCAAATCACACATCACATAGGGCGCACTGCACAATAGGGCGCACCGCTCATTTTGAAGAAAATTTGGAACTTTTAAGTGCGCCTTATGGTCGTGAAAATACGGTACTTAAAATCTTCCACCTTTTTTATCTCTTCTCCCTGTAACCTAATTTTCCATTTGGATCCCTTTCATTGCAGTGGCGGCTGGTGACGTGTGGCGAAGGGGCGCCGCCCCCCCCTGTCCTGATCACCAAAACTAACAATAAAAAAATATGTATATTTTTGTAAGTATGTAAAACTCTCTTGTGTGAAGATTATATGCATTTTAATAATGTTTTGCACCGTTTCATTTTATTTTCTTTTTTTATTTTCTTACTTATTTTATTTTGTTACTCATTTTATTTCTACTTCCTACGAAAACCGGAAGGAGCTGCGCCCCACAAGGAAAACATATGAGCATCTACGTGGCTTTCGGTTTTTATGGAAAAAACGTGACGTCAGCTCTAAATTTTTTTCCATTCATGTGTATTGCAAACCATAACCACGCCCGCGGGGCGCAAAAAATTGCGCCCTTCGGGCGTGTAATAGGTTATCCTCTCTGTCAGTCTGTTACATGAACCAATCAATTAGCTATGAGCTGACCTATAAATCCCACCCACGCCACACCCTTTGTTTTCACTGCGGAATTCTGGAAAATAATCTTCATCATGACGTTGGAAGCTTGTTCAGTTGCTAACAACTCTAGTGGCTTTTTAAAAGAGAATTTGGTGTCGTCGCTTCCACAGAATCTGTTTTCTAAGCGTTCTGAAGAAGAAAAAATGAGAGTTTGTCCAGATAAAAAGGAGCATCCAAAAGTTCCAACTAGAAATACAGAAAATCAGGTAGAGTAACTTCCTTTCTTGTTTTCTATGTTAGACTATTGTTGTTTGTGTTATTGAAACTAAAATAAGTCACATTAGTTGCATTTGTGTCTGAGCACAGATTAAATTCATTATGAATAATGTTGTTTATTAGAAATTATATTGATTATTGGTGTTAAAATGTTTGCTTGACAAGAATTTTTTTTTTGTCCAATCTAATTAAGCTATTTATTTTCTTTTGTAAAACTTTATAGAATTGTTCATTTCAAATTTGAATTTAACATTCTTATTTCTACTGTAATATATTTTTACTAAATTGATGACATTAAGCACCAAAAAAAAAGTTTAGAAAAAAAACCATTAACTTATGTTGTAATGGTTTTGATCAAATTAAATTTCCATGTATTATAAAAACAGACTGTTCGTTAAATACTCTTATTTTAAAAGTGTTTTATATCATGTTTTATTTCTTTATAATGTCATATTGTTTTAGTTCATTAGTTGTGCTGCTCCGGCTCAGGTTGGAAAATAGAAATTGTTCTCAATCAATCCCCTGGTTAAATAAAAATAAATAAACAAAATCCGACAATTTCATCCTGTTTGTTGTTACGCAATCTCACTTGTCTCCTTGAGGTGCAGGTTTTTAAAAGGGTGTCCCATTTCTATTGAAATCAACTGGAGCCCGATAAGCCTCTCACACTAGAACACTTACGAGCGTGACATCATTTATTTTTTGAGGGCTAAGCGCTCAAGAACACAAGTGGTCAGTGTGGGATTGTGCATAAGACTCTTTAGGAGTGTGGCCGGTATAGTGGCCAGTATCTCCGCCTGTCACGTGGAAGACCGGGGTTTGATTCCCCGACGGGGAGACAAAACCTTTCCTTTGACCTTGTCAATCTTTGTGCTTTCAGAAAACTTGTGAGCCAATCACAAAATTTTCTTCGGCTAGGCTTTTTGTGATATACGTAACTGCCTGGTTCAGAGAACGTGAGGCTCGTTGGTGTGAGGACTAGTCTGAAATTGGTGGATCCAGTGGGCACTGAATTTCAGTGTGGATTGTCTTGCGAGACTTTAATCCAGTTTGGCACAAAAGTTAGATGGTGTGCAGATTTTGAAGATTTTTTTAAAGGATTGATGACAAAATTAGATTTTATCACAGTAGTCTGTGCAGATGTGTGTGTGGGTCCCCGTTAGTATAGTGGCCAGTATCTCCACGTGGAAGACCGGTGTTTGATTCTCCGACGGGGAGACAAAACCTTTACTTTGACATTGTCAATCTTTGTGCTTTCAGAAAACTTCTGAGCCAATCACAAGTATTTGTTCTAAACTTGCTTAAACTATAAGCAAGGTCACTGTAATTAGAAAGGCAAATGCCAAACAATTTAGCAACTACTGCTTATATCTTAGACCATCTTTCTAAAAGGGCATTTAAGAGGACACCGAGACTCTTTAGGAGCGTGGGGTGCCTCTGTAAGAATGATGAACAAGCTTTGAGGATGCCTCAAAATTGGTTCCCTGTGTGTGATGCCGTCGGAAGTTTTGTGAATTGTAACTATCTCCAGCTAGGCTTTTTGTGATATATGTAACTCCCTGGCTGAGAGAACGTGAGGCACGTTGTTGTGAAGACTATTATGACATTGCTGGATTCAGAGGGCACTGGATTTCAGTTTGACAGGGTATAAGAAAGTGAGGAGATGCCTGATGAATGGAGAAGGAGTGTGCTGGTTCCTATTTTTAAGAACAAGGGAGATGTGCAGAGTTGTGGTAACTACAAAAGAATAAAACTGATCAGTCAAACGATAAAGTTATGGGAAAAAGTTGTCGAAGCTAGGCTAAGGTCTGAAGTAAGAATTTGTGAGCAGCAGTATAGTTTTATGCCTAAAAAAGCACTACAGATGCAGTTTTTGCCTTGAAGATGCTGATAGAAGATCAGAGGGAGCTGCACTGTGTCTTCATAGATCTATAAAAAGCGTATGACAGGATACCCAGAGAAGAACTATTGTATTGTATGAGGAAGTCTGGCGTGACAGAGGAGTACAGTATGTTAAAGCAGTGCAGAACATGTATGAGGGCTGTAAAACAGTGTTGAGGTGTGCTGTAGGTGAGACAGAGGAGTTCAGTGTGGGGGTGGGACTGCACCAGGGATCTGCTCTGAGTCCTTTGCTGTTTGCTCTGGTGATGGACAGGCTGACAGACGATATCAGACCGGAATCCCCATGGACAATGATGTTTGCAGATGACATTGTGATCTGTAGTGAGAGGAGGGAAGAGGTGGAGGAAAAGCTGGAGAGGTGGAGGTTTGCACTAGAAAGAAGAGGAATGAAGATTAGTCAGAGTAAGACAGAGTATGTGTGTGAATGAGAGGGATCCAAATGGAAAAGTGAGGTTACAGGGAGAAGAGATAAAGACGGTGTAAGTTAAGTATCTAGGATCAACATTCCAGAGCAATAGAGAGTGTGGAAGAGAGGTGAAGAAGCGTGTTCAGGCAGGCTGGAACGGGTGGAGGGAAGTATCAGGTGTAATGTGCGACAGAAGAGTTTCAGCTAGAATAAAAGGGAAAGTGTACAAAACCGTGGTGAAACCGGCCATGCTGTTTGGTCTAGAAGCAGTAGCACTGAAGAAAAGACAGGAAGCAGAAATTGAGGTAGCAGAGATGAAGATGCTGAGGATCTCTCTGGGAGTGACCAGGATGGACAGGATTAGAAATGAGTACATCAGGGGAACAGCACATGTTAGAGGTTTTGGGGATAAAGTTCGAGAGGCCAGACTGAGATGGTTTGGACACGTGCAGAGGAGAGAGTCCATAGGAAGAAGGATGCTGGAATTGGAACCACCAGGAAAGAGGACTAGAGGAAGGCAAAGAGGAGGTTCATGGACGCAGTGAAGGAAGACATGAAGATAGTTGGTGTGACCAAAGAGGATACAGTATTTAGGGTTAGATGGAAGAGGCTGACTTGCTGTGGCGACCCCTGAAGGGAAAAGCCGAAAGAAGAACTTAACTAAAACTAATTTGTTCGAAATGACTCTAGAATAGTTTAAACATTCAAAACTTTCAATGTGAATCTCTGAAAAACAATTTGCAGAGTCAAATTGTTATTCGAATATTAGAACTATTGAATCCATCTCTCTCACAAAGTGACTGACTAACACTAGCATACAAATGCAAATACATTTATACCAACACACACACTAAACATGCCTATGCACTAACTAGCATTCACACACAGGGGCAATGCGCACTGTCACCAACTGTCACCATTCATCAAACGTCACCATTCCACTGTCACCATTCTTTCTCAATGATGTTTGTGATAAATGTGGTACTGTGGCTCAGAGAATAGACTTTAAAGCTGCTCTGCTTGTGTTTAAGTCTCTCCATGGTCTAGCACCAAAGTACATCTGTGATATGTTAGTACCTTATGAACCATCTAGAACTCTGAGGACCTCCGGGACTGGCCTCCTGCTGGTGCCTAGAGTCAGGACTAAACATGGAGAAGCTGCATTTCAATTTTATGCTGCAAAAGTCTGGAACAAACTTCCTGAGGCCGTGAGACAGGCCTCTACTGTGACAATGTTTAAATCTAGGCTGAAAACAGTTCTGTTTAACTGTGCTTTTTCTTAATTGCTCAATTTTTAATCTGTTTTAATGATTTTATTTATTTAATTTTTTAAACTTTTTGATTCTATGTTTTGTGATTTTAATGCATTCTTTTTCTTTTTCTTTCTTGTGAAGCACTTTGAATTACATTTTGTATGAATTGTGCTATACAAATAAACTTGCCTTGCCTTGCCTTACTGCAGAATGACACCCTCTGCTGTCCATTTTAGTGTATTGTTTATTATTTCAGCTTCTTTAATTAGTCTCAGCTGCTGACTTTGGAGGCTGCTGATTGGAGGATTGGCCTGATGAGGTTCATCTGCATTCAGTTTTTCCTTCAGTTGCATTCAGTTGCTCAGCTCAACACTGTCAGTTCTTCATCAGTAGTCCTTGTGGTGATACTGTCACTGATCCTAAAATGTGAGGATGTGACGTTTTGAACAGAAATAGGATTTTTGTAGGTGGTGTGGGTTGATCCGCTGGTTGCTTACCAAAGGCCTGAACACTTTCAGGCAGGTAACACTGTGGTGTGCCGTTTGGTGGGATTATGGAAGATATTAAGGAGTTGTGTATTAGTTTGGGTTTTAGCTGGGATTGTGAAGGGGATGGGAGCTGGGAGTTGATCAGGGGAATAAGAAAAGGAAGATGACCGTTGTGCCTGGTTCATTGAGGGATGGTACTGATGTTTGATTGATGAGTATTGTTTTTAAAATGAGTAAATTTCATGATGCAAAAAAGCAGATATAATTGCAACTTGTTTTTTTATGTTTTGGTTTGGAAATATTGACTTTTCTTATTTTATGAAGAAATTGGAGATAATTTTCAATGACTATCTCTCACACAGCTTTCTGGTCGGTTGCTGGCTACGGCCGGTCAATCTCTCTGATCATACACTAGAGCAATGATCGATTTTTATTTTTGAAATCACAGAAGATCTTGTTTCCCTGTTAGGCGTAATATACCAACTCTGGTATCTCATGACATTCAATAAAGTAAAGTAAGTAAAGGACTTTGTCAGTTGTTTAGCAATAATTTGTTGTTTGGGTTAGGAATATCCTCACAACTGTTTAGATTACACATCAGACTTCTTTCAGCACTGATTAAAGAAAGCTGGTCAGCCAAAGACCTCTGATGGTAACTGAAGTAGCTCCTGCATAAGTTGACGGAGTTTCCTGAATGAAACTGTGTCATCAGAGCCGTGGTTCATAAATGACCCATAAAGAATTGTACAACTTAAATCAGCAGCACCAATTTATTTGTAGTCGAACCTTCGTGTGGTACAGTCTGGTATTCATTTGACTTTTATATCATCAGGATGTAGGCATGGCTTAATCCATTTGTTTTCTTGGTCTTTGACTCAATGACAGATACAAATTTTACAGTTTTGTAAAAGGTCTTCGTAAGAAAATTCTCTTGTCAGTAGTTAAAGCCTAAAAAATTAAAGCCTTTCACCCTACAGTCACGATGTCAGTTATCAGAAAAATGAGAGCGATCTGGACGGTTTGCGTTTTTTTTCTTTTTTAGTGTGAGTTTTCAGTTAAAAATTGTTGCCAGAACTTTGGTTTTGCTTCTCTGTGGGGCAAACAGTCTTTATCATCCCGACAGCTTAGAGGCAGGAAGCCCTTTCCCTTCACCTTGATGCCCTCTACGGGGAACTGAAGTAGCTCCTGCATAAGTTGACGGAGTTTCCTGAATGAAACGGTGTCATCAGAGCCGTGGTTCATAAATGACCCATAAAGAATTGTACAACTTAAATCTTGCTTATTTTTTGAAAAAAAAAACTGTCTTAAAGTCAGCAGCACCTATTTATTTGTATTCGGACCTTCGTGTGGTGCAGTCTGGTATTCATTTGACTTTACATCATCAGTATGTAGGCATGGCTTAATCCATTTGTTTTCTTGGTCTTTGACTCAATGACAGATACAAATCTTACAGTTTTAGATGGTGTGCAGATTTTGTTACAAGATTGATGACATAATTAAATTTTCTCACAGTAGTCTGTGCAGATATGTGTGTGGGTCCCCGTTAGTATAGTGGCCAGTATCTCCGCCTGTCACGTGGAAGACCGGTGTTTGATTCCCTGACGGGGAGACAAAACCTTTACTTTGACATTGTCAATCTTTATGCTTTTAGAAAACCTGTGAGCCAATCACAAGTATTTGTTTTAAACTTGCTAAAACTATAAGCAAGGTCACTGTAATCAGAAAGGCAAATGCCAAACAATTTAGCAGCTACTGCTTATATCTCAGACCATCTTTCTAAAAGGGCATTTTTGAAGACACCAAGACTCTTTAGAAGTGTAGGCTGCCTCTGTAAGAATGATGAACAAGCTTTGAGGATGCCTCAAAATTGGTTCCCTGTGTGTGATGCCGTCGGAAGTTTTGTGAATTGTAATTATCTCCGGCTAGCCTTTTTGTGATATACGTAACTGCCTGGCTGAGAGAACGTGAGGCACGTTGTTGTGAGGACTAGTCTGAAATTGATGGATCCAGAGGGCACTGGGATTTAGGGTGGATTGTCTTGCGAGACTTTGATCCAGCTTGGCACAAAAGTTAGATGGTGTTCAGATTTTGAAGATTTTGTTACAAGATTGATGACAAAATTAGATTTTATCACAATAGTCTGTGCAGATGTGTGTGTGGGTCCCCGTTAGTATAGTAGCCAGTATTTCCGCCTGTCACGTGGAAGACCGGGGTTCGATTCCCCGACGGGGAGACAAAACTTTGACATTGTCAATCTTTTTGCTTTCAGAAAACTTGTGAGCCAATCACAAGTATTTGTTTTAAACTTGCTAAAACTATAAGCAAGTTCACTGTAATCAGAAAGGCAAATGCCAAACAATTTAGCAGCTACTGCTTATATCTCAGACCATCTTTCTAAAAGAGCATTTAAGAGGACACCAAAACTCTTTAGGAGTGTGGGGTGCCTCTGTAAGAATGATGAACAAGCTTTGAGGATGCCTCAAAATTGGTTCACTGTGTGTGATGCCGTCGGAAGTTTTGTGAATTGTAACTATCGCCGGCTAGGCTTTTTGTGATATACGTAACTCCCTAGCTGAGAGAACGTGAGGCTCATTGTTGTGAAGACTATTATGAAATTGCTGGATCCAGAGGACACTGGATTTCAGTGTGGATTGTCTTGCGAGACTTTAATCCAGCTTGGCACAAAAGTTAGATGGTGTGCAGATTTTGAAGATTTTTTTAACAGATTGATGACAAAATTTGATTTTATCACAATAGTCTGTGTAGATGTGTATTTGGGTCCCCGTTAGTATAGTATATCTGGACATCTCCGGGCTGAGGAATCCCCCGTGTTTCCATCAGGATGAAGAACATTTATTGACTTCTTTCGATATTTAGCTGTAGATTAGATTAAGCTAATATTTAAACAATAATGGCCCAATCCCAAACCAACTACTTGAGCACTCGTGTGCTTGAGCACTGAGCCCTCAACGACGGAATGACGTCACGTGCGTAAGTGCTCGACTGTGAGAGGCTTCAAGGGCTCCACTTGATTTCAATAGAAATGGGACACCCCTTTAAAAACCTGCACCTCAAGGAGACAAGTGAGAGTGCGCAACAACAAACAGGAGGAATCAGAGGATTTTATTCATTTATTTTTATTTAACCAGGGGGTCGATTAGAACTAAAAAAAAAAAAAAATTACAACCTGAGCCGGAGCAACACGACTAATAAATGAAAACAATATAAGAAATAAAACATGATATAAAACACTTTTAAAATGAAAGTCTGTTTCTGTAATTCATGGAAACTTAATTTGATCAAAACCGTTAGAACAAAAGTTAATGTGTGGTTTTATGAACTTTTTTTTTGTGCTTAGAGTCATCATTTCAGAACTGGAGGAACATGTGAACCCCAGCCAGACTGCCAAAAAGATCGGGTTAACTATCTTTAATGTGTGATGAATGGGTTGCTGTGATTTTAATTTATTCTTCCTTTTAAAATCAGCAGTTATGTGTCACCACACTGAATTTGATCTCTTTTCTCAGAGGATCTCATCTTAACCACGTACAGGTGCTGGCCTGCTGCTCCTCAGCATCATTTACCCTGCAGTGGACACCAAGGAGGAGGAGGGTCCTGATGAGAGTACCTCAACCCCAAATGATGACCTGCCCTGTGGCCCCTCCACCAGCGGTGCCCCAGAATCCAGTAGAGGACCAGGAGAACACTCTACCCTCACTCAACCTTCTGAAAGCTCGGGGAAAAGAGTGCGAAATGAAATACTTGAATTCCTCAAAGAGGATGCTTCCAGACGTGAAGCTGGAAATAGAGAGCTGGATGCCCGGTAGGAGGCGGGGAGCCCGGCCCAGATGAACCGGCTTGCCAGAAAAGCTGGCAAATAAAAATTAGTTTGTTCTTTTTTTCACTACTTTTGTTACATTATAACAGTTTTCTTTCCAGCCTCGAAGTCTTTATTTTAATCCATGTGTGTATTGTTATTAAATGAACGTGATCACTAGCACGTTAAGTGTGTGAAGATGTTTACTAATCAAACTCCATTGTTTTAATTTATTTAATCATCAGGTTAATGTTTCAAACACAATCCATGCAGTCATAAACAGATCACAAGTACAACATGTAGATTATTTCTTTATTAGTGAGTAAATGTTAGAGGGTGATGGTGAATATAGGGGTGAAGCTGGGGGATCACGCTTCGTCTGGTCTCTATCCTTCGACCAATTCAGTATAAGATCAAGTTAAAATAAAATCAGTTTAATGTCTTCTTCAGACATGATGAAATAATTAAACAGGCTCCTGCAAAAAAAAAAAATCATAATGATGCATAGTTCTGGTCCTGTGATGGTGCAGAGAGACAGACGGAAAGCCTGTTGCTGATGAAGAAGCCTGAGCTCCTCTGGACATCTTCTGGAGGGACAGGTAGAGAGCCTGTCTCTGATGTGGGACCCCCAGGTCCCCTGGACATCTTCTGGAGGGACAGGTAGAGAGCCTGTCTCTGATGTAGGGCCCCCAGGTCCCCTGGACATCTTCTGGAGGGACAGGGACATCAGGGTCATGTGGCTGTAGCTCCAGCTCCTCAATGATATCTCCCACTGGTTAATTATCAAAAAGAAGAGGAAATGAGAAAATTAAGAGAAAATAAATTACTATTAAGAATTAAATAGAAGAGAGAAGTGTGTGTGCTGTATACAGTATACACTACATGCTTACATATATAAATATGCAGAAACACTTTTCTATCTATTGAAAAAGTTCTAATGAACAGAAACTTGAAAATGATAATTTACCACCAAATAATCCTCATAAGATGACCCTCCTAGTGAAGATGATGTTTGAAACATCGTGGTGTGTATAAATACAGTAACAGAATCTTCTGACTAGTGTTTATAATAACAATCTTATCTTAAATGTTGGATTTTTTTTATAACATATTCAGTTCATCTCACACAGTACTGAGATTTTAATGTGAATAAAATATGATGAGCGATAAGTTTATAAACAAATAAAACCATCCAAATAGGAAACTCAGACGTTCATCTTATAAATACCTCTCATCCACGCGATTCCACGAAGAGATGATGAAGAGGAAGCTCACGTAAACGGAGAAAAATGTACGGTGAAAAATGTAAACAACGGACACATGTTTACATGCACTTTGAAATTTGAAAGGAGTTTCCTCCTCTAACGTCAGGCCACGCCCTGTTTCACGTCATACCGCAATGATTTATGGGTAATTCTTTGATGAAAGTGGACTTTGAAGCCCACTTACTGAAAGAGCTCATAAAGGAGGCAAAAATGGCCGCCGAGTGCCCTCGATTCTCAAGCACTTTCAAATGGGACAACACTACACCCTTAACTGCTCACAGGAACGCGCACGTAAAGGAGTCAAGGACACATAAAGTGCTCAAGTGGTCGATTTGGGATTGGGCCACTCTTTGACACATTGTTTGCTCGTCCCGGGGAGGGATCTCTCTTTCACGTGGATCCCCATGAGGTTTCTTATTTTTTCCCCACTGATGGGTTTTTTAGGAGTTTTTCCTCACCGAGAAGGAGAGTCTAAGTGCATTAATGTGCTAGTCTTGTTTAGTTAGCATTTGTTAGTTATTTTTCTTGTTGTGTATTTGTGTTAATACATTCCTCTTTTTCTTGTGAAGCCCATTGAGACGGACATTCTGTGATTTTGGGCTATACAAATAAAATTGAATTGAATATAATGGTCGGTATCTCCTTCTGTCACGTGGAAGACTGGGGTTCGATTCCCCGATGTGGAGACAAAACCTTTACTTTGAAATTTACACTCTTTGTGCTTTCAGGAAACCTGTGAGCCAATCACAAGTATTTGTTCTAAACTTGCTAAAACTATAAGCAAGGTCACTGTAATCAGAAAGGCAAATGCCAAACAATTTAGCTGCTACTGCTTATATCTCAGACCATTTTTCTAAACGGGCATTTAAGAGGACACCGAGACTCTTTAGGAGTGTGGGCTGCCTCTGTAAGAATGATGAACAAGCTTTGAGAATGCCCCAAAATTGGTTCCCTGTGTGTGATGCCGTCGGAAGTTTTGTGAATTTTAATTAATATCCGGCTAGGCTTTTTGTGATATACATAACTGCCTGGCTGAGAGAACGTGAGGCACGTTGTTGTGAGGACTAGTCTGAAATTGCTGGATCCAGAGGGCACTGGATTTCAGTTTGACAGGGTTAAGAAACAAAGTTTGACAGGGTTCAGTTAAGAAAGTGAGGAGATTCCTGATGAATGGGGAAGGAGTTTGCTGGTTCCTATTTTTAAGAACAAGGGAGATGTGCAGAGTTGTGGTAATTTCAGAAGAATAAAACTGATCAGTCAAACAGTAAAGTGGGAACTGAAGTAGCTCCGGCGGTAGCTGACGGAGTTTCCTCATCGCAATTTGAAATACCAACATGGGGTGGATTGAAAATTCACTTGCGAACATTTATTGCTTTTGCTGCCAAGAAGCATAATAAGAGAATATTAAATGAGTCCTGTGTAGATCTATCTGAAGGGATCTATGTGAAGGCAGACTCCAGTCTTATGAAACATCAATCAAAAACTGACATGAACCATCGAAAATTACCTTCATTCAAAGTAGGTACAAAAAGAACCTGAAATACTCCAGAGACCCCTAAAGTCAAACAAGAATGTGTTTACCACATTACTTAACAGTTACATAATAGTGTTATAAACATGAAGAATCTTATCTGTGTACCTAGACATTTGATTTGAGTTTTGCTAAAGGCACTACTGAGTTTATTATCAAGTACTCAGTAAGCAGTAAAAGGTAACACTCAGAGGCTTACTTTTAGAAAGGACTCCGTTTTTACGACCCACTATAAGTCTCAAATCCTGACACAACCTTTGTTTGTTTAAAGAGTTAAATAACAACAGCAAGTTACAGGAGAAATAAATTGATTCTATAAAATCCAACTCGTTTAAATCTTGCTTTTTAGGACTTTGTGTAAGCGGTGCTTTAGAAACCCCTGAAAGACCAATAAAAGTTCTGTCATTTCCCCACAATATGACCCTGGGCTTATCTTTTGGAAAACCATCATATAACTGCTGATGAGTACCAGAAGTCTTTTCTAGATCTTTGGGAAATTGATTGTCAATCTTGGAAGAAACTGGTGTTAATATTTAAATGTGGAACTCAGTTTGAATTGTAGCTAGCTATTGTAAGTTAAGCTGCCACAAAACTTTGATAAGTATGGACATCTTCAAGTAATTACTGCACCATTGTTGCGTTTCGTCTTCTGGCCTGCTTATTCTCTAACAGGGCCTGGGGTGTGCAAAGCCTATCTGGCACATTTCAGGCGAGAGGCAGGATTCCCCCGGAACAGGTTGCCAGTCTCCAGCGGGGCAAAACACACACTTGCACACATAGGGGCAATTTTGTTTCGGCCAATCAAAACCGTAGTACATGGAGAAAACCTGCGCATATACGGGGAGACCATACAAACTTCTACACAAAGAGGCCAGTATTTCAAGCCTTCTCCCACCTGGAACAGGAAACCATGACCCACTCACTGTGAGACCACCATGCTAACCACTGAACCATCGTGCAGCCCGCTATGCAATCGTAACTTGTAACTTTGCTTGATAAATGCACAAAAATAGTATAAGAGGTGACTAACTTTCACATCAAGAGCCATTTTGTCTGCTCAACATGGTTCGATACAAGCTGGTTGTAGGTCTGTCAAGGTTTCTTAAGTCAGAGTAGACTATTACTCATCAATTTTAAAACTTTTTTCTCCTAAATACCAAGTAAATGTAGTCAGTTTCATTACAATAGAATGACAAAATGACACAACAGACAAATATAAACAAATCTCTACGGTGGATGAAAATCTTTACAAAAATCAATCAACTCCAGTTAAATAGCCGTGTATCATTTGTTGTTATTGTTAAACATCTGGAGGAGGACGGCCTGCAGCTTTTTTATTATTAGTTTAAACATCAGAGCTGTGCCTCCATAAATCACCTGGGAACTCAAAAAGGATCGTGTCCAGCTATCATTTTGTGCATTGCGACAGTCATGTTAATGTCAGCAAGTGGAGACAAAAAAAAATTACTGACAAATTTTTATCATACGCCACCTTTGTATGAACCTCTTCTCTTCCTAATTTTGTTTGGTCATACAAACCTGTATGTACAAGGCACCAGCTCTTTGCTGATGGAATGAAAAGGATGTATGGGTGAGTGTTTGAATGTACAAATATAGCCATTTTATTAATGACTTGGAAAAAAGCTGGACACGAGGAATACATGCATCCAATGTATGAGCTAATATCCACCATTTGTCTTATTCACAACACTTTTTTTCACTTGAGGGATTGGTATATGAGAGAAGGAATGTGTGCTGCACGCACAAACAACTGATGAACATTTACAACAGAACTCACTAAATGTTGCTGCTTCTGTCTCTTTTTTTTTTTTTGGTTCTTTGATCAAAAATAAATGAAAAGTTAAACTGTAGACCTAAAAATCTGTCTTTGGGAATTTAGAAGTTTCACAATGGCAAAAACCACTTTAACATGATTCATATAAAAGAAAAAAAGGGGACTTTGGGTGGATTTAGGGTGGATTGTCTTGCAAGACTTTGATCCAGCTTGGCACAAAAGTTAGATGGTGTGCAGATTTTGAAGATTTTGTTACAAGATTGATGACAAAATTAGATTTTATCACAGTAGTCTGTGCAGTTATGTGTGTGGGTCCCCGTTAGTATAGTGGCCAGTATCTCTGCCTGTCACGTGGTAGACCGGGGTTCGATTCCCCGACGGGGAAACAAAACCTTTACTTTAACATTGTCAATCTTTTTGCTTTCAGAAAACTTGTGAGCCAATCACAAGTATTTGTTTTAAACTTGCTAAAACTATAAGCAAGTTCACTGTAATCAGAAAGGCAAATGCCAAACAATTTAGGAACTACTGCTTATATCTTAGACCATCTTTCTAAAAGGGCATTTAAGAGGACACAGAGACTCTTTAGGAGTGTGGGGTGCCTCTGTAAGAATGATGAACAAGCTTTGAGGATGCCTCAAAAATGGTTTACTGTGTGTGATGCCGTCGGAAGTTTTGTGAATTGTAACTATCACCGGCCAGGCTTTTTCAGAATCAATCAGAATGCTTTTATTGCCATGTCAACGAGAATATCAGAGACTAGGAACTTGCTTTGATACAGCTGTGCAATATTATAAGATGAAAATGATAAAAAATAAATAAAAATAATTTTAACAAAACAGAGTGCTCAGAAAGAAAAAGAAAAGTAGTGCCATGTCATAGAAAATAATAAAAAATAATAAGGATAGTAAAGTGACAAGAGGGAGGTGACTAAGAGATGTGGGGTTCAGGTTATAAAGTATTAATTAGACTAACGGCAGAAGGGAAGAAGCTGTTTTTGTGGCGGGACGTTCTGGTCCGAATGGACCGGAGCCTCCTGCCCGAGGGGAGTCGCTTAAAAAGTCCATGTCCAGGGTGGGAAGGGTCAGCTGCTATCCGACCTGCACGCCCCCGAGTCCTGGAGACGTACAGGTCTTCGAGAGGTGGAAGGCTGCAGCCGATCACCTTCTCTGCAGAGCGCACAATGCGCTGCAGTCTGTGTTTGTCCCTGGCTGTGGCTCCAGCGTACCACACGGTGATGGAGGAGGTGAGGATGGACTCGATGATGGCTGTGTAAAACTGCACCAACATCTGGGCGGGCAGCTTGGCTTTCTTCAACTGTTGCAGAAAGTACATCCTCTGCTGGGCCTTTTTGATCAGGGAGCTGATGGACGGCTCCCACTTTAGGTCCTGTGTGATGGTAGTGCCGAGGAAGCGGAAAGAGTCTGTCAATGCAAGGGGGGTAATGGGTGCTATAGCTTTCCTAAAGTCCACGATCATCTCCACTGTCTTCTGAGTTTTGAGCTCCAGGTTGTTGTTGCTGCACCAGGACACCAGCCGGTCTACCTCCATCCTGTAGGCCGACTCATCACCATCAGAGATGAGCCCAATGAGGGTGGTGTCGTCCGCAAACTTGATCAGTTTGACAGAGTCATGGCTGGAGGTGCAGCAGTTGGTGTACAGGGAGAAGAGCAGGGGAGAGAGGACACAGCCCTGTGGAGATCCTGTGCTGATTGTCCGAGAGGTGGAGACATTCTTCCCCAGCCGCACGCACTGCCTCCGGTCTGTTAGGAAGTCAGTAATCCACCTGCAAGTGGAGTCAGGCACGTTGAGCTGGGAGAGCTTGACCTGAAGCAGGGTAGGGAGGATGGTGTTGAATGCAGAGCTGAAGTCCACAAACAGGATCCTAGCATAGGTTCCCGGGGAGTCCAGGTGCTGCAGGGTGAAGTGGAGGGCCAGGTTGATAGCGTCGTCTACAGACCTGTTGGCTCTGTAGGCAAACTGCAGAGGGTCCAGAGAGGGAGAGGTGAAGTGCTTGAGATGAGGGAGGACCAGGCGTTCGAATGACTTCATGACTACAGACGTAAGCGCCACAGGCCTGTAGTCATTAAGTCCAGTAGTACGGGGCTTCTTGGGGACAGGAACGATGGTAGACAGCTTGAAGCAAGCTGGAACGTGGCATTTCTTCAGCGAGGTGTTGAAAATGTCTGTGAAAACTGGAGACAGTTCCTCAGCACAGTGTTTCAGGGTGGCAGGGGAGACACCATCTGGGCCCAAAGCTTTCCGAGGGTTTTGCTTGCGGAAGAGCTTGAGCACATCCTGTTTTGTCACCAAGAAAGCAGTGGAGGGGGAGGGTTTGTCAGCTGGAGTGACCTCTGTTGTTAATTGGATGGGGGATGGGAGTGGCTTCAAAGTGTCTGAAGGTTGTTGATCAGTGAGGGGGGAGGAGAATGAGACATCAAACCTGGCATAGAAGGTGTTGAGTTTCTCTGCCAGTTGTAAGTCATCAGCAGCTTGTGGGGCTTTCGGCTTATAGTTTGTAATTTGCCGAAGTGATCTCCAGACAGAGGCGGTGTCATTGACAGAGAATTGGTCCTTCAGGCGTTTATTGTACCTGGATCTCGCCTGCTGTACCTCTCTCGAGAACCGGTACTTAGCGCCTTTGTAGCTCTCTCTGTCATTGGCTCTGTGAGCTGCTTCCTTTTCCCTCCTGATCTGTCTTAGTCTGGGTGTGAACCAGGGTTTGTCGTTGTTAAATCTTACCCTGGTCTTTGATGGAATGATGCTGTCCTCACAAAAACGTATGTATGACGTCACTGTGTCTGTGTAGTCATCCAGACTATCTGTGGCAGCTCTAAACACACCCCAGTCTGTTGTGTCCAGACACATACGAAGCTCGTCCACAGCTTCGCTGGTCCACTTCTTGGAAGTCCTCACTGCAGGTTTAGAAAGCTTCAACTTCTGTCTGTATGCCGGGATGAGGTGAACCATGTCGTGATCAGAGAAGCCCAGAGCAGCTCGAGAAACAGCCTTGTAGGCTTTACTGGCTGTAGTGTAGCAGTGATCCAATGTGTTCTTTTCCCTGGTTGGGCAGTTTATAAACTGTCTGTATTTGGGAGTTCCTGGCTCAGATTTCCCTTGTTAAAATCCCCAAGGATAATAACTAGAGAGTCCGGGAAGTTTTGCTCCACACACAGAATTTGGTCCGCGAGCGCGCGTTGGGCCTCGTGCACGTTTGCGCATGGCGGAATGTAAACAGCAGCCAGAATGAATGAAGCAAACTCCCGTGGAGAATAAAATGGTCTACAGTTTAAAAAGATGTATTCCAGAACCGGAGAGAAAAGCTGGGAGATCACAGACACATCCGAACACCAGGAGTGGTTGATGTAGAAACAGAGCCCTCCACCTTTTGTTTTTCCACCGGAGAAATCCCTCTGTCTGTCAGCGCGGAAGAGCTGAAATCCATCCAGCTGAAGCGCGCAGTCCGGGATCTGCTCGTTGAGCCATGTCTCCGTGAAGCATAGAAAACAGGAGGAAGAGAAGTCCCTGTTTCGTCGCATTAGCAGCGCTAGCTCGTCCATCTTGTTGGTAAGTGAGCGGACATTGGAGAGAAAAAGGCTCGGCAAAGGCGTACGCGAGCCACGTCTGCGGAGACGAACGAGGACTCCCGCACGCTTTCCTCTCTTCCGGCCTTTCACTTTTTTAGCCAATATTTGGACTAAATCTGCCGCAGCCACTAAAAAAACTGGCAGTAGGTCCGTAGGGGTCATAGTCCTGAGGTTTAAGAGCTCTTCACGAGTGTAAGAGCACGCTGATACACCATTTACCAACAAAAACAGAGAAAAAAGGTTGCACAGAAGTACCGAGGCAGCCATGTTGGACGGCGCCATCTTGAGAAAAAAAAAACAAACAAAAAACCTATATATATATATATATATATACGTATATATATATATATATATATAATATAATAATATAATTATCACAATAGTCTGTGCAGATGTGTATTTGGGTCCCCGTTAGTACAATGGTCAGTATCTCCCTCTGTCACGTGGAAGACTGGGGTTCGATTCTCCGACGGGGAGACAAAACCTTTACTTTGACATTGTCAATCTTTGTGCTTTCAGAAAACCTGTGAGTCAATCACAAGTATTTGTTCTAAACTTGCTAAAACTATAAGCAAGGTCACTGTAATCAGAAAGGCAAATGCCAAACAATTTACCAGCTACTGCTTATATCTCAGACCATCTTTCTAAAAGGGCATTGTAGAAGACACCGGCTAGGCTTTTTGTGTGCTTGAGCGCTGAGCCCTCAACGACGGAATGACGTCACGTGCGTAAGTGCTCCACTGTGAGAGGCTTCAAGGGCTCCACTTGATTTCAATAGAAATGGGACACCCCTTTAAAAACTTGCACCTCAAGGAGACAGGTGAGAGTGCACAACAAAAAAACAGGAGGAAATCAGAGGATTTTATTCATTTATTTTTATTTAACCAGGGGGTCGATTTAGAACTATTTCTAATTTCCAACCTGAGCCGGAGCAACACGACCAATAAATTAAAACAATATAAGAAATAAAGCATGATATAAAACACTTTTAAAATGAGAGTCTGTTTCTGTAATTCATGGATACTTAATTTGATCAAAACCGTTAGAACAAAAGTTAATGTGTGGTTTTATGAACTTTTTTTGTGCTTAGTGTCATCATTTCAGAACTGGAGGAACATGTGAACCCCAGCCAGACTGCCAAAAAGACAGGGTTAACTATCTTTAATGTGTGGTGAATGGGTCGCTGTGATTTTAATTTATTCTTCTTGTCCTTTTAAAATCAGCAGTTATGTGTCACCACACTGAATTTGATCTCTTTTCTCAGAGGATCTCATCTTAAACACATACAGGTGCTGGCCTGCTGCCCCTCACCATTATGTCCACTGCAGTGGACACGAGACTGAGGAGGATCCTGATGAGAGTACCTCAAGCCCAAGTGATGACCTGCCCTGTGTCCCCTCCACCAGCGGTGCCCCAGAATCCAGTAGAGGACCAGGAGAACACTGTACGCTCCCTCAACCTTCTGAGAGCTTTGGAAAAGAGTGAGAAATGAAATACTTGAATTCCTCAAAGAGGATGCTTCCAGATGTGAAGCTGGAAATAGAGAGCTGGATGCCCGGGAGGAGGCGGGGAGCCCGGCCCAGATGAACCGGCTTGCCAGAAAAGCTGGCAAATAAAAATGAGTTTATGTTCTTTTTTTCACTACTTTTGTTATTTATAACAGTTTCCTTTCCAGCCTCGAAGTCTTTATTTTAATCCGTGTGTGTGTTGTTATTAAATGAACGTGATCATTAGCATGTTGAGTGTGTGTGAAGATGTTTACTAATCAAACTCCATTGTTTTAATTTATTTAACCATCAGACCAATGTTTCAAACACAATCCATGCAGTCACAAACAGATCACAGGTAGAACATGTAGATTATTTCTTTATTAGTGAGAAAATGTTGTTAGAGGGTGATGGTGAATATAGGGGTGAAGTTGAGGGGTCACTCTTCGTCTGATCTCTACCCTTCAACCAATTCAGTATAAGATCAAGTTAAAATAAAATCAGTTTAATGTCTTCTTCAGACATGATGAAATAATTAAACAGACTACTGCAAAATAAAAATCATAATGATGCATAGTTCTGGTCCTGTGATGGTGCTGAGAGACAGACAGAAAGCCTGTTGCTGATGAAGAAGCCTGAGCTCCTCTGGACATCTTCTGGAGGGACAGGGACATCAGGGTCACGTGGCTGTATCTCCAGCTCCTCAATGATATCTCCCACTGGTTGATTATCAAAAAGAAGAGGAAATGAGAAAATTAAGAGAAAATAAATTACTATTAAGAATTAAATAGAAGAGAGAAGTGTGTGTGTGTGTGTACTGTATACAGTATACACTACATGACACATGCTTACATATATAAATATGCAGAAACACTTTTCTATCTATTGAAAAAGTTCTAATGAACAGAAAACTTGAAAATGATAATTTACCACCAAATAATCCTCATAAGATGACCCTCCTTATGTTGTTACATGTTCCTAATGTAGATGATGTTTGAAACATCGTGGTGTGTATAAATACAGTAACAGGATCTTCTGAATAGTGTTTATAATAACAATCTTATCTTAAATGTTGGATTTTTTTTTATAACATATTCAGTTCATCTCACACAGTACTGACATTTTAATGTGAATAAAATATGATGAGCGATAAGTTTATAAACAAATAAAACCATACAAACAGGAAACTCAGACATTCATCTTATAATTACCTCTTGTCCATGCGATTCCACGAAGAGATGATGAAGAGGAAGCTTACGTAAACGGAGAAAAATGTACGGTGAAAAATGTAAACAACGGACACATGTTTACTTGCACTTTCTTCTTCTTCTTCTTTAGTTTGCGGCATGAAGCACCAACCTGGGTGCATTACCGCCACCTACTGACTGTCATGAACCTTAAATCCTCCTCAATAACCCTGTACACCTCAAAAAAGTGTACAGGGCACCAAAACCCTTCCCCTGACGTCCATACAAAAACACCTCCTTCAAGCTCACTTGTCTCATCCCAACACTCCTCAGCACCACCATCATAGCCTCTCTTTCTTCCGCATATTTTCTACATGATAACACCACGTGACTAATTCCTTCCAACTCCCCACAGAAATCACAACACCCATCCAAATGTTTACCCAGAATCTTGAGCGTTTTATTCAATCCTGTGTGCCCAATACGTAACCTGCTAAAAACCACCTGGCCCCGCCTTCCACCACCCACCGGATCCACAGTCACCCCCACCGTCCTCTGTACTTCATACAAGTGACGTCCCTTCACTTCTGACTCCCACTCCATCTGCCACTGCTGCATTATCCCCTTCCAGACCAACGCCTTCACCTCCCCTCGTGACAGAGCCACGACCCTCTCCACCTCCACCCGATCCGCAGCCCTCTTTGCCACCTCATCCACTCGCTCATTCCCCCCAATCCCAGAATGGCCCGGAACCCACATAAACACCAACGACCCTCCTATCACCCCGGACACCATATTCAAAACATCCCAAAACAAACCTTGATGATACCTCACCCTCCCCAGTTCAAGAGCCCAAACCACTGACAACGAGTCTGTACATATACGTAAGTACTTTCCCACCACCATGTTGCATCGCCCACACCACAGCCATCCACACTGCATATAACTCCACCGTGAAAATACATAAGTGATCTGACGTACGAACCCCTACCTCCACTCCAGACCCTTCCACCACCATTCCCGCACCCGTCCTCCCCGAAACCGGATCCCTTGAACCATCCATAAACACCAATGTGTAATCCCCATAATTCTCCTCAATAATACGCCTAAATGCTCCCACCACATTCACATCCCCAAACCTCCGTCTCCACCCCACCATCCCCAATTCCACCCTCACCTCTCCCAGCCTCCACTGTGGCACCATCTGAAAATTTTCCTCCCGCTCCAACTCCAAATCCCCCACACCCAATTCCCGTGCCCACAAACCACCTACCCACCCAAAACTCAAAGTGTCCTTCACACCCCTCTCCCAGGACCATTCCAGAACCCCCCGCCCAGGGTGATTATGGCTCTTTTCTCTCAAGGAAACCCAATAATTCACAGCCAGGTGCTTCCTCCTCAGAGCGAGTGGCATGACACCCGCCTCCACCCTCAGGGCACTCACTGACAAAGTCCTCAGAGCACCTAAACAAATCCTCAGGGCCTTGGCCTGCACCACATCTAAATCCCGTAACACTGTAGGCGCCGCCGAACCATAAACCACACATCCATAATCTAACCTAGATTTTATCAGGGCATCATACAGGCACCTCAAAGCTGAAAAACTGGCACCCCAGTCCACCCCAGCCAGACATCTCATGACATTTAAGATCTTATCACACTTACTGGTCAAGTACCTTACATGTTCCCTCCACACCAACTGCCTATCAAAAGTTAAACCCAGAAAACGAAAAGACCCCACCATCTCAATGGGCCTACCATAGAGCTTCAAACCCTTCACAGTGCCAACCCGGCCCCTCGAGAACATCATACCTTTTGTTTTGTCCACCGAAAATCTAAAACCCCACCTGTCACCCCAAGCCTGCACCCTGTCTATACCCTCCTGCACCTTCCCAACCACATACTCCCTGTTCCGTCCCCTCTTCCACAACGCCCCATCATCAGCAAACAGTGACCTACCTAAATCATTCCCCACCCCACTAAACACACCATTAAACATAACATTAAACAAGGTAGGGCTAATTACACTCCCCTGCGGCGTCCCATTCTCCACGTCATAAACCGACGACATCGCTCTCCCAACCTTAACCTGAATCCTCCGCCCCTCCAAGAAACTCCGAACCCAATTGAATATTCTCCCTCTAATCCCCATCGTGCGTAGTGCAATCAACAGTCCCTTCCTCCACAACATATCATAGGCTTTTTCTACATCAAAAAATACCGCCACCAAAACCTCTCTATTCACCCGTGCCTTCCTAACATCATCCTCCAACCGAACTAATGAATCCAAAGTGCTCCTACCCCTTCTAAAACCACACTGGTATTGCGACAATAAATTCCCCTTTTCTAATGTATACTCCAACCTCTGAGTTACCAACCTCTCCATCAACTTGCAGACTACAGACGTTAAAGCAATCGGTCTGTAGTTTCTTGGATCACTTGTATCCGCTCAAGGCTTCCTAATCGGGAGAATCACTGCCTCCTTCCACTCTGCCGGCACCACCCCCTCTCTCCACACCCTGTTAAATAAGTCCAAAAGTTTCCCTTTACCCACACTACCCAGCTGTCTGAGCATGCCATATACAATATCATCTTTACCAGGCGCCGACTGACCTCCTTTCGCCAAAGCTGTTTCCAACTCCCCCATTGTAAATACATCATTTACCACCTCCATGACATCATCATCCCTGCCCAGCTCCCCTGCAAATTCTTCCTCCAACTGCCTCCTCACAGCTCGCCCCTCCACCGACAAAGCCGCAACATTCTGAGTTTCCACAAACCGCTGTGCCAACACCTCTGCCTTTTCCTGGTCCCCAACCACAATCCGGTCCCCATTCCGTAGAGCCGGTAAATCAAAACACCGTGCACCCCCACCCATCCTCCTAATCATACCCCACACTGAACCCACCGGAGTGTCCCTACCAATAGTGCCACAATAGCCCCTCCAATAACCCCTCTTGACTGCCCGAATCGTCCTGCGTACCCTAGCCTGAGCTCTCTTATACTCCATTAAGTGCTGAAAGTTGTGTGAGCACCTCACTAAGCGTAAAGCCCGGTTCCTTTCCCTAACTACCACAGCACACTCACTGTTCCACCACGGCACCAACCACCTCCCGCCTCCGCCCCTGCTCCTTGGAATAAATTTCCCCGCCGCCTCCAATATGCCCCCTTTAATCCGTCTATCCAACTCCTCAATATCCAAAGCTCCATCCACAGCACCCAACAATCTATCACTCTCCTCCGCAAACCCCCTCCAGTTAGCCTTATCTAATACCCACCTACCCCCACCCCTATCCACCCGTGGCCCTACCCCTATCCCCCACCTGCACCAAATCGGATAATGGTCACTGCCCATTGTGCCATCCCTATGCACCCACCACTCACACAAATGGGCCATCCCAGAAGACGCCAACGTCAAGTCCAGCACCGACTCCCTCCCGGTTGCAACATCTAGTCTCGTTCCATGACCCGAATTCAGACATACCAAGCCTTTCCTCTCAAGCAGCTGCTCCACCACCCTACCATTAGCATCTGTCCTTTCACTTCCCCACAGCACACTATGCCCATTAAAATCCCCACACCAGAGTACAGAACCATCATCCTGTCCCTCAACACCATCCAGCTCGTCCACAGCTAAACCCTTCCCTGGATTATAATAATTAATAACCGTAACAGACTTACTCCCTGCCCACACACGCACCACCACATACTCCCCCTCCATACCCTTCCCGACCACCTGATAAGGCAACCCCTCCCTTATAAAGGTCGCACAACCACCACCCCCTCTCTCAAGCCTGTCCCTTCGAATCCCAACAAATCCACGCAACACAAAATCAAACCTCGGTTTCAACCACGTCTCCTGATCACAAACAACATCAGGTTTAACCATGCCACCCGCAATAAAAGCCTTAAAATCCTGACCATTAGCCAACAAACTCCTTGCATTCCACTGGAGAACTAACATAATGAAACTAAAGATACTGCCGCGTCTAACCCTTCCTGCTCATTCAAATCATCCCTAACTTCCTCCCACGTCAAACCAACCAGACCAAAGTGATGCACAGCCGCCTTAACCACAACCTGTAACCTCTCCGTCTTAGATTTTAAACCAGCAGTAGCATTTATCACCCCTGCAACAAAAGCCACCAGGGTCCGTGGCGACACCCACCCCACCTGACCACCGTCAGACACTCCCACAACAGCACTAACCGTCCCCAATCCAGACGACCTCACTTCAGAACCCCCAACAGCCTTCACAGCTTCCGCATAAGACAATTTACCCTCCCGACGAACGTGCTGCACCCTCAACTCCTTCTTCATGGCCTCACACCCCATAAACAAAACACTATGACCCCCTCCACAATTGCAACACTTAAGTCCCACGCCCTCCCCACATGGCCCTTCCTCGTGGTCACCACTACACCGACCACACCTCCTACCATTCCTGCACGCCCAGGCCATATGTCCAAACTGCTGGCACTTAAAGCACCTGATAGGCGCCCTGACAAACTCCCTCACCCTGTACCTTATTAATCCAAAATACACCATCCCTGGTAAGTCTTTGCCCTCAAACAATACCTTTACTGACACAGTGTCTGCCCTAACACCCGCTCTCACAAGCTTCTCCACCCTCACCACCCGTCCCCTATCCACTCTCAAGTGTTTAACCAGGTCCTCCTCACTGACCCCCCCCCCCCCTCCCGGAACCCCTGATATAACCCCAGCACACCCACCCCCTGATCTATCCCCCACTCTAACCACTCTGACAACCTTACACTTCCCTACCACTTGCAATTTCATAGCTTTACCTACCTGATCTACATCCCCACACCCTATCAAAAGATTCCCATCATCCAACACCCTAGCAAACCGAACTTCCCCCAACTTGTCCTTCAAAACCTTGGTCAGTCTCAAAGGATCATAACCCCTCAATCCCTCACCCCCATCAAACCTAACCACCACGTGAAACACACCCATCCTTCCGCGACCCTGTCCCTCCCCCCTGTCCGTGCCACCATCCCCTCCTGACAGACAAGTCTTCCGTTTAATACCCTTAGTAGACCACCCCTCCCCTGATCGCGATCCCTCCCCACCACCAACCTCCCCCGCCCGACCATCCAACACCCCGCACACTCCCCCGTCAACTTCCATCAACCCACCCACCTAATCGGTGACCGCAGGCGGACCAGTCCAGACCTGTAGAGGCCGTCGGTTGGCCGCCCACAGGACAACCGAAAACCCCTACCACCCACAAACAAAAGAAAAAAGACGCACCACAAAACAAACTCATGCCAATTCAACCAACCCAAACAAAAAACTACGACTAAACTATCCAAAGGAAACATCCAAGTCCTCTCGGACTCAGCACTGTTCAATTCCGATCAACTGAGCACCCCGGAAGCCGGACGTCAGCTCGTACGTCCACCTCGGTATCCGTTCAACTCCCGGACAGATTCCCTGATCTTACTTGCACTTTGAAATTTGAAAGGAGTTTTCTCCTCTAACCTCAGGCCACGCCCTGTTTCACATCATACCGCTATGATTTATGGGTAATTCTTTGGTGAAAGTGGACTTTGAAGCCCACTTACTGAAAGAGCTCATAAAGGAGACAAAAATGGCCGCCGAGTGCCCTCGATTCTCAAGCACTTTCAAATGGGACAACACTACACCCTTAGCTGCTCACAGGAACGCGCACGTAAAGGAGTCAAGAACATGTTAAGTGCTCAAGTGGTCGATTTGGGATTGGGCCCAAGACTCTTTAGGAGTGTGGGCTGCCTCTGTAAGAATGATGAACATGCTTTGAGGATGCCTAAAAATTGGTACCCTGTGTGTGATGCCGTCGGAAGTTTTGTGAATTGTAATTATCTCCGGCTAGGCTTTTTGTGATATACGTAACTGCCTGGCTGAGAGAACATGAGGCACGTTGTTGTGAGGACTAGTCTGAAATTGCTGGATCCAGAGGGCACTGGATTTCAGTGTGGATTGTCTTGCGAGACTTTAATCCAGCTTGGCACAAAAGTTAGATGGTGTGCAGATTTTGAAGATTTTTTAAAAGATTGATGACAAAATTAGATTTTATCACAATAGTCTGTGCAGATGTGTGTGGGTCCCCGTTAGTATAGTGGCCAGTATCTCCGCCTGTCACGTGGAAGACCGGGGTTCGATTCCCCGACGGGGAGACAAAACCTTTACTTTGACATTGTAAATCTTTGTGCTTTCAGAAAACCTGTGAGCCAATTACAAGTATTTGTTCTAAACTCGCTAAAACTATAAGCAAGGTCACTGTAATCAGAAAGGCAAATGCCAAACAATTTAGCAGCTACTGCTTATATCTCAGACCATCTTTCTAAACGGGCATGTAAGAAGACACCAAGACTCTTTAGGGGTGTGGGCTGCCTCTGTAAGAATGATGAACAAGCTTTGAGGATGCCTCAAAATTGGTACCCTGTGTGTGATGCCGTCGGAAGTTTTGTGAATTGTAATTATCTCCGGCTAGGTTTTTTGTGATATACATAACTGCCTGGCTGAGAGAACGTGAGGCACGTTGTTGTGAGGACTAGTCTGAAATTGCTGAATCCAGAGGGCACTGGATTTCAGTGTGGGTTGTCTTGCGAGACTTTAATCCAGCTTGGCACAAAAGTTAGATGGTGTGCAGATTTTGAAGATTTTTTAAAAGATTGATGACAAAATTAGATTTTATCACAATAGTCTGTGCAGATGTGTGTGTGGGTCCCCGTTAGTATAGTGGCCAGTATCTCCGCCTGTCACGTGGAAGACCGGGGTTCGATTCCCCGACGGGGAGACAAAACCTTTACTTTAACATTGTCAATCTTTGTGCTTTTAGAAAACCTGTGAGCCAATCACAAGTATTTGTTCTAAACTTGCTAAATCTATAAGCAAGGTCACTGTAATTAGAAAGGCAAATGCCAAACAATTTACCAGCTACTGCTTATATCTCAGACCATCTTTCTAAACTGGCATGTAAGAAGACACCAAGACCTTTTAGGGGTGTGGGCTGCCTCTCTAAGAATGATGAACAAGCTTTGAGGATGCCTCAAAATTGGTTCCCTGTGTGTGATGCCGTCGGAAGTTTTGTGAAATGTTATTATCTCCGGCTAGGCTTTTTGTGATATACGTAACTGCCTGGCTGAGAGAACGTGAGGCACGTTGTTGTGAGGACTAGTCTGAAATTGCTGGATCCAGAGGGCACTGGATTTCAGTGTGGATTGTCTTGCGAGACTTTAATCCAGCTTGGCACAAAAGTTAGATGGTGTGCAGATTTTGAAGATTTTTTAAAAGATTGATGACAAAATTAGATTTTATCACAATAGTCTGTACAGATGTGTGTGTGGGTCCCCGTTAGTATAGTGGCCAGTATCTCCGCCTGTCACGTGGAAGACCGGGGTTTGATTCTCCGACGGGGAGACAAAACCTTTACTTTGACATTGTCAATCTTTGTGCTTTTAGAAAACCTGTGAGCCAATCACAAGTATTTGTTCTAAACTTGGTAAAACTATAAGCAAGGTCACTGTAATCAGAAACAGCGTTGCCAGGTGGGAGGTGCTGGATTATCGTACCAATGACGTAAAATTATCGTATTTCACAAAAAATTATCGTACACCCAGTAAAACCACGCCCATTAACAAAATAACACCCTTTACATGCACTCGTAAGGCAGTGGGAGTGAAGGAAACACACAGGAGGCAAAATCCTTGGATTCTTTTTCTAAAATTTAAAGAACTGCAAAAAAAAAAGAAAAAACAGGGAAATAAGATTTTAAGAAACCCAGAAAGAAACCAGTAGAGGCGGGGCTTAGGAGACAGTATATATAAATTTATATTTATACTTATCTACATATATATGTGTACATATCAGGCTTTTTAATGTTAACCCAAACATCTACATTATACAAAATCTAAGCGATGTGTAGTTTTAATCTCCTCAGTCAGTCTTTATAAACTAATAAATAACATTTTGGATGCTTTTAAGCACAAATACTTCATCCACTACTGTTTATGGATTAATCAGTTCAATTAGTTTTTTTAAGATAAAATAGTGCGTCACAGATCGAAATTATTTTTTATAAAAATACCATCTACAACATTTTCAGTAAAGATGTTTACATTGACTGGAGACAGAAAATAATAAAGAGATTTTTTTCTTTGCTGTTGTTTTTTAAAACTGTTAATTCAATCAAAAGTTCAGTGTTTCAACATCAGAAGAACGCTTTGATTTCCGAGCCCACAACAAGCCTCAAACACGGAAATTGACGTCCCTGCTCTTTATAACTTTGTGGGCGGGGCTACTCGCCCCAATGTATGCAATCGCTAGCCAGAATGATTGACTGGACCTATCAGCCAATCATTCATCTGTTCCTTTGTTTGATGAATTCAGGGTTCATTAAAAAAATAACTCCGACAAACAGTCGCGGCAGATGAAAACAACTCACACAATTACACAGACAAGAAACGTTAAAATTATCGTATTTTGAGCATTTTTTACAATTATTGATCGTACATCGTACGGAGGGCAAAAAAATCGTACAAATACGATAATTATCGTACACCTGGCAACGCTGATCAGAAAGGCAAATGCCAAACAATTTACCAGCTACTCCTTATATCTCAGACCATCTTTCTAAACGGGCATGTAAGAAGACACCAAGACCCTTTAGGGGTGTGGGCTGCCTCTGTAAGAATGATGAACAAGCTTTGAGGATGCCTCAAAATTGGTTCACTGTGTGTGATGCCGTCGGAAGTTTTGTGAAATGTAATTATCTCCGGCTAGGCTTTTTGTGATATACGTAACTGCCTGGCTGAGAGAACGTGAGGCACGTTGTTGTGAGGACTAGTCTGAAATTGCTGGATCCAGAGGGCACTGGATTTCAGTGTGGGTTGTCTTGCGAGACTTTAATCCAGCTTGGCACAAAAGTTAGATGGTGTGCAGATTTTGAAGATTTTTTAAAAGATTGATGACAAAATTAGATTTTATCACAATAGTCTGTGCAGATGTGTGTGTGGGTCCCTGTTAGTATAGTGGCCAGTATCTCCGCCTGTCACGTGGAAGACCGGGGTTCGATTCCCCGACGGGGAGACAAAACCTTTACTTTGACATTGTCAATCTTTGTGCTTTTAGAAAACCTGTGAGCCAATCACAAGTATTTGTTCTAAACTTGGTAAAACTATAAGCAAGGTCACTGTAATCAGAAAGGTAAATGCCAAACAATTTACCAGCTACTGCTTATATCTCAGACCATCTTTCTAAACGGGCATGTAAGAAGACACCAAGACCCTTTAGGGGTGTGGGCTGCCTCTGTAAGAATGATGAACATGCTTTGAGGATGCCTAAAAATTGGTACCCTGTGTGTGATGCCGTCGGAAGTTTTGTGAATTGTAATTATCTCCGGCTAGGCTTTTTGTGATATACGTAACTGCCTGGCTGAGAGAACGTGAGGCACGTTGTTGTGAGGACTAGTCTGAAATTGCTGGATCCAGAGGGCACTGGATTTCAGTGTGGATTGTCTTGCGAGACTTTAATCCAGCTTGGCACAAAAGTTAGATGGTGTGCAGATTTTGAAGATTTTTTAAAAGATTGATGACAAAATTAGATTTTATCACAATAGTCTGTGCAGATGTGTGTGGGTCCCCGTTAGTATAGTGGCCAGTATCTCCGCCTGTCACGTGGAAGACCGGGGTTCGATTCCCCGACGGGGAGACAAAACCTTTACTTTGACATTGTAAATCTTTGTGCTTTCAGAAAACCTGTGAGCCAATCACAAGTATTTGTTCTAAACTCGCTAAAACTATAAGCAAGGTCACTGTAATTAGAAAGGCAAATGCCAAACAATTTAGCAGCTACTGCTTATATCTCAGACCATCTTTCTAAACGGGCATGTAAGAAGACACCAAGACTCTTTAGGGGTGTGGGCTGCCTCTGTAAGAATGATGAACAAGCTTTGAGGATGCCGCAAAATTGGTACCCTGTGTGTGATGCCGTCGGAAGTTTTGTGAATTGTAATTATCTCCGGCTCGGTTTTTTGTGATATACATAACTGCCTGGCTGAGAGAACGTGAGGCACGTTGTTGTGAGGACTAGTCTGAAATTGCTGGATCCAGAGGGCACTGGATTTCAGTGTGGGTTGTCTTGCGAGACTTTAATCCAGCTTGGCACAAAAGTTAGATGGTGTGCAGATTTTGAAGACTTTTTTGAAAAGATTGATGACAAAATTAGATTTTATCACAATAGTCTTTACAGATGTGTGTGTGGGTCCCCGTTAGTATAGTGGCCAGTATCTCCGCCTGTCACGTGGAAGACCGGGGTTCGATTCCCCGACGGGGAGACAAAACCTTTACTTTGACATTGTCAATCTTTGTGCTTTTAGAAAACCTGTGAGCCAATCACAAGTATTTGTTCTAAACTTGCTAAAACTATAAGCAAGGTCACTGTAATTAGAAAGGCAAATGCCAAACAATTTACCAGCTACTGCTTATATCTCAGACCATCTTTCTAAACTGGCATGTAAGACGACACCAAGACCCTTTAGGGGTGTGGGCTGCCTCTCTAAGAATGATGAACAAGCTTTGAGGATGCCTCAAAATTGGTTCCCTGTGTGTGATGCCGTCGGAAGTTTTGTGAAATGTTATTATCTCCGGCTAGGCTTTTTGTGATATACGTAACTGCCTGGCTGAGAGAACGTGAGGCACGTTGTTGTGAGGACTAGTCTGAAATTGCTGGATCCAGAGGGCACTGGATTTCAGTGTGGATTGTCTTGCGAGACTTTAATCCAGCTTGGCACAAAAGTTAGATGGTGTGCAGATTTTGAAGATTTTTTGAAAAGATTGATGACAAAATTAGATTTTATCACAATAGTCTGTGCAGATGTGTGTGTGGGTCCCCGTTAGTATAGTGGCCAGTATCTCCGCCTGTCACGTGGAAGACCGGGGTTCGATTCCCCGACGGGGAGACAAAACCTTTACTTTAACATTGTCAATCTTTGTGCTTTTAGAAAACCTGTGAGCCAATCACAAGTATTTGTTCTAAACTTGCTAAATCTATAAGCAAGGTCACTGTAATTAGAAAGGCAAATGCCAAACAATTTACCAGCTACTGCTTATATCTCAGACCATCTTTCTAAACTGGCATGTAAGAAGACACCAAGACCTTTTAGGGGTGTGGGCTGCCTCTCTAAGAATGATGAACAAGCTTTGAGGATGCCTCAAAATTGGTTCCCTGTGTGTGATGCCGTCGGAAGTTTTGTGAAATGTTATTATCTCCGGCTAGGCTTTTTGTGATATACGTAACTGCCTGGCTGAGAGAACGTGAGGCACGTTGTTGTGAGGACTAGTCTGAAATTGCTGGATCCAGAGGGCACTGGATTTCAGTGTGGATTGTCTTGCGAGACTTTAATCCAGCTTGGCACAAAAGTTAGATGGTGTGCAGATTTTGAAGATTTTTTAAAAGATTGATGACAAAATTAGATTTTATCACAATAGTCTGTACAGATGTGTGTGTGGGTCCCCGTTAGTATAGTGGCCAGTATCTCCGCCTGTCACGTGGAAGACCGGGGTTTGATTCTCCGACGGGGAGACAAAACCTTTACTTTGACATTGTCAATCTTTGTGCTTTTAGAAAACCTGTGAGCCAATCACAAGTATTTGTTCTAAACTTGGTAAAACTATAAGCAAGGTCACTGTAATCAGAAACAGCGTTGCCAGGTGGGAGGTGCTGGATTATCGTACCAATGACGTAAAATTATCGTATTTCACAAAAAATTATCGTACACCCAGTAAAACCACGCCCATTAACAAAATAACACCCTTTACATGCACTCGTAAGGCAGTGGGAGTGAAGGAAACACACAGGAGGCAAAATCCTTGGATTCTTTTTCTAAAATTTAAAGAACTGCAAAAAAAAAAGAAAAAACAGGGAAATAAGATTTTAAGAAACCCAGAAAGAAACCAGTAGAGGCAGGGCTTAGGAGACAGTATATATAAATTTATATTTATACTTATCTACATATATATGTGTACATATCAGGCTTTTTAATGTTAACCCAAACATCTACATTATACAAAATCTAAGCGATGTGTAGTTTTAATCTCCTCAGTCAGTCTTTATAAACTAATAAATAACATTTTGGATGCTTTTAAGCACAAATACTTCATCCACTACTATTTATGGATTAATCAGTTCAATTAGTTTTTTTAAGATAAAATAGTGCGTCACAGATCGAAATTATTTTTTATAAAAATACCATCTACAACATTTTCAGTAAAGATGTTTACATTGACTGGAGACAGAAAATAATAAAGAGATTTTTTTCTTTGCTGTTGTTTTTTAAAACTGTTAATTCAATCAAAAGTTCAGTGTTTCAACATCAGAAGAACGCTTTGATTTCCGAGCCCACAACAAGCCTCAAACACGGAAATTGACGTCCCTGCTCTTTATAACTTTGTGGGCGGGGCTACTCGCCCCAATGTATGCAATCGCTAGCCAGAATGATTGACTGGACCTATCAGCCAATCATTCATCTGTTCCTTTGTTTGATGCATTCAGGGTTCATTAAAAAAATAACTCCGACAAACAGTCGCGGCAGATGAAAACAACTCACACAATTACACAGACAAGAAACGTTAAAATTATCGTATTTTGAGCATTTTTTACAATTATTGATCGTACATCGTACGGAGGGCAAAAAAATCGTACAAATACGATAATTATCGTACACCTGGCAACGCTGATCAGAAAGGCAAATGCCAAACAATTTACCAGCTACTCCTTGTATCTCAGACCATCTTTCTAAACGGGCATGTAAGAAGACACCAAGACCATTTAGGGGTCTGGGCTGCCTCTCTAAGAATGATGAACAAGCTTTGAGGATGCCTCAAAATTGGTTCACTGTGTGTGATGCCGTCGGAAGTTTTGTGAAATGTTATTATCTCCGGCTAGGCTTTTTGTGATATACGTAACTGCCTGGCTGAGAGAACGTGAGGCACGTTGTTGTGAGGACTAGTCTGAAATTGCTGGATCCAGAGGGCACTGGATTTCAGTGTGGATTGTCTTGCGAGACTTTAATCCAGCTTGGCACAAAAGTTAGATGGTGTGCAGATTTTGAAGATTTTTTAAAAGATTGATGACAAAATTAGATTTTATCACAATAGTCTGTGCAGATGTGTGTGGGTCCCCGTTAGTATAGTGGCCAGTATCTCCGCCTGTCACGTGGAAGACCGGGGTTTGATTCCCCGACGGGGAGACAAAACCTTTACTTTGACATTGTCAATCTTTGTGCTTTTAGAAAACATGTGAGCCAATCACAAGTATTTGTTCTAAACTTGGTAAAACTATAAGCAAGGTCACTGTAATCAGAAAGGTAAATGCCAAACAATTTACCAGCTACTGCTTATATCTCAGACCATCTTTCTAAACGGGCATGTAAGAAGACACCAAGACCCTTTAGGGGTGTGGGCTGCCTCTCTAAGAATGATGAACAAGCTTTGAGGATGCCTCAAAATTGGTTCCCTGAGTGTGATTCCGTCGGAAGTTTTGTGAAATGTAATTTTCTCCGGCTAGGCTTTTTGTGATATACGTAACTGCCTGGCTGAGAGAACGTGAGGCACGTTGTTGTGAGGACTAGTCTGAAATTGCTGGATCCAAATGGGCACTGGATTTCAGTGTGGGTTTTCTTGCGAGACTTTAATCCAGCTTGGCACAAAAGTTAGATGGTGTGCAGATTTTGAAGATTTTTTAAAAGATTGATGACAAAATTAGATTTTATCACAATAGTCTGTGCAGATGTGTGTGGGTCCCCGTTAGTATAGTGGCCAGTATCTCCGCCTGTCACGTGGAAGACCGGGGTTCGATTCCCCGACGGGGAGACAAAACCTTTACTTTGACATTGTAAATCTTTGTGCTTTCAGAAAACCTGTGAGCCAATCACAAGTATTTGTTCTAAACTCGCTAAAACTATAAGCAAGGTCACTGTAATCAGAAAGGCAAATGCCAAACAATTTAGCAGCTACTGCTTATATCTCTGACCATCTTTCTAAACTGGCATGTAAGAAGACACCAAGACCCTTTAGGGGTGTGGGCTGCCTCTCTAAGAATGATGAACAAGCTTTGAGGATGCCTCAAAATTGGTTCCCTGAGTGTGATTCCGTCGGAAGTTTTGTGAAATGTAATTTTCTCCGGCTAGGCTTTTTGTGATATACGTAACTGCCTGGCTGAGAGAACGTGAGGCACGTTGTTGTGAGGACTAGTCTGAAATTGCTGGATCCAGAGGGCACTGGATTTCAGTGTGGATTGTCTTGCGAGACTTTAATCCAGCTTGGCACAAAAGTTAGATGGTGTGCAGATTTTGAAGATTTTTTGAAAAGATTGATGACAAAATTAGATTTGATCACAATAGTCTGTGCAGATATGTGTGTGGGTCCCCGTTAGTATAGTGGCCAGTATCTCCGCCTGTCACGTGGAAGACCGGGGTTCGATTCCCCGACGGGGAGACAAAACCTTTACTTTAACATTGTCAATCTTTGTGCTTTTAGAAAACCTGTGAGCCAATCACAAGTATTTGTTCTAAACTCGCTAAAACTATAAGCAAGGTCACTGTATTTAGAAAGGCAAATGCCAAACAATTTACCAGCTACTGCTTATATCTCAGACCATCTTTCTAAACTGGCATGTAAGAAGACACCAAGACCCTTTAGGGGTGTGGGCTGCCTCTGTAAGAATGATGAACAAGCTTTGAGGATGCCTCAAAATTGGTTCCCTGTGTGTGATGCCGTCGGAAGTTTTGTGAAATGTTATTATCTCTGGCTAGGCTTTTTGTGATATACGTAACTGCCTGGCTGAGAGAACGTGAGGCACGTTGTTGTGAGGACTAGTCTGAAATTGCTGGATCCAGAGGGCACTGGATTTCAGTGTGGGTTGTCTTGCGAGACTTTAATCCAGCTTGGCACAAAAGTTAGATGGTGTGCAGATTTTGAAGATTTTTTTGAAAAGATTGATGACAAAATTAAATTTTATCACAATAGTCTGTACAGATGTGTGTGTGGGTCCCCGTTAGTATAGTGGCCAGTATCTCCGCCTGTCATGTGGAAGACCGGAGTTCGATTCCCCGACGGGGAGACAAAACCTTTACTTTGACATTGTCAATCTTTGTGCTTTTAGAAAACCTGTGAGCCAATCACAGGTATTTGTTCTAAACTCGCTAAAACTATAAGCAAGGTCACTGTAATTAGAAAGGCAAATGCCAATTAATTTACCAGCTACTGCTTATATCTCAGACCATGTTTCTAAACTGGCATGTAAGAAGACACCAAGACCCTTTAGGGGTGTGGGCTGCCTCTCTAAGAATGATGAACAAGCTTTGAGGATGCCTCAAAATTGGTTCCCTGTGTGTGATGCCGTCGGAAGTTTTGTGAAATGTTATTATCTCTGGCTAGGCTTTTTGTGATATACGTAACTGCCTGACTGAGAGAACGTGAGGCACGTTGTTGTGAGGACTAGTCTGAAATTGCTGGATCCAGAGGGCACTGGATTTCAGTGTGGATTGTCTTGCGAGACTTTCATCCAGCTTTAGCACAAAAGTTAGATGGTGTGCAGATTTTGAAGATTTTTTGAAAAGATTGATGACAAAATTAGATTTTATCACAATAGTCTGTGCAGATGTGTGTGTGGGTCCCCGTTAGTATAGTGGCCAGTATCTCCGCCTGTCACGTGGAAGACCGGGGTTCGATTCCCCGACGGGGAGACAAAACCTTTACTTTGACATTGTCAATCTTTGTGCTTTTAGAAAACCTGTGAGCCAATCACAAGTATTTGTTCTAAACTTGCTAAAACTATAAGCAAGGTCACTGTAATCAGAAAGGCAAATGCCAAACAATTTACCAGCTACTGCTTATATCTCAGACCATCTTTCTAAACTGGCATGTAAGAAGACACCAAGACCCTTTAGGGGTGTGGGCTGCCTCTCTAAGAATGATGAACAAGCTTTGAGGATTCCTCAAAATTGGTTCACTGTGTGTGATGCCGTCGGAAGTTTTGTGAAATGTTATTATCTCCGGCTAGGCTTTTTGTGATATACGTAACTGCCTGGCTGAGAGAATGTGAGGCACGTTGTTGTGAGGACTAGTCTGAAATTGCTGGATCCAGAGGGCACTGGATTTCAGTGTGGATTGTCTTGCGAGACTTTAATCCAGCTTGGCACAAAAGTTAGATGGTGTGCAGATTTTGAAGATTTTTTGAAAAGATTGATGACAAAATTAGATTTTATCACAATAGTCTGTGCAGATGTGTGTGTGGGTCCCCGTTAGTATAGTGGCCAGTATCTCCGCCTGTCACGTGGAAGACCGGGGTTCGATTCCCCGACGGGGAGACAAAACCTTTACTTTGACATTGTCAATCTTTGTGCTTTTAGAAAACCTGTGAGCCAATCACAAGTATTTGTTCTAAACTCGCTAAAACTATAAGCAAGGTCACTGTAATTAGAAAGGCAAATGCCAAACAATTTACCAGCTACTGCTTATATCTCAGACCATCTTTCTAAACTGGCATGTAAGAAGACACCAAGACCCTTTAGGGGTGTGGGCTGCCTCTCTAAGAATGATGAACAAGCTTTGAGGATGCCTCAAAATTGGTTCCCTGTGTGTGATGCCGTCGGAAGTTTTGTGAAATGTTATTATCTCTGGCTAGGCTTTTTGTGATATACGTAACTGCCTGGCTGAGAGAACGTGAGGCACGTTGTTGTGAGGACTAGTCTGAAATTGCTGGATCCAGAGGGCACTGGATTTCAGTGTGGATTGTCTTGCGAGACTTGAATCCAGCCTGGCACAAAAGTTAGATGGTGAGCAGATTTTGAAGATTTTTTGAAAAGATTGATGACAAAATTAGATTTTATCACAATAGTCTGTGCAGATGTGTGTGTGGGTCCCCGTTAGTATAGTGGCCAGTATCTCTGCCTGTCACGTGGAAGACCGGGGTTCGATTCCCCGACGGGGAGACAAAACCTTTACTTTAACATTGTCAATCTTTGTGCTTTTAGAAAACCTGTGAGCCAATCACAAGTATTTGTTCTAAACTTGGTAAAACTATAGGCAAGGTCACTGTAATTAGAAAGGCAAATGCCAAACAATTTACCAGCTACTGCTTATATCTCAGACCATCTTTCTAAACGGGCATGTAAGAAGACACCAAGACCCTTTAGGGGTGTGGGCTGCCTCTGTAAGAATGATGAACAAGCTTTGAGGATGCCTCAAAATTGGTTCACTGTGTGTGATGCCGTCGGAAGTTTTGTGAAATGTTATTATCTCTGGCTAGGCTTTTTGTGATATACGTAACTGCCTGGCTGAGAGAACGTGAGGCACGTTGTTGTGAGGACTAGTCTGAAATTGCTGGATCCAGAGGGCACTGGATTTCAGTGTGGGTTGTCTTGCGAGACTTTAATCCAGCTTGGCACAAAAGTTAGATGGTGTGCAGATTTTGAAGAGTTTTTAAAAGATTGATGACAAAATTAGATTTTATCACAATAGTCTGTGCAGATGTGTGTGTGGGTCCCCGTTAGTATAGTGGCCAGTATCTCCGCCTGTCACGTGGAAGACCGGGGTTCGATTCCCCGACGGGGAGACAAAACCTTTACTTTGACATTGTCAATCTTTGTGCTTTTAGAAAACCTGTGAGCCAATCACAAGTATTTGTTCTAAACTCGCTAAAACTATAAGCAAGGTCACTGTAATCAGAAAGGCAAATGCCAAACAATTTACCAGCTACTGCTTATATCTCAGACCATCTTTCTAAACGGGCATGTAAGAAGACACCAAGACCCTTTAGGGGTCTGGGCTGCCTCTCTAAGAATGATGAACAAGCTTTGAGGATGCCTCAAAATTGGTTTACGGTGTGTGATGCCGTCAGAAGTTTTGTGAAATGTTATTATCTCCGGCTAGGCTTTTTGTGATAAACGTAACTGCCTGGCTGAGAGAACGTGAGGCACGTTGTTGTGAGGACTAGTCTGAAATTGCTGGATCCAGAGGGACTTTGCGAGACTTTAATCCAGCTTGGCACAAAAGTTAGATGGTGTGCAGATTTTGAAGATTTTTTGAAAAGATTGATGACAAAATTAGATTTTATCACAATAGTCTGTGCAGATGTGTGTGTGGGTCCCCGTTAGTATAGTGGCCAGTATCTCCGCCTGTCACGTGGAAGACCGGGGTTCGATTCCCCGACGGGGAGACAAAACCTTTACTTTGACATTGTCAATCTTTGTGCTTTTAGAAAACCTGTGAGCCAATTACAAGTATTTGTTCTAAACTTGCTAAAACTATAAGCAAGGTCACTGTAATTAGAAAGGCAAATGCCAAACAATTTACCAGCTACTGCTTATATCTCAGACCATCTTTCTAAACTGGCATGTAAGAAGACACCAAGACTCTTTGGGGTGTGGGCTGCCTCTGTAAGAATGATGAACAAGCTTTGAGGATGCCTCAAAATTGGTTCACTGTGTGTGATGCCGTCGGAAGTTTTGTGAAATGTAATTATGTCCGGCTAGGCTTTTTGTGATATACGTAACTGCCTGGCTGAGAGAACGTGAGGCACGTTGTTGTGAGGACTAGTCTGAAATTGCTGGATCCAGAGGGCACTGGATTTCAGTGTGGGATGTCTTGCAAGACTTTAATCCAGCTTGGCACAAAAGTTAAATGGTGTGCAGAGTTTGAAGATTTTTTGAAAAGATTGATGACAAAATTAGATTTTATCACAATAGTCTGTGCAGATATGTGTGTGGGTCCCCGTTAGTATAGTGGCCAGTATCTCCGCTTGTCACGTGGAAGACCGTGGTTCGATTCCCCGACGGGGAGACTAAACCTTTACTTTGACATTGTCAATCTTTGTGCTTTCAGAGAACCTGTGAGCCAATCACAAGTATTTGTTCTAAACTTGCTAAAACTATAAGCAAGGTCACTGTAATCAGAAAGGCAAATGCCAAACAATTTAGCAGCTACTGCTTATATCTCAGACCATCTTTCTAAACGGGCATTTAGGAAGACACCAAGACTCTTTAGGGGTGTGGGCTGCCTCTGTAAGAATGATGAACAAGATTTGAGGATACCTCAAAATTGGTTCCCTGTGTGTGATGCCGTCGGAAGTTTTGTGAAATGTAATTATCTCCGGCTAGGCTTTTTGTGATATACGTAACTGCCTGGCTGACAGAACGTGAGGCACGTTGTTGTGAGGACTAGTCTGAAATTGCTGGATCCAGAGGGCACTGGATTTCAGTGTGGATTGTCTTGCGAGACTTTAATCCAGCTTTGCACAAAAGTTAGATGGTGTGCAGAGTTTGAAGATTTTTTGAAAAGATTGATGACAAAATTAGATTTTATCACAATAGTCTGTGCAGATGTGTGTGTGGGTCCCCGTTAGTATAGTGGCCAGTATCTCCGCCTGTCATGTGGAAGACCGGGGTTCGATTCCCCGACGGGGAGACAAAACCTTTACTTTGACATTGTCAATCTTTGTGCTTTTAGAAAACCTGTGAGCCAATCACAAGTATTTGTTGTAAACTTGCTAAAACTATAAGCAAGGTCACTGTAATCAGAAAGGCAAATGCCAAACAATTTAGCAGCTACTGCTTATATCTCAGACCATCTTTCTAAACGGGCATTTAGGAAGACACCAAGACTCTTTAGGGGTGTGGGCTGCCTCTGTAAGAATGATTAACAAGCTTTGAGGATGCCTCAAAATTGGTTCCCTGTGTGTGATGCCGTCGGAAGTTTTGTGAAATGTAATTATGTCCGGCTAGGCTTTTTGTGATATACGTAACTGCCTGGCTGAGAGAACGTGAGGCACGTTGTTGTGAGGACTAGTCTGAAATTGCTGGATCCAGAGGGCACTGGATTTCAGTGTGGATTGTCTTGCGAGACTTTAATCCAGTTTGGCACAAAAGTTAGATGGTGTGCAGAGTTTGAAGATTTTTTGAAAAGATTGATGACAAAATTAGATTTTATCACAATAGTCTGTGCAGATGTGTGTGTGGGTCCCCGTTAGTATAGTGGCCAGTATCTCCGCCTGTCACGTGGAAGACCGGGGTTCGATTCCCCGACGGGGAGACAAAACCTTTACTTTGACATTGTCAATCTTTGTGCTTTTAGAAAACCTGTGAGCCAATCACAAGTATTTGTTGTAAACTTGCTAAAACTATAAGCAAGGTCACTGTAATCAGAAAGGCAAATGCCAAA